>CM028131.1:140392500-141592500 GCA_016271365.2 Neoceratodus forsteri | reverse complement strand
GAATGGGTGTGGGGGTACTGCAGTGAGGCATTGAGGGGGGAATGGGTGTGGGAAGATTGCAGTGTGGCTGGAGAGGGGGAATGAGGTGGATGCAGTGTAGACTGTATGGAGAGGGGGCAGTGACCATGGCCATTGTGTGTGTATAGCTGATGGTACTGCCACGCCCATGCGCTGTCCGTGGGGCCACAGGAGTGTGCTGTACACAGCAGTGGCACACTTGTTTGTAGGTGTCCATGGCCGCTGTTTCCCACAGTGTGGCCAGTAGCAGGCATGGCACTGCCCATGGTGCTCTTTATCAGTGTGTTCGCATGTCTGTCTCCATCATAGCTCTCCAATATCCTATTTATGACGGGCATCCCTCATTACCCCTCAAACCTGCCCTGTCCCTCATCTGTCCCCCATGGTACAGACACTGCCCACTCAGGGACTATGCAGTGCTGTCAGACTTTCCAGCTGGCATTCCTATGGTTCATAGAAACATAGAAACAGAATCTGATGGTAGATAAGGACCGCATGGCCCACCCAGTCTGCCCATTTCCCTACTTAATGGATAAGCTGCAGATCCTAGTTAACCAACAGCCTACTTCTTCCTACCACCACCCCCTAGAATTGCCTTAAGACTGTCCCATGCATTCTTGAATTCCACCACAGTTTTTGACTCCACAACCTCCTCCAGAAGGCCATTTCATGCATCCACAACCCTCTCTGTGAAAAAATACTTCCTAACATTACCTCTGAGCCACCCCACTCTATCTTCAAATTGTGCCCCCTTCTTCTTGCACACCTCTTTTTCTGAAAGATGCTACCCTCTTGGACTTTGTTGATTCCCTTGAGGTACTTGAAAGTTTCTATCATGATGTCCCTCATCTCCCTCCTTTCCTTGAGGCTATACATATTAAGCTCCTTAAGTCTCTTCTCATATGTCTTCAGGTGCAGACCCTGCAGCTGTGACTTAGGATGCTAGGTCACAACTACACTTTCTGCAGATGCACAACTGTTTACACAGTGCTCTGGGCTTGTATTGTCATGTTTGGGTACATGTCTCTCACTGTGTGGGTTAGTATCCCTTATTGCACCTGCTTTGTGTCTCCATGACCCTCATGTCCACAACAGTTGGTTGGGCAATGTGGTCCCCATTCCGGTCACCCATTGCTGTGCAGGTGCTGCTACCTGCACTGTGCACTGCTCCTTACAGCACCACTCTGCCTGCCGTAGCTGTATGCGCCTCATGGCACGCGCCTAGCAGATGTATCTACTTTGATGCATGCGCATCTGGGGATGGTATACATGCTGTTCAATGGCCACACACCCACACCCCACCTATGCATACCACAGTGCACACACAGCTGTGTGCATGCAGTCTATGCATGCCTTCGCATGCTGTTCGTGCATGCGAACATACGAATGTGCCGGCAGAAACAGACCACCCGGTCTGTCTTAGTCTGCTTGAGTGTGTAGCCAACACCCCTAGTTTGCAGCTGCCCCAACCCCCCTCCCTTTTGTCATCCCACTGTCACCCCCCACCCTCACTCTCCCCTGTTCCCTATCTCATGCCCTTTTGATGCTGTTCACAGATTTACATGATACCACCCATTCTGGTAGGGCGTTCCATTTTGCTACCACCCTCTCTGTGAAATACTGTCTCCTCATTTCCTTCCTGAATCTTCCCCCCTCCATTCTTAGCCCATGCCCCTGGTGACCCTCCCCCTCCTTAACTTAAAGACCCCATCTGCCCCATCCTTATTGATTCCTCTCAGATACTTGAATGTCTCTATCATGTCCCCCCTGTCCCTTCTATCCTCCAGGGTGTACATATTCAGGTCTCCCAGCCTGCTGTCATAGTCTCTCCCCTCCATTTCACATAACATCTTTGTTGCCCTCCTCTGCACCCCCTCCTGCAGCCTGATATCACGCTTTAGGTATGGCGTCCAAAACTGCACACAATACTCTAAGTGTGGCCTTACCAGTGATCTGTAGAGGGACAAGATCACCTCACTTTGCCTGGACGAAACCCCCTTGCTATGCACCCCAGCACTTTGTTCACTTTTGCAGCCACTCTCTCCTGCACTGGGCAGTGTTGTTCATGGTCTCCGTTATCATTACCCCAAGGTCCTTCTCCTCCTCTGTGATACCCAACTTAACCCCCACAGCCAGTATTTTCTCCTTGGGTTCTTCATCCCAAAGTGCATAACCTTACACTTCTTTGCATTGAACCCCAGCTGCCACCTCTCTGACCACTCCTCTAGCTTACTTAGGTCCCCCTGCAGCTGCTTCCACCCCTCCGCTCCATCCACCACTGCTCCGATTTTGGTGTCGTCAGCAAACAGACTTATCTTGCTCACCACCCCATGTCCAACGTCTGATATGAAGAGCCCAAACAATACTGGCCCCAACACAGAGCCCTGTGGCTCCCCACTTGTCACCGGCCTTGGAGTTGAGAGCTCCCCTCGCACCACCACCCATTGCAGCCTCCCACTCAGCCAGCTTGTAATCCAGTTTATCATTTTTGGCCCTACTTCTACACCAGTTAGCTTCCCCCCAAGTTGCCCATGAGGCACCAAATCGAAGGCCTTGCTGAAGTCCAAGTAAAGAACATCCACCGCACGACCTTTATATAGTTCACCTGTCACCCAGTCATAATATTGTATCAGATTGGTTTGACAAGACTTCCCTGAAACAAACCCATGCTGCCTCACATCCTGGAGTTCATTGTCCTCCAGGTATGACATCAGTCTTTCCTTTAGTATCATTTCCATGAGTTTGCACACTATGGAGGTGAAACTTACCGGACGATAATTACCCGGTTCATCCCTTGGCCCGCTCTTGTGTAATGGCACTACATGTGCCATCCTCCAGTCCATTGGCACACATCCCGACTCCAGGGAGGTGCTATACAGATCTGCCAGCGGCTCCGCCAACACCTACGCCATCTCCCTCAGCACCCTGGGGTGGATACCATCCGGCCCTGGTGCCTTGTCTACCTTCAGTGCCCTCAGTCCCTCTAGGACTCTACTTGCCTCAATTCTTCCATCTGTCGCCTCCTCTCTTCCTGTCCCCACCCTCCCAGCCCATGCTGGTAGCGGTCCCCCCTTTTCTTCTGTGAACACAGAACAAAAGTATTTATTCAGTGCTTCTGCCTGCTCCTCCCCCTTTTCCGTCCACTCCCACCCCTTTTTATCCCCACTATTGTCTCCTTGCACTTTCTTTTCTCCGTGATGTATCTGAAGAAGTCTTTCTCCCCCCCCCATTAATTCCCTGTGCTAATCTCAGCTCCCTCTGGGCCTTGGCTTCTCTCACTTTTCTGGTCACCTCCCTGGACCATCTTGCATATTCCTCCCTGTCCACTTAATTCCCTGTCCTCCTAAACCTCTGGTGAGCCACTCATTTTGCCCTCACCACCTCCACAAGTTCTCTGTTCAACCAGCATGGTTTTCTTGCTCTGCTTCTTTTACTCTGTGCCTTGGTGCAGGCTGGACAACAAGGACCTCAAGAGTAAAGCTCGAGAGGTCCATCTGTCATCATGGTAACTACGAGGTGAAAGAATAGCCTTATTATGTATTGACACTATTTTATATAGTGTATGGTGTAAAAAACACACTACAAATCCTTTCCCTGAAAGATGACTAGAGTAAATGCAATTTGCATACATAAACAGGGAAGTGGCATTAACTTAAAAAATAAATCTTTTTTTTTTTAAGTTGCTTAACCAGAAGTAGCACACTAGGCTGAAAGCTTTTCTACAGGAGCAACATGGGAGCAGGGAAGTTAAGTGATTTGTTCAGGGTCACATAGTATGCAAGTAGAAGCTGGGGGATTCAAACCCAGGTCTGGTCTGCTGGATGTCACCAGATTTGCAGCTCAAAGGCTCAAACCACTGCGCTATACTGACTTTGGCTTTGACTTTGTAATGCCATCCATCTCACACTGATGGACTCCCACTCAGATTTTTCCATGTTTTGGTCTGAAATAAATAAAAGAAACTGACTACCTGCTGTGTAGGGATGTTTATGAGGTGACTGATTTATTTTTCATAACTAGAGCTTGCACTTGAGCTGGCCCAGTGGCACTGAGGGCTGAGGCACTGGATGCCTTACCGCGCACTATGCCAGTGACCCGGGTTTGGGAATGGAGTTGGGTTGTTGGGGTGCTGGCACAGGGGTGGGGAAGATCAGAGAAGGATTGAGCAGCCGGCAGGCAGCTCTCCTCTCCTAGGTGTGGTCGTCGCCCCCCGCGTACTCCCACTGCCACTGGATGGAGGTTCGGTGGTTAATGTAGGTGGTGGGGGCGACACAAAGGGAGGGCACCTTGAGACATGGTGTGCGCATGCTTTCATATGTGCATGTGCATCCAAGGTAGGGGATCAAGATCAGAGAGGAAAAATGGAAAAACAAACCTAAAAATACAAATAAAAAAAAAAGCCTGCGCTTGGCTAGAGTGCCATCAGTAATAGCACATGTGTCAATCAGCTGATCGGCAATATTGTTGCATGATGTCCATACTGCAGCAGAATTAAAAGTCATTCTGCTGCAGTACAAACGTCATCAGTATGGCAGAATGACTTTTTAGAGGAGATTGAAATCTGTACTGGATGAGCTCACACCATACACTCTAATACAACTGAACAGTGAACCAGATTGCTGCTGGTGATATTTTTAATGAATGGGGGAAATTTGGTCAGAACACCGGGGAAATTCTCCTACTCTTTTCAAGAAGTGCCTTGGGAATTTTAACATCCACCTGAACAATCACCAGAGCAGGCAGACAGGACTCAGTTTAATGTCTCATCTGAAAGACACCACTTTAGGAGGCATCACTACGGTGTCAGTATAGGGATTAACCAAAGTGCCTGGTGTGGAGATAGAACCCACAGCCTTCCAATCTTCTAGCCCCAGGGGCAAGTGTACAGCCTGCTGAGATACTGACACGGAGACGTTTTTGTCCCTTGCATTCATTTTTTAAGACAAGGGACTGCATAAAACCAGTCATTAAGACTTGGGCTAACAAGAGCCTCCAAGGTATAAATCCAAAATAATTCTCTCCTCAATATCAACAGTTCCATGTCCCCCATCCCACCTCGTTCTCCCACACTAAAGTTGTCAATCCCACAGAATTTGCATTGGTGTGTGCCACCACTTTTATATACCTAAGGAAATGTGCTGCTAGGACATTTGTAGTGCCTTCCCTAGTAATACTGCAGAGATGCCCTCCCACCCTAACCTTGAAGCAACGAGTTGTTTTTCCCACATAAAATGAGTCACATGCACAGGCAGCTAAATATCTAACATTTGGTGTAACACAGTTAAGGAACTGTATAAAAAGCTTTACCAGAAAAGTCATACTGAGCTGGTATCAGCTCATTTCAAGATGCATCCAGGGGAGGGGGGCGGGGAGCAGAGAACAGAACAGAGTGATATAGAAGTACAATAATAATACAATAATATGGAAATAAGTATAACAAAATAAACACAATACAAGAAAATGCTTCAAGAATAAAATTGCCATGCAGTAAATTTTGGTACAAGCAAAAGAACGTTATCCAGGGAGCAGCAAAACAATAATATGAGAAGCAGGGAGCAGTGACTGATGATTGCCTCTGATTGTACTTCCTCAACTACGTTACAGCTGTACCACACTGAGCGAACCTGTTTTTAAGTTCCTCACTTTTGTCACATAGTTGAACACCTCACTGCAGTTCTTGTGCACCCTCAGAAATTGGGATTTGGGTATATTATAAACGGTGTGGCATGACTGGCAACTTGAGGAATGGAGCAATGTATTACAGTCTGTTGACATCAACAGCAGTTATATGGCATATCAAAAACATCTAAAAAGATGTCTGAGCCGACTTAAAAAACAATTCATAGTATGTTAAATAGAAAAAAGTTTTCACAATTGACAGGAAAATTGTCAAAATGCACTTTAATGAACTCAGCTGATTCACATCACATATAACACATGCACTTGGTAACAAATGACAAAATGTAAAAAGAGCATCATGAAATAATATTCTAATTCCTACACAAACAAAATATTTAAAGCATGAAAAACATCATGAAAAATATTTTAATTCCAACACGAACAAACTGTTTAAAGCACGAAAATCATTATGAAAAGATTTCTTACTCCTACGAAAACAAAATGTATAAAGCCAGAAAACCATCATGAAAAAGTTTCTCACTCCTTCATGAGTAAAATGTTTAAAGCATGAAAACCAGCACGAAAATATTCATTACTCCTACACAAAGGTTTTTACTCCTACATGAACAAAATGCTTAAAGCAAAAAACTATCACAAAAAAGTGTTTTTTACTCCTACACAAGATAAAAATCATCCCCCAAAAAGTTTTTTGCTCCTACATGAATAAGATGTTTGAAGTACAAAGACCATCATGAAAAAGTGTTTTTACTCCTGCACAACATGTTCAAAGCACAAAAATCATCCCAAAAATGTTTCCTGCTCCTACATGAATCAGATGTTTGAAGCACAAAAACTGTCATGTAAAAGTTTCTTACTCGTACTCGGACAAAATGTTTAATGCAATAAAACCATCACAAAAAAAATTCTTTCTCCTACAAAAACAAGATGTTTAAAGCACAAAAAATATCACAAAAACGTTTCTAACTCCTACATGAAGAAAATGTTAAAAGAATGAAAACCATAACGAAAGTATTTTAAGTCCTACATGACTGAAAAAAATAAGAAATCTCATACATTTTTTAAAAGTAGTCATACATGAATAAAATAGTAAGAAAGTTATGTCTCATCTATTGTTCTGTATGAAGCTTTCTAGGCCATGCACATAAAAGTGAGGACACATACATGTCTTCTTGATTTGCAGGGCACGCAAAGCAAGTTGGCACTCAGCTCCTGTTTTGTGGAAGACTAAACATGCCCTGTGCATCCTGCTTTACAAAGGCCCCAAAAGGGGCAAGTTAGGACACCTCTTGCATCATGCAAGAACTGAAGGGCCCTGCATAAAGCAAGACATGCTGAAAGAATATGGAACTTAATTGCAAAAAATTATGTTAACACAGCATTAAATATTGGAGTTCTAAGCCACAAGAGGAGGGGAATGTTGCATTAGGGTTTCTCAACCTTAATGCCCTCCCACTATTACAAGCCTCATGACCCAAGGCCAAGCTACAGGTCTGGGGCCCTGTGTGAAGAAAGTCATGACTGTTCTTATGTGGCCCAGTCTGAAGAAATTATGGCTGATCTCTTGCTTCATACAGGGCTCAGAGGGCCCAGCATAAAGAAAGATATATTTATTTTGCTTTTGGAACTGGGTGAGTGCACTAGGCATAAGGATGCCTATTTTCAGGCACGACCCGGGAGGATACAAGTTGAAATAACAATTTACAACAACAATGTGATACCGCACATAACATGGGTAAATACAAAAGTGGAGGAGTCAGAAATACAATAGTGATTCAAAGGAGTACTTAGGAGTCAGAAACACAATAGTGATGCTGTGATGTACATAGTTAGAACAAGTCAATATTTAAACAGTAATAAAGTGTCTCCTGTTTTGTGGGTCCTTTGTGAAGAAAGTTATGACTGATCTATTTCACGCAGGGCTTATAGGTCCCTACTTGAAGAAAGTTATGACTGATCTGCTTCATGCAGAACCTGCAGGTATCTACCTTAAGGAAGTCATGACTGGTCTGCTTCACACTGGGTCTGCTGATCCCTACTTAAAGGAAGTCATGACTGATCTGCCTCATGCAGGGCCTGCAGGTGAAGAAAGTTATGACTGGTCTGCTTCATGCAGGGCCTACAAGTTCCTACTTGAAGAAAGTTATGACTGATCTGCTTCACGCTGGGCCTGTAGATCCCTACTTGAAGAAAGTTATGGCTGATCTTCAAGCAGAGACTCTGCAGGTAGCTACTTACAGGAAGTCATGACTGATTTGCTGTGTGCGGGGCCTGTAGGTCCCTATTAAAGAATGTTATGACTGATATTGTGCTTTGTGATGGGCCTTATGAATGATCCTGCGGGCCTAATATGGAGCAGTAGACTTCTGGGGCATTGACCTTGAGGGGCAGGGTTCCAGATCTGTAGCTTGGCCTTGAGTATCAAGGCTAAGGGCTGGAGAAGCGGTGGGTGTTCAGGTTTAAAAACCCTAATGTCTAATTTCCTTCCTTTTGTGGCTTTGGAACCATAATGTCGAATTAATATAGTTTTATTCAATGAATATCTGTTCAAAACATCAGAAAATCTGTTTAAAAAGAGGGACTATAGGGCTTGTCCAGGATTTGAACACAGGAACTCTCACACCCTAAGCAAGACTCATACTCCTAGCTCAACAAGTCATACAATGGCTTGCTTGAAGTTTCATCTTTCTCTTTAACTTGTGCCACCTCAGCAAACATTGCATGAGTCTGCCAGAGATGAAAGTGGCTCAGATTACACTGAGGGCTGGACCTTCCCCCAGTGTGTGATGCACAACATTTGAATCTGAAGAGCCCACTGCTGTGCTACAAATATCACTTCACTGATGTGCTCTGCGCCACTTCTGTACTGAGTCTTTGAACTCAGATGACCTTTGCTGTTTGTATATAACAGCATTACTGCTAGGTATTGATATAAAACCAAAATAAATATTTATTTAACTAGTACTTTTTGAGTACATTGCCAATGAATTGGAAAGAAATAAGCATGTAACTATCTTTCAATTTAAAAAAATACAGGTTAAAAGAAGCACTGGTTTTATTAAAGAAATACAAAATTACACATGCCCCCACAATGCAAAGCATCATGGGCTGCATATGCAAATCACCACAGAATATTATGCTGGTTCAACTTTATGTCACTGTCAGCCTGCAGTTTAGTCTTGTGCAAATGTGGTATACACAAGGTATGGACAGATGGAGATACATATAATGTGATTGATATACTGTATGCCCCAAGTTGAAAACCAAAACTGGAGAACTGCTTCTATACTATAGCCATTACCTGGCAGAAACCAGATATCAAACCTTATGGATTGTGTATATAACAAATACCATACCATTTGGAGTGTGTTTATAGTTACCAGTGCATATGGACTGTATATAGTAAATACCGGTCCATATAGATTGTATTTATATCAAATACCAGACTGTGTAGATAGCAAATGTACATATTGCAAATACCAGTCCATACTGATTATGTGTATAGCAAATACTAGTCCATACACATTGTGTGTACAGGAAATACCAGTCCATACCATTTATCTGTATAGCAAATACAGGTTCATACAAACTGTGAATATAGCAAATACCAGTCTGTACTGATTGTCTATAAAATACTAGTCCATACAGATTGTGTATATAGCAAATAACTAGCCCATAGGGAATGTGTATATTTATTTATTTATTTACTGAAAGTTTGTAGCTGGGAAAGGCACACTGAGTCATGGTTCAATTCCAGCTGCAACACTGGGGAGAGGTGTACAGGAAGACAAATACATTCAGTGGCAAAGTGTAGTCAATATTAACAAAATAGTGTACTGGCAAAATGAATGACCAAAACTCAAAATAAACAGTTGGCAGGTACTGCAAAATAGAAGTACAAAAGAGCAGGCAAAAAGAGCAATTCATGGCAGTGTAAACAGTGGGAGATTGACAGACAATGGGCCCTCTGCCAAAGGGCCATAAAGTATGTACAAAATGGTCAGAAATGCAGCGCGCAGCTGTGCAGCACACAAGACGGACATGGAGCAGCTAGATGGGACCACAGGGGATGCGCAGAGCCCCACGCAAGAAAAAATTGGGTGGTCCCTAAATACGCAGATCTACCCCTTGACCCCATCATATATGGGCATACAGTCTGCACCACGTGGATATGAAAAAGTGAATACTGGATAGGCAACACTGCAGATGCAATGTCAGACAGTGCCACAGATACACAGGACCTAACTGGGCAACCACTGAGGGTCGACCATGTAGGTCAGAGGGAGGACAGCACCATGGACGTATCTGGACCTGAGGCGCTGGACGTGTCCAGTCCATGAATTTCATGGGTGGCAAGGTGTCAGCATTGGTCAGTGACATCCATACCCATTATGCCACACTGTATGGAGCACAATTCGTGTTGACAACCCAGGAGACCTAGGCCAGCCTGTGGCTTGATATACAGGGCACCGTGAATGTACCATCCCAGAGGCATGGACACTCTATGCCATCAAACATAAATGGCATGACCTGTGGGTGGCAGTGAAAAAAACTTGCAGCTGGCACTCAGGCACACCTTTGAATAGGCAGGGAATCACCCAGCCTTGCACTAACACCCATGGAGAGGATGGTTGCCAACACTCTTACAGAGGTGACCCTACATGAGAAGGTGAAGGGCATAGACACACTGCCAGGTACATACAAACAAGCAGGGACAGGTGCCGTGAGGGTATGTACACCATGCATGTGCTAACCACCAGGTGTTCCACCCCATAGACACTGGCACAACTGGACACCCCCCCAAAGGGGTGCCACCATCTGCCATGGAGCCCACACCACAGCAGGTCCCACATACAGAGGACTATAACGAGGAGGATGGAGCAGGTGGGGTCCCTATTGTGCATGCACCACAACACAGAATGCCCACAGCAGCCTTGCCACAGGTATCACATCTCCCTTATATCACTCACAGGTACAGAGCAGGACATGGACATTCCTTCGAAAACCAAGATGGACATGGTGACCACACAGTTGGGGACCATCGAGGGGACAGAGGAGGAGAAGGATGATGAAACCTGCCCTCGCTTGCTCAACAGCACCCCAGAGGCCCAGCCGATGGGCCAGGACATGCACACAGGCTGGTGTCACCAACACCTACAGATGTGCATCCATGCGGTTCTGGACATGCTCCTGCACACACACAGCACCTGGGCACATGCTCACCCACCCACCTAAAGCAGCACTCATATGCAAAGAAAAGGAAATGAGGCCACCATGGCCAGTGACAAAGGATAGTTGCACACTAGCTCAGTACCACTCACATGGCATGCACAGAACACACATAAGAGCCCTACACCTGCCACCACAGCACAGCACACCCCTCCCCTCAACACACACACACGTATCACCCCCCATACCTTGGAACTCCCCCACAGCACACCTGTGAACCTCCAAGAAACATACCCATGAACCCCCAACAGCACACATGCCCCTCCAAAACACACATATGTATCCACCAACACCATCACATCCTTGGGCTGGGTGCACTCAGGTGCACAACTCACCACTGAGCACCCACCACCCACCCAGACCACCCCCACACATGCCACAGCACAATGATGCCCCCCGGTGCACACCCATGGCACCCATACCACAGACATTCACATGTCAGATGCTGGCTAGCAGGTCATGGGTACAGCAATGGTGCCACCTGGCAGCAGCCAGCACCAGCATCAGAACGATCCCTGTACAAGGGCATCCCATGCAGCTCGTCCACTCAGTGTCTCCATTCAAGTGTCAGGGTGCCCATTGTCCATGTCAGGCAACACACACCTCTGTATGGCAGGCAGCATGGGTACATGGCAAGGGTACATAAGGGGGAGGGGGGTGGGCAGAGGCTGTCAGTGAAAAGGCAGAGATACTGTTCGGTAGTCACAAAAGAAGAGGAGGGGGACATGCCTAAACCAAACAAAGAATCACTCTGGATAGGTGGGTCGATACCAGTCCATTCACAGAGGAAAGGGTTCTGAAAGAACTCCTGAAATTCAAGGTGGACAAGGCAATGGAGCCTGATGGGGTTCACCCCAGAGGAACTAAGGGTTGAACTAGTGACATCACTGACTACCCTTTTTAACAAATCATGGGAGGGTGGTGTGGTACCTGAGGACTGGAGGAAGGCAGATGTGATTCCCTTTCACAAAAGTGGGAGCAAGGCAGAGGCAGGAAACTACAGACCTTTTAGTTTGACCTCAGTGGTAGAGAAAATTATGGAATCACTTCTGAAAGAAAGAATTGTTGAGTACCTAAAGGCCAAGGGGGCATAGGACCCAAGGCAGCATGGATTTATAGTGGGAACGTCATGTCAGACAAATCTTATATATTTCTTTGACTAGGTGACCAAAGTAGTAGACCAGGGAGGGGCTGTGGATATGGCCTACCTAGACTTTAGCAAGGCATTTCACACAGTCCGACACAAAAGATTAATAAACAAGTTATTCAGCCTGGGACTGGGTCCCAGGGTGGTAGCCTGGGTAAAACATTGGCTGGACAACAGGACACAGAGGGCAATAGTAAACTGAGTCCTCGCCAAAGAAAGGGGGGTTACTAGTGGAGTATGGGAGGGTTTAGTACTTGGGCCAGTCCTCTTTAATGTCTTTATAAGTGACATTGCAGAGGGACTGGAAGGAAAAGTATGCCTCTTTGCAGATGACACAAAGATCTGCAACAGGGTTGATACACAAGGGGGGTGGAAAGGATGAGAAGGGACTTGGCAAGGTTGGAGGAATGGTCAAAAGTACGGCAACATAGATTAAATGCAAAGAAGTACAAAGTAATGTACCTGGGAAACAAAAACCCAGGGGAAAAGTACATAATTGGAGGGAGGTACTAACAACAACAAAAATAGAAAGGGACCTGGGGGTAGTCATATCAGATGATCTAAAGGTAGGCAGACAATGTGAGAAGGCAGTAAGGAGGGCTTGGGGAACACTGGGATGCATTGGGAGAGGCAGCACCAGTAGAAAACAGGAAGTTATCATCCCTCTGTACAGACAGTTGGTGAGATCCCATCTGGAGTACTTCGTGCAGCTCTGGAGACCCCATATCTGCAAGGACATAGAAAGGATTGAGGCAGTCCAGAGGAGGGCAACTAAAATGGTGTAGAGTCTGCACCAGAAACCATATAAAGAGAGACTAAAGAAGCTTAATATGTATACTCTCAAGGAAAGGAGGGAGAGGGGGGACATGATAGAAACGTTCAAGTACCTTTAGGTAATCAACAAAGTCCAAGAGGGTTGCATCTCTCAGGAAAAGAGATGTACAAGAACAAGAAGGGCACAATTTGAAGACAGAAGGGGGACAGCTCAGGGGCAACATGAGGAAGTATTTTTTCATGGAGAGGGTGGTGGATGCATGGAACAGCCTTCCTCAGGAGATCGTGGGGCCAAAAACAGTGGGGGAATTCAAGAATACATGGGACAGACATAAGGCAATTATAGTGAGGGTAGGAGGAAGTAGGCTGTTGGTTAACTAGGATCTGCAGCTTATCCAATAGGTAGGGAAATGGGCAGACTGGGTGGGCCAAGCAGTGCTTATCTGTGGTCAGAGTCTATGTTTCTATGTTTATGTTTCTTTGAATGGCAGTGCTGTGGAACACAGCACATGCCGTGAACACCTTGCATGCCTTTCCCAGTGACAGCCTTATTGTTTCAACTTTATGATCCAAACACCAAAACCTCAGCTTCAGTAGCCCTATTGTTTTCTCTGTGGCAACACCAGTCCTCTTGTGGGCATCATTGTATGCCTCCTTGGCAGTGCCTTGTGACTCCAGGAATGGTATCAGCAGGTAGGGCCGTAGTGGGTATCCGCTGTCACCTATGCAGGGGAAATAGGATAGACACGCTCACATTCAGCAGCATGGGTGACAAATGGATACCATGTGTGCCGCAGTCATATACTCACCTAAAAGCCTTCCATCAACCCTGCTGGCAGTGAGTAGGGCTCTTAGTCGGGACCCATCAAGGATGTAGAAGTTGTGACATGAGCCTGGGTACCTTGCACACTTGTTGGTGAACATGCTGGCCATGTTGCACACCACCTAGCAGTGAGGGCGGATTGAAAATCTTTCAGTTCCAAAGTAGTCCTCAGATGCCTTGTGTTAGATACTATTCTGTCTATAAATTGCCAGGTTACTGGCGTAGCTATAGCCAATCCTAAAAATTCCAACCTTCTCTGTTTAAACCAGATTCCAGAGAGCTGCACTCCAACGGAAACAAAAGACTCTCACAATCAGAAATGCTGAATCAGCCGGCCTGGTGGTGCAGAGGGCTGAGGCGTGGATGCCTTACCTCAAGCCACACCAGTGACCTGAATTCGGGAGTGGACTCGGGTCATCAGGGGTCATTGGGGAAGAAAAGGATTGAGCATCCAGAGGACAGATCTCCTTTTCTGGGAGGGGGGTAGAAGATCCCACTGTCTGGTGACCCCCAGTGGAGTCTGGGGGTGTGGTAGCGGTCGGGATCTCCAGTAAGGGGACTGGCTGTGGCAGCACTCCTCTGAACGTGTGTGGGAGCACACATGTCTCATGCAGGTGTGCATTGCACAGCTGAGCCTATGAGGAGACAGAAAAAACGGAAAAACCCAGTTGCCTGCTAGGCGAAGGTGGGTCCAGTGGGATGGCCCCCATGCACAGTTCCGGGTCCTGCCAACCGACGATTGGCTCTCCCTCCACTCCCTGGTCACTCTGTTCGATTCTACATAGAGCACCAGTAGGAGTCAGTGGTCCGGCCACAGGGGGCTCAGAGCCAGAGGGTTGTGTAGCCAGAGGAGTCAGAGGGAGATGGGCCTAAGCTAGGAGTTGGTCGGAGGGCTTCAGGAGTGCGGAAGTAGGTGGTACCCGAGAGATTAGACCGGAGAGAGGCCAGGAGTCTGGTGAGTAGGGGGCATAAAAGAAAGTTTGGAAAAAAAAAATATGGAATTAAAATGTTCAGCTTATTTAGCATGGTGCTCTTACAAACTGAGTCACCGCCAGTCACCCTAGTGAAAACACAGCACCCCAGTGCTTCGCCTGCAAAAAAGGCTTCATCAGTGGGTGGGTACAAGGAGACAGACATTTTTGCTTTTATAGTCCCCACTGATGACATCATAATAATGTGCTCATAGTAAAACTATACATACAAAAACAACAGTGTAAGATTCGTAAAAAAGTGAATCGATCAGGAATAATCATTATACAGAAAGATAAACTTACAAAGGCAAGAGTTAATCAGGCAGATTTTTTTAGGATACTAGTATTATGCATGCTTATACAGGAGGCAGTATAGCACAGTGGTTTGAGGCTCTGAGCTACAGACTTGAAGACCAGCATTTGAATCCCACAGCTCCCACTTGCATACTGTATGACTCTGAGCAAGTCACTTAATTTCCTTGTGCTCCCAGGTCGCATCAGGTCACTTAGTGTGTCTCTCCTGGTTAAAAAAAATAACATTAAGTGACTTGAATTTTAGCTCATAAGGGAAACGTAGAGATACAATTCCACGGTAATGTCCTGTGATCACCCTTTTAATTTTCAAAAGCAATTCCTGGGGATCTGTCTGAACAAAGGCCATGGTGAAAAGGAAATCTTGAGATCCCGGCAATTAAAAATCAACATCCTACCTGGAAAAGTAAAACAAACAGAAACATAAGCTACTGCTATGGTATTAATATCATACCCTACTTTTATACTAAGTCAACCAACTGAAACAGCAGAAAACCCACAGTACTTCTATAAATCATCACATTCAGTTAACCTTTACATTCAAAAACAGTGGCAGTACTTATGAGTCCAAGTTTGGTGGGGGGGGATCCATAAGCTGAAAAATCTATAGAAAATGGAGGGAATTGACACCATACAATGGCTGTAAATTATTACATGAAATAAAAGTTACATCTCAATATCCAATATTCAGTTTGTGTAGGATTTTGGGGAATTTAAAGGTACAGACCTAAATCATATCACAACCAAAATGGAGAATATATGCTTCAACTTCAAAGGTGAGGTTTCGGGTCCCACATTTCATTAAGATCATGTGTGTTGACTGTGTTCAGTCGAAACTCAAGTAACTGTCCCTTTTCAGGAATAGATTCAGATGGTCTCTTCCTTTTTTGTTACATTTGACTACCTCAATACCCATACATTTCAAATCTTTAGGGTGTGAGTTGGGCTCCTCTGCAAAGTGTCGCCCTACAGCTTTATCTAACCTCACATTCAAAATATGACAAACATGTTCCTGTATCTGCTCTTTTAAAGCTCTGACAGTTTGTCCTATAGACCCTAGCCCACATGTGCACCATTTTAGATACACTACAAAAGTAGTACTGCATGTGATCAGGTCCCGAATGGTTAACTGCATATTGTTTGTGAATGTTCCTAGATTTTTCCATGTTTACATACTGGCAAATGTTACATTTAGTACATTTGTAACTACCTGCAGGTCTGGTAGGTAGCCAAGTGCCTTGTGCTGGTTTTGCAATGGACTGCGTATGATCTTGTCACGAATGTTAGAGGCCCTTCTAAACATAACTCTTGGGTTGACTCTAACTGCCCCTCCCACTGTAGTATCTCCTAATAGAATGGGCCAGTTATTCCATATAATACTCCCTATTGTACCAGAACTTTTGTTGTACTCTGTGGAGAACGTTGTGGGGCCCCACTCTTTAGTTCTCAAAATGTGACCCTTATTTTGCAACAATTCCCTCTGTTTCTTGTTTTTGACTTTAATGTATGCTTTTTTCATTATATGTTTCACAGGGGTAAGTGGCAACAGACTTCCAGGAAAACATAAACTGAACTTACAAGCTCAAATGGGCAAACTGGGTGGGCCATAGGCCTTTATCTGCCGACACTGTCTATGTATCTATGTATCTATGTAACCCCTTTTGTAAGAATATTCCCTCTAGCTCTCTTGCTTGTACATTAAGTTCAGCATCTTCTTCTACTGTTTATACCAGACCTGCTTTGTAAAGCCCATGCTTGGGGAGGCAGTATCATTTACATCCCTATATATTAGAGATGAAGGATACATGTGTGTGTATATATATATATATATATATACATACACTACACACACACACACACACCTGTATATACCTGTATTCTTCATCTATAAGTTCTGGTTCAACCTGCTCCCCTCTTACATCTCTTCCCTCCTCTCACCTGCCCCTACCTCTACCTATTCCCTATGTTTCAGAGGCTCACGCACCTTCTCACTTCCTATCCCAGCTTCCAATTCTGGAAAATCTGCCTTTAAGTATCGCCTCCCCTCTCTGTGAAACTCTCAACCCCCTCTCTTACGCAACTCTCCCTCTCACTCAACTGTCAAATCTCAGCTACACCTTCTACCCCTTCCCACCTGTTCCCATAACTTCACTTAGCAAGTACTGTAGGCTCCAATTTGCACTTACTCTGCACTCTGTTAATCCTCCCTTCACCCATACCTTACCACATAACCTCTATATCCAGGTAGCCTACTGTGTTGTATTAGTTCACGAAAAGTATCCTCCTGTGTGGCACCTTTGTAACTGTATGCTCCTGTACTATTTAATTGTAAGCCCCCTGCACTATTGCCTTGTATATTGCAGTTTGCTAGACTATGTATTCATGTAATGTGTTGTATGCTATGTATCATGTAATTCTATATTCATCCCTTGTTCCCCATCCCCTGGGTCGCACCTGGAAACAAGACTTGGCTCAGCGTACCTTTCCAGGTCACCAAATGTTTCAATAAAAATAAATAAAAATACAGCTAGTATGTTTTCCTGTGCTTTGTTTATCTCTAATTCTGCTTGAAATAGGTGAGTTATTATTTCCATCAATGAAAATATTGTTTCCCCTTGCTTTGAGAATATCCCAAAACTTCTTGTTATGGTCTCATCTCCTGTCAGATTAATGTCTGGGTACTGTTCTGTATTGATATTGAGTTCTACCGAAGTTTCTTGTTCCTTGTTTTTATTTACATCTGCTCTATCCCTTCCTGTTTTTTTTTAATTAAATCCTTCTAACAGCACTATATTTGCCATAACAAGATGTGCAAGAGCCTTTAATGTATATTTTGTTAAATTATTAGGGCACTGTTCAATTATTTAAAGTTCTAATTCTAGTCATGCTACTTCCTTGTCCAACTGAGCAAAAACTGTATTTGGTGAGCCTAATAAATCTATTGCCTCCACAGGTTTAATTGGATCCATTACTGAATACTTAATTAATGAATTATAAGAATTGGCAGTTAAATTTATTTTTTATTTATTGTTTTATTTTTTGAATTGTTTCACCAGGAAAGATACACTGAGCAACTTAATGCTTGCCTCACGGTACGTCCTGGGGGAAATAGGGGGAAGGATGTACAGAGTGAGAGTTTAGCTACATTCATAAAAGATGGAGAATACATTCATACAGTTGCGATACAGTTTCATGGCAGTTGAATACATAATAAGCAGATGCAACAGTTACAGAATTGGCAGTACATAGAAGCCACATACAATAGAGTCAGTACATGGACCAAGCATAGGATGCAAGGTTGACAACTGCATACAAACAGGCAGGTAGCTAGTGATGCAGACGCAGCAAGGTCAGCATAATGGATCCTGTCACCCTTATTAAGTGCTAGTCTATATGGGGTAGCATAAGTGCAGGAGAGGCAGAGGGGGACAGGGAGGCAGGTATGCGGGGGGGTCAGAAGCAGGTGCAGGTAGGTGTAAGGTAATTGTGCAAAGCAGAGGTAAGGGAATATAAGGAGGAGGAGTGGTGGATTTGTAGGGGTAGTGCATGCCACATTTTAGGCAAGCGATAGGAGAATGCTTTTTGGCCAGAGGCAGTAGTTCTGAAGGGAACTGAGAGGGCACAAGAGTCAGCCTGGGATCTCAGGGAATAGAGGGAGCGGGTAGGGGTGCCAATAGAGGAGGAGATATATGACGGGAGAGATCCAAGCCAGAAGTTGGAGATGAGCTTAGCACCATGTAGCGCACACCAGGAGTGGAGGGGAAAGAGGTTGAGAGAGCGGTAGAGATCACAATGATGGGTGCGGGGAGAGGCATCAAGAGCAAAGTGACAGAAGGAATTGAAGAGAGAGTCCAGTCTGGATAGGTGGGACTGTGGGGCAGCATCGTAGACTATGTTGCAGTAGTCGAAAATTGGCATGATCATCTTCTGTACCAGCTCACGCCTGGCGGCAAGCGGGATGCAGCTGCGGATTCTGTAAAGAGGCCCGAGCTTGGGCCTTAATTTTTTCAGAACAGCATCGATGTGTACAGAGAAGTCAAGGTGTCTGTCCAGCTAGATGCCAAGATACCTGAAGGAGGAGGAGTCCTCGAGAGCAGTCCCATCAAGGGTGTGAAAGGTGGGAAGGTGACTTAGCCTAGCAAGTCTCTGCCTTGTGACAAAGGACATGGAGACTGTCTTCTTGGCATTTAGAAAGAGTTGATGAGAACTAAACCAGAGCTGGACTTCAGTGAAGTCAGACTGTAGCCTGATAATGACATCAGCAACAGTATTGCCAGTGGTAAACAGTACTGTATCATCCACATACATGTGGATGCTGGATGCAGTGCAAACCAGGGGGAGGTAATTTAAAAAGATGTAGAACAGGTTGGGGTCTAGCACTGAGCCTTGGGGGACTCCAGTGGTTATAGGCAGCAGGGAAGAGATAGCATCAGCTATTTTTTCTGATTGCAACCTGCCGGACAGGTAGGTACTGAACCATCCTGTAGTAGAAGGGGATAGTCCAGCAGCTGTAAAGCTGTGAAGGAGGAGGGGGTGAGAGACCGTATCAAAGGCTTTGGCCAGGTCTACCAAGATGGCTGAGGTAATGTGCCCTTTTTCAAAGCCTGAGGAGATGGTGTCAGTTAACCTTAGGAGCGAGGTGGTGGTAGAGTGGGATTTCCTGAAGCCAGACTGGAAGGGGGTGAAAAAAGCAGAATCAGAGAGAAACAAGGAGAGTTGGTTGAGGGCTATGTGTTCTTGTAATTTAGCTAAGGTTGGCAGTAGAGAGATAGGATGATAATTCCCAGGAGAGGAGGGGTCACCCCCCCTTAGGGAGGGGGAGAACAACAGCATATTTCCAGACAGAGGGCACAGTGGCAGTCTCAAAGGAGAGGTTTAGTAGCAGGAGAGTGGGAAGGCTATGGTGGGAGCAGAGGTAGAGGAGCCTAGGGTCGAGACCAGGCAGATGAGCCTTTGGTAGGTTGAGTGCAGAGAGCTTGAAGGGTAATGTCAGGAGAGACAGGAGAGAAGGAGAACAGGAGGGGGGGTAGGGGGTTCAGAGGGGGATGGGGCAACGGAGCAGAGGGGGGCGAACAGGATGTAGGGGCAGCAAAGGGACCAAAGGAATAGCAGAGGGGGTGTAAAAGTGTCTGGGGCGGGAAGGGGCACCGGGTGGGGATGGGCTTGGGAGGTGCTGCTAGCAGAGAAGAGGCACAGGTGGTGAAGTGAGAGTTGAAGCATTCTGAATGGTGATAGGTTCAGAGAGAACAGAGTGATTGTGCCTGAGGATGGGAGGCGGGGGGGGGTAGAGGACGGCGAGATGAGGGAGTGAACGACTTTCCAGAAATTAGAAGTTTGTATTAGCTTGGAAATTTGACTTGAAATGTTCTGCTTTGGCAAGACAGATTGCTTTGGTGCAGCCGTTTCAAAGTTCACGGTAATGTTGGTAATCACCAGGGTAGTTTGAGACTTTGGCTTTATGCCACGTTAGGTCACGAGTATGTTGGCAGGCCAGGAGCTCAGGAGTGACCCTGGGAGGTGCCCGCAGTGGACCCTAGTTTAACAGGGCGGAGCATGGAAGTTCCAAACCCGAAGAAACTTGGAGGAGAAGAAGGTGAGGGCCTTGTCAACTGAGGCTGCAGTGATAAGGGGGCCCATTCAGCTTGTGTGAGGTCGTGGAGCATGGATTGCAGGTCTAGTGATATGAAGGGTCTAGTGAGAATAGTTTTAGCTGGGAGTTTAGGCCTATGTATTTTCCACACTACAAAGGTCATATGGTGGTCGCTGATCAAGTCTGGTAGTAGCCCAGAGGCCACTACTCGATGAGGATGGGAGGTGAGGACCAGGTCAAGCAGGGAGTGGTTTAGTGTTTTAAGGTTTAGACATGTGGGTTCCAAAATCAGCTGATGGAGGTTTAGGGCTTTGATAGTGGAACGGAAATTTGCTAACAATGGGGTGAGCCAGTTTAGATTTAGGTCACCCAGGATGAATAGTTCCCCTCTGCTGGCAAGTGAGGAGAGCTTGGAGACCAAGTCAGTGACGTTGAAATGTGGCTGACCAGGGCGACAGTAAACTCCAGCGATGAAGATGGGGACTGTGTAGGGAAAGGAGAGTTTTAAAAGGAGAGCCTCATGGGATGACTGAACAGATGTTGTGAAGAACGGAGTAATCTGGAGGGTGGAGGAGGTATAGATAGCCACACCACCACCTTGTCCAATCCTGTCCTGTCTAGTTATAGTAAAGCCAGGGACAGCAATGGAGTGGTCAATGATAGATTTGGACAGCCAGGTTTCAGTGATCACAATGATGTCAGGGGCGTAGGCATGGACCAAGGGTTGCAGTAGGGAGATTTTGGGAACAAGACTTTGTATATTTAGGTGGATGATTTTAAGGCCATTTGGTAGTGAGAGTGGGTTTGTGGCTGGGTGGGCACTGGCTGGTGGATGGGCAAGGGCAGGTCCAGGGTTTGGGTGGATGTCACCAGATGCTAGAAGCAGCAAGAGAATAAGGAGCTGTGATAGCCTGTATCTCTTGGGTGAGTGATAGAGTGATCGTTTACTAGTTTTAGGGGGGATGAACAGAATGATAGGTGAGGATACAATCTTAAGGAGGGTAATAAGCTGAGTGGGTGCTGAAGTGAGCGTGGCACAGGGGAGAGTAGGGCAGTGGGGTAGTAAAGTAACAACCGGGTGAAGCACTGTTCCAGTGGGGAAGGCCAAGCTGTCAATCACCGTCAGGGGTGTTGGCAGACTAGGTCGGTCTACTGGCAGGTCAGTAAAGAGTGCAAGAAGTAAGAACAGCAGGAGCAAGATTTTAACAGACACCCAGGACTCCATAGTATGCACAGTGAGGGTGAGAGAACACTAGTGGCTGAATGTAAAGAGTACACAAGCTGCAGCTTTTGTGTGGGGAGCCACAACCAGATGGCTCTAGTGGTAGATAAATATAAGGAACCAATGGGGAATTGGGTAGATAGAAAAAAAAGCCAATCAGGAGATCACTGATGACTATAAATATAAGTGTTGACCACGGGTGGGTGGGGAGATGGCACGCAGTGCCGGTGGGGCAGAATGGCTGGCGGCTAGGACCGTACCTGGAAGGCTGAGAATCCGGGCATTAGGACTCGGGTGGGGGCTTGAGGAGTGCCATCGGTCTGGGGGCCGAGCGGGTCAGTGGTTTGAGCCTGCAGTCCCTATGAGGTGGGGGCCCAGCTGAAGAAAGAAGAGAGGGGGAGAGATTAAGTATGTTGGCCAATTGCACGGAGGCATAGACAGCACAGCAGGGAGCCCAATTAGCAAAACAAAGGGACCAGTAGTTATGGCGCCAAAAAGTCTGGGCTTAGTGGAGCAGCACCAATTCCCTAAGAGAACTGTAATCACAGCCCTTTTTTGAGTACATAAAGCACTTAAACTCTAAACAATATGTAACATGGCATACAAATATAGTAGAAAAATCTTTGTGCAGTTCTAAAATTGCCAGTTTGGAAGGAGCGGAGTCCAAGGAGAGCTTAGGACCAATCGGAGCGGGCCCTGGAAACGAGCTCACATTCCAATTGGATGGCGGCTGAGGGCCCGTACCTGGGAGGCTGAGGATTCAGGCAGGAGGACTGGGGAGCAGCAACATGGAGCACAGTCGGTCCGGGGCACGGCGGGTGTGGTTAACCTGCGGTCCCTGTGAGGGGGGTCCCAGCTGGAAGGCTGAGGATCAGGGCAGGTGGACTCTGGTGGCAGCTTGTTGAGCTTGTGGCTCACGGGTCTCATGTGCCTCTTAGACTATGGTATACAGTATAGCCCAGAGGTTACAGTAACGAGCTGTGAATGATCTTGTTACAACCTTTTTGGCCATTTGCCTCTGTTCCACAGGGAATACCACACTGTAGGGGTACTGAAGGCAAGGAACCCTCAAGGAGGGTTCCACCCCCAGAGGTGTCATGGGAAGGATTCCCTTAGGCTAACTAGGAAGGAGCCCCAAGGAGAGAGGTGAGCCGATGAAGGAGGAAGGGAGATGGTGGGGCAAAGAAAAAATGCTTCTGAGCAAAGGTGGAAGGAAGCCTTATAAGCTCAGGCAGGGGCATGGCTGGTTGCTGCAACCCACTGAACCACAGGCAAAGTCTTTCAGTTTGATGGGCTTATGCAACTTAGTGAACATTATGCTTGTGCAACTTGTTGATAAACCTTTGTGGCTGTTTGCCTCCCTGTTCCATGGGGACTACCACCCTGTAGGGGTACCAAAGGCAAGGAACCCTCAAGGAGGGTTCCACCCCTAGATGATTACCTTGGGCTAAAGGTACCTTAGGAAGGAGCCCCAAAAAGAGTGTTGAGCAGCAAGCATTGCTTATGAAGGCTGAGAAGAATGGATTGACAGCAACCAGTGAATTAACAGCAACCAGTGAAGAGTGGAAACATACACAGACTGAGAGCTGATAGGTATCGAAACTGCCCAGGAGGGCATATCTTTCTAAGGAGAGAGGGGACAGCAAGGAGAGCCACCATCCAACGCCATCCAACAGTGGAACCTACCTAGGTAACCTAAGAATAAAAGGATATAAACTAACTAAGTATTATGACCTTCAGCACGGAGGAGAGGAAAAAAAAAACTATGAGGAGGAAACCTCCAGGGATCCAGTGCCTAGGTCACCATCCCCCCAGGCTTGGTAAATTATGGTTGTGGTTGGCACACATCAATTTCTGAAGCAGGCAACAGGTGACAAGTTAAATATCGCGTATATAGGACCTTCACTTAGGTCAGCAGGAGACAAATGGGTAACGTGTAGTGACCTCCACATAGGTTTGAGAGACTAGACAACACAGTAGACAAGACCTGCACGTAGGTCAAGCTGGAAAGTTGATACCTTCATGTAGGTACTGTATGTCACAAGTATGTATGTAACAAACATGAGTTAAATGAGGAATGCATGCCAACTGGTTCCATAAAGGAAGCCAAAATTATTGTGAAATACAGATTTCTCATTACTGCTCAAATTCATTTTTTATTTTTTTTAATTTTATATCTTCTTTATCCTGGCAGATCCACTGTCACACACCTGCCCTGGTCACGGTCCCTAGGGGCTTCCACCAACATCCATTGCTGGCAATGTCCCCCAGTGACCCCCCCGGCTTACTTCCCGGAGGGCGGGGCCCGCAACAGCAGTCCCCTATCCCGCACGGAACCAGTAACTACTCGGGGACTGCAGCGATGGCGGTTGATCAAAGCCCCAGGGAGGGCTTCACTCTGACAGTGGACCTTGCCTGCCTACTCTTTTTTTTATTTTCTTTCGGAGGTGGGGCCGTGCAATGATGCCAGCGTCCGTCCCGCCTCCCTGAGAAATGAGCGTCGGTAGCGTGAGTGTCTTCCGGCCTCCGCCAGGAGTCCTCAGCGTGCCGAACACTTCCCTGTCCACCACCGGAGAAGGAGAGCCATCCATAGGATGCCCCTGGCCAGCCCTCCGATGACCTGTGTCCGTTCCCAAACCTGGATTGCCAGCGACGCAAGTGGAAATCCAACCGCTGCACTGGCAGGCCAGCCTCAAATTGATATGTTGACACATAAACACTTGAAATACCATCCCAGAACTGAATTGCACAAGAATGTCAAATATAAAGCATACAAGACCTCCATAAAAGATGGACCTGTAAACTTGTAGCCTTGAGGAATGAAAACTCTGAATTCTAGCCAAGACAGAGTTATAAGGTTTCCACATAGGTCCATGGATGACACAAGAGAGAGAGAAGGAATTCAGAAAAATGCAGGAAGCCAGGAAGGGAAAGACCAAGGGTTCATCAGCTAGAGGAACATAGGAAAAGAAAGTGAAGGACCCAGAATGGGCAGAATAGCATTGAACCGGGCAGTAACATCATACTGTACTTCACTGACCTGGAAGACAGCAACAGAAGCAAGGACATAGAATGTGTCATGGGAAACTAACAGGCAAATGAATAAAAGGAAACCCCAAAAAAGTGAAAAACGAGAAGACAAGACAGGGATGGTGAGGGAATGGGCAGAGACATGCCAAGCAGGAAGGCAGCAGCGGGGGGGGGGCATAGATTGGCAATGAAAGAAGGGAGCGAAGACAGGCACAGGATAGAGGAGCAAGAAAACACCACAAGGGACAGAAGGTGGGCAAGGAGAAAGGCAGCAAGAATGAAGGTCAGAAGTCGCCCATGGAGTGGCAATGGAAATAGAAGAGAGCAGGAATGGATGGCATGGACAGCTGCGGGTGAGCACATGCAACAGGAGGAGAGGGGGAGGATGGAATGAGAGGGGGCGAGAGGGAAAACAGCACAGACAGCCATGGGACAAGCAGCAACAAGAATGAGCAGAGACCGCCATGGGGTGAGCAGCAACAGGAATGAGCACAGACAGTCCCAGGGCCAGCGGCAACAGGAATGGAGGGGTAGACAGTACAGCCACCTGTGGGGTGAGCAGCAACATGGATGAGCACAGACAGCCACAGGGCAAGTGGCAACATGAATGGGAGGGAGAGGGGGAACAGCACAGGCAGCCATGGGGTGAGTGACAGTGGGAATGAGCAGAGGCAGATGCAGGGCAAGGGGTAACAGAAACAGGAGGGTGGAACAGCACAGACGGCTGCAGGGCAAGTGGCAACAGAAATGAGCACAGGCAGCTGTGGGGCAAGCAGCAACAGGAATGAGGGGAGGACATCACGGACAGCCACAGGGTGAGTGGCAACAGGAACAAGCACAGACGGATGCAGGATGAGCAGCAACAGAAACGAGGGGACAGCACAGATAGCCACAGGGCAAGCGTTGACAGGAACAAGCAGAGATGGCTGCAGGGTGAGTGGCAACAGGAACGGGAGGGGGGAACACACAGACAGCCATGCGGCAAGCTGCAACAGGAATGAGCACAGACAGCTGCAGGGTGAGCAGCAACAGGAACAGGAGGAGGGGGAACAGTACAGACAGTTGCAAGGTGAGCAACAATGGGAACAAACACAGACAGCCGTGGGGCGAGTGGCAACAGCAAGAGGAAGGGAGGGGAAATACCACAGACAGCCGCAGGGTGAGCAGCAATGGGAATAAGCAGAGACAGCCAGCAGGCAGGGAGAGAAGGCAGAGTCTGATAGAGCCTCCGGTCACATATAAATGTTTCTGAGCGAAGGTGAAAGGACTGCCTTATATGCTTAGGCAGGGGGAGTGGAAGGTTGCTCCAGCACATAGAGCCACAGGCAAAGCTTTTCAAAAACAAAAATCTGCAGATGGAATATTACATTAATAGGGTCAACAAAGATCACGCCAAGGATAAAAGAGACATACGGGTTATAAATAATAACAGATTAGAAAGCCTCTCCCAGCATGATAATGCATGGGAGAGCTTATGAATCTTTAGAGATGTATCAGGCGTTTCACTTTCGTCAAAACAGAGGTGATATTGTCACTCTGGGTTATTGGTTAGATCTCATCTGGGTACCATGCAGTATCCAGATGTGATATTATTATACAAATATTAGGTAGATACGTAAGTACTGCATGCAGTATTCCAGACGTGATATTGTCGCTGTAGAGGTCATCGGTTGGATCACATTTAGAGTACTGCATGCAGTTTTGGACCCATCATCTAAAGAATGACTGGAAGTTAGAAACTATCCAGTGGAGGCTACAGAAATTATTCAGTGGGAAGATTGGGCAGTCTTAACATTTACTTGCATCTACAGTACTTGGAGAAAAACTAGAGTATGTGCCGAAATTCATATATTTGGGTGTATGGCTCAATCACAAACTCTCCTTCTCTGAACATCTCGAAGAACTTCAGAAGAAACTAAGACAAAGATTAGGATTTTTCTACAGAATTAACCACCTTCTTACTAAGGAGGCCAAACTGCAGTTGGTTCAAGCCACCTTCCTTTCATTAATAGATTACGAGGACCTTCTCTATAGCCACTGCACTGCCTCTGCCCTGGCAAAATTGGACACCCTTTACCACCGAGCAATCAGGTTCATAACCAGCCTTCCTCTTTCCGCACACTATTGTTCCTTGTACTCAGCAGTGGGCTGGACTTCCCTTCATTATAGGAGAAATACAAATGCCACTCTTTGGGCCTTCAGAGCTGTAACCAACAAACTCCCCTGTTACGTCTCTGATTGTGTTCCCTGGAGTATGAATGGCACTTATGCTCTCAGAAGCTATTCCCTAATCTCCCTCCAAGTTCCGAAGGTCAAATCCCGTTTCAGCAGAGCTGCTATAAATTTCTTGTTGCCTGCCTTGTGGAACAGTTTGCAAAAAAACTTGAAACTGAGCTGTCCTGTTAGTCTGAATATTTTCAAGTCACTCTATGACCACATCATGAAAGAATCCTGCAAATGTTACCCACATCGCTAGCTCACCTACTCTACAGTTCCCCCCTGTCCATCCTGCCTCCCACCCTGCCTCAGCCCCTGCCTCTTTCTCCCTGTCTAAAGTCTGCTTCTCTCACTCTTCCCTGTCTGTCTTTAGCCTGGGCCAAGTCCCACCCCCTCCCATGAAGTATGCCGGATAACATTTCCTTCTCCATCGTTATCTTCCTAAACTGTATCCCACAGCTGTCTGTCCTTAACTACGGCCTAGTTCCACCCCCTTCCCTGAAGTATAACAGAAACAATTCCTTCTCCTTCAGTATCTCCCTAATCTGGTACTCCCCAAACTGCCTTTCTTGCCCTTTTTAAGTGAACAGGCTGGCTATACTAACTGATAAGCCTGTCACAAACCCACTCAGCAGGTCAGGCCCTCTACTCCCAAAGTGCCAACCTCTGAGCGCAGTCTTGTGAACAGTGTAACAGACAAGGTAACCCTCTTGTCTGTTTTTGTTAGTTCGGATCAACCTTTGGTCTCAAGTTCTGGAGGAATCCAAACTGTGAACCTCTTGCTAGCGTACCCAATGCACAGGCTCAGATATTTCTGTCTTCGGGGGGTCCAGATATCTTTGCTATGGGCACCTAACCAGGTGTACAGAGATGAACCATTAAAAACTTTAATAAAGACCTCAGATTTAAAACGCTTCTCTTTCCAGTTTGGTACCACCATTCAAGCTTATGTTTAGTATCTGCAATAACCATATACTTTTCTTACAACTAAAAAGAAGTCAAAGACAGACCAAGTAAGTTCTAAAAAAGAATTTTACTAAAATAGTTAAAAATATGTAAAACGCAAAATACAGAACTCTTATATCACAAGACATGCAAACCTTTTAAAATAAACAGGGTTTAAACAGTGCAAATTCCTACTTACAGTACTTAGATTTGAAATCTTTCTAAATATCTGTTTACAAGTGCTCCAAAGATCGTTCCTCAGTCAGAGTCCAGGTAAAAGTGTGTAAGTAAAACAGAGTATTCCTTAAACAACTGTATGAGACAACCCATTTTTGTGTGAGGTCAGCTAGCTCCTCCTCTGTCAGATTATGTATAAAAAATATATATCTTATACAAAACTATTACATTCTGCAACTTCAGAATAATTCATGTCCTTCAAATGACACTTCTTTTGATCTCATAATAAACTTCCTCCTTCCGGGACATGACAGCATCTTTATGATTTGCACACTTCTATGTAATAACCTGGGTTTTCCTTTCCAACGTCATAAAATGGATATGTTATAGCAACTATGGTTGTAATTAACTCAGACAGACAGGATCCTTAATTAAGGCCTTACATGTAACACATGGTCTCTAAAAACTGAGTGTGTGTGAACTCACATGCTGTCAGCATTTTTCTTATGGCTGTCATCTTTTAGCTGAAACCTGGGGGGGGGGGTTGATGAGTGAGGTCATTCTAAGAGCATCAGATTTTTTTTAGCAGAGACAGTCAGTCATACATTTTCTATTAAAAAAAAAATGATACAGCACTCAGAGCTGGCTGTCTACGTCACAAAGCCTATCTGTTGTAAAGCTCCATACGTTCATATTTTGTTGTACATGTGCTGATTTTTCTTCTTTGTATAATATCGATTTATGTTCTACCTTGCTACTGTACTATATATATTGTATATTTTTTTCTCTCTGTATATTATTGCACTATGTCTACCATGTTACTGTACAATGATGTCCTCACGACCAGGGCGATCTTGCAAATGAGCCTTGCTCAATGTTGCCTGCCTGGATAAATAAAGATTTTGATTGTTTGATTGACTTTCATGAGAAAAGGAGGGAAAGGGGCAGTAGTGAAACAGATGCCAAATCCAATGTCATTGCAAATTCTTTCTTAAGATTAGAAACAATATGTCATTATTACCAACAATGCTACCTACAGTATCTGTTAGATCGAATCAAAACAAGGGTTTTTTTAGGCACACAAACCATCAAAGAAGATCATATACAGTGGTAGCCATCCTAATCTTCTGCTTTATCGTAGAACAGTTTAGCTTATCAAGGTACACCATAATAGTGCTTCCCCCTACTGCAGTATCCCTCAAGGTAACACATTAGCTGAAGTGTTACTTTACTGTGCCAAGCACAATAAGGGTAACACTTCAGGTAATGTGGTTCCCTGAGAATAATGCATTAAGAGAGAAGTGGGAGGGTGTACGTCGAATTGGCCTAATTTCATTATGTAACTTAACTGAGCACAAGTAAAGTACTAATTCTTTCTGTTATATGAGTTTAGTAGTTTTCGTTCGTTGAGTGGTGTGACAGCGCATTATTTATTTAAATATAAATTTACTTATTTACTCATTTATTGATCTGTATATGTCTTGCAATGGGATGGGAGGCTGAGGGGGGTCTGGACCTAAAGGTGTGTCTCGGGCCCAGAAATTTCTAGTGGTGGCCCTGTCTACAGACCCCATTTGTGGCTCTGCCACAAGTGAGTTATGGGTCTTACCATTCACTAGTGAAGATAAATGTGTTATTCCACTACAACACATTATGTATTCCCTATATCATACATTTTGAAGTATTTCACAATTGATATCTAGCAAAGTTGGCTGCATCACAATGGAATATTAACCTAATCTGAGAGTAGCTCGCACAGTTCTGATAACATTGCAATAGCCATGCATAGTACTGAAACTGGAAGTTGGAGTTGAAATGAAACAAACAGTTACATCTTCATACAAACAGATGATTTAAAAATTATTGTTATGGGCTTCTGGTGATGTGACTGATCCATGTATACATGCAGGCGATATCCCCTGCCGAAACCCCCAACAAAAATCAATAAATTTACTCTACTCTACTAGCATTGCAGTCTGTTTTGACCAGAAACTGGATGCGATACAATGGTAACCAGAGATAAACTGAGAGCAGCCCATGGATGAGGTCTTAGCTAAAATTAAATCTTCTTCCCAAAGCACCAGCCAGCAGTACTGAGGCCTCTAAGCCTGCGGAGGAAGTAGACCTGACCTGGGAGAGCGACTCAGAGGAAGAGGGAGAAGACTTTACCATAACGTCACACCAACTATGCCGGGAGCTGCGCCGACTGAGTAACATACTGGACTCCATTAAAGTGGACATCAAAGAAAATAAATCAAACATTACCCAACAAGGCAAAAAAACTCCAACAGCTTAAAGAACATATGACCAGCTACTCTGTGACTGCTGACCTGCACAATGGAGCCATTCTACAACTTCACAATCGCTCGCAGCTCCTAATGGGCAAAATAGAGGATCTGGAGAACAGATCTCATAGGGTGAACTTGCGCATACATGGTCTGCCCGAATGTGTTGAATCGAGTAATGTCCCAGAATACATGGAGGGGCTGATTAAAGAACTATTGGACATAGATAAAGAGATACCACTAAATATAATTCAGGCACATAGGGCGCAGTCAGACCCTCCAAGAGATCCAAAAGCCAAGCCTCGCTCCATGATTATTTCTTTCTTTGACTTCAGAACCAGAGAAATGGTATTGAGGAAAGCCTGGGCTAAAAGAGAGATTAATTTTGGTGACTTGAAGCTGCTCTTTGAACCCAACTATGTCCCAACCACCATGGTTCGCTGAAGGCTCTGATTTCCTGTCATCAAAGCCTTATGGGGAAAGGGCCTGAAGGCCAGAGTTGATTTTCCGGCTCACTTCCGAGCCACAATGGATGCAGGAACAAAAATATTCGATTCAGCACCAGAAGCAAGGAAATATTTAACTTTGCTGGATATCCTGGTGGACGATTTGATAAACCCGAATACCCTAAAGGAAATAGAGAAAAGGCAGTGACTGACGACCGGTGGAAACATGGGGAGAAGCCCGGTGTCGGGCCTTGATATCAGACATGGAAGCCCCAGCGCATGGAGTAAACTGCAGAACTGAGCAACATCCCAGACAGCTCAAGCACAAGATGAAGAGAGATTCCCGATCTCAGACCCTTGAAGGTTTGGGGATTATTTAAACGGCCTGAAATTTTGAAAAGGTACTGTGGGGATATGGCACCTCAGGGAGCGATGTGGCCTACATTGGTGGCCCTTCCTGAGTGCACTGTTAAAGACTCCTAAACTGTTACATTTTTGACTGCTAATATACATTTCAAGCTATCTATCTCAAATCTGGAACTCAGAGGCCAACCATGGCCTAAAGTAATATGAATATTAATGGGAAATCGCAGAAATGAGTGGAGTGGGTAACAAAGATTGTTAAGGGGAGAGGAAAAGGGCGAAAGAAACACCCTCTGGCCCCTATGATTATATTCCTGAATGAAGTCCGGGGGGGGAGAAGGGAGAACGAGAGTCTGTGATGGACAGGTGGACTCCACTGTGGCTGCTCACACCAGGAAATATCTGGGACCTGCAGCTAGGTTCTGAGCCTATCTCAGTACCCCTCACCACTACGGGAGAGCTTAAAAGTGGTGGGTTTCATGTGGCATCTTGGAAGGGCTTTGGGAAGAGAGAAGAAACAATGCTGAGCTCACCGGTTGGGAACCAGCTGTCCTGGAACTTTTTGTTATAATTGTTGTTCACGTGGTTATTTGCTTGTATTGCTGTTATACTGTTCGGGCTGCACCCCCCCCCCCCATTAGGATTGATATGCACTTTAGGTGCCCTGATCCTCATACTGATCTGTCTGGAGACCCGGACAATGGAGGGTTTAAACATTGTGTCTTATAACATACAGGGCATTAACCACCCAATTAAGAGATCGAACATTCTGCATGAATTGGGTAAATTAAACACACACATCATGTTCCTGCAGGAAATCCACCTCACAGAGGTGGAGCATAAGAAACTCTGCCATAGATGGGTGGGCGCTGTATATGCTTCTTCCTATCTAGATCACCCCCATAGAAGGGGAGTGACCATTTTAATCCATAAGTCGTGCCCTCTTCGAGTGTGGGGGTCCAGACAGACCCAGAGGGGAAGGTTTATCAAAGTAAATGCCACATACAGGGAAATATCTTGTAGTCTAGTAAACATCTATGCCCCCAACGAGGATAGAGAAGCTGCACCCTTCTTTAAGACCACCCTCACAAATTTAGTGTAGACATAAGACAACCTTCTGATAATAGGGGGGACTTCAATACTGTAACTTCAGCTACATTGGATAGACAGGGTGGAGCACAGAGGCCAAGGTTGGGGCCTTCCAGCTCTACATTAAACAGGCTGACTCAGATCTGAGGTCTGGTGGATGCATGGCGCTGGAAGAATGTCCGAGCTAGAGATTATTCACGCTACTCGGACAGACACGGCAGTTATTCGAGAATAGACATGTTGTTTCTGTCTGAGGAATGGGCATAAGCCATAAATCAATGGCAAATGTTTCCATGCATGGCATCAGACCACACCCCAGTGAAGCCAACCCTAGCCCTGGCCCCAACGATCAGGAACTCACACTGGCATTTTAATGCAGGGCTCCTCAATAACTCTGAATGCAAAGCACACATAAGGGATTCAATTAAAGAATATCTGGAGACCAACCAGGAAGGGGAGGTTCCCCACTCAGTTAGATGGGATGCTCTCAAAGTGGTTTTAAGAGGTACAATCATCAAATTTGCCTCCTGGGAAAAAAAAGAAACATAACCTTAAAATAGCAGAACTTGAGACTGAGATTGCAAATTTTGATTTCCAACATAAAATCTCACTGAACCCGGAAACTGAAAAACAGTTGGCAGAGAGCAGACAGAAATTAGAAAAAATTATGATGCAGCAGCTGGAGGGGCCATATAGGTGGATTCACCAGCAATATTTTGAAGGGGGTAACCATGCAGGGAAGCTTTTAGCGGCCTCATTACGCTCCCAACAGACAAGCAGATTCATTCTCAAAATAGAAGACCCTGCCAGGGATAATACAAAATACTGCAACCCAGAAAAAATCACAAAGGTCTTCGTGAATTATTATAGGAATTTATACACACAGGAACAGATCCCGAATTTTGAGGAGCTATCCGAAGACTTCCTCCAACAGATTACACTTAGGTCCCTCTACCAGGGGTCTAGGGAAAGCCTTGACTCTAAAATTATGCTAACTGAGCTTAAAGAACAAGTAAAACAGCTTAGGAACAACAAATTCCCAGGTTTAGATGGTTTTACATCAGAATTTTACAAAGAATTTGGGGATCTGTTGCTCCCAACCCTCCAGGAGGTGTGTAGGGAAGTCACAGAGGGTAAGGCACCCCCCCCCAGGTCATAGGGAACTGCTCTTATTTCTGTCTTACACAAAGAAGTGAAAGACTCCCTGAGATGCGGGTCTTATAGACCAATATCCTTACTCAATGTGGACTTGAAGGTGTTCACAGGCCTACTAGCTAAACACCTGCAAACTGAGATCTCTCAGGTAATTCACGAGGATCAGACAGGCTTCATCTCCAAAAGGTATCTTTCAGATAATATTCGGAAACTGTTAAACATTATTTCATCCCAGAAGACACACAAAGAATTCCAAATAACCATTTCCATGGACGCAAAAAAAGCATTTGATAGGGTCAATTGGCAATTTCTGAAACTGTCCATGGAAAAGATGAATTTCGGCCCAAATTCTTACAAATAATCACCCGACTGTAAGCCCACCCAGAAACTTTAGTAAGGATTAATGGTATTAGCTTGACACCTTTTACTGTCTCCAGAGGAACTAGACAAGGATGCCCCCTATTACCTTTGCTTTTTGCAATTAGTCTGGAACCACTGGCAGCCAGAGTACGTCAGACCCTAGCAGTTAGAGGCATCACAGTGAGAGGGTGCGAACAAAAACTATCATTATATGCAGATGACTCTATCTTCTATCTGTCCTCCCCAGAAGTTTCCCCTCCCCCCTTATGGAAATATTACAGTCTTTTGGAAATATCTCAGGTTATAAGATTAATGTCTTAAAGTCAGAGGCCTTGGTGGTGAGCGGTTCCCTCCCCAGCTCTTTCAAAGCCACATTCCCATTTATGTGGGCCCGAACAACCAAATTAGATATCTTGGTATACATGTCCCGATAGATCTTACAAGACTCTTCACATCCAATTATGAGAGACTTTGGAGGATGGTGGAGCAGGACATGGCACGGTGACGCCTCCTCCCTCTGTCACTGGTGGGTCGCATAGAAGTAATAAAGATAAATATTTTAACCCACCTTTTATTCCTATTTCAGTGTCTGCCAATTCAAATCCCAAATAATTTTTGGGCCAGGGTCAATAGAGACATGTCACAGTTCACTTGGAATTATAAAAAACCCAGAATAGCCAAACACATTTTATACCTTCCAAAGGAGGTGATTGGCTTAGCTATGCCAAACCTACCACTCTATTACTTGGCGGCTCATGAACTGGGCTAAGCAAAGGCTGTCCTCACAATGGTATTTACTTGAGGAAACGGCCCTGGGGGATAGATCACTGTTCACTTTGGCCCTGATGGAAAGCACACTGGAATACAAATGTAGAATACAAAACAGGTGGGTGAGACACGGTCTAAACATTTTATGGAAGATCCCTAAGGTCCTAAACACTTCGACCAGGCTGGGCCCCTTATCTCTTATTAGATTTGAACCCACCTTCTTAACACCAGTGCTGGATCACGGGTATGCCAGCTGGGCATCCAAAGGAATTACTAGGTTCACACAATTTTTGGAGAGGGGGAGCTGCATCTCCTTTCAGAGAGCTAAAGAGAAATTCAGCTGGACAAACACACAGTTCCGCTACATGCAAGTGTGACATTTCATTAACTCTGAGGATCATATCCTCAGGCTTTCATGCCCCTATTCCAGCTGGGAATATTTTCTTTATGGTACAGTATCCATTGCAGGATCAGACAGATTTATTTCAGCTCTGTATAAACTGCTATTTCAGCAACCCATAGACCCTCTGGAGACATGCCGAAGGACATGGGAGAGGGAAGGAGGTGGGCACCCCCATATCAGAGGTGAATTGGCAACATAGATTAAAGTGGGGCTGGAAGATGACCTCCTCCCCTGTGTGGAGGGAGTTTTTTTGGAAGGTCTTGGTTGTTTTTTCATACCCCTACAGTGATGAAGCACTACTCGGTTATCCAGTGATACCTGTTGGAGAAGATGTGGGCAAACAGGGAATCATTGGCATAACTTTTGGGAGTACCCAAGGCTGAGAAAATTCTGGGGAGCGATTCAGGAAGCTGTGACCCACATTTCAGGGGTAGACATTCCCCCGACTGGGGAGAACTGGGTCTTGGGTATTCACACTGCAAAACATTTGAAAGCGGAAACAAGGAGAGTAATGCTGACCTTGATTGCAGTGGCCCTGAAATGTATTACCAGGAATTGGCTTACATGAGAACCATCTACTTTAAGTGAATGGGTCAGGAGGATGAAAGAGGTGGTCTTAATGGAATCCATTACAGCTAAACTAAGACTTAGCAGGGAAAAACATATTGACAGACGGAAAGGATGGGAGGCATGGCTATAGGGACACACAAACTCACAATAGGAGGGGAGAAATGTGGGGGAGTACGGAATAAGGTATGATGGGAAAGAAAATAAGAAAAAGAAAATTGCATGGGGCAGAATTTTAAATCAGAAAGAGAATATGGTAGGAATAGCTGATTAATTCAAGCAACCTCGGTACAGAGGATAGTGTTGTGGGGAAGGGGGGGGTAGCAGTGCAACCTGACCGGGGCCCATGTTGGTGAGGCCCAAAATAAAAGGGACGAGTCTACCTGTTGTTTTTTGGCTATTTCTATTAATGTCCCTCTTGTTAATGTAAAGGTCAAAAGAATACAGTTTAAGTAAGCTCTCAGATTATTTTGTAAAGTTTAACTGAATTACAGAGAGTACATTTACACATATTTGTATTTTAAAGTTATGATGGATATATCCCTCCATGAGGAGTGTGATAATCAGTTATCTTTATCAATCAGATAATCTTTGTGCTACAGACCCTGAGTGTACTACAATGTGAAGTGTAACTGCAAACATATTTCATTATCTGAATGTATTAATAAAACTGATTAAAAAAAAATTATAGTTATTAAACTAATGTTGTATAACTTGAATATGCAATGGTCTGACTTAAAATATGTAGCATTTCATCACCTGTGAGGGGGCAGAACTTTCCTAACTCGTGCCACTCATGAGTTATGGTCCTGGCCCTCAACCTTGAAGAAAAAATGCATATTTTGAGTCAGGTCATTGCATATCCCCTATCTGTTGTAAAGCGGAGATTGAGATGACTGCAACTGTGTATCTTAGCACAGTAGAATCGTAATTATTCAGTTCTTACGTGGATCAGCTCAAGGCACTGAACATGTACTCACTGGAGGCCAGACAAGAGAGGAGAGAAATGAGAGACTTTCAAAGTTCCTGAAAGGAATGTACAAGGTTAACTGCAAAGAACTGTATTTAGCTTGAGTAGCAGATCAAGAATACAAGGGCATGACTGGAAACTGACAAGAGGGAGGGTCAAGACAGACATGAGAACGTTTTATTTTACAGATAGGGTGGCAGAGCCATGGAACAATCTACCAGGTAAAGTGGTGGGCACCACAACCATTAATGGTTTCAAACACAGCTGTGACAGAGTGAAGGGTGTAGTGGTTGCTCAGGGTGGTAGTGGTAGAGTGGGGAGCATGGGGGTGGATAGTGTGGGTTAGAACCCTCTATGGACAATCGGTCCCAGGTTTGCTAGGGTTTTATGGGCAGACTGGATGGACCAATGGTCTCTTTCTGACATCATTGTCTATGTTTTTATTTTTCTAATCTCGGCTATCCCAAAATCCCTATCTAAAAAACTGAGATCAACTCAGATCAGAAGTTTTGCAATAAACTTAAGTACTATACTTGTACAGCTGTAGGAGAATCTTGCTACAGCAGGTAGCAACAGGAGCACTCTTGAATGTACACATCTCAGTTAGAGCAAACTGACAGACCAATGGAGTTCACTGGTCCAGCGGATGGCTATGTGTGTTCATGCTTGTGCCACTATGGAAGAGAATGTGGTTGGATGAGTGTGGCCTTTTGTGCTCTCTTTTCAAGGGGAACTACTACCCTTTCAGGGTATGATGACATGGAACCCTCTTGAGGAGGGTTTCCCCCCAGAGGTGCCGCAAGAGTGAGGTTGCTTGGCTGAAGGTACCATAGGGAGATGCCCATACAACAGAGGCAAGCCACTGGAAGTGAAGGGTGTGAATGGTGGATGCAATAAAATGAACATCGAGAGGATGCTTGTAACAGGCACACTTTACAGCACTAGGTGGGAGCATGACATGGTCGCCCACTGCCCCACTGAACCTCAGGGAAGCCTGCCATTTCACTGGTTCAGTGACTACACATGTAGAATGTTTGTGTAACGTGGTAGTGTTTGTTTTACTATGGAAGAGGATGTGATTGGTGTGTGTGCGTGTGTGTGTGTGTGTGTGGCATTTGGCGCTCTCTGTTCTGGAGGAACTACCACCTTTTCAGTATATGATGGCATGGAACCATCTTGAGGAGTATTCCAACCCTAGAGGTGCCGAAGGTGTGAGGTCCCTTGGCTGAAGGTACCGTATGAAGATGCTCAAAAACTCAGAGCTAAAGGCACAGAAAAATGTCTGAACCTCATTCCACTATTGAGCGAGGGAAGGACACTGCTATACTGAGGGAAGGAGCCACCATACAGATCCCAAGTCAACCGGAGTAAGGACTACAAATGCAAACTTCCTATCTACTAGTTATGACCTTCAGCATTGAGGAGAGGACCCCCCATGGAGGAAGCCCCAGGGAATCCAAGGCTTTAGGTTGCCATCTCTCCAGGTCATGCAATTTTTTTTAAGTCTAGGTATAATAGGAAACACTGAAAACCAATTACAGAGAAGACAAGTAAAACTGGGCAACTCAAAGGTTTGTACTTTTGTGTAATCTAGGAAGGAACAGGGGATTGATATACTTTGGAGGACGTAGGAACTCGCTCCATCTGTCTAACGGGGGATGATCATCCTCAAAGATGTCACAGAGCTGAAACCATGTTACTAAAGAAGCCTAGAGAGAAGGCCACACCCTTGGAGGAAGGAGTCTCAGTTCCCATAACAAGGAAGATTAGCCTCCTGCGAGAAGCTGAATTCTGCTTCGGAGGAATGCCTGCACACCCGTAGGAAGTCTAAACCGAGGTTGCTGTCACAGAGTTGCAGTCATATGACTAAAGGAGCCCTAAGTGCTGGGGCTTCACCCTGTAGTTAGGGAAAAAGGTCCCTGGGAGCAAGGTCCCACTAATGAAAGAGATATTGGTAGAGACCGATCATTTATATAACAGGTGCAGTGGATGAATTAGCTAAGCAAAACAGCTGCCCGAACACCTCCTGGATTTGATAGGTTAAGGGGCTCACAGAGTTGCAGTCATATGACCAAATGAACCCTTAGAGAGAATTACACCCCTACACTTTCCTCAGACTACAAGACAACTAAACTACCCTCAGATGACAGAACAGCTTGGGCTAGACCTACGAACTACAGCACAGAAATGAAATCTGATTAGTGATTACCACTCATCCCTAGCAAACTAGGCCTCAAGCTACCCTAGGGAAAAACTAGGCCCTAACTGACCCCAAAAGGAGTGGAGGCACAGCTAGGAGGAAAGACCCCAGAGACAGGTCAGAATTGGGTCAGTCAGCATGGAGTCATGATATAGGCAAAACAGTAAGCCCTGGCACAGCTCTGTCAGTTGCAGTATAATGCCAGGAGGGTCGCTGCATATTCAGTCCTGAGGTTATAATGGGGCAAAGCTCAAGTGACACTGGAAACCCGATTGTGGATGGGATGTGAGCCTGGTAGTAAAGGGGGGCATAAGCCCAGTAGTAGCAGGAGTAAGCCCAGATGTTGGGGCGAGAACCTGATGGTCATAGAGGCAACAGCCTAATAGGTGGTCAGGCATGAGCCCAATAGTCACAGGCAGGAGTCCAGTAGTCGCGGGGCACAAGCGCTGTAGAGACATAGGAGAAAGGCCCAAGGCAGGCAGGTAGGTAGGTAGGTAGGTAGGTAGGTAGGTAGGTAGGTAGGTAGGGAGCAAGACTCAAAGGAAATGACAAAGCAGAGCCCGGCCACAGCAACAGTTGCCAAGTGCCAAGCTGAATGAGAACAGGTAAGAGGGGCAGAGTAGCAACCAAAAGAAGAAAGAAGCCAGTAACCAAGAGCGCTCAACAAGTGGAGGGCAGGATGAAGAGCAGCATGCACCATGGAGTGAGGCAGCAGGCACCCCGCAGTACACCTGGAAGGAAGCTGGAAGGAACACCAGAGCAGGAAGGAGGGACCAGAAACACCCCCCCCCCCAGCAGACATCAGAAGCAGGTGTGGGACAGAAAAAAGGAAAGGAATGCAGCCAGCAGGAGCAATAACAGAAGAGAGGAGCCATGGAGTGAAGCACGGATTGCCAAGCGGAACAAAGGACAGGAGCAACAGGAGCAGGGGAAACGAGCAGCAAGAACATCACACACACAGCCACCAGACTGAGATAAAAGCAGAACGGCCCCTGCTGCTGGATAATAGAAGAGCCAGGAGTCAGGAGGCACCTGGCAGCCAGCACCAAGCAAACCACCATGCCCCCAGTGCTGCAAGAACCCCCAAAACAGAGTGGGAGGAAGACCAGGGACACGTAAGGCACTCGTTGCAGGGCAAGTGAAGGAGGACAGTGAGGGCAGACAGGAAGCCTGCAGCTGCGTGGCTTCAGCAACAAAATGAACATCCTGAGGATGCTTGGAACAGGTGCGTTTTATAGCGCTCAGTCGGAGTATGGTGAGGTCACCCACTGCCCCACCAAACCTCAGGGAAGCCTGACATTCCAGTTTTCTTTCTGGTGATGTTCATTCTCTGGTCTCCCTTTTTGGTGATCTTGACTGCTGGTCTTAGCCCCAATCCCAACACAAACCCAACAGTTGCTGTACTTAGTCTGTTGAAGGATGGTAGGGGATTGTGTGAGGCACACTGCAGTCAGCTCTCTCAGAGCGTGCTAACAAACTGACACTGTTAGTCGGATTCCAGTTTGCCATTTGGTGATATAGTCTGACTTTTGGACAATAAAGTTAATCTAACCCTGAATTCCAGCACAAACCTGACAGATGCTTTACTTAGTCTGTTAAAGGATGGTGAAGGATCTTGGAGTGCACACTGCATTTGATTCTCTCAGAGAGAATTGATCAAATTACAGCCTGTAGGTTTTCTGTTTTTGGTTTTCAGTTTCTGTTTTTGACCTCCAGTTTAGGTTGTGTTCACTGCCCAGCCTCAACCCAAGTCCTGAATAAAGGAAGGCAACTGTGGGTCCAGGTTACTCTGCAGTAGACACATCACAGCATCACAGATACATGACCACTGCTACAGAGTTCAGCACTGTACTAGTGCCAAAAAAATGAATCATTGGAAAAGTGGCTGCTGCTATCAAATAATTATATTACCTGGTTTAATATTGTGTATCCTGGTTTGCTGTGGTTGCTTTGCTTCCACTACATAACATACATGTGTGCACGTTTTGCACTGAATTTGGTAAACCACATTGCTCAATTTACATGTATAGAACCCACTGAATTGTATTGTGCTGTTCTGTTTTGATGGGGGTCTGGGTGCAGGTTCTGAATCTCGTATTGTTTCACAGTGACGTTACTCTCATTTCGCAGTGCGTTTAATCTGATGGGAGTTGAATATGGATTATTACCTCAGAAAAGCTGGGGGTTTCTTGTAAGCAATGACAAGTGGTTCAGGGACAATGCCTTGTTTAGCTTGTTTCAGCATTAGTTGTGGTTCTTTAAACCTGACACCATTCATGTAAGGCCCCCCCAAAGTGGGCTTACCTGTTTGTGGAGCTCCGTGCTCCCCAGCTCCTCCGCGACACTGTCTCCTGGGACTGTGGTGGGAGTTGCGCCTTACGACTCCCCGTGCAGTTTGCGGCTGCAGCCATTCCTTCCTGGTGTTTTGGCCCATTTGGGTTTGGGCCGAGCGCTGGGATGACAGTCCGTGCCATCGGGTACGGGCTGTGTGGCCCCGGGTCCGGTTTGGAGGTGGATCGGCCCGGGACTGCTCAATGTAAATAAATTATTTTTTGGTTTTAAAATGGCAGTCCCTACACATAATATGCATGTGCAGACACTGCCGGAGTTAAAATTTAAGGCAGCAGTAGCTCCTTTACTGTAAGTAGTTTTTGGTGCCGGCTGGCACCACGGAGTGCAGTTTAAACAATTGGATTGGGACTACAAGTCCCACAAGACACCAGAACAGGCAGCAGGTTTGGCACCAGTAGAGTCGGTCTGTGATTGGACCCATGTTTTTAGGCACCAAACCAGCTGAGCCCATATAAGAGAGGGCAGAGGAAGAAATGAGAGATTAGATTCAAGAGGGAGAAAGCGAGGGAAGTGAATTGGGGCGCTACTTCCGATTAGCCATGACGACCATAGCTGCTGTTTATTTTAAATAAGTACGGCTACCAGTAAATAAAAAGGAGGAGCAGCGGTTGCAGTATGTGTGAGAGCCCTAGGATTCTCAGGCAGAGAATCCATGAGGGAAGATACTGCCTGTCATTCCAGCTAATGGAGCCATGAGGTAGGGGGATATGTGTGGGGTCTGGAGATGGGCAGCCCCAAATTTAAGCATGCCCCAGTGCCTAAATTGCTAATTCTGGGCTTTGTGCCCAGCAACTAAGAGAAAGCATGTGTTGGGGCAACTGAGGGTCAGGCAGTTGTTTCTCCAAGTAAGCACGCTCCTTGTGGCAGTGTTTGGAGGGAGTCAGAAAGTGATCTGCAGCCTGGTTTCTGCTTGGAGATGGCCAGTTTGGCCTCAAGTGTGCATCTGCATTGGACTGTAAGCTGCCCAGAAATTCTGGAGTAGCTGCCTGTGACTTTATGGAGTACTGCAGCAAGTTCTAGATTGGGACCCCTGGGTCCAAAGTACAGTTTACCTTCTACAGTTCAGCTACTAATGTGACCCCCTGATTCTGCTTTACTGCTCCACAGAGTGACTGTTGTTCTGTTGGCCATTCATTAAATGGGATCCCCAGTTTTTGCAACTTTGCATTTGCCTCTTGTGTTTTGGAAAAACTGTTTTGCTGCTGCTAAAAGAAGTTACCTCCACAGCCTTGCTTCCAGTGTGTTTCAGGGTGGCATCCAGAGTGCCAGGGACCAGAGAACCACCGAGGAAGACGTCGAGAGGCCTGCCTGGTGAAAGCGGTCTACAAAGACCTCTGGGTGAAGTGGGCAAGGCCAGGGAAGATCTACGTCACCCCTCCTGCATACCAGCTCAGCGCCCTGAGGGTCTGGGGCACCCCAATGGAGTCCATCCATCACCACCTGTGGACAATCAGATACTGATTTCCCAGTCCTATTTCTGGACTGTGCTTCTTTGGCTGTATAGCGCGCCCCCTTCCCCACAAACATTAACATCTCAAATACCCTTAAACAGGGAAGTGGGGGGTGCTGACATTCATTTCCTTTCAATACAAAAGGGCTCATCCGGGATTTGAACCCGGGACCTCTCGCACCCAAAGCGAGAATCATACCCCTAGACCAACGAGCCAGTATGTAAAGAACTTTTTGGTTGTTACTCCTGAGTGCATTCAATGCCACGTTGCTGTAGAATCTGAAGACATGTGATGGAGATCAAATTACACCACAGCAGCAGAGCAAGTCTGAAAATCTATAATTAGCAGAAAACTAGAGCAAGAGCTTGAGCCAAAGGGTTTTAAGTCCAGTTCCTTCACAGCCGCTGCATGAAATATCAAGAAAATAATGGGAGCACTAAGAATAATCTGTCAGTCTGTCTGTGTCTGTGTGTTTCAGTCAGTGTGTGTCATAATATACTTTGGATTTAGAGATAGAAGGAGTCTATCACATAATGAAATAATAAATCCCCTGTCAATTTGATTATCCATCCAACTGTCTAGACCCTTCTTAAATTTAACATTTTTACTATTGGCTAGTTCTGTTGGTAAATTGTTCCATAATTGTACCACGCTTTGTGTAAAGAAATGCTTACTGGTGTTTGTCCTGAAATGTCCTGTCTAAATCTGTTTGTTATGTGTTCTTAATATGTGAACTTCCTGTCCCCTGTGAAATATTTATATAGAGGATAATGTATGGGTTTCGGTCAATAACAAATCTGTAGACGCTTTGAGAGGTTGCCAGGACACTGTAAACCTCAAGAGTGACCCTCGAGAGGTTTACAGTTGTCATGGCAACCTCAAGAAGTGTTTTCAGCTTTGTTATTAACCAAAACCCATAAATTGTCTTTTATAGTATATGGGCCTTGGTAACTTTTTTTTTCCTGTCGCGACGCTCTGGCTGAGCTCTCACCACTGTGGCCATTGGGCCGAAGTCCCATAATAGGGGATAACACAGAGTTGTAGTCATATCACCAAAGGAACCCTTAGAGAGAATTACACCCCTACATTTTGCTCAGACTACAAGACTACTAAACTACCCTCAGACGACAGAACAGCTCAGGCTAGACCTACGAACTACAGCACAGAAAGGAAATCTGATTACCACTCATCCCTATCAAACTAGGCCCTCAAGCTGCCCTAGGGAAAAACTAGGCCCTAACTGATCCCAAAAGGAATGGAGGCACAGCTAGGCGGTAAAACCCCAGAGACAGGTCAGAAACGGGTAAGTCGGTACGGAGTATGCATCGACCTTCCTGGCATCATACTGCAACTGACGGAGCCGCTCCAGGACTTACTGTTTTGCCTATATGACTCCATAGAAATATAGAAACAGACTTTGACGACAGATAAGGACAGACTGGGTGGGCCAAGAGGTCCTTATCTGCTGTCAAAGTCTATGTTTCTATGGAGTCATATAGGCAAAACAGTAAGCCCTGGAGTGGCTCTGTCAGTTACAGTATGATGCCAGGAGGGTCGATGCATACTCAGTCCTGAAGTTATCATTGGGCAAAGTTCAAGTGACACCAGAAACCTGATTATGGATGGGATGTGAGCCTGGTAGTGGGGGGGGGGTGCATAAGCCCAGTAGTAGCAGGAGTAAGCCCACTTGTTGGGGTGAGAACCTGATGGTCATAGGGGCGACAGCCTAAAAGGTGGTTGGGCATGAGCCCAATAGTCACAGGCAGGAGTCCAGTAGTCATGGGGCAGAAGTGCTGTAGAGACATAGGAGAAAGGCCCAAGGCAGGCAGGTAGGGAGCAAGAGTCAAAGGAAATGACAAAACAGAGCCCAGCCACAGCAGCGGCCGCCAAGTGCCAAGCTGAATGAGAACAGGTAGGAGGGGCAGAGCAGCAGCCAAAAGAAGAAAGAAGCCAGTCACCAAGAGCACCCAGCAAGTGGAGGGCAGGACAAAGACCAGCAAGTACCATGGAGTGAGGCAGCAGGCACCCCCCAGTACACCTTGAAGGAAACTGGAAGGAACACCAGAGCAGGAAGGAGGAACCAGAAACACCCTCCCAGGAGACATCAGAAGAAGGTGGGGGGACAGAAAAAAGGAATGGAATGTAGCCAGCAGGAGCAACAACAGAAGACAGGAGCCATGGAGTGAAGCAGGGATTGCCAAACGGAACAAAGGACAGGAGCAACGGGAGCAGGGGAAAGGAGCAGCAAGAACATCACACACACAGCCACCAGACTGAGCTAAAAGCAGAACGGCCTCAGCTGCTGGATGATAGGAGTCAGGAGGCACCTGGCACCAAGCAAACCACCATGCCCCCAGTGCTGTAAGAGCCCCCAAATGGAGTGGGGAAAAAGAGCAGGGACATGCAAGGCACTGGTTGCATGACAAGTGAAAGAGGACGGGGAGGGCAGGCAGGAAGCCTGCAGCTGCACGGCCTCAGCAACAAAATGAGCATCCTGAGAATGCTTGGAACAGGCATGTTTTATAGTGCTCAGTGGGAGTGTGGTGAGGTTGCCCACTGCCCCACCAAACCTCAGGGAAGTCTGCTGTTTCCAGTTTTCTTTCTGGTGATGTTCATTCTCTGGTCCTAGCCCCAATCCCAACACAAATCCAACAGTTGCTGTACTTAGTCTGTTGAAGGATGGTAGGGGATTGTGGGAGGCACACTACAGCATGCTAATGTAACCCCCCTTACAAATGGGGGTTCCTGAAAGCCGTCCCGGAGCTTGCCTAAATGCTCCCTGCCTAACTGGTGTTCGGCACTATGGTGCCAAAATGCGGGGGTTGTGAGTGCTTTTAAAGCCTCCAGCGCTGTCTCTTTAAGGGCTGCCTGCTCGCAGGCTTCAGTGGGTTGGTATGGGGGGACTGGAGTTTCCCTGTTTGAATCCCACCTGAGCTGCGGTGTAGTCGCCCCATCCTGTAGTCGCTGAAAAGCGCAAAGGGAGCCCTTCTGATAGATGTGACTGTTTGGCTATAATCCTTAAAAGTATTAGTGAAATTAGTTGTCTAACCTGCTTTCATTGCAGCTGGGACTTTGTGTACTTGGTCCCTCCATTTTGGACCTGGACTGCTGAGCTGGGCCAATAGGGTAACAGGGGTGATTGAAATGGAGTAACTGGCAACCAACCAGGATTGGGACTCTCAATGGAGTCTGCTGACCAATGGAGACTCAGCTAGTACTTCTGGGAAGTGAAGTCTGGATTATGGCGCCTTGTTTGCACCAATAGGGGCAGTATCAAGTGATTGGCATCTGCAGCCCACCTATGGGATCGGGTGGCGCCCGAATGGAGAGACTTGCCCTAACTGCCAAAGGAGAGAGACGCTGTGGCTGTGAGTGAGGAAGGAGCTCTGGGCTCCTGCGCCACTGAATTTTCATACGGGAAGCACGTGTGTGGAAGGCCAGATTTGGGCGGCTCGGTTGCCGGCCAGTATCAGACTAAATCTGCTGGGTAGCGGTCAGAGAAGGTTGTGCAGGAGCGCAGCTACCTACCAGGCTAACCCTGTAGAGGACTGGAGAATCTGCTGAAAAAGTAAAGCTGCGTTGACTCCCCGATTAGCTGTGAGTTTGGTCGGGCCCTAGAAGCAGCTGTCTGGTATGGCACCCCTCTGTTGCTTTTCATATAAATGTGTGGGGAAGTGTCTGAAGTTCAGGCTCAGCCCTGCGAGTGGTGCGAGAGCGCTTTTCCTTCTGGAGTCGTGAGTACTAAATCAGGGTAGCTCCCTGTTAAATGTTCCTAACAAGGGCAAGATCTTCTGGTTACTTTGCTGACTACACTAACTGAGCCTGCTGGCTCCATCTAATCTTTGTAGGAATTAAATGCTCGTTTGTGTCAGGGCCCCAACCAGCTGCATCGAGGAACTAGCCTTTAGGGCATGGGTACCCATAGACAGTAACTTATAGGTTAGGCCTGTGCACAGAGCCCTAGGTAGATACTCATATATTGTAGTGGTAAGCCAATCACCCTGATTCTTCCCGTTCCTTGTTATCTCCCCTTAAATAAATCAGATTGCTCGCTTTACAAAAGTACACTGGCTAGTTTGTGTATTAATGGTGAAATACTGCACAGTGAATATTGTGTAACTGTACCTTACTTTTCAGGGGGTCCCCAGAGTGAGCTGAGTGGTTCGAGCTGGGGGGTAAGTGTCTATGGTAAGGACACTGTAAATGAACTGTGTGGGCCACTAGTGGGAAGAAAGGGGGGTTGCAGCAACCCAGAGGGATGTGACCAAGTCAACCTCGACTGTTCTTACCCTGACCTCTGGGTGGAGGCACCCGCCAACGGATCTGGGCCCCTAACCCTGTTACAGTTAAGGCAGGCAGGGGTAGTAGCCCTTAGGATAGCACCCTCTGGGGGTTACACTAACAGACTGACACTGTTAGTCAGATTCCAGTTTGCCATTTAGTGATATGGTCTGACTTTTGGACAATAAAGTTAATCTTACCACAAATAATTTATTTTAGTCTTTGGATAAGGCCCAGTAGGCACAAGTGCCTATTTGCAGGAGCAGCCTGGGAGCACTGGGTGGTTAAGTGTTTCAGTCAGAGTTACACAGTATGCAAGTGGAAGTTGTGAGAATCAAACCCACATCTGGTCTGCTGGATGTATCAAACTTATTCATAGCTCGTTATTCTAACCTCTAGGCTATACTGCTAGTCCGTTTGGACAATGCAGTCTCTGACTTTTGGACAATAAAGTTACTCTTACCCTGAATTCCAGCACAAACCCGAGAGCTGCTGTAGTTAGTCTGTTGAAGGATGGTAAAGGATCGTGGGGTGCACACTGCGTTTGATTCTCTGAGAGTGAATTGATCAAATTACAGCCTGTAGATTTTCTGTTTTTGGTTTTCAGTTTCTGTTTTTGGCCTCTAGTTTAGGTTGCGTTCACTGCCCAGCCTCAACCCAAGTTCAGCAGCCATGGATGGAATAAAGGAAGGCAACTGTGGGTCCAGGTTACTCTTCAGTAGATACAGCACAACATCAAATAGCTAGACCACTAAAATTGTCTACCTTCAAAACCTTGTTTGCCCAGCTGTCACAGAAAATTGCACCTGTGTAACTTAAAATGCTTCCTCCAACTCTTTGTTTGTACTTCCCTCTTGTTACCTTCCTGCTTCATGTCTGTTTCTCACTTCCGGCTCCATCTTATCATCCTAGGTGATCTCAATGTTAACTGGCTTGCCTCCACTGCCTCCCATATAAGGGACTCCTTTGCTGCCCTGGATATGTCCCAGTTAGTCACCCAGCCCACCAGATTCAACCACTCTACTGGCACCAGCACTCTCCTAGATGTTGTTATATCTAACCACCCTTACAAAATCCAGGATATCACTGTCCTCACCGACTCTCTTAGCGATCACTCCCCAGTCCTCTGTCTCTGGTCATCCTCTACTCTGAAGCCAGTGTCCCAGGCCACTCTACGCCGCAGTTTATGCCCCAGAGGCCTCAGAAAATTAAAACAATACCTAGCCCAGCTAGACTGGTCCCCTATCCAGCGTGCCCCTGACATTGACTCAGCTCTTGACCACTTCACAAGTGCCTTCTGTAAGGCTTGTGACCTTTCCACCCTCCTCACCAGGATCCGCTCCAAAAAATGCAATGCCTCATGGATCACCCCACCCCTCCTCCAGAGACTCAAAAACAGAGATAATCTCTGGCACATTGCTGAAAAATCTGGAAAGGCGTCTGATAGACAGGCCTACAATGCAGAACGTAATAAGTGCACTTGGGCCATTAGGCGGGCCAAGGCAGAGCACTACCAGACCACCCTCCCTCCCTTCCATTTGGGGTTCAGCCCGGACCTTCTGGGATAATATGAAAGAGCTAAATGGGAAGTCCCACTCCCCCCACCATCTCAGCTCTCCATCAATGGCACCCCCACCACAGATCCACTCCTAATAGCCAATTGCCTTAACACTGCATTCTCTGACCTAAGCTCGGTCCTCCCCAGCAGCTTCTTTGACCCAATCCTCACCTCTCACCCTCCGGTCCTGCATCGCCCACCATTCTACCTGCACACCCTATCCCCCCTAGAAGCCAGGCTGCAGCTGCTAAAAGCCTTAAGCAGCAATAATCCCAGCAGTGACCCCCTCGACTCCAGGATCCTCCGTATGGTCTTGGACGAAGTCCTAGTCCCCCAGACTGACCTTCTAAACTGGTCTCTATGCCTGGGTCAGTTCCCAAGTGCTTGGAAAGCTGCTGAAATCACACCCATACGTAAGAGTGGGGACCGGTCCACCCCCAACAATTACCGGCCCATCTCCATCCTCCCCCCACTCTCTAAAGCCCTTGAAAAAGTGGTGTTGATCCAGCTCTCTGAATACCTAACCAAGTATGACATTATGTGCCCAGAGCAGCACAGTTTCTGCCCAGGACACAGTACAACCACGGCTCTCCTGGAATTTTCCCAACACCTGCATGCTGCTCTCGACTCTGGCAGCCTTGCAGAAGCAGTGTTCATTGACCTCGCCAAGGCCTTTAACACTATCTGTCATCCCCTTCTACTCAACTCTCTCCATTAACTTGGCTTCTATGATGGTCCCATTTCCTGGTTCTCTAGCTACCTCTCTGCTAGATCCCAGCGTGTCAAGATCAGCGGCTCCCTCTCCAGCACTCTCCCCATTCGCTCCAGGATCCCTCAGGTCTCCATCCTGGGTCCAATACTTTTTAGTCTCTACCTCAACACCCTCCCTAGCTCATGTACTGGTAAAATGCTCCTCTACACTGATGATGCAGTCCTCGTTGCCTCATATCCCAATCCCACCTCCCTCCAATTATCCCTCCAGCAAGCTTACAACCAAGCCGAAAGGTGGTTCAGCAACCGCAGACTGATCATTAACCTAAAGAAAACCAAATCAATGCTCTTCTCCTACCACCAAAATAAAGCTAAAAATACCTCCCTCTTGATTATCCCCAGCATTCTGCACCCGCTAGAACAAGTGACCACATACAAGTACCTAGGCATCACGTTCGATACTGCCCCCTCCTTCCACACCCACATTAATGCCCTGTCAGCTGCCATTAACTCTCAGATTGGCCTGCTATACCAGCACAGGGATTGCCTGCCTCAGGTTGCCCTTAGGCTGGCCATCACCTCCTCTGTCTTGTCCCTCGTGGACTGCATGATCTCGCCCATGCCCACAAACAACTCCCTCTCAAAATCCAATTCTCCATCAATAAGGCCTGTAGGCTCTTGACCGGTGCCCCCAGCCGCACTCACACCTGCCTTCTCTATACTACCAGCAATCTGCTCAACTTTGAGGAATGACTGCTCTACCAGACCTGCCTTCTCGCTAAGAAATCACTGCTAGGACTCTTCCCCCCTCCCGGGGGTCTCCACCTCCCTACAGCAGTCGTCATCGTCCATCACCACCCATAGCTCTGTTAAGGCCACTTTCAAGGTGCCCAGAACCAAGACCTCTCTTGCCCAGAGATCCTTCCTGTACCGAGCCCCCACCTAGTTCAACTCCCTCCCTAGCTGCATCTCCAACTTGCCAAAAATTGGCTCCTTCAAAATAGTTCTTCGGAACCATATCTTTAATACCCGCTGTTGTAGGTGCAACTAACCCCCTGTTGTAACCTGTGGTACCCGCCCGCCTTGCCCCCTGGCTCGACAATGTCCACTGGACAGCCTCTCCCTCCCCAGACCAACTCCTTCCCTGCTACGTCCAAACAGGGATGTAACCCACTGTCTTCTCTGAGGACCTACTATATCCATGAGTGTAACTCACAGTTTGTAACACTGTGCAACCTAAGTAACATACAAACTACTACATTATGTAACCTAAGTGTATCTATGTTAAATGTTTCTTTTACTGCACCTGTAATGTTATCCTCTGTTTAAATCTGCACTGTAATAACTGTCTTGATATCTGCCCCCCTGTGATGAGGTGCCTTTGTAAATGAGTCTCTGACTCAAAGGTTGTAAACCCGATTTGTAATGAATAAATGAATAAATCCTTTTCTCATGTTTCGAGGTTCTCCTGTACAACCCTCGGCCCAGGTGCATATTACGCTTGTCTGATTGTAATCTGTCACTGTATGAACAACCTTGTTAACTATGACAGATGTTATCTGATACCACATTGTTTGATACTAACAATATGCTTATCTGATTGTAACCCTTCACTGTATGAACTGCCCTGCAAACTATGCCAAATGTTATGTTGTACCATACTGTCTACCTTACTTTATCCTATGTTTTTTACTGTTGTCAACATTGTAATTATGTCCAGGTCCATCTTGTAAATGAGTTCTTTTCAATGATTTTTTTGCCTGGTTACATAAAGGATTGATTGATTGATTGATTCATTCATTCATTCATTCATTCATTCATTCATTGATCACAGATACACGATCACTGCTACAGAGTTCAGCACTGTACTAGTGCCAAAAAATGAATCGCTGGAAAAGCAGCTGCTGCTATCAAATAATTATATTACCTGGTTTAATATTGTGTCTCCTAGTTTGCTGTGGTTGCTTTACTTCCACTATATAACATCCATATGTGCGCTTTTTGCTCTGAATTTGGTAAATCACATTGTTTGATCCACATGTATAGGAGCCACTGAATTTTATTGTGCTGTTCTGTTTTGATGGAGGTCTGGGTGCAGGTTCTGAATCTTGTATTGTTTCACAGTGTCATTCCTCTCATTTCACAGTGCATTTAATCTGATGGGAGTTGAATATGGATTATTACCTTAGAAAGGTTAGAGGTTACTTGTAGGCAATGACAAGTGGTTCAGGGCTACACCCTAGAGTACTGAGGGAGTTGGCGGAGGTCCTTGCGGCACCACTGGCAGACTTGTTCAATACCTCCCTGCAGACAGGGTGCGGGCCTCAGGACTGGAGGATGGGGGGGGGAGGCACTGTGGAGCCTGAGCAAGGTGGATGCTTTGGTTTCAAGCTCTGCCTAACATGTAGTGAAAAATGCCTAAAAACTTTAGTTTGGGACTTCAGTGATTGAGCAAAAGTTGCCTGGCAAGTGTCTGACCTGCTGTACTTTGTGATGGGGAAATCTCAAAAAGAGAAACAAAGGCAGGATGGAGCAGCTAGCAAAAATGTTTCTACAGCTGTGACCATGCAGTCAGTCCCAGGCCATTCGACAACTGCCAAGGAAGCTCCTGAGCTTGAAACCCTGCAGACAGTGAGTGCCAAGTTTAACACTTTAATTAAATCTGTCTTGGGGCTGTCTGATAAATTTGATACACTAACAAGTCGAGTGTCAGCACTGGAGATGAACTTGGAAGCTGTTCAAATCGCCACAATCGAGGCAACCAAGAGATCCAACTCAGCAATGGGGACTGCTGCAAATGTAATAAAAGAAAACCATCATCTACACACAAGATTGGCGACTTTAGAAAATCAGGCACGATCGGCCAATTTGCGCATTATTGGCATGCCAGAAGGAAGTGAGGGGGACCACCTGCTTCTCTTTTTAGGAGATTGGTTTCAGCATCAGTTTGGGGAAGAGCTTTGTGGGCCAATAACCATGCAGAAAGCATATTGACTTAGTCCCAGAGGGAGACAAGACAACCCGGACGCTCCTCATGCCATAGTGGTAATTGTGGATGGTATCGGAACAAGGGACAAGGTGTTGGCCCTTGCCAGAAGAAAGAAAATGTTATTGTAGGATGGAATTCAAGGATATATACAGATCTCAGTTTTGCCACGAGGCAGAGGAGGAAGCGATTCGATGCAGTCCAGTCCATGCTACGGGAGGCAGCCATAATGTGTGGGATGGTGTTCCCGGCCCGACTGCAAATTGTGCATGAAGGCAAGGTTTTTCTATTCTCTGATCCCTCCGATGCTGTGAAATGGGCACACCAAAATGCAACTTGTCGTCCAGAACCTGAAGACTCAGGAGCCCAGAGTTCAGATGAAGAGACTTGACATTTGGACTGCATTCACTGTATGTCTAATTATATCTTTGTATAGCCTGGAAGTTAAGTTACAGGTCAGAGAAATGTTCATGTTTAAGGTTTCTTAGGGCCTGAGGGGCTCTTTGGTTTTGATCACTGTAAAAAATAAGTCCTTATATCCAGTTGTTTTTTTGAGCTAAACTGACTTTATTTTAGTGACGGTGGGTTGCTCAAAACAGATATTGGATTTTGCACATTAGTGTACTGTTAAGGAATAGCATGACCCCTTTTATTCTCTCCTCTGGTTGGACAGCAATTGGTAGGGTGGTAGGCTGCAACAACTGCGGTGCACCAATCTTTCTAAAAATTGCCTGGAGTGTGGGAGGATGTTTAGTGTGCAACCACATAGAGAAACTTAGAAAGGAGATTGAGGGTCTGCAGGAGGAACTAAGACAGGCAAGGCAGATTGGGGTGGGTTTAGCCCAATACTGGAGGGAGGAGAGGGGAGATGAGGAGGCGATTTAAGCCAACAGTGGTGAGAGAGGTCAGAAGAAGGGAAGCAGAGACAAAGGGGCCCAGGCCAGGAAGAAAGATTGCCGGGGAAACCAGGTCAGGAGACAAAAGACAAATGGAAGGAGGAGATAGGGACTTGTGAGGGGAGGCGAAGAAGTGTCAAAAGTCATGGAGTGGAAAGGAGAGAACAGGTTACTATGCAGAGAGAGGGAGCGGGCATTTGTGAATGGTCTTCAGAAAATAGTTGTGCACTGCTAGAGAGGAAGAAGGAGGAGGGAAATGATGACATTAGAGGAGTAACTGATAAATGCCTGGACCAAACTGGAGTGGGGGAAAGTTCTGCTGGGAGAATTGCTACAGGGGCAAAAGGGGGAAATTATGTGCAGGAGGAAGAAGAGGAGCTGGAAATGAGAGAGGGAGATGAATGGAAGCAAGCAGGGAGTAAGAGGGGTGGAATCTTAGTGCTGGGGGACTCAATACTAAGAGGAGTTAGGTGGGATAGCAAGGGGGAGAGGCATAGTCGCATTTGGATGGAGGCCATGCCAGGAATGACAGCAGAAAGAGTAGGACAATCTGTTCTGAAATATGCTAGAAGGGGTAGGGACAAGCTTCATTTAATTTTATATTTTGGGACAAATGACCTGGCTGACAAGACAGTAGATATAGTCCAGAGGAGGTTTGAGGAACTAGCACAATTATGTGAGGGGGCAGGAAGATCAGTAACTTTTTCAGAGATACTTCAGGTGCCAAGGCAAGCACAACAAGAAAGCTGAGAATAGAGAATTTAACAGATGGCTAATAACCTGGTGTTGTGCTAAAGGGTATGGGCTGTTGGGGGGTGGGAGAGACCTGGGAGGACAGTAGTCTCTATGCCAGGACAGACTACACTTGGTGAGGAGGGAAGAAAGTGTTGAAACAGAGGATGGAGGAGTACATAGAGGAAGTTGGGAATTTAAACTAGGAGTGGGGGTGGCAATTGGGGAAGAGATATGCAGAGACCACAGGTTGGGAAACCAATGAGCTTACCCCTAACAGTGACAAAAGACAAATGGCAAGTACTATTGGTGATGCTAGGAAAGGGGCAGGACGGGAGGGGGGGGGAAACAGTGGAAGGTGGTTACCCTTAATGCTAGGAGCCTTGGGAGGAAAACTGCAGAGTTACAGGTTCTCGTGGCAGAGGGAGAGGTGGACATTGCAGCCATCACAGAAACATGGGCCACCCAATACAATGACTGGGACCTGTCTGTACCAGGGTATAGGTTATTTCATAGGGACAGGGTGACTGGGAAAGGGGGGGGTGGCACTATATGTGAAGGAGGGACTGAAATGTGTAAGGGAGGAAGGGGAGGAGGGTAGTATGGAGTCACTTTGGATGCAAATCCAGGATTCCAAGAATAGGATTCTTAGAATGGGAGTGGTGTACAGGCCACCATCTCAGACGGAGGAGTTAGACAGGGAACTAGCGGGACAGATCAGCAGGACCTGCGAAAAGGTGGTGTGGTGATTGTGGGGGACTTCAACATGCAGGAGTGGACTGGAGTACCCCAACAACCAGGAACAGAAGGGAGCAGGTACTGCTGGATGCCTTCGGGACAGCTTCCTGCTGCAAATGGTCAGTGAACCAACCAGGTTAGGGAATACCCTTGACCTTGTGCTGGCAAATGGGGACTTTGTGAGAGAACTTACAGGGGAGGAACCGCTGTCAGGGAGTGACCACCACTCAGTATGGCTCACATTGGATATGGGCAAGGAAGGAGTGGAATCTGGCACAAGAGTGCTGGACTTCAGGAGGGTCGACTTTGGGAGGATGGGGGAAGTGGTAAAAGGGTACCTGGCCAGAATTCAATCTAGTATGGACACTAACCAGAGGTGGGAGCTCATAAAGCTGGGGATAGTGGAGGCAACCAAAACTTGCTGCAAAGCCCAGAGCAAGAAGACTAGGGCTAAGAAACCGAGCTGGTTGAGCAAGGAGGTCATGGAAAAGGTAAGGAAGAAAAGAGCTGCCTTTAGGAAGTACAAGAAAACAGGGAGGGGGGAGGACAGGGAGGAGTACTTGAAGAATCGAAGGAGGTGACAAGGGCAGTAAGGGGATTCAAAGCATCTACGGAACTCAGGCTGGCACAAGGCATTAAGAAGGGGGAGAAGGACTTCTTTAAGTACATCAGGGAGAAAAGGAGCTGTAAGGACCACATAGTAAGGATTAGGAAGGAGGGGGGTTGGGTGGAAGCAGGGTGCGATAAGGCAGAAGCACTAAATGAGTACTTCTGCTCAGTATTTACTAAAGAGAAGAGATGGGTGACACCCAAGGTGGGAGAAATGGCAGAAACAGGGGGGAAGGGGTGACACATGGGGATATCATGGAGGGCAGAGTTCGAGAGGGTTTGAAGGCACTGAGCATGGACAAGGCGCCAGGCCCAGATGGCATCCACCCTAGGGTACTGAAGGAGCTGGCAGAGGTCCTTGCAGAACCTTTGGCAGACCTATTTAATGCCTCACTACATTCGGGGTGTGTACCTCAGGACTGGAGGATGGCTCATGTGGTGCCCCTCCACAAGAGTGACCCCAGGGATGAACCGGGAAGCTACAGACCAGTGAGCCTCACATCCATCGTGGGTAAGCTAATGGAGACTTTCCTGAAGGAGAGGCTGGTGGCCCTCCTAGAGGCTAAAGGACTACAGGACAGCAGACAGCATGGCTTCATACATGGCAGATCCTGCCAAACCAACCTGGTGGAGTTCTATGACCGGGTAACTAGGCAACTGGACAGGGGCCATGCATTGGATGTCCTGTATCTGGACTTCAGTAAGGCATTTGACTCTGTGCCGCATGGAAGGCTGGGAAGGAAGTTCGTAGGCACAGGGGCAGGTGCAAAGCTGGTGAGATGGGTAGGAAACTGGCTTCAGGGAAGGCAACAGAGGGTTTTGGTGGATGGGGAGCTCTCACACCCAAGGGCAGTGATGAGCGGTGTTCCACTGGGCTCGGTGTTGGGACCAGTGTTGTTTGGGATATTCATTGCAGACATATCATGAGACATCAAGAGCAAGATCAGTCTGTTTGCTGATGATACCAAGGTAGGCACGGTGGTGGATGACCTAGGGGGATGGCAGGGGTTGCAGGATGATCTGGCAAAGCTTGAAACCTGGTTAGACACCTGGCAACTGGGGTTTAATGCCAAAAAGTACAAGGTGCTGCATTTTGGGATGAAGAACCCAAGGAGGAGTTACCAGCTGGGGGGAGTGCAGCTAGCCCAGACAGAGGAGGAGAAGGATCTGGGTGTGCTCGTTACAGGGTCAATGAACAACTCGGCACAATGTAGGAAGGCAGCTGCAAAGGCCAACAAAATGCTGGGTTGTATTGCCAGGGTATATCCTCGAGAGGAGGAGGTGATTCTGCCACTGTATAGGTCATTAGTTGAGCCAGCACCTGGAGTACTCGTGCAGTACTAGCGCCCATATCTGAAGAGGGACATTAAGTTACTGGAGGGGTGCAGCGCAGGCGACAAAAGATGATCAAGGGGCTGGGGGACTTATCATACGAGAGGAGGCTGAAGGAGTTGAATATGTACTCACTGGAGGAGAGGAGGGACGGGGTGACATGATTGAAACCTTTAAATACATGAAAGGAATAAACAAGACTGGTACAGAGGGGCTGTTCAAAGTAAGGGAGGGGAGGGACACCAGGGGCCATGATATGAGACTGGAGGGAGGATGGTTCAGGAGGGAGATGAGGAGACACTTTTTTACAGAGAGGTGGTGGCTGGGTGGAATCGTTACCTGCAGAAGTGGTATCCAGTAGAACAGTGGACTGCTTCAAAGGGGATGGGACAGGACAAGGGGAGGGTTAATGAAGGGGAAGGGTGGAAGGGAGGGGCAGCTGCAGAATAAGGGGTGCTAGCTACACATTCGAGCAGACTTGATAGACCTCTAGGCCTGTATCTGCTGGCAAATTTCCTATGTTCGTAGGGTAAAAAACATTGAGACTTTCTGTTATGCCCCTTTCGGCTTCTACTGTCATGCAGCTCATGGACTCATTCAACAGCTATTTTATGGACTATAATTTACTTATTCAAACAAAGCAAAAGTTTGGTACAACCCCACTCTATGACATATCTTAATGGCATAGTATGTACTTTTTTATTTGGTTATATTAAGAGGAGTAGCACCCTCGTCGTTTTATTTTTATGTACTTGTCAAGTGCTATGTCTGTATTTTCTTTACTGTATGTAATTGGTAAAACAATAAACAAATAGTATTAAAAAAAAGGACTGGAGAATGGCACATGTGGTACCCCTGCATAAGAGCGGTCCCAAGTTCGAGCCTGGTAACTATAGACCAGTCAGTCTGATATCCATTGTGGCTAAGCTCATGGAGACTATCCTAAAGGAAAAGTTAGAAACATAGAAGCTGACAGCAGAAGAAGACTGCTAGGTCCATCTAGTCTGCCCATTTGTTGTTGACCTATTTTGACACTCTAGTTGCCCTTTGTAGTCAGGGCTCCCTTGCGTCTAACTCATGCATTCTTGAATCCCCCAAAACCTCTTGGGGCAGGCTGTTCCAAGCATCCACCACTCTTTCTGTGAAGAAAAACTTCCTGGTGTTGGTAGAGAACCTCCCTCCTTGCAGCCTGAGGTCATGTCCCCTGGTCCTAGAGCTTACATAGAACATTTTATTTATTGTTGACCGGGTAAGTGCACTAGACAAATTCTGCCTATTTTCAGGCATGACCCAGGGAAGGGGGATACAGATGAATGCCAACTGACTTTGAACCAGATTAAGCTGTTGGTGGTATTTTAGTGAATGAGGGAAATTTGGCCAGGGCACCAGGGAAATCCCCCTACTCTTTTCGAGAAGTGCCATGGGATCTTTAACATCCACCAAAACAGGTAGATGGGACCTTAGTTTAACATCTCATCCGAGAGACAGCATCTCAAGAGTCCAGCACACCCCTCATGCTGCACTGTAGTGTCAGTATTGGGATATTAACCCAAGTGCTTGGTGTGGGACTAGAACCCACAACCTTCTGATTTCCCAGTCTCAGAACCAAATGTGCTACCTGCTGAGCCGCTGAGCCACTGACAGTACATAAAAGTTGATGGCAGATAAGCACCACAAGGCCCATCCAGTCTGCCCATTTCTTTTTCTACCTTATGAATGCGCCATAGGCCTTTGCTCTGTCAATGGCCTATCTATTCATACTCATATGTATTGCTCCCTTATGCCTATCCCATGCCTGTTTGAAGCTCTGCACTGTATTCATAGCCACCATTTCCTGAGGTAGGCTGTTCCATGCATCCACCACCCTTTCTGTGAAGAACTTCCTCACATTACCCTTTAATCGGCCTCCCTCTAATTTCATGCTGTGTTCTCTTGTCCTGCTATTTTTCTTATATTGAAACATGTTAGACTCTTTCGCCTTGTTAATGCCCTTAAGGTGTTTAAATGTTTCAATCATATCACCTCTCTCCCTCCTTTGCTCTAGGGTATACGTATTGAGCTCAGTTAATCTGTCCTCATATTTTTTCTGATGCAGTCCCTGCATTATTTTGGTTGCCCTTCTCTGGACTGCCTCAATTTGGTTAATATCCTTGTGAAGGTGTGGCCTCCAGTACTGCACGCAGTACTCCAGATGTGGCCTAACCAGTGTCTTGCAAAGAGGGATTATTACCTCCCTCTTCTGACTTGTGATACCCCTACTAATACACCACAACATCCCTCTAGCCTTACCTACTGCTTTAGAGGTCTACTTGGGATGATTTCAGGTCATCAATGATGATGACGCCAAGTCTCTTTCTTCCCTTGTGACTGCCAGCAACTCCCCTCCCAGCCTATAGGTGGCTTTAGGGTTTCTCTTCCCTTTGTGCATGATCTTGCACTTCTTTGCATTAAACCCCAGTTGCCACTCTTCCGACCATTTTGCTAGTTTATCCAGATCTCTTCTCATTCTGCCCACCCATCTGGATCATCTACTCTGTTGCAGATCTTGGTGTCATCTGCAAACAGACAAACCTTACCCTCCAGTCCATCTGCAATGTCACTGATGAAGATATTGAAGAGGACTGGCCCCAGGACTGATCCCTGAGGTACCCCACTTGTGACTTGCATCCCTTCTGACTGTATACCATTTATCACCACTCTCTGTTTTCTGCCTGTCAACCAGTTTGCCACCCAGTTGACCAATGTCTGACCCACCATGAGCCTACCCAGCTTATTAATCAATCTTCTATGTGGAACAGTATCGAAAGCTTTGCTGAAGTCAAGGTAGGCAACATCAACTGCTCCCCCTTGGTCCACCACTCTGATTACCCAGTCAAAGAAATCTATGAGATTAGTTTGATGGGACCTTCCTTTTGTAAGTCCATGCTGTCTTGGATCCTGTGCTCCTATGGATTCTAGGTGTTGCACTATCCTTTCCTTAAGGAGTGTCTCCATAATCTTGCCCACTACTGAGGTAAGACTGACTGGTCTGTAGTTCCCTGCCTCCTCCCTGCTACTACTCTTGTGGAGCGGGATCACATGAGCCCTTCTCCAGTCTTCTGGGACCTCTCCTGTGCTCAGAAATTCACTAAACAGTTCTGATATTGGCTCTGCTAGTTTCACCCTTAGCTCCTTTAGTACCCTGGGATGTATGCCATCAGGTCCCATTGCCTTGTCCACCCTGAGCTTATCGAGTTCTTGTAGGACCCTTTCTTTTGTGAAGGGACTAGTGCACACCTCCTTCCCCCCTGTGTCCATGGTGCAGAGCTGTGGGCCCTGCCCTACCTTCTCTTCAGTAAATACTGAGCAGAAGTATCTGTTTAGGATAGATGCTTTTCCATGGTCCTCTTCCTCACACACACCCTTATCCCCTTTGATCTTAGCAATACCCTCTCTGGACTTTCTCCTTTCACTAATGCATCTATAGAAAGTCTTGCTACCTTCTTTTATTGTTAGTGCTAGTGTTTCCTCGGTTTAGGCCTTTGCCTACCTTACTTCCTTCCCTGCTTCCCTTAGGGAAGTTTGGTATGCCTCCCTATCTTCATCCTGCTGTGTTCCCTTATACTTTGTGAAGGCCAGCCTTTTGGCTTTGACCTTTTCTGCTACTGTGTTTGAGAACCAAAGTGGTTTCCTTCTTCTTTTGCACGTCCTTTTCTCACTAACACAATGGGATGTTGCTTCAAGTATTGCATCTTTAATGCTTGCCCACTTTGCCTGTACCCCTTCACCTGTATTTCTTTTTGCCAGGGCTAGCTTAACTCTGTTGGCCATCTTATCAAAGTCAGCTCCTCTGAAGTCCCATATTTTTGCCTTGGAATGGGATGATTTTGTTCTAGTGGCCAAACTGAACCATACCATGTGATGGTCACTGGCACCCAGGTGATCTTCTACGTGGAGATCTGTGATCCTTTCCCTGTTAGTCAGTACTAGATCTAGGATAGCCCTGTCTCTTGTAGGTTCTTGTACCAGTTGTTTGAGGCCCTCCCCCTGCGGGGCATCCACCATGGGTCTAGTTCTGCAGATGTCCCTGCTGGTATTAACCAATCTGTATCTGGCATGTTGAAGTCTCCCATTATCAGAACCTCCCCTTTTGCTGTCATGTTTTGTATATCTTCTAACAGTAATGTGTCTATGTCCTCCCCCTGGTCTGGAGGCCTGTAGACAACCCCAGTTCTTATGGTTGTCCCATTTCCTGTTTCCAGGGTGACCCACAGTTCTTCTGGCTCTTTATGTGTATTCTGAATTTCTGTAGCTTTGATATTTTCATTGACATAAAAGGCTACTCCACCGCCCCTTTTTGCACCTCGGTCTCTTCTGAACCCTTCTGAGCTCTTCTTGAAGTGAAAAAGTTCCTGTGCCTGTGCCTTGTTGATGCCTTTTATGTACTTGAATGTTTCAATCATGTCCCCTCTCTCCCTCTTCTCTGCTCCAGGGAGTACATATCCATTTCCCTAAGTCTTTCCTTGTAGGACATGTACTGCAGACCCTGAATCATTTTTGTCGCCTTTCTCTGTACTGTTTCCACCCGGTCAATGTCCGTTCTGAGGTGAGGCCTCCAGAATTGGACTCCGTATTCCAAGTGATGCCTGACCAGCGATCAGGTTGGTGACCTTCTTGGAGGTGAACGGCCTTATGGACGACAAACAGCATGGGTTCGTCTCCGGGAGGTCGTGTCAAATAAACCTGGTTCAGTTTTTTGACTGGGTGACAAAAGCACTAGATAGCTGTCAGGCGGTTGATGTCCTGTATCTGGATTTCAGCAAGGCCTTTGACTCGGTGCCACATGGCAGACTAACTAGTAAACTGAGGAACCTGGGAGCAGGGGAGAAACTGGTTAAGTGGGTTGGTAACTGGTTGGGGGATAGACAACAGAGAGTGATTGTGGGGGGGGACTCTTAACTCCCAGGGCAGTCACCAGTGGGGTCCTACCGGGTTTGGTGCTGGGGCTGGTGCTGTTTAACATCTTCGTAGCTGATATAGCAGTTGGAGTTAAGAGCAGAATCAGTCTGTTTGCTGACGACACCAAGACAGGTGCAGTGGTGGATGGGGTAGAGGGAGGAAATGACATCCAGGCAGACTTGGGAAGGCTTCAGCAGTGGTCAAACACTTGGCAGCAGGGTTTCAATGCTAAGAAGTGCAAGGTCATGCACTTTGGAGCCAGGAATCCAGGGAACAGTTACCATCTGGGAGGGGTACAGCTGTCTGTCTCTGAGGAGGAAAAGAATTTGGGGGTAATGGTCACAAGGAATATAAACCACTCGTCTCAATGTAGGAAGCAGTGGCAAAAGCCAATAGGATGCTGGGGTACATTGCTAGAGGAATTACCTTTAGAAGGGAGGAGGTCATTCTGCTACTGTACAGATCACTGGTGAGGCCACACTTGGGGTACAGTTTTGGAGACCATATTTAAAGAAGGACATCAGGTTATTGGAGGGGGTTCAGTGGAGAGTGACTAGAATGATCAGAGGTATGGAGGGGAAATCTTACGAGGAAAGGTTGAGGGGTCTCGACATGTACTCATTAGCGGAGAGAAGGGAAAAGGGGTGATATGATCGAAACCCTCAAGTACTTAAAGGGCATCAACAGGGTTAGTACAGAGGGCATGTTTTGGTTAAAGGGAGTGGGGGATCAGTAGAGGGCACAGCTTGAAATTGGTGGAGGGTGGATTCAGGAGAGAGATAAGGAGGCATTACTTCACGGAGAGGGTGGTAGGAGGGTTGAACATGCTTCCTGAAGACATGGTATCTCTTAAAACGGTAGAGAGCTTTAAAAGGGTGTAGGATAGGGTCAAGGGCAAGATACTGGTTGGTGGGAAGTTGAGGGAGGAAGAGAAGGCAGCATGGGTTGGGGGGGCAGCAGCAGGAGTCTAACCTGTGTGCTGCACAATCGAGCAAATGCGATAGACCATTTGACCCGTATCTGCTGGCATTTTCATATGTTCATATGACATGCCTTTTTGAGTTTGCCGTGGCGTGCAGGCGCAGACAAACTCATAGCTGTAAGTTACTCTACTGGGGTGTGCCCAATGGAATGCTCCATTTCTAGCGGCAGGCAAATCAGTCAGCAGGCTGCTGATGACTCACTCTCAGCTGTTCAGGCTGAGTAGGACAACTTTTCAAAGGACTAGTGGCGCGGCTCCAGTCCTTTGAACTTGCATTCCTGCGTTGAGCGTTCACACTGCTGTAGCTTACAGCAGTGTGAATGTGCTGAGCCCAGGCCTTCCCCCGCATAGTAAAAAAAAAACAACGATGGTGCTAAATCCCCCTGTCGGCATGCCCCCTCCTCCCAGTTCATTTGCCGATGGGGGAGCCAACACCCCATCGGCATAATGCCCCCTGCAACTTGTCCTGTGCAGCTGCACAAACCGACGGGGGTTCCCAATCCCACTGTTGGCACGCTGCCTCCCAGTTAATTTGCCGATGGTGAGCTCACTCCCTGTCGGCATAATGTCCCCCCATTAGTTGTGTGCCGAGGGGTGCCCTATCCCCTTGGCTCTTGCCCCCCCAATTTGTTGTGTGCCAACAGGGGTGCCCAGTCCCCCGTCGGCTACAGCCCCCCACAACACTCAGGTGGCATGCTGGTAGACCACCCCAGCGTACCAAATCTCCCTGTAAAAAAAGAAAACCTTTCCATGATGTTACTTTTTTTTTAAACCTGCAAAACAGAAAATGGTTCCTCGCTGAGTCCCTTGGCCCCTGCAACCCATGCCCACCCTCTGTGCACCCACCTCCTCACACCCCCCTTCAACCCATACTTACCTCCGGTGCCCAGCGTGACAATCTTTGGTGGACCAGGAACACGTCTGCACTCTTCAAAGCCGACTGCAAACGAAGAAATGCCAGTAAGCTGTATAATGGCATAAATAGGGTTTTTTCAACTTTGATGCATATCTCAGCCATTTTTTAAATTTTTTTCACATAATTTTCAACATAGGCTTTTTGAGAGCCCACCTCATGAACAGTGGCACTGCCGTTTCATTAAGCGGTCCTGAAAGGTGATTTCATGGTCACTACGTGGAATCACCTTTCGGGACCAATTAACAAAACATCAGTGCCACTGTTTATGAGGTGGGCTTTCAAAAAGCCTATATTGAAAATTTGGTGAAAAAAATCCAAAAAATGACTGTTTTACAAGTGTGCCTTGCTCAGTTTCCACGCACACTCGTAACTTCGTGAATTTATAATATTTTCACTCCAGATTTTCAACATTGGTATTTTTTTGCACCTCATCATGAACAGTACAGCTGTCATTTTCAACATCCTGGCCGAAATGCATTTTCGCACTTCTGGTACAGAATAGTGGGAAATCAGTGTTCGGGACAGATTACAAAAATCACAGTGACACTGTTTATGAGCGGAGGTCTCAAAATACCTATGGTGAAAATCTGGTGACAAAAGTCCATATAATGACTGTGTTATGAGCATGCATTGCGCAGTTTACACGCACACACGTAACTTCGTGAATTTGTCATATTTTCACTCCAGATTTTCAACATCGCCATTTTTTCACACCTCTTTATGAACAGTACAGCTGTCATTTTTCACATCCTAGCCAAAATGTGTTTTTGCACTTCCAGCGCAGAATAGCACGGTTGCTGTGGGAAATCATTGTTCAGGACAGATTACAAAAATCAAAGTGACGCTATTTATGAGCAGAGGTCTCAAAATACCTATGTTGAAAATTTGGTGACAAAAGTCCATACAATGACTGTTACAAGCGTGCTTTGCACAGTTTCCACGCACACACGTAACTTCATGAATCTGTAATATATTTACTCCAGATTTTCAACACTGGCATTTTTCACACCTCCTTATGAACAATGCAGCTGTCATTTTTCCTATCCTAGCTGAAATGTGTTTCTGCACTTCCAGCGCAGAATGAATTTATTTATTTATTTATTTAGTTTTTGTTGACCGGGTAAGTGCACTAGACAAATCCTACCTATTTTCAGGCACGACCCGGGGTGGGGGTGGATACAGATGAATGCCAACTGACCTTGAACCAGATTTAGCTGTTTGTGGTATTTTTAGTGAATGAGGGAAATTTGGCCAGGACACCGGGGAAATTCCCCTACTCTTTTCGATCAGTGCCATGGGATCTTTAACATCCACCTGAACTACCACCAATCCAGGCAGATGGGACCTCAGTTTAACGTCTCATCTGAAAGATGGCACCTCAGAAGTGCAGCACCCCTCTCATGCTGCACTACACTGTCAGTACTGGGAAATTAACTCAAGTGCCAGATGTTAGTGTGGTCGCTGTGGGAAAGCAGTGTTCGGGACAGAGTACAAAAATCATAGTGACACTGTTCATGAGCAGAGGTCTCAAAATACCTATGTTGAAAATTTGGTGACAAAAGTCCATAAAATGACTATTTAATGAGAGTGCATTGCGCAGTTTCCACACACACACACTGGTAACGTCAAGGATCTGTAATATTTTTACTCAAGAGTTTCAACATTGTCAATTTTGTACACCTCCTTATGAACAGTACTGCTGTCATTGTTTACATCCTGCCCGAAATGTGTTTTCGCACAATGGCGCAGTCGCTGTGGGAAATCAACATTCAGGACAGAGTAAGAAAATCATAGTGACAGTGTTCATGAGTAGAGGTCACAAAATGCCTATGTTGAAATTTTGGTAAAATTATTCCACTAAATGACTATTATGAGCATGTGTTGTGCAGTTTCCACGTATGCTCGTACGTTCAAGCATTTTTAATATTTTCACTCCAGATGTTCAACGCTGCCTTCTCTTCACACCTCCCTATAAATGGTACAGTTGTAATTTTCACATCCTGCCCAAACTGTGTTTTCGCACATCTGGTGCAGGATGGTGCGGTCGCTGTGAGAAATCAACGTTCAGGACAGATTAACAAAATCACAGTGCCACTATTCACGAGCAGAGGTCCCAAATGCTTTCATGAGGTGGGGGTCACAAAAGACTATGTTGAAAATTTGTAGTGCAAATACCAACAAACGCCCAGGCATTAGGGTTTCTTTCCATAACATCCCCCCAACCCCAACCCAACCCAACCCAACCCATGGTGGGGCTCCAGTGCCCTCATCTTCTCTGAACCACAGACACATCTTCACTCTTCAAAGCAAAGATCATGGATTGAGGAAACAGGTATGCACTTCACTGTATTGCAACGGAAATGTGAACTTGGTGGCATAACTTGTTCTTTCTGCTGGGAACTGTAGTCCTACCAATCTGTACTTGCCAACATCAATTCCAAATGACGAACTTTGGCATTGACAAATGCTTTTTTAGCTTGTCTCAGCATTAGTTATTCTTTAAACCTGACATTATTCATTTGCTTTGAATACAAAAGGGCTCATCCGGGATTTGAACCCGGGATCTCTTGCACCCGAAGTGAGAATCATACCCCTAGACCAACGAGCCACTGTGCAAAGAACTGTTTGGTTGTTACTCCAGAGTGCATTCAATGCCAGGTTGCTGTAGTATTTAAAGACGTGTGAAGGAGATCAAATTACACCACAGCAGCAGAGCAAATCTGAAAATCTATAATTACTGGAAAACTAGAGTGAGCTTGAGCCAAAGGGTTTTTACTCCAGTTCTTTTAGAGCCACTAAATGAAATATCAAAAAAAATAAGGAAGTGGCACTATAGTGCAGAGGTTTAAGGCTCTGCAATACAAACTTGAAGACCTGGATTCGAATCCCACAGCCCCCACTTGCATACTGTATGACCCTGAGCAAGTCCTTGTGCTTCCAGATTGCACCTGGAAACAAGCTTTCAATGTGCCTCTTCTGGTAAAAGAAAATAATGGGAGCACTATGAATAATCTGTCTTGTGTGTTTCATAATATACTTTGGAATTAGAAATCAAATCTGATATATCTGTTCATCCTATGTCTATCGCGTAATTAAATAATCAATCCCCTGTCAGTGTGGTTATCCATCCAACTGACTAGACCCTTCTTAAATGTTTTAACATTTTTACTACTGACTAGTTGGTAAATTGTTCCATAATTATCACGCTCTGTGTAAAGAAATGTTTACTGGTGTTTGTCCTAAAATGCCCTGTCTAAATCTGTTTGTTATGTGTTCTTAATATGTGAACTTCCTGTCCCCCTGTGAAATATTTATATAGAGGATAATGTATGGGTTTCGGTTAATAACAAAGCTGTAAATGGTTCGAGAGGTTGCCAGGACATTGTAAACCTCAAGAGCGACGCTCAAGAGGTTTACAGTTGTCATGGCAACCTCAAGAAGGGTTTTCAGCTTTGTTATTAACTGAAAACCACACATTGTCTTTTATAGTGTATGGGCTTTGGTAACTTTTTTTTTTTCCTGTCATGACGCTCTGGCTCAGCTCTTACCATCGTGGCCGTTGGTCCGAAACCCCATGATAGGGGAAAACACCATCATCCTGTATGTATGGGCACCAGTTAAAACAAAGTTTACCTTACTTTTCCTTTTTTCCATCGTGCTGCACTCCCTCTGTGACAGCTCTCACTGCCGCGGCTGTTGGTCCGAAACTCCATGCTCAATAGACGGGCATGTGCAGTGCTGATCACGATGTTATGGTATTGTAGTGACATAGTCAAGAGGAGCTAACAACTTCTTGACATCACAACGACACCATAACAGAGTTGTAAACTTTCAGATTTGAGGCATTAATAAGGGCTCCCCATACATTATTTTTTATTTATGCATTTGATAACCGGGTAAGTACACTCATCCCAGGGACCATTTTCAGGCATGACCTGGGCCAGCTAGATGGCACAGAGAGAACAAACATAAGGCAACATAGTGTTACAAGAACAGTAAATGATAAGATTGTTGACATTAGGATTATCACAAGTTCACAATATTAACATTAAGATTCTTTGCAATTTACAAGTCCGGGATTACAAGAAATAAATGACACAGTAGGGATAACAATTTGTTCACAGAAACATGGTGGACTGATATAACTTAACACAAGTCTACAATGGGGGGAGCAAATTTTATAAGCAAGAAAATTGTCACACTTGGAATTATGGTTAACCTGCCAGTACGCCGGCACAGCAGTTGGATTTCTGCTTGCGACACCGGTGACCCGGGTTCGGGAGTGGACAGGGCCGGCGTTAGGCACCTGCCAACCCTGCGGCCTTGGGAGACCCCCAAATGTAGTGGGCGGTGGTGGGTCTGGCAGCGGGCCCCAGCAGTCAGCACTCAGAAAATGTCAACAACATATTCAAGAAACTTGCAGATACATAATTAATTACTGTGGCCACCCCGGATGATTTTCAGTTGTACCAAGTCTGGCTCTGTGTGTTGCTTGCTGAGATGCTACCCTCCCGGTTGCATTTCTGTTTGCTGCCGCCTAGTCTCATGATGCATCCGCAGTGCCCGCCGCCACCCACCCAGTTTCCCTGGTGAATACTGAACCATGCTGTCCTGTCCACACCATGTTCAACTGAACTTTGCTTCTTGTTGCCCTACGTCCCCCTATTGTGCTGCACGTGCTGACATGAGAGGAGGTGTGGTTGGAACCAATCACAGGGGTCCCACTCCATCTGTTCCTGTTATCACACCTCCTCCCACTGGGACGTGAACATTTCTGTTCCCTCTCAGGTCTGTAGCTGCATCATAAAAACGGACCCTCTTGGACTTGGAATCACAGCCGAGGACCAGTTCCAGAGCACCAGAGAGAAACTGAGGATTGCAGCTGCTAGCCTGACTTGCAAGAGCAGAGAGGAGGACTAACGCCCGCCACAGCCAGATTGACCTTCCAGACCTGCCATCCACCTGCTGACACAGATTTGCTGCCCTGCTACTGCCAGTGCTGCTAGAGCTGTAATTTATTTTTTCCTTTTTAAGAAAAAGAGAGCAAAGCAGCCAGCAGCTAGCAGCAGCAATTCACTCGGCATTGCCACTTTGCCAGTGCAGACCGCCATGCTGCCAGTACCCAGAGTGGAGAGGTGACTCGGTGAGACCCAGTCAGAGCCCCATGAGGATTCAGGGAGACCAGTGCCTTGCCTGCCTTCACTTCCTTTTTTAGGTAGGTAATAATGGGATTGGAGATCATAAGATGTCTTGGTCTGCCTGACTGGAGGACCACCAGAATTAATTGTTTAGCCTCTGCTCTGAGTTGACAAGAGATACTGATAGGGCACACATATAAATCGCGGGATAGAGGAGACAGCAGCATAGTAGATAGAGCAGCAGAGCTAGAACAATAGCAGCTGGATCAGTAGAAGCATTTTTTGTAATTTTATAAATTATTTATTATATTGTAATATATGGATCATCAAAATAATACCATTGAAAACGGTGCAAAAAATTCCTTGTAATAGATAGCCAGTTTCCCCATAATAGCACACTTCACTCCCAATAATACTACACTTCACTCCCAATAATACTATTGTTCCGACGTTAGAACAATAGTATTATCACAGAAATGCCACAGCGGCTGTGCAAGTCAGCATCACACATAAACCCAGTTGCCATTGTCCCAAGTCCCTTCCTGCACATCCAGAGTCACGGCGCGTATTCTAATTGGCCACTGCTCCTCTGTGGGCGGGCAGAGTAATTTTGAAAACATGGCGGCTGTTTACTCTAGCTTAGTGAGCCTAATGTGTGCTCTTCATTTCTTCAGCTTTTTTTCTGCCATTGGATTATCTGGTTGATCCTGCATTACCCGGAAGATCAGAAACTAAATGGTAGGACTTGCCAAAATATAAACAGACACGGAGAGAGTGGCGGGGGGGTGAGGGCAAGCTAGTCTGTCTCCAGTGTGATGGTCAGCTGAGTGTAATCATGTCTTCAGTGCAAGCTCACAGAATGTAAAAAAAAGCTGCAGAATTTCGAAGCGGATCCATATATTACAAAAAATAAATAGATGAGCATCTATTTCATGGCAGTAAGACCATCTCGAGATTTTGGGGACTTTGGGAACCTATCGAGCTTCGTTGTCGAGCTTCCAAGTCCCCAAAACCTCTCGATGGTCTTACTGCCTTGTAATAGCTACTTATCTGTCTATTATCCTGTTTATAAATTAGTATTTCTACTGTTGCTTGCTCTTCAAGTAACTCTGACTGTCTGACAATGACAAATTGTGCAGCAACTTGCTGGAGCACTCTGAGCAGATAAGGAAGCAATTTTTATTCTGATATATAATCTATCTATATATGCAGTAGCTGGAGCGTGAAGCAGCTGGAGGAGCAGTTATGGATTTTTTTGGGGGGGTTTATATAGTGTTCTTCAGGTCACTGTGTCTGAGACTATGACAAATCGTGCAGTAGCTGAAGCAACTCTGGAGCCTGGAGGAGCAGTTAAGGAAGTTACTTCAAATGTATTCTAATATAAATTATATATTTACAATAATGCAGCATTAATAGTGCTCCTCAGGTCAGTCTGTAATAAATTGTGCAGTAACTGGTGCCTGAAGCAACTGGAGGAGCAGTCAAGGATTTTGGTATGCAATGTATTGCTGCTAAACTAATCAGCCTTTATAGTGTTCCTCAGATCACTATGTCTGATACTGTGCCAAAATGTACAGTGGCTATAGGAGCAGTTAAGGAAGTTTTGTGCAATTTATTCTATTGTAAGTAAATATAAATGCAACCTGTATAGTGTTGCTCTGCAGGACACCGTGTCTATGACTAATTGTACAGTAGCAGAAGCTGGAGTACCTGGCGTACCAATTTTTATATTTCAACAGTTACATCTGCATACTTGCAGAAAGCCTGAAAATTGCCAAAGTGATTATTCTGACTATGTTAGAATTGGAACATTTGTGATAAAATGTCTAAAACGCACATTATTACTGTTTACATCTTACACGTGATTTGACAGTGGTAAGAGAAAATCTGCATGGCAGCTCGGATTTGTTTTTATGATACTTCTTGAATTTATGTTAATGATTTTAACTCTCAGTTCGATGACTAGCACAGACACTGAATTTGTAGAAGCTACTAGCTGTCTAGTACTAATAATGTGCATTGTATGATGGCCTTTTCGCACAAATGTTGCTGAGATGCTGCCCGCATGGTTGCGTTTCCATTTGCTGCCGCCAACTGGATGGGCCACAAGGCCCTTATCTGCCGACAACATCTATGTATCTACGTAACTGTGAAGTGTGGCAATTTTCAGGCTTTCTCTAGGTATGCAGATGTTACTGTTTAAATATGAAAACTGCTACAGCTGGTTTCTCCCATTTTTCCTCCTATTTTCAGTCTTCTCTTCTTGGTGAGAGAACATCCCCCCATGATAAATGCTGACTCTCTGACCTTCTGAGCACTTACAGCAAGAGCGACATTTTTTTTTAAATCAAGCATGCACTCTTACGTTGTACCCAGCTTAATAGGGTAGGATTGCTTTATTCTTCTGTTGAAACATAGGAATTGTCAGCAGATAAGGATTGTAACATGATTAATTAATCTAGGCCCCTATACTGGACTATTAAGTACCTTCAGTTATGGCGGCCCCTGTGTGGGCCCTGAGGGTTGGACCTTGCTGGCTTGGATGCTGTTTTGTTTTATAATGTTATTTCTCTCTGCCCTAGACAGAGTTCTGCCTGCTGCACTGTTTTGGTGGGTCTATTACTGCACTGATATGTATGCACCCTATGCCCCTGGGCGGTGACTTTTGTCTGATGCATCGTTCTTCTTTAGCTTATTCTAAGTATGCTCTTTCCTACCCAATTGTGTGTAATTCTTGACTGCTTGTTTTAATGTCACCTGGCTCTACTTGATCCTGTGCAATGTATGAATTGTATTATTGTTTTCTGTATGGACTTGTCCTTTATTGTACTCTCCCGGGTCGTACCTGAAAATAGGCAATTGTTTGTCTAGTGTACTTACCTGGTCAACAAAAGCTAATAAATAAGTTAAGAGGGAATGTGAGGAAGTTCTTCTTCTTTCTTCACAGAGAGGGTGGTGGACACATGGAATGGTCTGCCTTCGGAGGTGGTGGGAGCGAGCACTGTGGATGGATTCAAGCATGCTTGGGACAGGCATAGGGGAACCACAGAGGTACAGCAGTAGGTGGGTTGGAAGCAGTAATCCAGTACAAGGGCTTATAGGCAGACTGGATGGCAGGGGTCAAAATTATGTTTTGTAGCCACTAGCCACCACGGATAGTGACTGGGAAAATCCACTGGCCTAGCCAGAGTATATATTTAAATGTTACCTTCTCCAATATGAGCCCACAGGGCTAGTTAAAGGAAAATTTTACTAGCCCAACACAAACTCTACCAGCATCTGGCTAGAGAACTGATGCAAATTTCTACCCCTGGATGGGCCAGGCAGTCCTTATCTGTCGACAAGTTCTATGTTTCTGTGCTAAACCCGCGTAATCTGCCTGTACGCCCTACACTATCTTGCAGTCTCTGACCCTACCGGGTCAATGGCTTCACCTCTCCTTCCCACCTCTAAGGTTCCCTTATGCCTGTCTCAGGAATGTTTGAATTCCTCCACTGTGCTCACTCCCACCACCTCCTATTGCAGACTATTACACGTGTCCACCACCCTCTCCACGAAGAAAAACTTTCTCATGTGTCCACCACCCTCTCCATGAAGAAACTTCCTCACATTTCCCCTAATCCTGCCACCTTCCAGTTTCATATGTCCCCTTGTTCTTATACTCATCCTATATTGGAAGATGTGAAGATGTCTTCCCCCCCCCCACCTTGTTTATGCCTTTAAGGTCTTTTGAATGTTTCTATAAAGTAGTTTTGTTGCTTACTCCCTGAAGACATGGGCTGATATAAAGTCTGTATATGTTTTTAATTTGGACGGTGTAAATTCAAGCTACTTCTCTGGTCACCTAGCTGTAAGCACTGTCACACAGAAGTGAGAATGTTGTGGTTTGAGGGAGTCGGGGACATGGTTTCATTATATTAAGTAAAGTTTTATCTTGAGTTTTTCTGGAGCATTTTTGGGCAGGGTGGGTGCTGGCACTCTGTACTTGCTGCCTTGCTGCTAATCAGGACAGTAAACATGCTGAATAAAGTTGTCCAATAATTTATATCCTACTATGTCCATTAAAGACATTCCCTGGTGTTTCAAATTTGCATATTTCTGATGCAAGTCTTGCCATTTGACATGTATGTTTGATTTATTTGAACAGTATTCTTGCAAGTTTTAGTTTTTATTGGGGTGTTTCAAATTGTTTTTTTTTTGTTTGTTTTTGTTTTTTTGAGAGCTGACCACCTCTGAAACTGCAAGTCTGACAGCAGATATAATCAAGCTAAGCACAGCAAACCCTGTATTTCTTTTTGTTTCTATATGCATGCCCATATTCTACCTCTATTCAAAAAACTGTATGAAAACTACATGGGTTAGAAATGGTTTTATGTATAAAAACATACAAGTATTTTCCCCCTTTGTTAGGAATATCGGTTCCAGAGGGTGTCATGTTGTTAAATTTACTCTTCTTATTTTTGCATTTGCGGAGTAAATGAAGCAAGCCCCATGACAAGTAATGTGTCCTTGTTTCACGTTTGCTTTCACACTCATGTTGACATCTAAAATATTGGAAGTTAAAACTGTAAAAATAGTCTGATCCCTTCTGGATTTTTTCCATAAACCCATGTTTTTCGTTGTGAATTTTATGCACTGGTTAAAAAAATATGAGTGTGACATGGAGTTGCTAATACCCTGTACCAGGGAACATGCATAAGCTGTTTCTCCAATGAGGGACACCAGCAAAATCTGGTAATAGGGGACATTTGCCAATTGCCTCAGTGTGGGACTGTGGATGGTGGACAGTGTCCAGCTTGTATGCTTGCTCAAGCAACTATGGAAAATAGTTGTGCCGAGTTAATTTTGCTTTTGCCTCCTATGGACATTCAAACAGTGCCACGGTAATCCATGACATCTTACGGTGGTGGCTGGACTGGGGTGCTGAGTGACCCACTCTGCAAGCACAGAGCTCAGCACCTCGGCCCAGCCACCATGATAAGATGTCATGGACTACCGTGGCACTGTCTGAAAGTCCATATGAGGCAAAAGCAAAATTAACTCGGCACAACTATTTGCCATAGTTGCTTGGGCAAGTGCATTAAGTTGGACACTGTGTCCACTGCACCATCTATAGTCCCACATTGAGGCAAATGTCCCATATTACCAGATTTTGCTGGTGTCCCTTAACGGAAAGGGGAAATTGTTTTACCAGGAAAGGCACACTAAGCCGAAGCTCGATGCCAGGTGCGGCCTGGTAGCACACGGAGGTTAAGTGACTTGCTCAGGGCCGCACAGTATGCAAGTGTGGGCTATGGAATTCAAACCCAGGTATCCAGGTTTGCAGCTCAGAGCCTTAAGCCACTGCACCATACTGCCTCCTAATGGAGAAAAGTATATGGACATTCCCTGGCACAGTATTTCTGTAACCCCATGCCATATTCATATATTTTTTTTAACTAGTACATAAAATCCACAACAAAAAACATGGGTTGCCATGCTTGTTTGTAAGTTGGTGAAACTTTCTCTTTATGGAAAAAAATCCAGAAGGGGTCAGACTACTTTATGTGGTTATAACTTTATGCTAAGATTGCAGCAATGGAACTTTAATTTATTGCTAGCTGCTTGTTACCTACATCAGTGCTGAAAGGCTGCAGGCAGTCTGAAAGATTTCAGTGCCAGCTGTACTATTTGCTGTAACCTTTTTGTGGGGGTGTCTGGGTGGCAGTTTATGATTGTTTAGCTTGGCCTGACTCATGTACTGTGCTTCTGTCTTGTTTGTGGCATTATCCACAGTATATATTACACATTAAATATTACACCATATTATATCTAAAAAAAGAGATGCTACGTTTGCATGTAAGTGTAATGGCCTAGGAGAGGGAACTCCTCAATCGGGTCCTGCGGATGGGTAGGGGAGCGTTGGTGAAAAGCAGTGCCGCTATGTCAAAGCCCTCCCCGTGGGCACTGTTTTTTGTTTTTGTGTTTTTTTACCAATACAAATGTATACATGAGGATTTTATTTCTCTGGCTGCCTCATGCTGTGGTTCAATGACAGGGGCTAGAGGTTTGCCACTTTTTTGTTGTGGGGGCTGAGGGTGTGCACGTGACTTCTTGTTTGTTTGTTGTTTGCCATATGCAGTAGCACACCTCATTTAGAATCCAATGTATAGTTTTGTGAATGAGCAAGTGTGAGTAGTTAACATTGGATAAGGTCTGTAAAGGGAAATGTATGGCTTTCTCATTTAGCTAGTTCCCCACCAGTTCCCTGCACATTGGTGGTTGATTACACCTTAATGAAGTCTATTTTGGACTGCTGTTACCTCTATTAAGGTATGGCTTTTGAGGCAGATGCAGTTTGACATAGGGACCAAGCTGATGGGTGGTCTACCACCCTGGGCGACACCACAGCAGAGCCCTGAGGTGAATACTGAAAGGCACCCCCTCTTCTGAAAACAACGCCAATCCAGGCTGAAAATATTTTTAATGTTGCATTAACTTCCGGGGGGGGGGGGGTACTGACCTATTTTGTTTAATTTCTAGTGGTTTCAAACCTGGAGTGCTTTTACAACTGCGTGACAAAATGTGTGAGCAGCCAACTCATCGCTCGTTAGCAGATCTTTACGTGATCCTGATGGCCTCACTAGGACAAATGCAAAAATTGCATGTGGCTGCAGACTCATTAGAAGCTCTTTATTATGTGCACCTGGTAAAATCTGTAGGACAATGTACAAAATGCAGATAGCTTAAGGCTGGATTAAAACTCATTTGTAACTGCTTAGGTATACTTGGTAGAGACTGCATCACACATCAGTTGAACATTAAATGGGTCAAAGGAGAACTGCACTGAATCTAAAGTAATATTTCTCAGTAGAAGCTGTTTTCAACATATTTTCTAATTCTGTAATTGTTCCATATCTAAAGGCTTCTCGGTGAGTTTCTCATTCACACTCTGGTGTTCAAGAGACATTTAACAAATCTTTGTAGTTTGTCTTTCTCAGCCACAACAAAGTTCTACTTTATAGTAGAACATGGATACATTGTGCCAACAATGAGAGATCCAAGCAAGGGTCCTAAACTAAAATGGTTCTTGCATGTAATGTGCAAACCAGAAATACCCACAAGGATAATTAAAGAAAAAAAAAAAACCTGTAGAGATGGAACGGTCAGTAATGGAATCTGAACCCGTATTTACAAATTTATTTTTACAGTGGAAATTGCTTACAAGTTCAGTGCAGTTCTCCTTTAAGCTTGTCTGACAACTTAGAAGTGATACTTGCTGCTCTGCCTCTGTCATAGAAATGGCAGGTAAAGACAAGGACCCATCGTGAAGTCAGTGTTAGTTTTTTTTTTTTGTTTTTTGACTGCAGTTCTTAAGAGTAGATGCAAAAGGAAAAGACAGCACTCACTGTAGATTTTCAGATACTCATCATGTTTAATCAGTAGGTCTCAAGAATCAGCCTCAGTTCCATTTCAGCAGGCTCTCTAGAGATATGCCCCTAGAAGGTCCGCTGAAGAGTTGAAGCACAGGGCTGATTTTTGTGAGGCACCTACTCTGATTAAAACATACACTGAGTATCTTGAAAAATCTACAGTGAGTGCTGTCTTTTTCTTTTGGGCATATTGCAGCTGGCAGCTTTGAGATGGCACCACCAAACCTAAGCATGCCACCTTCCTGTTTAACCATAATAGCAGATGGACTGCAAACATACGTTCTAAGGCCCAACTTGCTGCTTCCTTCAAAGATTACTGATTTGTCCTGTGGTTATTTTGAGTTGTGGGTAGTTACAGAATGAACAGCCAAGCACATTTGTTTTCAGAATTGGTTTTAGTTACATGAATATACAGTACATATATCCTATCATGTTATCTCTCCCACAGATATGCACACAGACCCCTGCACTCACATTGGTAAACATGCCTTCCTATTACCTGTAGTATCCAGCAAAATCAACAAATCTCCACCCAAATTAAAATATCCAGCAAAGTCTCATGGCTCTGGGGGTCGGGGTCTGTGATCATTTTTAGCATGGGGTGCGAGTGACCAGGACTCTCCCAGTGTAGTATACCAGTAAGCGGTCCATGACCATCCCAGTGTGAGGCCAGGGACTCCCCTGGTGTGTGTGTGTGGGGGGGGGGGCTGTGATCCACTCGGTGTGTTTTGCAGTTTGTGTGGGGGTGCTGACTATCACAGTAAGAGTTGTTTTGTGTCTGTGGTCATCTCAGTGTAGGGCGTTAGGGTCTGGGCATCTACATATCATAACCTTTACAGAAAGCAGGTCAATGCAAGCATTGCTGCATCCACAAAGCCGAATATTAAAATGCCTGATGTAGTCACCTTTCACTTAAGTGGAAGGGAAAAGTTAAAACCTGCTCTTGAGTACATTTGCAAATTCTGCTGCAGAAGTTTAATAGCATTTTTTTTACACCTTCAGTTTCAAGAAATGAAGCGCACACATTTGTCGGGAGCTACAAAGAGAAAGTTACAGTAACAGAGAAACAAGCATTTGTCAATGCTGAATGTTTGCTTGCTGGCATTGGCAGTGGTAGTGTAGAAGTGACAGAGCTGCGTAATAGGAATGGCAGTGAAGTATTGAACTGAAGCCAACCCCACCACCACCCTGCAGAGAGTGATAGGCATTGGGGTGTGCCTTTGGTTCGTCAGGCATAACAGCCACGCCATTTCACCACACCCACCCTGCAGACACTGACAAGTGTCACGGTGTTCCTTGGGGTCTTGGCCCTTATGCACACACCCATTCCATTAGGAAATACGGGGAGATGGGTGCGATATAGAGAATGGGTGAACTTTGGGGTCAAGAGTCCAAGGCAACCGATGCCTCTCACTGGCTGCAGGGTGTGGAATGGTATGAGCATTACAGGCAAGAATCCCAAGTCACACCCCTGATGCCTGTCATTCTCTATAGGGTTGGGCTATGGTTGGAAACCCTAATCCTCAGGCATTCGTTGTATTTTCACTCCAAATTTTCAACATGGTTTTGTGACCCCACCTCACGAACAGGGGAATATCAGTTTGTTAGCCGAAGCTGCTTATGCACAGCGACTACGGCATTTAGCACCACAGGTCAAAAATATTCCGAACAGGATGTAAAAATGACAGCTGTACTGTTCATGGGGAGGTGTAAAATGGCAATGTTGCAAATCTGCAGTAAAATATTAAAAAACTGGTGAAGTCACGAGGTACATAGAAACTGTGCAACGACAACTGTAATATAATTAGGTTGAGGATTTTTGCAGCAGATTGTCAACTCAGGCATTTTGGTGCCTCCGATCATGAACAGTGTCACTGTGATTTTCTTTATCTGTCCTGAACAATGATTTCCCACAGCGACCACGCATCTCTGCACTGAAAGTGTGAAAACACACTCCGCCATGTTGTGAAAATGACAGCTGTACTGTTCATAAGGAAGTGTGGAAAATGCCACTGGTGAAAATCTGGACTGAAAATACTACAAAGTCATGAACTTACGAGGTGCGTGGAAACCGCGCAATGCTCACTCGTCACACAGTCATTTTTGGACTTTTGTCACCAAATTTTCAACATAGTCATTTTAAGACCTCTGCTCATGAACAGTGTAACTGTGATTTTCTTAATCTGTCCCAGACATTGCTTTCGAGACACCAACAGCACCACTGTGCGCTACATGTGCGAAACACATTTTAGGCGACATATGAAAATGGCAGCTGTACTGTTCATAGGAAATGTAATAAAATGCCAATGTTGAAAATCTGGAGTGAAAATAATAAATTCGCAAACTTACTGAGCATGCATAGGAACCGAGCGAACGACGCCAAAACAGTCATTTTTGGAATTTTTTCACCAAATTTTCAACATAGCCATTTTAAGTCCTCTGCTCATGAACAGTGTCACTGTGATTTTCTTAATGTGTCCCATACATTGATTTCGCATTGATCGACTGCGCCATTGTGCGCCACATGGGCAGAAACACATTTTGGGCAAGATGTGAAAATTAAAGCTGTACTGCTCATAAGGAGGTGTGGTAAAATGGCAATGTTGAAAATCTGGAGGAAAATATTGAAAATTGCGAACTTACGAAAGCATGAGGAACTGCGCAATGCACGCTCGTGAAACAGTCATTTTTTGGAATTTTTCACCAAATTTTCAACATAGCCATTTTAAGATCTCTGCTCATGAACAGTGTCACTGTGATTTTCTTAATTTGTCCCGTACATTGATTTCACACACCAACTGCGCCATTGTGCGCTACATGGGCGGAAACACATTTTGGTTGAGATGTGAAAAATGACAGCTGTACTACTCATAAGAAGGTGTGGTAAAATGGCAATGTTGAAAATCTGGAGGAAAATATTGAAAATTGCAAACTTACAAGCGCGCATGAACCGCGCAATGCACGCCAGAACAAAGTCGTTTTTTACTTTACTGGGCCTCAACATGGTGCTTAATTCCCTTCATGAATACGTCACTGTCATGGACATTGGTCCCCGGAAGGTGATTTCACGCAGTGATCAAAATCGCTCTTCGGGCCCGAATAACACCATGACAGTGACAGCATTCATGAGAAGGGGTCCCAAAAACCCCATGTTGAAAATTTGGTGCAAAAATTCCAAAAAATGCCTGAGATATGCAACAAAGTTGAAAAAACCCTATCTATTCCATTATACAGCTTACCGGCATTTCATCAGTTCGCAGTCAGCTTTGAAGAGTGCAGACGTGTTCCCGTCCATCAAGATCATCGCGCCAGACTGGAGGTAAGTATGGGGTGAGGGGTGTGGGGAGGCAGGGTGCGCAGTGGGTGGGTGGGTGGGTGCGGGTTGTGGGGGCAGGACTGCGTGGGACCATTTTTTCTTTACAGGTTTTTTTTTAAAATGATGAGCCGGCGTTTGCCAGCTGGGCGCTCTGGCGTGCTGTAACGGCTGGTTGGGGGGCGTGGAGCCGACGGGGTTGGGCACCTGTCGGCTATAAGCAACTTTTGCCATGTTGGGGGGCTCACAGCGTGCACCCTGTGCTGGGGAGGACAGTGGAGCCGACAGGGGATTGGGCACCCCATCGGTTATATTTGAGTTGCCACGCTGGGTGGGCACCGGTGTGGCATGTGGAAGGCTTTGGGGGCGCTAGCACAGCCGACGGGGATTGGGCACCCCTCGGCATACAGTGTGTGCGTGGGGGCAGCACGCAGTATGCGTGTGTGTTTGTGTTTTGTGTGTGTGTGTGTGTGTGTGTGTGTGTGTGTGTAGGGGGAGCTGCGCATGAGCAGGCGATATCTGATTGCTGCTCACTGAAGTGTAGCTCCCCCTTTCAACTGTACGCCACTGCATTTTGGAGCTGTCATAGACAGCTCCAGCATGCATGGCGGACTGGGGCCGCGCCTGCCAACACACTGACTGAATTGGAAGAGGGGGTGACACACCTCCGAAAACTCGTATGATGGCACTATGTTTCTTGCACATGCAGTGCAAGCAAACATAACAAAGACACAGAGCGGCAAAAAGGTGCACTGTACATACTGTGCCCATCACATGTGAAACAATCACACCAGGAGTTCTGCCTTCAGAGGAAACCAGGAATGCACCTGCCACTGTCCATACTGTGCCCACCACGCACGAAAATATCATCCAAGGAGTTCTGCCTTCAGAGGAGACCAGGAATGCACCTGCCACTGTCCATACTGTGCCCATCACCTGTGAAAATATCGTCCCAGGAATTCTGCCTTCAGAGGAGACCAGGAATGCACCTGCCACTGTCCATACTGTGCCCATCACCCGCAAAAATATCATCCCAGGAGTTCTGAGTTCAGAGGAAACCAGGAATGCACCTGCCACTGTCCATACTGTGCCCATCACCCGTGAAAATATCATCCCAGGAGTTTTGCCTTCAGAGGAGACCAGGAATGCACCTGCCACTGTCCATACTGTGCCCATCACCTGTGAAAATATCGTCCCAGGCATTCTGCCTTCAGAGGAGACCAGGAATGCACCTGCCACTGTACATACTGTGCCCATCACCTGTGAAACAATCACCCCAGGAGTTCTGCCTTCAGAGGAAACCAGGAATGCACCTGCCACTGTCCATACTGTGCCCATCACCCACAAAAATATCATCCCAGGAGTTCTACCTTCAGAGGAGATCAGGAATGCACCTGTCACTGTCCATACTGTGCCCATCACCTGTGAAACAATCACCCCAGGAGTTCTGCCTTCAGAGGAAACCAGGAATGCTCCTGCCACTGTCCATACTGTGCCCATCACCTGTGAAAATATCATCCCAGGAGTTCTGCCTTCGGAAGAGACCAGGAATGCACCTGCCACTGTCCATACAGTGCCCACCACCTGCGAAAATATCATCCCAGGAGTTCTGCCTTCAGAGGAGACCAGGAATGCACCTGCCACTGTCCATACGGTGCCCACCACCTGCAAAAATATAATCCCAGGAGTTCTGCCTTCAGAGGAAACCAGGAATGCACCTGCCACTGTCCATACGGTGCCCACCACCTGTGAAAATATCATCCCAGGAGTATCTATGGAGACCAGAAACACACCTGCCACTGTACATACTGTGCCCATCACCTGTGAAACAATCACCCCAGGAGTTCTGCCTTCAGAGGAAACCAGGAATGCACCTGCCACTGTCCATACTGTGCCCATCACCCACAAAAATATCATCCCAGGAGTTCTACCTTCAGAGGAGACCAGGAATGCACCTGTCACTGTCCATACTGTGCCCATCACCTGTGAAACAATCACCCCAGGAGTTCTGCCTTCAGAGGAGACCAGGAATGCACCTGCCACTGTACATACTGTGCCCATCACCTGTGAAACAATCACCCCAGGAGTTCTGCCTTCAGAGGAAACCAGGAATGCACCTGCCACTGTCCATACTATGCCCATCACCCGCAAAAATATCATCCCAGGAGTTCTGAGTTCAGAGGAAACCAGGAATGCACCTGCCACTGTCCATACTGTGCCCATCACCCGTGAAAATATCATCCCAGGAGTTTTGCCTTCAGAGGAGACCAGGAATGCACCTGCCACTGTCCATACTGTGCCCATCACCTGTGAAAATATCATCCCAGGAGTTCTGCCTTCAGAGGAGACCAGGAATGCACCTGCCACTGTACATACTGTGCCCATCACCTGTGAAACAATCACCCCAGGAGTTCTGCCTTCAGAGGAAACCAGGAATGCACCTGCCACTGTACATACTGTGCCCATCACCTGTGAAACAATCACCCCAGGAGTTCTGCCTTCAGAGAAAACCAGGAATGCACCTGCCACTGTCCATACTATGCCCATCACCCACAAAAATATCATCCCAGGAGTTCTACCTTCAGAGGAGACCAGGAATGCACCTGCCACTGTCCATACTGTGCCCACCACAGACGAAAATATCATCCCAGGAGTTCTGCCTTCAGAGGAGACCAGGAATGTACCTGCCACTGTCCATACTGTGCCCACCACCTGCGAAAATATCATCCCAGGAGTTCTGCCTTCAGAGGAGACCAGGAATGCACCTGCCACTGTCCATACGGTGCCCACCACCTGTGAAAATATCATCCCAGGAGTTCTGCCTTCAGAGGAAACCAGGAATGCTCCTGTTACTGTCCATACTGTGCCCATCACCTGTGAAAATATCATCCCAGGAGTTCTGCCTTCAGAAGAGACCAGGAATGCACCTGCCACTGTCCATACGGTGCCCACCACCTGCGAAAATATCATCCCAGGAGTTCTGCCTTCAGAGGAGACCAGGAATGCACCTGCCACTGTCCATACGGTGCCCACCACCTGCAAAAATATAATCCCAGGAGTTCTGCCTTCAGAGGAAACCAGGAATGCACCTGCCACTGTCCATACGGTGCCCACCACCTGTGAAAATATCATCCCAGGAGTATCTATGGAGACCAGAAACACACCTGCCACTGTCCGCACTGTGCCCACCTGCATAAATAACATCACTTGCAATTTAGTGGGATCTTTTGAAATCTCATTTGAAGATATTGGAACTTGACCAGACACACTAAGTGATTAGGTACGAGTGTCATCTGTGAAACATGGACCTGTACAAGTCATACTGCCACAATTCCCAGTAAATGAGAAAAAGAGAAGATTTACTGCAGAAAATTATTTTCTCACACTGCCTAGCAGTGAGAGAGTAAAGAAAGCACACTTAGTTGATGTACTCTGTCTCTTAGGATGCACTGTTCTGCTTTGCCTGCAAATTATTTGGACTCTCAAACAATCTTCTTCGGACTGGAGATTATCAGGCATTGCGAGAAATGTTCAAGGTTTTAAGTTCCCATGACCGTGCACCAGAATATGTAGCAAGCATGATAGAGTGTAAGGAACTGGAGACAAGGTTGAAGAGCGGCCAGACACTGGATGAAAAAAGGCAGCTGCTGATAGAGAAAGAGATAATACACTGGCATGGAGTCTTGGGAGGTATCATAGCAACTATTCAATTATTGGCTGAGAGGAACATGACTTTCCGTGGCACAAGTGATGTGCTTCATACACAAGGCAATGGAAATTTTTTGGATCAGGTTGAATTCCTGTCAAAGTTTGACCCACTTATAGCTGAACATAATTTGCTGGATTCAGAATAAAGAGATAATGGACCACTATTTGGGCAAGGACATTCAAAATGAAGTAATTCAACTAATTTCAGGTGCAATTGTAAATTGTAAGATACAAGAATCCAGATATTTTTCAGTGATCCTGGACTGTACTCCTAACAATAGCCACCAAGAGCAGATGACACTTGTTGTTAGACATGTGGATGTTTCAAAAAAATGTTGCCACCATCAAGAAACATTTTCTGGGGTTCATACCTGTCAATGACACAACCGGAGAAGGACTGACTGACTCCTTTCTTTAGACTTTACAGCAACATAATCTGGATATCAGCAACTGTTGGGGGCAAGGATATGATAATGGGAGCAACATGAAAGGGAAACGAGCTGGTGTGCAGGCTCGCATAAAAGAATTAAACCGCAGAGCATTTTATGTGCCATGTGCTTGCCACTGCCTGAACCTCATCATCAACGATAGAGCCCATTCATCAAGGCATGCTGTCTCTTTCTATGGCTGCCTGCAGAAGGTTTACAATCTTTGCTCAGCATCAACAAGCCACTGGCAAATATTGAAAAAACATGTTCAGATAACTCCAAAGCCACTTTCTGAGACTTGGTGGGAGTGTCAGATAGAGTCTGTAAAAGCACTGTGCTATCAGTTCAAGGAAATTAGGAGTGCTTTGCAGGAGATTGCGGAGTCTGTAAGGACCAAGGATGCTGCAACATATGCAGAGGCAAGGTCACTTTGTGCTGAACTCCTCTTGTACAAATTTATTGTATGTCTCATCATGTGGTATGATGTCCTGCTTGAAGTGAACCACGCAAGCAAGATTTTGCAGAGTGCTTCAGTTGACATTTCTGCCTGTGTGTAGGTGCTTACTTCAACCACTGATATACTGAAAAAGTACAGAGACAGTGGGTTTGAACAGGCATTGGTACAGGGCTCTAAGATCGCTGCAGAACTGGATGTCCCAGCTGAATTCCCTCAGACAAGACACAGAAAGGTCAAGCAATTATTTGATTACGAAGGACAGGATGATACAGTGCAGGACCCAAAACACAGTCTTCAAGTTGAGTTTTTCAACACACTGCTGTACACCACACTCATGTCCTTTACTGAGCACTTTCAGCAAATGTCCGAGTTTGCTAAAACATTTGGATTTCTGTCTAACATAAATGGTGCTTCCCTAGAAGACCTGATACAGCAATGTGAGGTTCTCAAAGAATAATTAACAGACAGGAAAGTTCAAGCCTCCCCCACAAAACATGGCAGGTAGTAGGGTAAACACTGAGGTACAGAGCTTGACGGAGGGCAGGACAGGGGTAAATGGAAAAATTGACAAGGACAATAAGAGCAGGGATGGGGTAAAAAAGGATAAAGCCTACATTAAATGGAGGGCAATTATTACCAATGCCCGTAGTCTGGGAAACAAGCTTCCTGAGCTAGTAGCCCTGATGGAAGAGGAACACTTGGATATTGTGGCAGTCACAGAAACATGGTACATGGAGAACCATGATTGGGATGTCAACATACCAGGGTACACAATTGACAGAAGGGACAGGGAGGGTAAAAGAGAAGGTGGAGTAGCTCTCTACATAAGGGAAGGGATCAAAGCTACAGAACTAAAAAGTAAAGGGGGAGGACAAGAGGAACTCTGGGTCACCTTGGAGACAGGGAATGGCATCACAAGCCGCACAGGGGTTGTATACAGACCCCTGTCTCAAGGGGAGGAAATAGACAAGAAAGTGATAGAGGATATTCTCAAAATGACTGAAAAAGGGGAGTTACTGTTTATGGGGGACTGGAATATGCCAGATGTTAACTGGACGACATGGACTGCAGCCACATCCAAGAGCAGGGTCATTCTCGATGTCCTACAGGGGGCATGCCTTAGACAGCTAGTGGTAGAACCCACTCAGGAAGGAGCAATATTAGACCTGGTACTCTCAAATGGAGAGAGGATCACAAAGTTAGAAGTCAGTAAACATCTGAGAACAAGCAACCACTGCACAGTGTGCTTCACAATAAACACAACCATGGAGACAAGCCATACAAAGACAAAAATTACTGAACTTTAGAAGGGCTAACTTTGGCATAATGGGTGAATACCTGAAGAATGCATTAGCAAATGGCCAGAAAGGAGGGGTGGAAGAACAGTGGAGAAAAATCAAAACTGCCATCATGGAGGCAATAAGCCTTTGTGTGAAACAAATAAAGAAAACAAAGTGGAATATAAAAACACTATGGTTCTCAAAAGAGGTGTCAGGGAAGGTTAAGGAGAAAAAGGCTGCATTCAAAAAGTATAAGGAATCACAGAAGGAGCACAACAGGGAACTGTATCAATTAAAGCAGAAAGAAGTGGGAAGGCAGTCAGAAAGCAAAGGCCCAAACCGAGAAAGGATAGCCAACCTCAGTTAAGAAGGGGATAAAAACTTTTATAGGTACATTAGGAGCATAGAAAGGTTAAAGGAGGGATAGTGAAGATTAACAAGGAGGGAGGTGGGCAGAGGGAGACAGTGAAAAGGCAGAGATACTGAATGAATACTTTTGCTCAGTATTCACAAAAGAAGAAGAGGAGGAGTTACCTAAACCAAACAATAGAAGCACTCTGGGTAGTGGAGTTGATGCCAGTCCATTTACAGAAGAAAGAGTCCTGAAAGAACTTCTAAAACTCAAGGTGGACAAAGCAATGGGGCCTGACGGGATTCACCCTAGAATCCTAAAAGAACTAAGGGAGGACCTAGTGACACCACTGACCACACTTTTTAACAAATCATGGCAGGATGGGGTGGTACCTGAGGACTGGAGGAGGGCAGATGTAATTTCCCTTCACAAAAGTGGGAGCAAGGCAGAAGCAGGAAACGACAGACCTGTTAGTTTGACCTCAGTGGTGGGGAAAATGATGGAATCACTTCTGAAAGAAAGAATTGTTCAGTACCTAGAGGCCAGCGGGGCACAAGACCCAAAGCAGCATGGATTCACAGCAGGAAGATCATGTCAGACAAATCTAATCGATTTCTTTGACTGGGTGACCAAAGTAATAGACCAGGGAGGGGCTGTGGATATGGCCTACCTAGACTTTAGCAAGGCATTTGACACGGTCCCGCACAAAAGATTAATAATCAAGTTAGCCAGCCTGTGAGTGGGTCCCAGGGTGGTAGCCTGGGTAGCAAACTGGCTGCACAACAGGACACAGAAGATAATAGTGAATGGAACACATTCCGAAGAAAGCGGGGTTACTAGTGGAGTACCTCAGGGCTCAATACTGGGTCCAGTCCTCTTTATCGTCTTCATAGGTGACATTGCAGAGGGTCTGGAAGGAAAGGTATGCCTCTTTGCAGATGACACAAAGATCTGTAACAGAGTTGATACACAAGGGGGGATAGAAAGGATGCGAAGGGACTTGACAAGGTTGGAGAAATGGTCAGATATATGGCAACTTAGATTCAATGTAAAGAAGTGCAAAGCAATGCACCTGGGAAATAAAAATCTAGGAGAAGAGTACACAATAGCAGGCGAGGTACTAACAACAACAATAATGGAAAGGGGCCTGGGGGTAGTCATATCAGATGACCTATAGATGGGTAAGCAATGTGAGAAGTTGGTAAGGAGAGCCGGGGGATACTAGGGTGCATCACAAGTAGAAAAAGGGAAGTGGTTATCCCTCTGTACAGACAACTGGTGAGACCCCATCTGGAGTACTGTGTGCAGTTTTGGAGACCTCATCTACGCAAGGACTTAGACAGGATGGAAGCAGTCCAGAGGAGGGCAACTAAAATGGTGCAGGGTCTGCATCAGAAATCATATGAAGAGAGACTGAGAGAGCTTAATAAGTATACCCTTGATGAAAGGAGGGACAGGGGGAACATGATAGGAACTTTCAAGTACCTCAAGGGAATCAACAAAGTCCAGGAAGGTAGCATCTTTCAGAAAAAGAGATGTGTAAGAACAAGGGGGCACAATTTAAAGATGGGGGGGGGGGATGGCTCAGGGGTAATGTGAGGAAATTTTTTTTCATGGAGAGAGTGATGGACACATGGAACCGCCTTCCTGGAGAGGTTCTTGGGTCTAAAACAGTGGGGGAATTCAAACATGCATGGGACAGACATAAGGCAATTATAGTGGGGAGTTGCAGGAAGTAGGCTGTTGGTTAACTAGAATCTGCAGCTTATCCAAAAGGTAGGGAAATGGGCAGACTGGGTGGGCCAAGTGGTCCTTATCTGCCGTCAAAGTCTATGTTTCTATGTAACTAACTACTCGGACTTTGGTGAACATGAACTTAGAAACCTGGCAGGAATGCTTCAGAATGATACAGCACCAATACAGATGTTAAATTGTCTCCTTCAAAACCAGCTACATGAAATCTATGTGAATGCCTATGTGGTCTTGCACATTTTTTTGAGAGTACCTGCAACTGTGGCTACAGCAGAACACAGTTTTTCAAAACTGAAGTTGATAAAGACCTATTTGAGATCATCAATGAGCTAAGAAAGACTGCCTGGGCTAGCAGTGCTGTCCGCTGAGCACAAAGTTGGCAAAAGTCTCCCTTACAGTAACCTTATCGATGAGTTTGTCAACAAAAAAGTTTGAAAAGTCCCTCTGAAGCTTTAAAACTCATATGCAAAATTTCATTGCAAATACAGGGGTTGAGCTTTCCAAATCCCTTATACAGCTTAAAATGCAAAAGAATGGGGCCGGCCTGGTGGCACCGAGGGTTGAGGCGCTAGACGCCACACCTCACGTCACGCTGGCAACCCAAGTTCAGATGCGAGCCCGGGTTGGCAGGGGTTGGCAGGGGAGGATAGGATCAAGTGTCCGGATGGACTGCTCTCCTATCCTGGGAAGGGCTGTGGGTTTTCACCACTCTGCAGCAGCCCCTGGGGATGCCTAGAGGCACTGCTAGAGATGGTACAACAGAGGGAGGAGTGCAGCAGACATCAGCACATCAGTGCTAGACGTCAGTGCACGTCTGCACTCCTGGGCCTTAACGGGAGGAAAAAGGCAGCACTGTCCGCAGCAGCTTGATGGCCACACTTCCTCAGCCAGGCGGGGCTCGTGGGTGCAGATTCCGAGGCCGGTACAGGTACCTTGCCTGGCACAGGGACCGAGGGGAAGGTCCCTCTTGTGGGTATAGCTGCATATGCCAGCTGGCCCTGGAAGATGTGCCTCCGTGGTCATCAGGGGAAGTGGAGTGGTGGCTGGATTAAGGCAGGTCAGTGGCAGCAAGGAGGAAAAATGGAAAGATGATAAAAAAATAGAATGCAGATGAATTGTAGCCTTCTTCCAATTGGTGAGCTCCCCAGTAAAACCCTGTGAGCCTCTTATTGGCCAGAGCACACTACCTAAATAATGGTTTACCCATACCGCTTCGACAGCGCCAGCGCTGACATCCCCTACAGTGACAGCTACAATGCCGACTGTCGGCATTGTAGCCACGGGATGTTGGCACACACAATCAGGGGTCTGTGCCCCCCGAACCCCCTGGTCTCTAGGATTCTAACTCCGAGTCAGAGTTGGACTGGGGGCGGGGGCAAACACCCAGCGATGCAGTCCCGATCACCACAAAGACCAGCACAGCGACGGACGGGTTTTGCCCAATTCCTAGCGCTGTGCAGATCTTCGCCATCGGGGAGTTGCTGTGGTGACGGTATACCCTAAATAATAAAGACAGTGAGTGATTTACCCACAAGACTGAGAAAGCAGAAGGCCATCAGCTCTGAAGGGCAAGATACAATGTTTTTTCCTGACCGATGGAGGTGGTCACTTTGCCGTAGTGGTCAGGTTTAATCATAATTCAGCTGGATGATGAGACTAAGAGCCCCTTCAATTTATAACAAGAATATTTTTTCCTGACCGATGGAGTAGTCACTTCGCTGTAGTGGCCAGGCTTAATCATAATTCAGCTGGATGACGAGACTAAGAACCCCTCAGCAACTTACAATAAGTAAGCATATTGGGTTATATGGAAAAAATTGCAGACTTTAACGCAGCAGAGTGGGGGGGGAGTAGGAAGAGCTCTGGTTCCTTAACTATGTGCTTGTGGTTGGACTTTGCATATTTGCACCTTATATTAAAATGAAGCACCTTTTATGGGCAGTCTCTTACTTTTGGGTGGTGAGTGTGATGAATTTGCTGATGCTTCTGGTCGGTTACATACCAGGTGCCTTCTCATATTTTATTAAGATGCATTGTAAATGGAGGGGTTGAGCTTGCCAGATTCTTTCTAATGAATTTATGTAAGAAATTCCAAATTAGCTACGCCCCATGTATGAACATATTCTTTCAAGTTTTTTTGGTTTTTTCCCCAGTATGTACTTTTGATTTGGTTTCTAGTCAGTCGGAGTACAATTGTTTCAGTTTTATAAATGTGGTGGGCTTGTTTCTAGGCTTCCAAATGTGATTTAGCACCTAAGTATGCATTGGCACATATATTGACACAATTTGAAGATAAAGGGGGGGCCGTTCAGGGGCAATGTGAGGAAGTATTTTTTCACAGAGAGGGTGGTGGATGCATGGAACAGCCTTCCTGAGGAGGCTGTGGGGTCTAAAACTGTGGGAGAATTCAAGAATGCAAGGGACAGACATAAGGCAATTTTTATGGGGGGTAGGAAGAAATAGGCTGTTGGTTAACTAGGATCTGCAGCTTATCCGTAGGTAGGGAAATAGGCTGACTAGGTGGGTCAAGCGTCCCTTATCTGCTGTCAAAGTCTATGTTTCTATGTTTCTATATTTATGAAATTAAAATGTTATGTAGAAAGATTACTGTGGGAGGGGGGGCCCAGCCCTGTCTGTGGGGTCCCAGTCATAGAGTTTGCTGGAGGCCCCCAAAGTCCTAAAACCAGCCCTGGGAGCAGATTTGGGTCACTGGAGGGCCAGTCGGGGAAGAAGGCTTGAGCGTCCCAGGGACTGCTCACCTTCTCCAGGGGGAGGGAGGGAACTAAGGCCTGAAGCTTGTCAGACCCCGAGCGGACGTCCGAGGTTTAGCAAGTCCTGCTGGTAGTGGGACGGGCTGGGGGAGCTGCGTGGTGGACATCAGCACCCAGCGCCTTGACATCAGGGTGTAACACCACGCAGAAGAAACTTAGGAAACAACGCCGGAGTGATGAGAAGACGGAGCGCCAGCACTGGCCTTGACAGCTCCTGCCTGCCTGACCACCGGGGGACCCAACGAAACCAGAGAAATCAGGGTGTAAGGGCCCCACCCCGTACCCGCCTGGGGGACATAACCACAGCTCCATGGGGGAACCTCCGGGGATATCAGGTAAGACAGAGATGCAGGGTAGTACCTGGTGTCTCCCGATGATGTGGAGCTCCGGCACAGAGAGGCAGACAAACAAAGTAAAAAAAAAAAGGAATCATGGTTAACAGTTACAGGATGCATTGGATATAAAAGCTTTCATGAACTGCCTTTTGAAGGTTGGGGGGATCCAAGGGTGTAAAGTTCCCCTGGGAGAGTATTTAAAAACCTAGGAGCTGCACAATAGAAAGCTCTCTGTTTCATAACCGTTGATAGCCTGGGACATTCTAGTAAGCAGTTAGAGGAGGAGGAGGACCTCAATTAACAAGAGTTGTGTCTAATGGTTAGGAGTTCTGATGGCAGGGATTTAGCACCCTCATGAAGGGTTTTAAAAATGAGCGATCCAAATAACTGGTCCCTGTGTGCTTGAGGGAAGAGCCACCCAAGCATTTGATATAAGGTGCAGTAAGGGGTTTGAGTTATGAACCTGCAGATATTATTATACACTGTGTTCAAGAGAATATATGTCCATCATTAATGTTTCAATGTTTCATCATCGTGTATGTTGTGTAACAGCAATGGATCCTCTCTATTGCATCTGTGCTCCAGAGTATGTAACCCCAAGTGAGACAATCTTTCCACATACATTTTATTTTCCATACCCTTTAATCATTTTCATGGATTTATGTTGTATCCTTTCAAGTTTTATATTTTCACCTACTGATAGACCTCCAAAACCTGTGAACCATAATCAGTTAGGAGTCTAACATAATTTTTGTAAAATGGCAATAAAAAACAGTTATGTACTTACCATAACAGTACATCTTCGAGAGAATCTCTTTCATCAGACCACACCTATGGAACTATGAGTCACCAGGCACTAGGACCAGACAGAAACTTTTGCAAGCAGTCCACCAGGGGCCACCCACGATGACTTCAGATGTCGGCTGCTACATAAACGTGAGTGGCCCCTTCTCTCCTAAGTTCCCCGCTGGAGATCATGCTCGGAGGACCTCTCTATAGGGAACCAGGAGAGAATCTGGTGCTCAGCAAACCAGGTGAGGCAGAAAGCTATATGTAGACCATCATGCAAAAGGAGACAACATTAATTAGAGTCTTGGGACCCTTAGGAGGAAGGAAGGTAGAACGGCATGACCTGATGAAAGAGATTCTCTCAAAGATCTACAGTTACAGTAAGTACATATCTGTTCTATCTTCTTTGAGGATATCCTTTTCATTAGGCCACATCTATGGAATGAGAACCAAATGGTACTAGCCACAAACAGTCTGGGTGGCTGGAGTCTACAAGCCTAACACAGCAGGGCACAGTGCGGGGGAAAAGGTGAGGGAGAAGCGTCCGGCGAGGGTGAAGACTCAGCAGGGGAACGTGAGCAGGGGTTTCGGGTGGGGGGCCGACTACACAACCAAGGAGGTGCCAGGGACTACAGAGGATCTGGATGCCAGCAAGGAGAGCAGCTTCTGAGGAGGAGGAAACCACCGGAGGGGAGGAGTGGACCTGATCGGAGGTACGTTAACCTGCTTACTGGTGCTGGACAGACTTTCTTCAGCGAGTGCGCCTTGTGAGCTGCTGTTATTATTTATGGAGCGGTTTGCTTGTAATTTTGGTTTTGTTTTCCTCTTTTTGGTCTGTTCTCACTTTGGCCTGCTGCCTGAGACCTAGGGGGTGAAAAGTGGACAGGGAGGGCTCCTTGGTGAGCTGAGGGAGCTGAGGACTGATTGACTGATTGTCTCTAGGGAAGGGCCCTAATCTCACCCATGCCCTTCCCACCCTCCCCAGGCTAATCCACCCTTATGCTGTGGAAAGCATGCCCCAGGTAATCACACATCTGTGCATAGCAACAGGGGGCTGCACAAGGGACAGTTAGGCATCATGACAGGAGTGGAAAATGGCTTCTAAATTAAATTGGTATAGTGTACTGGTAGGAGACCTGGGAATGGAGGGGCCAGGAGGAGGGATAAAACAGAACCAAGGAAGAGGAGCAAGAAGGGATAGTGGGAGAAAAGTTGGATGTAATACCTGTGGAGCAGCCATACTCCTGAAGATTGCATGGAGAGCTGGAGGATGCTTAGCACGAAGGCAGCTTGGGCAGCTAGGGGATGAAATTGCATGGCTAAGAAACGAGCTGTGGACAAGAGGTGGGGAACCTGTGGGGGCTGTCTCATGACAGGGAGCCAAACAACATGTACAGGCAGCACAGGGGCCAGGCTGAGGAAGGGGAAAGGGGAGCACTAATGAAGCCAAGACTAGAATATAAACCTGATCCAAGGGAACTAGAGTCGGTGAAGTTGACAGTGGCAGGCAGCAAAGGGGTGACAAAGCCAAGAGGGAGGCAGCAAAGTAAGGTGATTATCAGAACATCAGGGGAGGCTCAAGGCAGAACCATAGATAGCTATAATAAATTCTCAGTGTTGGGGAGCCTGGAGGTGCAGGACCTAGAGGACCACAGGGAGGGTATAGGGAGGATGGAGTAAAAGAGACAGTGGAACTTCGAGGTGGGGGGGAGACAAAAAAACGGGTGAGAGAGGGACTTGCAGAGGAGTAACAGCTAAGGAGCATGGCATAGAGGAGAGGGAAAAGAATGGTAGGGGTGAACAGGAGGGGGCGCCAAACAGGGGTGGAGAGGCCGGATCAGGCAGAGGGAAAGGGGAGGAGGAGGAGCGGGAGAACAAGCAGCAGGGAAAGAATGAAGGGGGAGCTGAGACTGATCCAAGCAGTGTAAGAAGGGGACTGGCTGATCAGTAGAAGAATGGGCCGAGGAGAGAGGAAGCAAGGCCATCTGAGGGGAAAGGGGCAAGGAGGGTGGGGGGGAGCACGGGAGGGAGCAAAGAAAGATAAGGGAGAGGTGGGAAGAAAAAAGGGCAGGGACAATGGGCACAATAAACAAGATGGTAACCAGGAGAGAGGGGAACAGGTAGTGGGGGAGAACGGGAGGGAAGGTACAGTCATAGTCTTGGGGACTCAGTTCTGAAAGGTGTGAAATTGGGAGGCAAGAATACCAGGAGGGGACGTATATGGCTAGAGTGCATGCCAGGCATGACGGCAGGGAGAGTGGGGCAATTTTGCCTAAGATTGTAGGAAAGAGAAAGGACAAACCTCACATTGAAGTGCACCTGGACACAAATGACCTGGCAGAGGGCACAGTCAAAGAGGTCCAAGGAAGGTTTCAGGAAGAATATGAGAGCTGGCAGGGAGTTCAGTCACCTTTTCTGAAGTTATACCAGTACCCAGGGCTAGCACAGTCAGGAAGCAGAGGATAGAGGATTTTAACATCTGGTTGAGGCAATGGTGTCAGTCAAAGGGGTATGGGTCGGTAGGGGAGTGGGGTGATAAATGGCAGGACAAGAATCTCTACGTCCCAGACTGACTCCACTTGAGTAAGGAGGGCACAGCTGTTTTGAAGCAGAGACTGGGGGACTAAACAGCAACCAGGATACCGTTAAACTAGGTAGGGGGGGAGGCAGTAGGCTGGATGATGAGGTCCGTCACCAGGAAAGGGAGGCCGCCGGGCCTCCCCCCCAGGCCAGTAGGGATGGAAGAAAGGAAAATCCAAAGTGGGAGAGTAGCGGGGGGACAAGAAATAGGCATAGATGGGGGAGGGACGTACTGGAGGGTGGTCTCCTTAAATGCAAGAAGTTTGGGTAACAAAACTGCCGACCTGCAGGCGCTGATGGCAGAGAGGGATTTGAACGTTGCAGCCATCTGTAAGACCTGGGCCACCTAATACCAGGACTGGGACCTAGTGGTCCCAGGATACAAGATTGTTCCAGAAGGATACAGTGAGGGGTAAGTGGGGGGGGGGCTATTTACATAAGGGAAGGAATTCTCTGTAGCAGGGAAAATTGAGAGGAGGGAAGCAGGGAGGCCTTATGGGTACAGATACAAGACCCAAAGAGAAGAAGGACAAGGCTAGGAGTGGTATAGGCCACCATCCCAGAGTGAGGAGATGGATAAAGAGCTAAGGGAGCAGATTAGAAAAGTCTGCACAAAAGGGCACACAGTGATAGCTGGGGACTTCAACATGCCAGGGAGGGAGTGGAGTACCCCGGCTACCACAAACACCAGAGAACAGGTTATCCTGGATGCCCTCCAGGATAGCTTCTTAGCACAATTGGTGGGTAAGCCTACCAGAGGGGGGAACATACTAGACTTGGTGCTCTCAAACAGCAAGGGAGTGAAGGAAATAAGGGTGGAGCCCCCCCCCCCCCGGCAGGGAACAACCACCTCACAGTGTGGTTCTCCCTTCATATAGAAACATAGAATCTGATGGCAGATAAGGACCGCTTGGCCCACCTAGTCTGCCCATTTCCCTACCTAACAGATAAGCTGCAGATCCTAGTTAACCAACAGCCTAAATGAGTATGAGTAGGGAGAAGGTCTGTACAAGGACAAGGGTGATTGACTTCGGGCAGGCAGACTTCAGGAAAATGAGGGTCATATTGGGAGAACACCTCACCAAAATCCAACAACATATAGATGCCAACCAGAAGTGGGAAATGATCAAGGTTGTCCTAAATGAAGCCACACACTTCTTTTCAAAGCTCCAAGGGAAAAAGTCCAGGTCCAGGAGACTGAGCTGGTTATCCATGGAGGTGCTTGAGAAGATCAAGGAGAAAAACATAGAAACATAGAAGTTGTTGGCAGATGGGGACCATGCAATCCATCAAGTCTGCCCTTGCCTTCCTACCCCCCTACTTAGCTGCCTGCCTGTGTATCGCAGTGTCTGTCCTGTGTCCGCTTGAATTCCCCACTGTCTTGGCTCCCACCACCCCCTCCAGGAGGCTATTCCATGGTTCTACAACACACTCTGTAAAGAAGAACCTCCTCGTATTGCTTCTGAACTTTCCTCCCTTAAGTTGAAGGTTGTGCCCGCTATCCTGCTGTAGTCCTTTACCTAAAAGAGGTTCTGCACATGCACCCTGTTGTTGCCTTTAAGGTGTTTGCATGTTTTTATCATGTCCCCATGATTTCTGCATTTTTCTAGGGAGTATAATTTGAGGTCACCCACTCTTGCCTTGTACGGTTTCTAATGCAAGCCCTGCACCATCTTTGTTGCTCTTCTCTGTACTGTCTCCAGCCTATCTATGTCCTTCCTGAGGTGTGGGCTCCAGAACTGGACACAGTACTCCAGGTGAGGCCTGACCAGGGGCATGATTACTTCATGCCTTCTGCTCGTGATGCCCCTCCCTATGTCATCTGCAAACAGGCACACCTTTCCCTCCAATTCATCCGCAATGTTGCCGATGAATATGTTGAAGAGGATCGGCCCTAGAACTGCTAGACACCCTCCCCTCCACAGACAAGAGTGCCATTTACTAATACTCCTCTGAGTTCTCCCATGTAACCAGTTTCTGATCCAGTTTGTAACCGTGGGCCCAATTCCCATGTTCTCCAGTTTTTTGACTAGTCTCCTGTGCGGAACAAAGTCAAAAGCTTTGTTGAAGTCCAGGTAAACCACATCCACTGCCCCACCCTGATCCACTGTTTTGGTTACCCAATTGAAAAAATCAATCAAGTTTGTCTGGCAGGACCTCCCTGCCATGAAACCGTGTTGATTTTTGTCGAGCTCACCAGTTTGCTCCAAAACAACTATGATTCCTTCCTTCATCAGGGTCTCCCATCAGTTTTCCCATGACTGACGTTAGACAAACCAGACGGCAGTTACCTGGCTGTTCCTTGCTTCCACTCTTGTGGAGTGGTACTACTGTTGCACTCTTCCAATCCTCTGGCACCTCCCCTGCTCATTAATGATTTATTGAAGAGCACTGCTAAGGGGGCTGCCAGTTCCCTCCCTAGTTCTTTCAGTATTCTTGGGTGTAGCCCATCTGGCCCCATAGCTTTATTTACCTTTAACTTGCATATTTCCTCCAGGACCCTTTCCTCTGTGAAGGAACACATGTCTGTTCCTTCAATTGGACACTTCTTTATGCCTATTGTATGTCTGTTACTGACTGCTTCCTGTGTGAAGACTGAGCCGAAGTACTCATTGAGTGCCTCTGCCTTCTTCCTATCTTGCTCTGTTGTTTGACCGTCTTTTTTTGTGATTCTAGCAATGCCCCCTTTGGTCTCCCCTTTTTTCACAAATGTACCTGTAGAAGGTTTTGTTACCCTTTTTCACTTCCTGAACTATCCTAACCTCTGTTTGAGCCTTTGCATTTCTTATTAATTTCCCTGTCTTTTATAGTTTCTGTTTATATTCTGTTTTGTCTGCCTCATTCCCCAACTCCCTGTACTTTCTGAAGGCTATATGCTTTTCTCTCACCATGGTTGCCACCTCCTTGGAAAACCATAGTGAGTTTTTCCTCCTTTTGTTCTTACTAACCTGACGGGCACACTGTGATGTGACCATGGCTACTGCATCCATCAACCTTGTCCAATATTCCTCAACGCTCCCTTCCGTCAAGTTACTAAGGTTGTCTCTTAGGCAGGCCTTCATGTTTGTGAAGTTTGCCCTCCTGAAGTCAAGGACCTTCAGTTTGGAGTGTGTGGAGTCTACAGTCCTGTTTACCCTGAACAATATTATGTTATGGTCACTGTTGCCCAGGTGGTTCCCTACTTTGACACCTGTAACCCTATCGCTATTTGTGAATATCAGATCTAGAACCATGTTACCCCTTGTGGGCGATGTCACTAGTTGACTTAGGCCTGCTTCCTGTAGTGTGACTAGGAATTCCCTGCTTTTTATGTTGCTTGCACGCATGTGCAAGAAACATAGTGCCATCATCCGAGTTTTTGGAGGTGTGGCACCCCGTCTTCCAATTCAGTCACTGAGTTTGCAGGCGTGGCCGCAGTTTCTCCAATGACTGCTGCAGCTGTCTATGACAGCAGTCAAAAATGCAGTGGCATACAGTTGAAAGGGAGAGCTCCGCTTCAATGAGCAGAGCTCGCCCCCCATACACACACGCATAGCAGCCGCATATTGCGTGCTGATGCTCTCTCCCCCACACACTGTAGTATGACGGGGTGCCCAATCCCTCGTCGGCTCCATGCCCCCCAACAAAAGTTGCCCAGGTGCCACACTGGGAGCCCACCCCAGTGTGGCAAAAATCTATAGCCAATGGGGTGCCCAGTCCCCGTTGGCTCCACGGCTGCACGCCCCCAAACCCCAAACCTTTCAGGTGCCACGCTGGAGCCCACCCCAGCGTGGCAAATCTTGTTATGGCCGACGGGGTGCCCAATCCCCCGTCAGCTCCAGCCCCCAAACAGCCTTTCCAGCTGCCACGCTGGGAGAACACTCCACGTGGCAAACATCCCGCGCCGCCTGAATTAAAAAACAAAAAAAACCTGTAAATAAAAACGGTCCTCGCAGTCTCGCTGCCCCCACCCACACCCACCCACTGAGTACCCTGCCTCCCACACCCCCGTCACCCCCATACTTACCTCTGGAGCTCGGCGCGATGATCATCGGTGAACTGGGAACACGTCTGCACTCTTCAAAGCTGACCGCGAACTGAGGAAATGCCGGTAAGCTGTATAATGGAGTAAATAGAGTTTTTTCAACTTTGTTGCATATCTCAGGCATTTTTGGGAATTTTGGGCCCACATTTTCAAAATGGGGTTTTGGGGACCCCTCCTCATGAATTCTTGCACTGTCATGGCGTTAATCGGGTCCAAAGGGTGATTTCGCCATCACTGCGCGAAATCACCTTTCCGGGCAGATTAATGAAACAACACTGCCAGTGTTCATAAGGTGGGCTCTCAAAAAGCCTATGTTGAAAATTGCGAAAACATGCTAAAATTACGGTTTTACTTAGTAAGCGTATGCAGTTCCTACGCACGTCAGTAAGTTCACGAATTTTCAATATTTTCACTCCAGATTTTCAACATTGCCATTTACCACCTCCTTATGAGCAGTACAGCTGTCATTTTCACATCCTGCCCAAAACGTGTTTCCGCCTATGAAGCACAATGGCGTAGTTCGATGTGCTGAAATCAATGTATGGGACACATTAAGAAAATAACAGCAACACTGTTCATGAGAAGAGGTCTTACAATGGCTATGTGTGAAAATTTGGTGAAAAAATTCCTAAAATGACTGTTTTACTAAGCGTCGTTCACGCAGTTCCTTCGCACGCTCGTAAGTTCGAGAATATTCAATATTTGCACTCCAATGACTTCCAAATACCTAAACAGCACATACAAGCAAGCAACATTTGGCATTGACAAATGCTTGTTTGTGATGCCGCTGTCTGGGTACTCCAATCTATGTTCGGCAGATTGAAATCCCCCACCAGCACCATGTCCCCTTTGCCTGATATCTGTGATATCTGGAGGATGGTTTCTAGGATTTCCTTATCCCTGGCTTCCTCCTGATTTGGGGGTCTGTAGATTATTTCTACCCGAATGGGTTTCTGGCTTCTGGCCCCTATTATGATCCATAGATCCTCTGTTTCCCCTAGTGCCTGCTGCATTTCTGTAGCACTGATGGTATCCTTAACATAAATAGCTACCCCCCTCCCTTTTTCCCAGTCCTAGCTCTCCTAAACAAGTTGTACCCCAGGACAGTCACCTCCCAACCATGATTATTTGTGAGCCATGTTTTGGTCACGGCCACCCAGTCTAGTTCTGCCTCAGCTATCGTGGCAGTGAGGTCAGGCATCTTGTTAACCAAACTGTGTGCATTGAGGCACAGTGCTGACCACTCTTGCTGTGTCGCTTTATTTGTCATGCCTCCCTTGATCTTATTGTTCATCCCTTTTGTAGTTTTCCCTGTTTATGGTTCCTCCCTTTCCATTGTGATGGTCAACGCCAGATCTGGAAAGGGTTTTATGTTCCCAGCTATCTGCTTTTGCTATCCTGGAGTGTGTAGATTTGGTGCTAGCAGGAGGGGGGAGAGACAGCAGGCTCTATGTGTGCTTCTCCTAGAGCTACCATCATCTCCCCTCCTGCTAGTTTAAATGTCCTATGTGGATGTCAAATTTCTGGCCCAGTGCTCTGACTCCACCTCCAAGAGCCACCTTCAAGAAATACATGGGTACCAAATGTGGGGAGGATAGGAAGGAATACGTTAAGAAATTGAGGGAGGTAAGCAGATTGGTCAGGGCAGCCAGGGAACTTAGGCTGGTGCAGGGGATAGCAGAAGGGGAAACAATTTCTTCCATTACATAAGGGAAAGAAGGAAATGCAAGGATCAAATTTTTAGACTCAAGGTGGAGGGAGGATGGGGGGGAAGACAGGCAGAAGCACTCAGTGAGTACTTCTGTTCTGTGTTCACCAGAGAACAAATGGGACCAATCCCTCAGGGACAGTAGAAGAGAGTATACGAGGGGCAGAGAACATGGAGGGCATAATCCAAGAGAGCAGGGTGTTGAAAGGTCTGACAGCCCTGAGGGAGGACAAGGCACCGGGTCCAGACAGCATACACCCCAGAGGGCTGGAGGAGATGGTAGAAGTCCTGGCAGGACCTCTGGCAGACCTATTCAACACCTCCCTAGAGAAGAGATGTATACCCCAGGACTGGAGGATGGCACATGTGGTGCCCATCCATACAAATGGGCCCAAGGATGAGCCAAGGAATTACAGACCAGTCAGCCTAACCTCTATCATGGGGAAGCTCATGGATTCCATCATCAAGGAAAGGATTGTAGCATTCCTGGAGGAGAATGGTCTTCAGGACAGCAGACAGCATGGATTTGTCTCTGGAAGTTCATGTCAAACAAACATGGTGGACTTCTATGACTGGGTAACAAGAGCACTAGACAAGGAACAAGCAGTGAATGTCCTGTACTTGGACTTCAGCAAGGCCTTTGATTCAGTGCCGCATGGGAGGTTGATAGGCAAGGTGGGGAACCTGGTGGTAGGGGAGAGGATAGTGGGGTGGATCAAAAACTGGCTGGGTGATAGGCAACAGAGAGTTGTCGTAAGGGGGTAGCTCTCATCACCAAGGGCTGTGACGAGTAGGGTTCCGCAGGGCTCAGTGCTGTTTGGCATATTCAATGCTGACACATCTAAAGGTGTCAGCAATAAGATTAGCCTGTTTGTGGATGACACAAAGATAGGTGCAGTGGTAGACAACACAGAGGGCTGGCTAGGACCGCAGAAAGATCTGGATAGACTCGCACAATGGTCGGACACATGGCAATTGGGTTTCAACGCACAAAAGTGCAAGGTTATGCACTTGGGGGTCAGGAACTGTAAGTATAGCTATAAAATGGGGGGAACACAGGTGGGCACTACAGAAGAGAAGAAGGATCTTGGAGTACTCATAACTGGGCAAATGTATCATTCAGCACAGTGCAGGAAGGCAGCAGCTAAAGCTAACAAGATGCTGGGGTGCATCGCCGGGGAATCACCTCAAGGAGGAGAAAGGTTATTCTTCCACTGTACAGATCACTGGTCAGGCGAAACCTGGAGTACTGCGTGCAGTTCTGGCATCCCTTCCTAAAGGAGGACATTAAGCTGCTGGAGGGAGTCCAACACAGAGCAACCAGGATGTTAACAGGTACGGAGGGGAAACCCTACGAGAACAGGCTGAGAGAGCTCAATATGTACTCCCTAGAAGAGAGGAGAGATAGAGGGGATATGATTGAGACCTTCAAATATATGAAGGGCATAAACAGAATCAGCACAGAGAAGATAGTTAGATTAAAATGAGTGAGGGCCACTAGGGGGCATAGTCTGAGACTGGAAGGGGGCACGTTCAGGAGAGAGCTGAGAAGACACTACTTCACAGAGAGGGTGGCGACAGGGTGGAACACACTTCCCGAAGAGGTGATGTCTCTGAAATCAGTGAACAGCTTTAAGAGGGGGTGGGATAGAATCAGGGGGTGGGATCTGGGAAATTGGGAGGGGGGCAGCTGTGGAGTAAACTCAGCTGCACGCTCGAGCAGACTCGATAGACCTAAGGGCCTGTACCTGCTGGCATTTTCTTATGTTCGTATTTAAGAAAGAAGGCCTTAAAGCACATCTAGGCCAAAGCCAGCTCTCTTTCGAGAGACAGTGTTCAGACTATAGTGTTTAGTGAAAGTGTGGAAAGTACTCCAGGTGGCAGCTGCATAGATGTCAGCAGCACAGACATTTTTGAAACAAGCGACAGAGATGGCCATGCCCCTTGTGGAAAGGCCACGAACCACCCAAGAAGTTCCTTACCATACTTCCTGTAAAAAAGTGATACAATTTGCTAGCCATTTGGGCAACACTGTTTAGAAACTGGAGCTCCCTCTTTCCCAGGAGAGAACAAAACAAAAATCTGCAAGGACTTTCTGCAGTCCTTCGTATGGTGTATATAGCACCTGAGTATTCTCTGTACATCTAGAGTATGGCCCAGTGCTTCCCCGGATTGGCATGCTCTGAAAAATAAACAGACAAGTGGATAGTCTGATTTAAAATAAACTCAGACACCACCTTTGGGAGAAACTTAGGATTAGTATGCAAAGACACCATGGGCCCAATATTCAAAACACTGCATTGAGTGCAAAAAGATTGCACCTGGATTGTGCCTAGTTTGCACGGGGTTGCAATATTCAAAAGACCAAAGAGTGCCAGCACAACAGTGTAGCACCAGCGCAAAACAATAATGAATGCACGGGGCAAAGTGAGGGGCAATGACATGAATACGGGCACAATTATATATTCAGCGCCACAGTGCCACACAACATTTGGTAGTGCAACATACAGCATGGCACAAATTAACGCCCATAAAAAGGTAGTCTTAACTCTGGGCAAAACAAGGAGGGGGATATGGACAGAGCAGCAACAGGCAACATGGCTGTATGCAACAACAGCATCATGGTGCATCTGATGGCTGCAGTAATTGAGGAGAATGAGAGGGAAGAAGGCCACCCTGGGCCACTTCATAGGCCAAGGAGGAGATATGCTGCAAACAGAATGTACCTGCCCAAAGTGTCCTTTGAGACACTCACAGATGACCACCTTGTGGGCTGGTATCGACTCAGTAGGGCCCTGCTGAGGCAGCTCTTTGAGCTCCTGCATGAGCAGCTGCAGTCTATCACCCAGCACAGCCATGCCATGTCAGCAGAGGAAAAGGCAACAGCTGAAATGTATTTCTTAGCCACCGGGTCCTTCCAGATACCTGTTGGGGATACCATCAGCATGTCGCAGTCTGCCATCTCACACCTCCTGGCCCAATTCCTGGATGCCCTGCTGCCACATTCTGGTGAATTAATTGTATTCCCCTGCACATCAGCGGAGCACAAAGAAACAATGCAGCAGTTCTATCGGGTTGTGCACCTGCCAGCAGTACTTGGTGCCATTGACTGCACCCATGTTGCCATCCAGGCACCCCCTGGTGAAGTGAGAGACACCTTCCCGAACCGGAAGGGATACCACTCCATCAGTTGCCAGGTGGTGTGTGATGCAACTGGGCACATCATCAATGTCCTAGCACGGTATCTCGGCAATGCCCATGATGCCTTCGTCTGGCACCAGTCGCAGTTATGCCAGGCATTTGAGGGTGCCCAAATACCCTGTAGACATCTTGTCAGTGAACAACTGCAGCAGGCACAACCACAATCCTCCCCCCAAAGGCAGGACAGTGCCACAATACAGCACCCACAAAAGGTATACAGGGGAAGGTGGGGAGGTGAGGGTGTACAGGTACACAGGACAACCAGCACAGTAGGGGCTGCCAAGTGCACAAAGTGAGCTACACAGTGAACAAGTGTAAACATTTGTGGTTTCCTACAGGGGACAGTGCCTACCCCTTGCGACCCTGGCTCCTTACCCCAGTCTGTCGGCCAGCAAATGTGGCCAAGGAGACATACGATGAGGCACACAGCGCAACATGTAACATCATTGAGCGTGTCTTTGGCATGTTCAAAATGCACTTCAGATGCCTGGACTGTTCGGGTGGTGTCCTACAATATCCCCTCAGAAGACATGTTGCATATTCCTAGCCTGTTGTATGTTACGCAACATGGCGCTCAACCATGAAATACACCTGCCAGAACCTGAGGAACATGCCGACAATGAGGTGCATGGGATAGTGGAGCAACTCGATAGGCGTGACCCACACATGGCCGGGAGGTCCCAGGAACATCACCAGAACATCATCAGAACACTGACAGGGATGGGCAGGTGAGTGAAAACAACATGGAGAACAGACATGCATGCAATAGTGTATTTTCACAATATGTACAAACAAAAAATTGTGAAAGAATGCACACAACAAAAAACAGTAATACAGGATGCTACAGTGATGATACAGGAATAGGGGAGGGGTGTAGGCACATACAACAGGGTGCATGGGAAGGGTGCAAGTGAGGAAGGGGAATGTAAGGTGCAGCATGCAACATCAACGCCTGCTCCCGCCATGGGTCCAGAAAGAAGACCTACCGTGAGTCTGTATAGGAGGGGTAATGTGGACCGAGGAGCTATAGAGTGATGTTTGAGGGGATGGTGACACCTTGGGAAGGCCACTCCCATGCCTCGGGCTGGGTGATGCCGAGGCCAGGCATCGCCCAGTGGTTTGGGGCGTGCCCACGGATGACGTGGTTGCAACAGTGCTGGCTGACCACAACCTCCCACTATATGCCGATGATGCACGCCGTGGAACAGTATCCACATGCCAACATCAGTACCACCACCCCCATCTTGTACTCTGTCCCTGGGTTCCTGTGCCCCAAATGCATGATTTTGCACTTCTTTGCATTGAAATTTAGTTGCCATGCTCTTAATCAGTCCTAGCTTTCCTAGATCCCTCTTTATTTCTTCCACCCCCCGCCTGTTGCAGATCTTTGTGTCATCTGCAAAAAGGCATACCTTCCCTTCTAACCCTTCTGCATTGTCGCTTATAAAGACATTAAATAGGACTGGTCCCAGTACTGATCCTTTCGCAACCCTGCTGGTCACCCTCTCTTCCTCAGAGTGAACTCCGTTTACCACCACCTTCTATTGCCTATCTCCCAACCAGTTTCTTATCCAGTTAACCACCTTAGGGACCACTCACAGGCTGCCTTGCTTGTTTACGAATCTACTATGTGGAACAGTATCAAAGGCCTTGCTGAAATCTCGGTAGGACACATCTGCCTCTCTACCCTGATCTAACTCCCTGGTCACCCAGTTAAAGAAATCTATCAGATCTGTCTGACATAACCTCCTCCCAGTGAATCCATGCTGCATCGGATCCTGTAAGCCGCTCAATTCTAGACATTCCACAATCCTTTCCTTCAGTAGGAATTCCATTAATTTTCCCTGCCACTGAAGTCAGACTCACTGGCTTATAGTTGCCATCCTCCCCTGCTACCAATTTTATGAAGTGGGGCTACATCTGCCCTCCTCCAGTCCTCTGGAGTCGCTCCGTCTCCAGTTAGTGGTTGAACAGGACTGTCAGTGGTGCAGCCATCACCTCTCTAAGCTTCTTCAATATCTTTGGATGTACCCCATCTGGCCCCATTGCCTTGTCCACTTTCAGATTTGTGAGTTCCTTCAGGACTCTCTCCTCTGTAAATTAACTAGTGTCCACCTCCCTCTCTTCCTTCAGTGCTCCAGTCACTTAACTGTGGTCCCCCACCTTCCCTTTCCTCTGTGAATACTGAACAAAAATATTTGTTCAGGATGTCTGCGTTTTCCTGGTTCCCCTCCACACACACACCCTTCACTACTTAGCCGTATGATCCCTTCCCTGGTCTTTCTCCTTTCGCTCACGTACCTGAAAAATGTCTTGTTCCCTTTCTTCACAGCCTGGTCTGTTTTCTCCTCCACTTGTGCTCCTGACTGCTTTCGCTATTCTCCTCCCTCTGTGTCTCCTTATAACTCCTGAATGCTAACTTTTTTACATAAGAACATGTGAAATTGCCAGCAGATATAGGCCATTCGGTCTATCTAGTCTGCCTGAGTGTGCAGCACACAGTCTATTAAACTGCAGCTGCCCCGCTCCCCTTGCACCCCCTTCTAACTTGGTGCCCCCACTTCTGACTTCTCTTCTCCCACCTTCCCAAGTGTTTTAACCCTCCCTTTGGCCCTATCCCACCCTCTCTTGAAGCTGCCCACTGACTGCAGTGCTACCACTTCTTCTGGCAGCACATTCCAACCAGCCGCCACCCTCTCCGTGAAACAGTACCTCCTCATCTCTCTCTTGAACCTTCCTCCCTCCAGTTTCAGACTGTGTCCCCTGGTGACCCTCCCTCCTTTTAACTTAAACTAGCCCTCTGTATTAACTCTGTTTATGCCCTTTAGGTACTTGAATGTCTCAATCATATCCCCTCTCTTCCTTCTATCCTCCAGAGTGTACATGTTGAGCTCCCTCAATCTCCCCTCATACATCTTGTCCCCCATCCCCAGGATCATCTTTGTCGTTCTACGCTGGACCCCCTCCTATAGTTTGATGTCTCTTTTCAAATAGGGGCACCAAAACTGCACACAGTACTCCAAGTGTGGCCTCACAAGGGACCTGTACAGGGGCAACACAACCTCCTCCCTTCTAGAGGTGATTCCCCTGGCGATGCATCCCAGCATTCTGTCTGCCTTTGCAGCTGCCTTCCTGCACTGTGCAGAGTGTCTCATGTCCCCTGTTACCAGCACTCCCAGATCTTTCTCCTCCGCCAAACTGGTTAACTGCACCTCCCCCCAACCAGTAGCTGTTCTTAAGGGCTTTTGCCCCCAAGTGCAAGATTTTGCATTTTTTGGCATTGAACCCCAGCTGCCATGTGACTGACCAGTATGTAAGTGTCACCAAATCCTCTTGCAGTACCTTACCCTCTTCCTCATTATCCACCTCAGCACGGATCTTACTGTCATCTGTAAAGAGGTTGATCTTGCTTCTTATCCCACTGGATATGTCAGCTATGAATATGTTAAATAGTAACGGTCCTGGGACTGACCCCTGTGGAACCCTGCTGGTTACTGCCCTGGGTGCCGAGAGTTCTTCCCCAACTACCACCCTCTGCTGCCTGCCCAGCAACCAGTTCTTTATCCACCTGACCAGCTTCCTCCTTGCTCCCAGGCTGTTTAACTTGCTGGTCAGCCTTTCATGGGGCATGGAGTCAAACGCCTTACTGAAATCTGGGTAAAGGACATCTACCACATGACCCTTGTCCAATGACCTCATCACCTAGTCAAAAAAGTCAACAAGGTTGGTCTGACATGATCTCCCTGACACAAACCCATGTTGCCTGCCATCCTGTAAGCCATTCTCCTCCAGAAAACTCACCAGCCTTTCCTTAAGTATAGTCTCCATTAGCTTACCCACAATGGCTGTAAGGCTCCCTGGTTTGTAGTTCCCAGGTTCATCTCTGGGCCCACTCTTATGGCTTGGCACCACATGTGCCATCCTCCAGTCCCTAGGCATGCATCCAATATTCAGGGAAGTGTTGAACAGATCTGCCAGTGATCCTGCCAGGACCCTTACCAACTCCCTGAGTACCCTAGGATGCACTCCGTCTGGACCAGGTGCCTTATCCACCCTTAGGGACCTAAGGCCCTCCAACACCCTTTCAACTGGCATCTTCCTGTCTGTCAGTTCCTCTCTCCCCACCCCCCCCTTCACCCATCCCCTGAGGTATAGGTTTATCCCTCTCCCTAGTAATCACTGAGTAGAAGTACTCATTTATTACTTCCGTCTGTACTGCCCCCTGCTCAACCCACCCTCCATCCTTCCTAATCCTGACAATCTGGTCCTTGCAATTCCTCCTCTCTCCTATATACCTAAAGAAATCCTTTTCCCCTTCCTTGATCCCTTGCACCAGCCTATGTTCTTTTGAAGCCTTGGCTGCCCTCACTACTTTGCTCACCTCCCTGGATTTCTTCACGTATTCCTCCCTATCCCTATCTTGTCAGGACCTTTTATACTTTCTTAAGGTCGCTCTCTTTTCCCTCACTCTTTCCACTACCTCTCCATGCACCCAGCTAGGTCTCTTGTTCCTGGTCTTCTTGCTTTGGCACTTGGTGCAAGAGCTAGTGGCCTCTGCCAGACCCGTCTTTATGATGTTCCATTTCTGCTCTGCATCCATGTCCAGGCTAATGTAGCCTAGGTGCCCTCTCAAGATGATTCCCATCCCATCAAAGTCTGCCCTCTTAAAATTCACCACTCTGGTTTTTGTATTGGTTACACCCTTCCTCTGGTTGAGGGAGAACCACACTGTGCGGTGGTCACATCCCGCTAGGGGGTCCTCCACCTCAATGTCTTGTACTCGCTCTCCATCTGTAAGTACCAGGTCTAGAATGTTCCCCTTCCTGGTTAGCTCTGTCACTTTCTGTGTGAGGAAGCTGTCCTGGAAGGCCATTAGGAGGACCTGTTCTCTGGCACTTGAGGTGGCTGAGGTGTTCCAATCCACCCCCGGCAGATTGAAGTCTCCGACCACCACTGTGTTGCTCTTACCGCTAAGCATCTTAATTTTTTCCCCCTGTTCCTTGTCCATTTCCACACTTTGGGAGGGAGACCTATACACCACCCCCAACCTCACCTTCCTACCCTTTGAGTACATTAGGTGAACATGTAAGGCTTCGGCCTTGCCCTCCTCACCTTCCTACGTTTTGCACAATATCCCCTCCTTAACATATATAGCTACCCCTCCCCCTTTTCCTTGTCCCTGTCACTACGGTACAGTTTGTACCTAGGAATCGCTAGTTCCCAGTCCTGGTACCGGGTGGTCCATGTTTCCATTATGTTCGCTATGTCTCCCTCCCCTTCTGCCATCATAGCCTGCAGTTTTACTGTCTTATTGCCAAGGCTTCTTCGGTTTAGTGAGACCACCCTTCACTGTGAGTTTTTCCTCTTCCTGCTAATACCTTCTTCTCTAACCCTTTCCCTTTTTGTCTTTTGCTTCCCCTCTTCTTGCCTGTCTATGGGGGGGGGGAGGCCTGGTGGTCTCCTTTGCCTGGTGGCACTGTTTGCTGCCCACCTCCTCGTCCACCCCTGCCTAGTTTAAATTATACTTTTCTGCAATGAATTCCCCCAACTTTTTCTTGAGGACCCATGAGCCTTCCCTACTCAGGTGCAGCCTATCTAGTGCATACAGGTCTTGGTTTTCCCATGTGCTATACCATTCCCCCACCAGCCCACATCCATGTCCTCACACCATGTCCCCAGCCATTTATTGAACTCTGAGATTCTCAGTTTTCTGGCCGTGCTAGCCCTTGGTACTGGGGAATCTCAGAGAATGCCACTGTTCCCCCTCTACGCTGCACAACCGTCCTACTTCCTTGAATCTCTCCTGCACTTCCTCCAACCTATTTCCTTCCAAATCATTAGTGCCCAGGTGCACAACGTTATGAGGTTTCCTCCAGCATCCCCACACACCTCTTAACATGCTGCCCCACTTTGTCCTAACCTTCCCAGCCACATCATTTGAGAACCATAGCAGTCTGTTTTTCCTCTTGCATTTGCTAACTTGCCTAACGCAGAGGTTTTTTGCCTTCACAATGGCCCCTTTTAGTTTTGCCCACTGTTCCTCCACTCCACTCAAGTCCTGCCCCCCCGCCAGGGAATCCCTGAGGCATTCCCCCATCTCTGTAAAGTCGGCCCTCCTGAAGTCCAAGACCCTCACCTTCTTGTGGTTCAACTCTGCCCCAGTATTTATACTGAACCACACCTTACTGTGATCACTGGTCCCCAGGTGGCCACCCATTGTGACATCTGCAACACTGTCCTCATTGGGTACAAGGTCCAATATTGCTCCCTCAGGAGTAGGCTCTCCTACTTGTTACCTGAGGAATGCCCCCTACAGGAAATCCAGGATGACCCTGCTCCTAGCTGAAGCAGCAGCTGGGATGCTCCAGTCTACATCCGGCAGACTGAAGTCCCCCCCCCCACAAACAACACTTCCACCTTAGTTACCATCTTTTGGATGGCTTCCACCAGAACCTTGTCCATCTCCTCCCCTTATGCTGGAGGTCTGTAGATCATGACAGTGCAAACAGCAGCTCCATTTCCCATCTCTAGGGTGACCTATAGTGTCTCTCTGCCCCTCCCTGTATTCCCTGCATTTCAGTTACTTTATACTGTCCCCCATGTGAAGAGCCACTCCCCCCTTCTTTCTCCTCTAGCTATAACTCTGAAGTATAGCCTGGTATGGCTATATCCCAGTTATGGTTCTCATTGCACAATGACTCAGAAATAGCAACAATGTCCAGATCAGCCTCTGCCATGATGGCCACCAGGTCCGGGATTTTGTTTCCCAGACTGCGATCATTTGCGCACATGGCCTTCCAACTTCTGTTCCCACCGTTCTTTTCTTTTCTTTCTTTATTTATTTATTTATTTATTAATCATCTCAGAGTAACACCTTTGAGCTAGGAGTGCAGTTACAAAGGTTCCATGTCATGGTAAGGTAACAAAATTACAGGTGAGTACAAGCACAGGTCTATACAGGGAGTAAAAAAATAATGTAACAACTAAAATAAATACACAATAAGAAGAAAACACACAGAAGAAAGTCATACTGTGTCTAGATTAAACTGGCAGTGCTTAAGTCACCATACAGTAGAGGGATGAGAGTAGGGTGAAGAAGGAGAGGAATAGAACAGACAGTGGTTGTCTTTGTCCTGAGGCTGTAAGTGAGAGGTAGGGAATATGGGTGGGGGGAGGACGGCAGAGGTGAGTTAGTACTGGGAGAGTGGAAAGGGAGGGCAGTGGTGGGGGGAGGAAGAGGACAGGAATGAGGGCATGCTGGAGAGGTGGGGTGGGAGGGAGAGGGTGGAGGAGAGAGGGGAGAAAGTGACATTAACAGAGAGGGGTAGCTAGCGAACTGGGGTAGATGGGTATGTGAAGGAAGGGGTGAGGGGAGTTAGGACATGCAGCCAAAGGTACCAAGTGCATTCAGGTGTTGGTGGAGCCATTTCTTAAAGGTTCCGAGCTTCAGCACATTTAATAAGTCAGAAGGGAGTTTATTTTTATCTATTTATTTATTTACATTTTTGGTAACCAGGTAAGTGCGCTGATCCAGTGGACCATTTTCAGTCACAACCTGGGCCACAAGGTGGCAGTACATGGATACAAGCAGTAGATATAATATACAATTTACATATACTGTACAAGCATCAATAGATAACAAGTAGACAAAAGCTTACTTGTGTTAAACAAACAATGGTACGTGAGGTACCATGGGGATACCTGCAGCAGTACGATGGGAGAAAAGTTACAGATTCACAAGGAGTAGTTTAACATAACAGACTTAACAACGTCTAGTCTAGGTAATATGCCTGTCCTGAGAAAGAGAGCAGGTTGACCTGAGAGCTTGTGGTAAAATTAGGGCATGGCTTCCAGACAGTGCGCTGAGTCTAGGCACTGAGGGAGCATAGTCTGAGTAAACTGGAGAGCAGGGTGATTTGTGTTAAGCCCCACTAAGTCTTGGTGTTACCTTGAGCCATGGCCTGCCTGGACCAGGTTCAGAGATGTGGGAGGAGGTCTCACAGGTAGGTTTGAGAGTTTATTAAGCCATAGTGGTGCCTAAGGGCAGGCCTTATGGAGGGAGTTCAGGAACAGGCTGAATAACAGAGGGCCCAGGACGGAACCTTGTGGGACACTGGTGGTCACCTGCCTGCTATCAGGGAGGGTCCCATTTATGTTTTACTTCTTGTGTTCTGTGTGCAAGGTAGTTTTTAAACCACTCAACAACTTCCAGAGATAGCCCACGTGCAAGAAGTTTGTTGAGCAGTGTAACCCCCCCTACAGATAGGGGTTCCTACTATGTCTTCCTGGGCTGCCTAATGCCCACTGTCAGGATGGTGTCCTGTGTCCAGCAGTTCTAATCATCTGCATGAGAGTGCTCTAGTAAGCCTCTGTTCCTGTCTCTTAAGAGAGCAGCTATTCTGTATGAGAAAATCAGTCTGGGCTGGGTCCAAGTAATTTAAGACTCGTGACCAGCCAGACAGTCCATATCTCAGCTCCATTCTGCAGTTGCTATTTGCGCAGAGGGAGCTATGTTAGGGAAAGTGATTATTTACTGTTTATCTGCTACAAATAATAATGACAGAGGAGTTTTGTCTAACCTGCTTTCAATTGCAGCTTGAACTTTTGAATAGAGCCACCATTTTGGTTCTGGACAGCCAGTGTTGGACCAATCGAACCTTAGGGGACCTAAAATAGAGACTATCCTCAGAGGTCTTGTGGGATTGAAATTATGTAGGAATTGTAGTTTTAAGTGTTTGGTGCCTAAAAGGACCTGGAGGGGGAGTTCTTTCTGTGACAGACAGTTCCCTCAGCCAACTGAACTTTTTGGATCACTGGGAAATCCCCAGAACTGCTGAATCAGAGTGTCAGTCGTGAGTTGGAGTTTGGAGAGTAAACAGCTCAAGCCAGCTGCTCCTGCTAGGAGCACAGGAGAATCAGTGGGAAGGCTCTGCTGGCATGCCTGTCACATCTCCTGTTTGGAGTATCACCTTGTGTGAGAAATTCGGACTTTCTCAGATTGCTGGCCGAGACCTGCCTCGGAAGGGAGAAAGTGTGTTACTGCTACCTACGAGTGGACTGAAGACTTGCTCCAGAAGTGATTGGCCTGCCTGATGACCGAAGTGAGCCACAAATCAAAAGGTTTGCACAGAGAAGCTGCTATTAGCAAATGGACTTTATCCGAACTGTGGCTGAATAAGCTAAGTGTTACAGATGTGCTGAATGTGTCTCGTGGGTTGCGAGTTGGTTCCCCACGGCAAGTTCTGTTATGCTAGCCAGAGGCTTTTCCAGCACTTCATCATGGACTTTATCCAAACTGTTCTTCCTGCCTGGGCCCTGCCACCTCGGCCTAGGCCACTGCTCCCCTAGTCAGAGACATTCTTGGCAAAAGACCCGCTCAGGGATTCGGCCCCCTGCTCTGCACCACCGAACAGGTAGCGACCACCAGGAGGTGAGTTGTGTAGGCCCTGCCTTCCCTGGCAATCCAGTACAACACCATGAGGTCTTCATCTCGCCTGTCCTGCATCCTGGTCTGGATAGCATGAGTACGAAACAGGGTAGCTCCCTGCAACATAAGCAGCAATCATTGTGTGCGTCATCTGATTTTCTTGTTTGGGTTTGTTGCAACGGACTGAGCCATCCAGCTCCAGATTACAAATATTTGGGTTGAGTGCATGTTAATGGTTTTCCTTCCTAAGGGACCCAACAACAGCTGCAGTACCGGCCTACCTCGGGCAAACGATTCAGGCTAGCCTGTTTAACATACTGGGTACCCAGGGTTGTGGGACTGTGTTACAGGGTCTCACAGTGCATGCAAAATCAATCTGAATCAAATCAGAAATACCAATCACTTGCTAGCTTTACACCCCACCCTTGTTCCCTTCCTCGAATAAACCAGATTGTAGGTTTTCATGTTTAACCTGGAGAGTGTGTACCTTATTGGTTGGGTTACTGCTGTATTGCTGTATTGTTACATTGCTGGTCTTATTTTCCAGGGGGTCTCTAGGACTGTTGCAGAAGATCCAGCCCTGGTGGTAAGTGCAAGGAGTGTGAGCATATCATTACTGTCATATGGTAAATGTGAATGTTCTGTTGCTGAACTATTTAGGTAACTAGAAGGGTTGGTGGATGGTTATCGCATCCCAGAGGGCTATACCAACAGCAGCTATGCTACCCCAAAGCCCGTCTTTCAGATGAGACATTAAACCGAGGTCCCATCTGCCTGGACTGGTGGTAGTTCAGGTGGATATTAAAGATCCCATGGCACTTATCGAAAAGAGTAGGGGAATTTTCCCGGTGTCCTGGCCAAATTTCCCTCATTCACTAAAAATACCACCAACAGTTTAATCTGGTTCAAGGTCAGTTGGCATTCATCTGTATCCCCCTCCCCCGGGTCGTGCCTGAAAGTAGGCAGGATTTGTCTAGTGCACATACCCGGTCAACAAAAACTAAATAAATAAATAAAATAAATAAATTCCTTCGGGTGGAGGCACCCGTTCACTGAGCCCAGGCCCCTCAACCTGTGCCTAGCCAAGCAGGCAGGAGTAGTAGCCCATAGAATAGTGCCACCTAGGAGTTGCAGTATAATACTGTGATTGACAGTGTCAAATGCTTTAGTGAGGTCTATGTATATTGACCCAACTATCTGGCTGCTGTCAAGTGCCGCATGGATAAATTCAGAGTGTGGCAAGATAAGGCCATACCTTATTATTTTGGGCATGTTTTATATTTTTTTTTTATGTGAGAAATGTATCAGATGCCAGGGTGGCCCAATGCAAATGCAAGGGATCATGGGTACAGACCATGGGCCCTGTAGACTGATGTAATTTGCTGGTTAATACAGAAAAATACTGTTTTCTCCTACAGCGGCTGGAGTTAATTAAATAATTTAAAAGGAAACAAAATAAATAATTAAGCAGAGCTGGCCAGCTGGCTGGGCCATTTGTTTCTCAGTGGACCTCAGTACATCTGATACCTCCTCATCTACCTTTCATTTGTTTTCAGAGGGCTACCTCAGCTAATCTTGTTACCAGTTGAATGGGATACCATTTATGTAGAAAGCTGCATTTAGTGTTAACAACAGCTATCTCCTAGCAGGAAGGCTGGGATGTTCCCCCAGAATACTGGTTCCAACTGGTTGACCTCTGAGTTTTTTTATTCTTACATACTGAGAACTGCATATCTGTGTTTTTATAATAAAATATTGAAATCTGATTGGTTGCATAGCCATCGAAACAGAATGCTAGCCAATCACAGGGCAAGCCATTATCTGCTGGACCTGCCCTTTTGAAACCCTTTAAAACCAGAATGCAGAGGGATATCTGAGCTTTTTTAGTTTTCAAGCTTGTAACCTTTTGCATTTTGGGACCCTGCCTGTCTGTCTGCTTAGCAGAGTACAGACAATTTCTCTTCAAGAACATTCTTCTGTACTACCAAGAAACATGACCTTCAACTGCCACTTTTAAGGACTTTGCACTTAAAAATTCAACCACTAAGGACTTGAGGGAGACTTTAAATCTCAGAGTTTTAAAGTGTAGGTTTTTATGTATATTTTCCATTTTATTTTCAGTACCTTGTAACCAATATCTACAATTATTTGTCTTTATGTTATTTACTACATTCATTGATTTAACTAATAAAGCTTTTGGCTTATTTTAAAAATAATTCTGCCTATGTCTGTTGTGTGGGTTGCCTTGGTAAGAGTTGTCCAAACGATACCACGCCTATGTGACTGTTTGCTTTTTTTTTATATAACATTTTTATTAAAAGTTGTTCTAAATACAGTACAATGTCATGCATTTCAGTTATTTGTTTTCACATTAGAATTTCAATTTCCTTATACTTCAACCATTTTCTTAGGCTCTTTTACAGACTTGCTCACAGGCTAAGCCAGGCATACCTTCAAGAAGTTTCGTTTAGACACTACTAAACAACTTGTCCTGTTTAGACACATATAGTACAATAGATACAGAAAAACAAACAAAGATAGAGTTATATCTATAACAAGAAATAAGAAATGAACTATGCTTTGCCTCAGATCCAATTTAAGTTATGTACCATGAATTACCTCTTGTCTTAATTAATCATTGCGACATCTTTTAAACTGTACTACCCTCTTGCAAGAGTGCTGGTTTCCCTGGGGACGGAGTATTCAGACATTTCTCCCATGCATTCAGGAATCCTTCCGTGCCTTTTAGTACATATGTTAATCTGTCTATTGACAATGCCCTCAGGGTCCAGTTTTTCCATTGTTCCACTGTCAGGACATTTTTTGTTATCCAGACATTTTGTATTCCTTGCCTGGCAACTACCAAAGAGACCCTCATTCACTCGGGATATAGTTCCCAGTCCCAATTCTCTTGCACCTCTATGTCAAATAAAAGTGACCACGGGGTTACTTCTATGGAATGTCCCTCCATTTTGGAAATCTCTGAGGCCACCCCCCTCCAATATGCCTGTATTCCTGGGCATTCCCAATAATAATGCATTAGGGTGCCCCTAGCCACCCCACATTTCCCGCATATGGGTGAGACTCCCGGGCAAAATTTGTGAACAGCACTGGGAGGATAGTACAGTCTATGCAAAAATTTGTATTGTATTTCCTTGAATTTATTGCATAACAATAGTCCCATATGTGATTTTAGCATTATTTCCCAGTTTGCATCCACTATTGTCACCTTGAAATCTTGTTCCCACCACTGCTTCACTCGATAAGTTTCTCCTTGAAAATGGATCCTGTCTAATTTTACCGCTCTACTTACCAGTCCTTTCTTACGTGCCTTCGCCCCTATTATTTTCTTCTCCACCTCTACCCAGGCAGAGTCATCTGACATAGGTCTGTTCAGTCCTTTCCAACAGTCCCTGACCTGGAAGAATCTAAAGAGGTGTGAAGACGGTATATCTATCCCCATCTGGATGTCTTGGAATGCATACATCCCCGTTTGGGTAATCAAGTCCCCTATACATCTGACTCTTCTTTCTTGCTACATTTTAAATCCCTCAACTTCCATTCCTGGCAAAAACTCAGGATTGTCTGCCACCGGGACCAGGATGGTACTCCCCCGCCCATCCCCCTGCCTTCTCCCAATATCCCTCCAAGCTTCTAGACTAGAAGTGACCAACAGATTCAGAGTTCTTATGCGCCTATATGCACATAGTCCATTTTCCCCTAGATAAGCTGATACCCTCCCCAGGCACCCCATTTCGTCTAAGTCTAACCAGTTGGCAGCATCCCCTCTATTAATCCAATTATGTACAGTATGTACCTATATTGAGTAGCTAAACAGCATCCCTTTATGTCTGGGAAGTTTAAGCCCTCTTTTTCATTTGATGCCTTTAGTCATGCCAGACTAACCCGTGTTTTTTTCTTTTGCCATAGGAAGTCCATGAATCCTTTCTCCAATTTTTTAATATCTTTATTCCTAAGGCCCATTGGCATCATTTGGATGACATATAGTATTCTGGGTAGTATGTTCATTTTTAAGATATTGATCCTCCTTGACCATAACACCATCAGTGCTCTTCACCTCTGAAGATTCCTTAAAATTGTCTCCACCAGGGGTGTGTACTTTAACTTGTACATTCCTGACCAGGCTGGGTGACAAACTATCATCCATTTCGTCTGGCATCTCCTCTCTGAGATCCTGCCAGTCTGGGAGAGGGGGGCAGATGGATGGAAGTTCAGAGAAGAGGAGGCAGGGGAGCTAAACATGTGGCTCAAGGGCTGGTGCCAGGAAAAAGGACACAAATTTGTAGGGAACTGGCAACAGTTTTGGGAGCGAAAGTTCTTCACATTTGATGGACTGCATCTGACTAAGCAGGGAGGGAAGGAGTCAGTGCATTGGGGCAAAAGTTTGATGTCTTTGCAGACTATTTAAACTAGCAAATGGGGAGAGGGGTGCAGCACCTCATATGTTGAATGGAAAGAACACCCCTTCCCCCTCAGCTAGTGGTCAAACAGGAGTTCAGCATGTTTCCAGTTCATTTGCATCACCAGGTAAGGAAAAAGGTCTGGCTCCCCATACGACGCACATGGGAAACACCAGACCTCACCCAACAACTAACACACCAAAATCTGGCTAATGGAAAATCATGTACACAAATGCTTGCAGTCTGGGAAACAAGATCCCAGACCTGCAGGCAATAATGACAGAGGCTAAACTGGACATAGTAGCCATTAGCGAGACATGGTTTACCAGTAACCACACTTGGGAGACTTCAGTACCTTGCTATGTACTGTTCAGAAGAGACTGAGGTGCAAAAAGGGGGGGTGGTGGAGTGGCCCTGTATGTCAATGAAAATATCAAAGCTACAGAAAACTGTAGGTCACCCTGGAAACAGGAAATAGGACAGCCATAAGAACTGGGGTTATCTACAGGCCCCCAGACCAGGGGTAGGACATAGACACATTACTATTAGAAGATATACAAAACATGACAGCTAAAGGGGAGGTTCTGATAATGGGAGACTTCAACATGCCAGATACAGATTGGTCAATACCAGCAGGAACATCTGCCAGAACTAGACACATGGTGGATTCCCTGCAGGGGGAAGGCCTCAAACAACTAGTACAACAACCCACAAGAGACAGGGCTATCCTAGATCTAGTACTGACTAACAGGGAAAGGATCACAGATCTCCAGGTAGAAGGTCACCTGGGGGCCAGTGACCATCACATGGTATGGTTCAATTTGGCCATTAGAACTAAATCATCTTATTCCAAGGCAAAAATATGGGACTTCAGAGGAGCTGACTTTGATAAGATGGCCAACAGAGTTAAGCTAGCCCTGGCAAAAAGAAATACAGGTGAGGGGGTACAGGCAAAGTGGGCAAGCATTAAGGATGCAATACTTGAAGCAACATCCCACTGTGTTAGAGAGAAAAGGACGTGCAAAAGAAGAAGAAAACCACTTTGGTTCCAAAAACAGTAGCAGAAAAGGTCAGAGCCAAAAGGGTGGCCTTCAAGAAATATAGAGGAACGCAACGGGATAAAGATAGAGAGGCATACCAAACTTCCCTAAAGGAAGTAGGGATGGCAGTAAGGCAGGCAAAGGCCCAAACTGAGGAAACACTAGCACAAACAGTAAAAGAAGATGACAAGACTTTCTATAGATACATTAGTGAAAGGAAAAAGTCCAGATGGGGTATTGCTAAAATCAAAGGAGATAAAGGGGAGTGTGAGAAGGAGGACCACTTAAAAGCATCTATCCTAAATAGATACTTCTGCTCAGTATTTACTGAAGAGAAGGTAGAGCAGTGCCCACAGCTCAGCACCATGGACACAGGGGAGAGGGAGGTGTGCACTAGTCCCGTCACAAAAGAAAGGGTTCTATAAGAGCTCGATAAGCTCAGGGTGGACAAGGCAATGGGATCAGATGGCATACATCCCAGGATACTAAAGGAGCTAAGGTTGGAATTAGCAGAGCCATTATCAGAACTGTTTAGTGAGTCTCTGAGCACAGGAGAGGTTCCAGAAGAATGGAGAAGGGCTCATGTGATCCTGCTCCACAAGAGTGGTAGCAGGGAGGAGGTAGAGAACTACAGACCAGTCAGTCTTGCCTCAGTAGTGGGCAAGATTATGGAGGCACTCCTTAAGGAAAGGATCATGCAACACCTAGAATCCATAGGAGCACAGGATCCAAGACAGCATGGGTTTACAAAAGGAAGGTCCTGTCAAACTAATCTCATAGATTTCTTTGACTGGGTAACCAGAGTGGTGGACCAAGGGGGAGCAGTTGATGTCACCTACCTTGACTTCAGCAAAGCTTTTAATACTGTTCCACACAGAAGATTAATTAATAAGCTGGGTAGGCTCAGGGTGGGTCAGATGTTGGTCAACTGGGTGGCAAACTGGTTGATGGGCAGAAAACAGAGAGTGGTGGTAAACCGTATAGTCAGAAGAGATGCAAGTCACAAGTGGGGTACCTCAGGGATCAGTCCTGGGACCAGTCCTCTTCAATATCTTCATCAGTGACATTGCAGATGGACTGGAGGGTAAGGTTTGTCTGTTTGCAGATGACACCAAGATCTGCAACAGAGTCGATGATCCAGATGGGGTGGGCAGAATGAGAAGAGATCTGGATAAACTAGCAAAACAGAAGAGTGGCCACTGGGGTTTAATGCAAAGACGTGCAAGATCATGCACATAGGGAAGAGAAACCCTGAAGTCACCTATAGGCTGGGAGGGGAGTTGCTGGCAGTCACAAGGGAAGAAAGCGACTTGGGCATCATCATCACTGATGATCTGAAATCATCCAAGCAAACCACTAAAGCAGTAGGTAAGGCTAGGGGGATGTTGGGGTGTATTAGTAGAGGTATCACAAGTTGGAAGAGGGAGATAATAATCCCTCTTTACAAGACACTGGTTAGGCCCCATCTGGAGTACTGCATGCAGTACTAGAGGCCACACCTTCACAAGGACATTAACCAAATTGAGGCAGTCCACAGAAGGGCAACCAAAATGGTGCAGGGACTGCATCAGAAAACATATGAGGACAGATTAACAGAGCTCAATATGTATACCCTAGAGCAATGGAGGGAAAGAGGTGATATGATCAAAACATTCAAACACCTTAAGGGCATTAACAAGGTGAAAGGGTCTAACATATTTTAATATAAGAAAAATAGCAGGACAAGAGGACATAGCATGAGATTAGAGGGAGGTCAATTAAGGGGTAATGTGAGAAAGTTCTTTTTCACAGAAAGGGTGGTGGATGCATGGAACGGCCTACCTCAGGAAGTGGTGGATATGAATACAGTGCAGGGCTTCAAACAGGCATTGGATAGGCACAAGGGAGCAATACAGATGAGTATTAATAGATAGGCCATTGACAAAGCAAAGGCAAATGGCACATTTATAAGGTAGAGAAAAAATGGGCAGACTGGATGGGCCTTGCGGTCCTTCTCTGCCGTCAACTTCTATGTTTCTATGTTTCTAGTCCACATAAGTCCCTACCCACCTTAATCCCTAAGTAGGTAAATGCTTTTTGAACTGACTGAAGCCCCCATGTAGTCATCCCCCTTCTCTATTCCCACTTCCTAGGTGCATAATCTCAGATTTGTTTATATTTCACTTATATCCTGAAAACTTAGCAAAGTCTTCTACGATCTTCAGGAGGGTGGGTACCGATTTTTCAGGCCTTGTAAGAAACAGCAGGATAACATCTGCATATAAAGTGATATTGCGATGGCCCCTCTTTTTGCCTGGAATTCCCCATATTTGTGGGTCCTCTTGGATTTTAATAGTTAGTGGTTCTATGGCAATCGCGAATAATAGAGGGCAGAGGGGGCATCCCTGTTTTGTTCCCCTCCCAAACCGAAACTCCTCAGATGGTAGGCCATTTATTAATACTGTTGCAGTTGGGGTTTTGTAGAAAGCTCCCACTAATTGTATATATTTTTCTCCCAGACCGAATTTCTCTAAAATGTTCATCATATATCCCCATTCTATCCTATCCAAGGCCTTCTCAGCATCCATGGATAAGACACATGCTTGTCCCAGGTTCCTAGATCCCCACCAGATGACATTCAATAACCTTCTCATATTGTGGTAGGACATTCTACCCTGCACAAAGCTGGTTTGGTCAACGTGAGCTATTAGAGGTAAAAGCTTCTTTAATCTTAAGGCCAGTACTTTTGTCATGATCTTATAATCGTAATTTAATAGTGATATGGGCCTGTATGAGGAACAGTCTAGGGGGTCTTTTGTTCGGCTTGGGAAGGACACATATGTTAGCTTCGCAGCATGTTCTACATAGATACATAGATACATAGACAGTGTCGGCAGATAAGGGCCTATGGCCCACCCAGTCTGCCCATTTGAGCTTGTAAGTTCAGTTTGTTTTCCTAGAAGTCTGTTGCCCCTTGCCCCTGACCTCCAGAATTCCTTTATGTCTATCCCATGCATTCTTAAATCCCGTGATTGTTTCAGCCCTCACCACTTCCTCTGGCAGGGTGTTCCACTTGTCCACCACCCGTTCTGTGAAGAAATTCTTTCTCATGTTTCCTCTGAATCGCCCTCCCTCCAACTTCATCCCATGCCCTCTAGTCCTGGAACATCTTTTTCGCTTAAAAATAGTGTTTTCCTGCACCCTGTTCCTCCCTGTAAGATACTTGTATGTCTCTATCATATCCCCTCTCTCCCTCCTCTCCTCCAGGGAGTACATGTTCAGTTCCTTCAACCTGTCTTCATAGGACTTGTGATGCAATCCATGCACCATCTTTGTTGCCCTCCTCTGAACCTTCTCTACCCTGTCTATGTCCTTACGTAGGTATGGTCTCCAGAACTGTACACACTGTACTCCAGGTGGGGCCTCACTAGTGTCTTGTATGGCCGGAATTATGACCTCCCTTTTCCTGCTGGTGATGCCCCTGCCTATACATCCCAGCATCCTATTTGCTTTACCTGCTGCCTTGTCACACTGTTTCCCTCATTTGAGGTCATCAGAGATGACAACCCCAAGATCCCTTTCCTGCTTGGTGCACGCTATATCCTCACCCCAACTGATATATTGTGCCAGGGTTTTTGCGCCCATATGCATTATCTTGCACTTCTTTGCATAGAATTTCAACTGCCAAACCCTGACCATTCTTCAAGTTTCTGCAGGTCCCTTCTCATTCTGTCTACACCCTCTGGTGTGTCTACTCTGTTACAGAGCTTTGTGTCATCAGCGAACAGTGAAATTCTGCCTTCTAGGTCCTGCGCAATGTCACTGATGAAGATGTTGAATAGGACCGGTCCCAGCGCTGATCCCTGTGGTACCCCACTGGTCACTCTTCCCTCTGTGGAGTGACAGCCATTTTCCACCACCCTCTGTGTCCTGCCACCCAGCCAGTTACCTACCCACCATACTACTGTCCTGCCCACACCCATATTCCTCAGTTTGTGTAGTCAGTTTGTGTTCTGGGTAGTCCCCTCTCCCCTCTTGCCTCCTCCAGTACATTCCTGATTGATCCAGCTACTTCTTGCCTAAGTTCTTTATAATATTCGGTACCAAAGCCATTTGGGCCTGCGGCCTTGCCTCTTTTGAGGAGTCCTATAGCCTTAACTACCTCCTCCGTCGTCACTTTATTCCCCAGGAAGGTTCTGTGTTCCTCTTTTAGTCTCAGGATAGTGAACCCCTCTATAAATGTGTCTACTAGGTGGTCTGCCCCTTTACATTCCACTGTGTATAATGTCTCATAGAAATCCCTAAAACATGCTTTTATTTGTGCCTCTGTTTGTAATACTGTTCCCCTTTTGTCTTTTATGGCTACCAGTCTCTTGGTTGTCCTTCCTCCTTTCAGTAGGTATACCAACATGGGTCCTGGCTTATTGCCCCACTCATAAATTCTTTGTCGTGCATACAGCAGTTTTGCTCTAGCCTCCTCTGTGAGACATATATTTAAAGTTTCCCTTGCTGTCTGGAGTTCTTTCAAGCATCTATTATCCCCTGTATTAATTACTGCATTTTCCAAGCCCCTAATTTTAGCTTCTAATTCTTCTGTTTTCTTTTTCTCTCTTTCTTTAACCTTGACGTGTATCCAATAATTACCCCCTCACATACACCTTGCTGGCTTCCCAATATACCCCTCTGTATCAACTGTGCCTTTATTTGTTTGCATATACTCCTTCCATTGATTTTTAAGGAATTCTTTAAATTCCTTTTTAGCTAGCAGGTAAGTTGGGAATCTCCATCCTCCCATTCTCCCTTCTGTCTGCAACAGATGGATTTCCATCTTGACCATGGCATGGTCCGAGAGAAAGATAGGGCTGTGCAATATTTTTGCCACTCTAGGATAGAGGTCCCTTTGTATATACAAATAATCTAGTCTGGACCATGTAGTGTGAGGGTGAGAATAAAAGATGTATTCTCTAGCGCCAGGACTGGATGTTCTCCAGGCATCCGCTAGTTCCAATTCTGTCAGACCCAGCTGCCATTGTTTCACTTCCTCGACTTCCCTCATCCTTGTCCCAGAGTAGTCCATCCTGGGATCTGCTACACAGTTGACGTCACCACCCATTATTAAGTTTGGAGACTGTTCTTTCACAATTAGATCTCAGATCTTTTCGTAAAAGGTAGGATATATTATCGAGGGGGCATAGACATTACCCAGAGTTATTGCTTTCCCCTGCACTTCTCCCACTAGAAAAATATATCGTCCTTCGGAAGGGTCCTTAATCGTGCGCTGATGTACAAATGGGAAATTTTTGTTCAGCAATATTGCCACCTCTCTTTTATGTGAGTTATACGAGGAGGCGTGGCAGGCCCCAACCCAGCCTCTGACCAGCTTGTCATGTTCCCTGGGTGCCAAGTGGGTTTCCTGGAGCATCGCAACACGAGCCCCCTTTCTTTTCAGTGCTGCTAACATCTTCGTCCTTTTGGTAGGGGAGGAGAACCCCTGACATTCCAGGATATTATGGTGCTGGGTTAGTTCCTAACCATGATTACTCCACAGCTCAAGCTTATGCCCCCTACTTTGTTCTTTTAAATGTAGCTTATGCACAAGCGTCTCTGCTTAGTGAATCTGTTAGCAAAGCAAATCACATAATAAATGTGAACATTGAACCAATCGATAAACACTGAATAACAGTATAAACATTCAAACCAACGTCCCTCTCCTTCCTTCATATTATCTAGATTTTCTCTAAATAACTTCCATACAACTATCTTACATAATAATGCGGCTGTATTGGCCTCCTTATGATTATTCTTATCTCTCATTCCGAATCCGCACGCCCCCTTCCTCCGCACCACATTTATTTGTTTTTTTTTTTGCATGGTTTCCCCTTCTTCTACAGTGGCCCCAGACGCCTCCTTCATAACTGGCATAATTGCCTTGTACACCCCTCCTCTCCCCAGGGCCATCGAAGCCTCCTCATGCTTGTGTCACACCTATTTGTGTCACTTAATTTATGCTTCGTTTGTAAGCCCTTTTCACTGTCCCGTGGCTCAATCTTCTGGTTCAGGAACAATTTGTTCTTCCTTCTACCTAGGCCCTCGGTTAGCCTGTCTGAGGACTCCCCCCCCCCCAGCTGGTCCTCTAAAATTCTTTCCTAGGCCAAGGTACCAGAGCCTGCATCTGTTCACTCATTGTTTAACCTGTCCTTGATCTTGGGCTCCCTTCTAAGGTACCACTTTGATTTGGAGTTCCAGCTCCACCCCAACCCCCTTTGATACCCCCGTTTCTCTTATTCCCTCCCTTGCTTTTCTTTCCCTTCTCCCTGTCTCTCCCCTGTATCCCCATCTCTTCTCCCTTTGCTTTTAACTTGTTTTCTCCCCCCCTTTACTATGGCACCATAAGGCACATTCCTCTTGGGCTTCCTGCAGTGTAGGTCAGGCAGGCCAGCGCCCATAAAATACATGCGTAGCCCCTCCCCCCAACACTTACACACATTTTATGCCTTCCAAAGATTTGAATTCATGTCCCCCACGGTTGGTCCTTCAGCTTCTTGTAGAAGCTCCCCATGAGCCTCTTTGTGCATTGCATTAAGATGAACTGCTCATGTCCCTCTTGCTGGGTCAAAAAAAGCGCCATGTGTAAGTCTCTTTAGCTGTTTTTGGGATCCAAACCTTCATACTGTTCGCAAGTTCACTGGTCTTTGTTTTATGCACTAACGGCAGACCTCAGATACGCATCAACAAGTATCACACAGCACTTTTAGTTAGTTCCTCTTCCTTTTATTTTTCCCCAGAGAACAGTAATAAGGCTGAGCTTTATTTCCTCCCCCCTTCCCCCAAAGTTCCTCTTTGGCTTTCTGTTTTTCCTAGATGTGCCACAAGACAGTCTAAAGATGGAAATTAAAGAACAAACTTACTTCCATCTGTATTCAGCCCTTTTTATTTTTTTGTCCCAGTCATCTATGAAGGTCTGTAACTTAGCTGACTCCCAAAACAAGTATGTTGCTCCCTCAAGTCGCACCTTCACAATGGCCAGGTAAGCCATAAAGAATTCCAGGCCACTTTCTCTCATTTGATCCATCTGGTTGTTAAACTGCTGCCTCTTTTTCTGGATTCTGGCCGACATGTCCTGATGCAATGTTAGCTTGTGCCCTTCATAGATCAGCTCCCTTTGATTGCGATATGCTGCTAAAATAGCTTGTCTGTCTGGATAGTGGTGGAGTCTGCAGATGACCTGGCATGGTGGCTGATCTCCAGGCAGCCTTGGGGCAAGTGCTCTCTGCGCTCTTTCTACTTTCATCCTGCCCATTTTAGTCATGAGGTTCAGTAGCTTAGGCAGTGTTGCCGAACAGAACTCCATCAGGTTACCTCTCTCAGCCCCTTCCGGAAGACCTCTGCTAAGTAAGTTGTTTCTTCTAATGTAGTTCTCTTGGTAGTCCAAGGCATCCTTTAGCTCCTCCACCTCCTGCTCAAGTTTTGCCAGCCTGTCCGGGACCACACGCTTGGCATCTTCCAGCTCTGAAATTCTCTGTTCTGCCTCACTGACTCTCCCAGACTGCTGCTTAATCTCAGTCGCCAGACCAGAGATGGATTTTTCAAAATTGTCCCATCTCAGTTTCAGATCAGTGAATATTTGGTCCAAAACTGCTTTACTTATCATTGTGAGCTCTGTAGCCGAGAATGAGATCAGGCCTATCCCGCCAGCAGTCGCGCCATCTTGAGCTGTGGATTTCTTCGCATTTTTTGCTCCTTGCCACAATGATTTCCCTGAAGTCAGGTACTCGCCCATTTTACCAATCTTGTAGGCACTGGCTGGTTTGAAATATGACAGTATATTTTGTGGAAAAACACTTCCAATTCTTGCTGTGGTGCGGAGCTCCGGAGAGTTGCGACCTCTTCTTTTAGCTGCTCATTAGCACCCCCTGTGCAACTGTTTCAAGGCCTAATACTACCAAAAGTAAAGTGTTACCAGGGACTTTGTGACGAAAGGAGGGGAGGAAATACAAAGGGTCTCAGGAGGAGCCTGTGGGGGTTGAACCGAGCACTGCATTTCTGGGAAAAGACACAGTAATAGGGTTTAGAGGGCCCACCGAAGGCTATACACACCTGTGTCTTTCTGGTTCTTGGTGCAGTGGCCAAGAGAGTTCTACCCCAGAAACACAGACTTGAGACTGTATTTATATCCCCTTGCATGGGAAAAGGGAATCTCTGACCCCATCCCCCCCCCGTCACAAGAGGGATTCGCTATGACAGTGACACAGAGAATCCCACCCCATGGGAGTGGACTTGTGACACAGAGTATTCAAGTAATGCTGTGGTGGTGCTGTGGGCCTTCTGGAAGCCATGTTGTTGGGCGCACTGGATATTATATCTGTTAAGGTAGTCCATTGGTCTGAGACTATGTGCTCAAGGGCTTTAGAGAGAGGGGGTAGGATGAAGATTTGCCTGTAGTTAACATGGAGGGCTCAATCCCCACTTTTGTGAATCGGAGTGACCATGGCGGATTTCCACCTCTTGGGGAATTGTGTAAATCTAAGGGATGAATTTAGTATTGTAGTGAGTGGCGGTAATATTTCATCATGGGACAGGGCTATCAGTTTTAGGTTGAGGGAGTCGTTACTACACCTGGTTTTGCCGAGGGTACACTGGAGGTATTTTTTGGCTTCAGAGTGGGAGATTTGCTTAAAGTACAATTGAGGGGTTCCAGTGGAGAGCAAATTATGGACAGACGGGGCATCTTCCAAGTTTTTCTTATTAGTATCTAGGAAGTCCGGAGGGAGGACGTGACTAAGGTCAGAGAAGGTAACGCTGAAGGTGTCCGCTATTGTTTTTGGGACCTGGGTGATTTCCCCATTTACTAGGAGCATAGAGGGGGAGGACTTGTTATCGTTTCCTGTCAGATCTTTTATATTGCTCCAGAATTTGTTACCATCCCCCCATGTTTTACTGAGGCTACCTTTGAAATGTTTTGCTTTGCCTAGCTTGACCTCACAGGTATAGGTGTTTCTTGCTGCCCTATACCGCTGGATGTCAGCTAATTTGCCAGTGGCTCTTGCTTTGTGCCAGAGATGATCCTTGTTCCATGAGCTCTAGGAGAGTTTGGATGATCCAGGTATTGTTGGCACCCTTTAATTTCTATTTTTTAACCAGCGCATTAAAGGTCGTGATAAAGTAATCTAGCACCTGGTCAACATCTTGGAGGGCATAGAGAGGGGACCAGTCAAGCTGTCTGATATGAGATTTAAATGCACTTTTTTGACCTTTTTTATCCCCCTTTCTTCATTCATGCCTACACTGTTTATCTCCTCTGCCTTCATTCCCTTTCCACTTCATTTCTACCATTCTGCTGTTCCTGTTTTTAGTTACCTTTAGAGATTTTCCTCCCTTAGGGTTCTCCCTCTTGACTGCTTCAACTTCCGGGGGAGACAATTTAAGTCTCCTGCTTCCTTCCACCACTCCCCTTGGCTGGTTTAAATGCCCAAAATGCAGCATCTAAACCCTCCACTGAGGACTTTGGTTCCCCTCCTGGATGGATGCAATCCATCATCCCTGTATAGGCCTTTAGCCCTCCAGGAGGGACCCCAGTCCCCAATGTAGCCTAACCCCTCCTCTCTGCACCACTTCTTCAACCATGCATTGAAGCTCCTGATACAGAGTACCCTATCCTCCCCCGTTGGAGAAAGGCAACACCTCAGAAAAGGCCACTGAGCATGCTACCTGCCTAAGTTTCCTCCCCAACTCCCTGAACTCCTCTTGTGCTACATTAGCCTTGTCCCTAGCCAGGTCATTTGTCCCTAGATGGACAATGACATCCAGCTCTCCCACCCTAGCAATCCCCAGGATCTGCTTTCCATCTCTCCGAGCCATGGCGATGGGTAGGCAGCTAACTTCCCACTCCTCCTCCCTTGCTGTTCACAAATCTATCCCCTTCATGATGGAGTACCCCCCAGTAGTTACTTCCTCCTCCTCTGGGGTACTCTTCCACCCTCCTTGGGGTCTCTACTATGGAGGACCCTCACACCCTCCCTGGTCCGTACTGCGGGTGCCTCCATGGGAAAGTCCCACCTTGCCAGAGTAGTGTAGGAATTGCACAGTGGTACCATCTGGGGGATGTGCCTCTGACCCACCACCCTCACCCTTTCTGAGCCCACCGCAGTCCAGCTGCTCCTCCTCCTCCTTGGCAACCTTTGAGGCAGCGGTGCTGGACTTGGTGGTCACTTGGTGGTAAGAAGGCTTCTCGAATCCTAGCCAACTCTGCCTGGAGTTGAGCAACCTCCCCCATCAGCCCAGAGGTGTGCACACCGATGGGGCAGCACCGCAGTTTCTAGAATGTCTTCCTGAAAACTGCCACCCCATAACCACTGCACTGCACCACTCCCAGTGTGGCACTCAAGAATAATAGATAAAATAAAATATTTTTATACATAAATCTAATAAGTTACAGGGTAAGTGGCAGCATTGTAATGCATCCCAAAGCATGCGAGAGATAATGAAAGGCCCCACAGTAAAGGTACTTACTATAACCCCTTTTTCCTGTAAACTGAGGAATTAAGCTGCAAGTGTGTGTTGTAACCAGGTTGGGGTGGAGGATGGGTGCTTCAGGGACTCCAGGAAGTGCTGGATTAACCATGTCTTTTCCACATCCTGTGTCAGGCCCCCTCTGCTGAGCTGGGGGGGTGTCTGTGTCTCCATTTGCTTTACAGGTACTGTAACATTTTCTGTTTCTTTCTAAGATGTCATGTTAAAAGCATTGCATACCATTTTTTGCAGTTTATAACTCTAAAGCAGAATGATGTTTGAATCTGATACTGTTGTAGCAGTTTTCTTAAAGTTAGTAAGTCTGAAGTTAGCAGTCTGCAGATTCATAGATGCTGTACTGTAAGGTTACTAGTTGCCTAGATGATTACTTCTCAAGAATAAGTAGAGATAAATGCATGCATGTATTTGTGATTATATAATGCTACACAATATTCCTGCTACTTGTAAAAGACAGAATAATGGTAAAAGTGTAAGAGTTAAGTGACGTGCAAGCTGTAATAGGCATCAGTTTTCAAAGTTAAGTTGCTTCCCAGTTTATTAGTCTAAAGCAGTGCTGTGTGAGTTTATGATGTGTTGAAATGGCTAAATGAAGTTTAATCAGAGCAGTCAGATATGAATGTAGAGTTAGTTTTTTCCACATCCTGTATCAGACCCCTCTGATGAGCCGTGTGCCTCCATTTGCTTTACAGATTAATAAATATAGAATAATGCATATGCAGGTGGTTGATATGGAGTTTTTTTACACACCCAAGATGTATGATAATAAAAAAACTTCGAGAGCGTAGCTCGAAGGTTTTATTATCACATATCGAGTGTTTTACTCCATAGTAAACCCTTCATATGCTTTATTTATATAATAACAGGCTGTGATCAATATCAGGCTATGGTCAATGGGTATGACGTGCTAAAGAAAAGAAAAATCTCTCGCATCACTACATAAAACAAACAGCTCTCACATAACTCCAAATGCAGCGTTTATTATTTCAGGACATATTTTTCTAAGAGAGAAGTGAACAGAATGCAATTACATGTAAATTCGGTACCTTTTTTAATCTTCGTTTCGAGGTTTCATCTACCAGAAGTATCGGGATAGTTCCAATACAAGGGCAAAGTTCATTAGACTGCTAAACATAAATCTACCGATAATATCAGCAGGAGACAACTTACTGCTTTTAACTAATTAATGTACTATTCTTTAGTGAACTACGTTTTTTAAAACTAAAAAAATGACTTGTGCCTTGTAGAAATCCTAGAGCGTTGCTTCTTCAGATCAGAGGTGAAAGGTCGTCCAACTTGTGAATAGAGAGAGGGATAGTGCTGAAAGTATCTGTTTCGGAGAGACATTTTCTTGGTTTGTTATTGCAGTTTACAATGTTAGCTGTGCATTTTATGGTTTTACAATAGTTTTACTATGCATACCTGTTAGTCGGAATCTGAATCAACCAGCACACATGGACGTTTTCATGGTGGCGCCATGGAGTTGTTGTAGATTTTTATAGCTATTCCCTGGTGGAACACGCATTTTTTTCCAAACAAGGTCTGCAGGCTTCGAGTGCGCTCGTCGGCGGGGAGGCTGAAAGTTGAGGAGACTACTTGCTGGGCATTTCTGTTCGCAACAGGAGTTGATTCCTTTTGATTTTCAACAACACATGAGGTACTTTCTTGGGCTTGGTTAAAAAGACTGGAAATGTGTCTCTGTTTCTTTTCACTTAACACAGAGTAATTATTTATACTCTGTATATTCTTATGCCCTGAAATCTGCTGGACTTCGGTGGGTGGAATGTCAGCATCAATGAGTCGCTGAATGCTGGTTTTACGTGTGCTGTGGTTAGTAATACGTTTCTCATCAGGGAGCCCAGCTGAAAGTTTCATTTTTTGCATCATTTGACACAATTTATTCATTCCTATTCTCGTGCTTCTGTACCAAAGAGATACGCCTGGTTTCTGATTCACATTCGGAGCTAAGTAGAATGGGGCATCATTTGTTTGCATTGTCACAGGTCTATTTGCCTTGTATTTATCATAAGCTAACAGTGGGTCTTTTTCTGGGTTGTTGTGATTTTCGTACAAACGGGGATTTACTGGCCTGACATCTCTGGGGTTTCCACCCGTACGTGTTTTGGTTTGACGTTCCCTATATTCCAGATACCTGTTGCCTTCAGTGTCTCTACTCTGTATGATGTCGCCCCATGCTAAATCATATTGCTCTTTTGTACGTAGAGCAAAATGCATACCGATGTGAAAAAATAGAAAATTAAGTAATGACACTGGGTTGCTTAATGAAATCGTACCTGTGGAATATAGTAGATTTATGTCCTCCTCGGACAGTGGCTGGGCTTTTAGGGGTCGGTTTCCTTTTCCAAGTTTCTTTAGAAATTTTGATTTAGCTTTTAGTGTTTTTTTTGTATCTGGAAAGTCAGTTTCTAGGCCCTGGAAAATTGAGGCGGTGTATCTGTGACCCTGTAAATGGCGGTCCATGCTTGCTATTATACCCCTTATGCTGCCGGGCTCATACTCCGATCCGTCTGTTCTTTTTTTTTTTTTTTTTTTTTTTTTACACAGAATATAAAATCGGCGAGAATTACATCTAATTCTGCAGGTGGAATGATGTGGACTTCTTGACAGTCTTCTCTGTGAGCAAGGTAACTTTTAAATATTCTGAGGTCGCTAGCTGTCTTGCGAATTGTATTTTGATTTGCTTGCTCATTTATAAATGTTTCCCTGTCACTAGAACAAGAGGTAACGAAACGGTTCTCCATTGTGCTATTTCTTTAGATGGGGAGTCTCTGGTTTATTTGTGCTGCTTTTTGAATGGACGAACTGCCTTTGTGTTTTTGGCGTTATGAAAGTGTCTCGCGCTGCCTGTAAGCAGATTTTTTTATGATTCTTGTCGCGAAGATGTAGAAGTCGTATCAACTCTCAGGTTGATATGAGCTTTTTCGTATCAACCTGCGAGTTCATACGACTTTTGAACAAGCCTGAAAACGAGTTGATATTGGCCAGAGCCAGTTATTATAGACATATTAATTTCAAGACACTTATGTGTGTGTGTGTGTGTGTAACACTGGTGTAACCCCCCCTACAAATGGGGGTTCCTGAAAAGTCTTCCTTGAGCTTGCCTAAATGCTCACTGCCAGGCTGGTGTCCTGCGTTTTAGCAGTTTAAATGTATTGCCAGAGAGTGCCTGTATAGCCTCTGTGTACTGTCTCTTTAAGAGCTGCCTGGGTTGCAGTCATAATTAATCTGGGAGGGGCTGAGTGTTCTATGCTCGAGTCCCGCCCAAGCTGCCAAATTATCGCTCCGTTCTGCCATCTCTGTTAGCACAGAGGGAGCTCTGTTAGAAGATGTACTTGTTTGCTGATCATTTATTAGAACAGTAATAATATTGCAGTTTGTCTAACCTGCCTTCTTTGTAGCATGGACATTTCTGTTTATCTCCACCATCTTGGTCCTGGACTGCTGAAATGGGCCAATCAGTACCTTTGGTGACTCTAAAATGGAGCCTGTCCCCAGGGGCTTTGTGGGAGCAAAATTCTGTAGGAATTGTAGTTTTGGGCTTTTGGCGCCTAAATGAACCTGGAGGGGGAGCCCTTGTTGTGACTGACAGAGGAATCAGCCAACTGAACCTTTTGGATCCTGGGGAAAGTCCCAGACTGCTTGCAGTTTCAGTTCAGATCTGAGATGGGAAGTGAAGGAGTAACAGCTCAAGACAGTCGAGCAGCAAGCCTGCATGGATTCGTGCAGAACTGTAAAAGGGCTGAGTTTTGGCCTGCCTGTCGGCCTGCTATCCCTGAGAGGGAAAATAGAGTTGATTCGGACTGAATCCAAGTTGTGAGAGCGATTGAAACCACTGGACTGTGACCAGGCTATAACCTGAAGAAGACCGAAGATTTGCTGAATGCGATCGGTCTGTCAGGATTTTCAGCTACCTCTGAACTCCAAGTTTGTGCAGAGACTCTGTAATTGCGACTGGATAGCAATCTGCCTGGTACAGTTGAATTCCTTACATGTAAATGTGCTGTGTGCTGTTAGTGGGTCGTGATTTGGTTCCCCACTGTGTGCTGAACTGTGTTCTGCTTGCTGGAGGCTGCATCCAGCTCCCACGGACTGAATCCGTCTTTCGGATGAGACGTTAAACCGAGGTCCCATCTGCCTGGATTGGTGGTAGTTCAGGTGGATGTTAAAGATCCCATGGCACTTATCGAAAAAGAGTAGGGGAATTACCCCGGTGTCCTGTCCAAATTTCTCCCATTCACTAAAAATACCACCAACAGCTTAATCTGGTTCAATTTCAGTTGCTTACCATCTGTATCCCCCTTCCCCCAGTCGCCCCTGAAAAAGGGACTTCTAGGTCCAGTGGGCTTACCGGGTCAACACAATTCAATAAATAACTAAATAAATACGTATTTATCTCCATTGGGCCTAGGCTTTGCCACACTGGCCCAGCCAGACTACTCGCTGCACAGAGAAAGCCATCGACGAGAGACCTGCCTGGGGATCAGCCCTCCTACTCACACTTTGAACAGGAATGATGCCTCGGTGATTCGAGTGGGCCCTGCTTCTCCTGGCACTCCAGTTCAACAACCTGCTGTCTCGATTTTGTCCTGCCTGTGTCCTGTATTGAGTATCGTGAGTAAACATCAGGGTAGCTCCCTGCAACAACAGCTAAATCTAAAGTGTTGTCATCTGATTGCTTTGTTGTCTTTTCCGTCACGAACTGAGCCCTCCGGCTCCAGATTACAAATAGTGTGTGTTATGCATGTTGCTTTCTTCTATCACAGGGCCGCCCCAACCAGCTGCAACGCAGGCCTACCCTGGGCAATGTTCCTGGCTAGCCCACCATCTTCCTACCTGGGTACCTAGAGTGTGTGACTGTGTAGGGACTCTGAAATGCATGCATAACTGTCTGACTGATAAAGCCTTTAAGCAAATCAGCCTGATTATGCCCTCCCTTGTTCAAGTCCCCTGAATAAATCAGATCTAACTCTTTTTGCATTTAACCTGACTGTGGTTCCAGTTTGTGCCAAGAGTACTGTACTCTTGCTATTTGCTGTGCATAACCTTGTTCTACAGGGGGTCCCCAGGGTCGAGCTAGAGGAACCAGCCCTGGTGGTAAGTGCAAACAGTATGGGTAATTGCATGGTGAATAAGGGTCATTGTGAAAGTGATTATTGTATATTGTTCAGGCCAGTAGAAGGGAAAGAGGGGGGTTACAGTTTCCCAGAGGGCTGTGCCCAAGTTAGCTTGACCACTAACAACCCTGACCTCTGGTTGGAGGCACCCGTTTCAATACCCAAGCCCCTTAACCTGCTATTAGCCAAGCAGGCAGGGGTAGTAGCCCTTGGGATAGCGCCACCTAGGGGTTACATTTTGGAGGCTCACCGCTGGTATTTTGTGTCTTCTAGTGTCCGAAATTACGAATTATTGTCAAACGTAAATGGTTACCCTAACAGAAGTGGCTGTACACCAGTTAGTGGGGTAGTGTACGAGGCAAGAGATTGACCCCCATAATGCTTTGCTAATACTGGATATACCTATGGGCATTAGTAAGGACACTCTTGAATGGGCACTTTCTAAAGTTGAATGTTTGAAAAAAGCTGTAATGGTGGGTCAACAGGCTGATTTAGCTGCCCAAACTCTCATGGCCTTGGTGGAGCGTAGCGACCCCCTGGACAGTTCAAAGGTGCCCCAGACTATCACTCCAGAAGGGTTCCCAGCCGCCTGGAGGGTGATAACCAAAGGTAGCAAGGATCCCTTTGAGGATGAGCCCCCACCGTTATCTGAGTCTTTTGAGGAGAAGTTTGCCAAGTTGTTACTGGAGGAGGGCAAAACTGTAGAGGAGTTAAAAAAATTATTTCTGCCTCCTGGGAATGTCACCTCCCCACTGTCCACACCCGCCCCAGCACCTGTTCTTTCACCAACTTCTGTATCTGCCTCTGAGCCAGCAAGTAGTCATGGCCCTTACCACAAGCTCAAGGTATTCTCTGGCATCCACCCTACTCCTAATGGGGAAGTCGACCTGGAGACCTGGATAAACTCTGCTACTCATGCGGTACAAGACAGGCAATGCTCAGAGGCTGAAAAAAGGGCCCACCTGGGGGAAAGCCTCCAGGGACCCGCCCTACGTACTTTTCGCTCCCTGAGGTCCTCTGACCCTGATGCCAAAGCCCAAGAGTACATAGTCACCCTTGAAAATGTGTTTGGGGGCACCACTAGTGTTGAGGCCTTGAAATGGAAACTTAAAGATGTTAGACAACAGCTGGGGAATTGTTATCTGCCTACATGGATCGATTAGAGGGAATCCTACAAACCATTTTTCGGAAAGGAGGCTGGACTTCTAGTGAAGTGGACCAGGTAAGACTGGATCATATTCTCTGCTCTGCTCGGCACTTCAGCTGGGTGTTGCTCAAATTGCAACTGCATCAAAGGAAATCTGGTCCCTTGCAATTCCATGTGTTGATGAAGGAGGTACGGGAAGTTGAGGAGGAGGAAGGCTTTTTGGAGCCCTGCGCAGTCGTAGCTGCTGCAACCCCTGCTCCAGGCACAGGGTCAGTTGCTAATGGCCTGGAATCACTGCAATCACATGATGGAATCCAAGAACTAAATGTCAGCCCCAGGGGGCCCAGCCAGAGAGGGACTACTACGGATGCTCCGCCATGGGATGAACTGCTGAGGGAGTTCAGAGAAACAAAAAACAGTCTCTTTATGAAGGCCGCTCCTGCGAGTACAGGCCCTGATCCTTATCGACTGCATCTGCTATGGGGGTGGGGGTGCACACCCAGGCATTTCCTGCTGACAGCAGTGCAAAAATTGATATCTTGACTATGGAAGTGAGAGAATTGACAAGATGTCACTAAATGCTCGCCACACCGCAGACAGAGGTGGAACCAAGGTTTTCTGCTGGTAGTACCCCCGCCTCAGCTCCCAGTGTGATGTCTCGGACACACCAGACCCCAGAAAGCATATTTTGCCATAATTGTGGGAAGGATGGGCACATGAAGAGAGAATGCCGGTCCCCAAAAGACGTAGATAAAGTTGTATACAGACTTCAAGGGGAGCTTTGGAAAGCGAGACCATGGCCAAGGAGCGCCGGAAATGGCCGCAGTGCAGGATTGAGAAATCCTAACTCAAATTTATTTGTGGCTAAATCATCCGTCCAGGCCTCTGCTACTGTCTCTCCAGACTGGTCCAGAATAGCGGGCCCTTCAATGAAGACTTCTGTGACTGTCAGTGGTATCCATGCTTGGGCTGTGCTCGATAGCGGGTTGCAAGTGACCATTGTATTCCAGGACTGGTATGGCGAACACTTATCTGATGTGCCACTACAAACTCTGGAAGGTTTGCATGTGTGGGGCCTGAGTGACAAGTCTTATCCCTACCTAGGATATGTCCGGCTCTGGTTGTCTTTCCCTGCGACTGCAACTGGTGTAGATGAACAAGTAGAGACATTAGCCCTGGTGTGCCCTCCTACGGGATTGTATGATGGGATTCCCTTGCTCATTGGAACCAACGCCCACATGTTTGGAAGACTAGCGCAGTTGTGTCATGAAAAACAAGGGAAATGGACTGGGCGGGCACTGAGAATCCCAGCCCTGATAAAGAGAGCCTATGATCTGCAAAAACAGGCTACCGAAGCCGACGGAGATGAGCTGGTGGGGATAATGTGGAAGAAAGATCCTGATTCTCTGGTACTCCCTCCCAGTGCTCAGTATACCATTCAGGGAGAGGTTCACATTAGAAAGGAAGTGAAAAATAAAATATTAATGTTGGATGCACCGGGTGATGGAAAGTTGCCAGAGGGATTATTGGTTAAACCCAGCATTTTGCCTGCCCGTGCCCATGCCTATGCACGATATGTGATGGTCCAGATTCGGAGTGTGTCATATCGGGAGGTCCGGTTGAACAGAGGGTGCACCCTAGCTACAGTACACTGCACAGACACTGCCGTATTACCCAGCAACAAGTACTCTGCTGAAAAGGAAAGCGTGACCCTGGACTTATTCGACTTTGGTGATTCCCCGTTACCAGCTGAATGGAAGGCTAGAATTAGCAAGAAACTCGCCCATAGAGACCAAGTTTTATTATTTTATTCATTAAAAGAATGGGACGTGGGGTGTGTCCAGGGTGCAGAGCATCACATACGACTGCATGATAACCGGCCATTTCGAGAGAGATCCCGAAGCCTCGCCCCAGTGGACATAGATGATGTTAGGAGGCACCTGCAGGAAATGCTCGCTGCTGGTGTTATACAAGAATCAAGGAGTCCATATGCCTCTCCCATTGTGCTTGTGCATAAGAAGAATGGGTCCGTGAGGATGTGTGTTGATTATCAAACCCTGAACCGGCGGACCATCCCAGATCAGTACACCATGCCCCGTATACAAGATGCCCTGGATTGCTTGAATGGGAGCAAATGGTTCTCGGTATTGGATCTTCACAGCGGATATTACCAGATTCCGTTTGCTGCGGAGGACTGTGAGAAAACAGCCTTCATCTGTCCTTTGGGGTTCTACAAATTCCTGAGAATGCCACAGGGGATTTCGGGCACCACGGCCACCTTTCAGTGACTGATGGAACGTGCAGTAGGAGATATGAACTTGCTGAAATGTCTAATGTACCTAGATGATGTCATTGTGTTGCGGACGCACATTAGAGGAGCATGAGACCCGACTGTTTAAAGTGCTGGACGGATTGGAAGACTTCGGCCTCAAGCTGTCCATCGACAACTGCCAGTTTTTTCAAACCTCCATGAAGTATGTGGGGCACATAGTATCTGCAGAAGGAATAGAGACCGATCCCAGTAAGGTTGAGTCACTAACTACTTGGCCCCAGCCCCATAACTTGAAAAAGCTACAACGTTTTCTGGGGTTCTGTGGCTACTATTGCAGGTTCATAAAAGACTATTCAAAGGTGATTCGCCTGCTCCTGAATCTTACCCAGGGTTACCCCACTACCAACCATAAATACAAGAAAGGGGCTATCAAAGAACCAGAGAAAGTGTACTTCTGCACAAGTGAACCTTTTGGGCCCCGCTGGACACCCAAATGTGAAGCAGCCTTCCACAAAGTCATATACCAGCTCACCCATGCCCCCATCCTCACCTATGCTGAGCCGAACAAGCCCTATGTGCTGCATAAGGACACTAGTATGCAGGGCCTAGGAGCTGTGCTGTATCAAGACCATGAGGATGGTTTGAGACCGGTAGCTTTCGCCAACAGGAGTTTGACCCCATTGGAGCGAAACTATCCTGTGCAGAAGCTGGAGTTCCTTGCCCAAAAGTGAGCCATCGTTGATCAGTTTCACGAGTACCTTTGTGGGGCAAAGATATTGGTGAAGACCGACAATAACCCGTTGACCTATGTACAGACTTCAGCTAAGTTAGATGCCACTGGGCACCGGTGGCTTTCTGCCTTATTAACCTATGATTATGCTGTCGAATACAGATCGGGACTGAACCATATTGATGCTGATGCCTTGTCACTGAAGGCCCACTTCCAAGAGTGATTGGGTCAGGCTATCTGAACCTGACATCCGAGCATTGTGCCAAAAGTTTGACAGAGATCAACAGATGCCTGTGGACACAGTGGATTAACTAGTAGATTGCTTGGACCCTCCTGATACCTGCATACTGGCTGCCTATTGCCATTTCTCTGCTCTCGATATTAGTGCACTACCTCAACTTGACAATGACAGCTTTCAGTGGGCTCAATCCCAAGATCCTATGATTCAACCTGCACTTGATGCCCTGCGTGTGGGGAAAGATGTGTTTAAGTTGCGTTCCCCTGACTTGCGAACTGCCCTATTATTTAAAGAAGGCCCCAGGTTGAAGTTACTCAATCAGTTGTTATACAGAGAGACAGTGGATCATAGTGGTCAAGCAGACGAGCAATAATTGGTCCTGCCCATGACCTTTAAACACTTGGTACTGAGGTCCCTCCACAATCACATGGGGCACCTCGGTATTGACAGGATTCTTGACCTGGTACGATCTTGATTCTACTGGCCCAAGATGGGGGCCGATGTTGAGCACCATGTAAAGACCTGTAGTCATTGTCTGTCTTCAAAGAAAAGTCCTGCCTCAGAGGGCTGCCCCTCTTGTCAGTATCACTACCAGTGCCCCCATGGAACTGGTCTGCATAGATTTTTTGTGTTTAGAACCTGATTAACAGAATATTGGCAATGTGTTAGTGGTTACAGATCATTTCACACGGTATGCACAAGCTTTTCCAACTAAAGATCAAAAAGGTTCTACCGTGGCTAAGGTGCTAATGGAAAAATTCTTTGTTCACTATGGTGCCCCCCCAGCGGATCCACTCTGACCAAGGCAGGGACTTTGAAAGTATGCTAATCAAAGAAATGCTTTCTCTCAGGGGGATGCGGAAGTCAAGAACCACCCCTTATCACCCGTAGGGGGACCTTCTACCAGAACGTTTTAACCACACCCTTCTAGACATGCTGGGCACCTCCATCCAAAAGACAAGCATAAGTGGAGCCAGCAGATTAGCACCTTGGTACACTCATACAATTGCACCAAAAATGATGCTACTGGGTTCTCCCCCTACCGCCTCATGTTCGGAAGGGAGGCCCGACTGCCAGTTGATGTCTGCTTTGGCATCTCTCCAGATGGGGTCCGAGTCGAAAACTACCTGCAGTATGTACAGAAACTGAAAGCTCAATTGAACCATGCATATCAACTTGAATAGACAATGGCCGCCAAGAGAAATCTCGCCAACAAAGAGAGGCACGATAAGAAAGTAAAGGCTCAAGAGCTATGGCCCGGAGACCGTGTGTTGTTATGTAATTTGGGACTACATGGCAAGCACAAAATTGCTGATAGGTGGCACCATCTTCCTCATGTAATAGTTGGAAAGTTGGATAATCTACCAGTGTGCAAGGTACGACCAGAGAATAACTCCAAAGCTGTCAAGACCATGCCCGTAACCACTTGCCTATCGTGAGTTTTATTGAAGCTGAGCCAGCAGACATTGTCTCCCTGGGCCAGTGACTCGTGCTGCTGCAAAAGAGACAGAGTCAACCTACCCCAGTAGTTACAGATTTAAGGTTTCCCCCGCAGCAGTCCCAGAATGATAGTGACTGTCAGTCCACCTCTGACGATAGTGAGTGTGACAGTGCCTATTACCCCTCCTATGAATTGAGTCAGCTGTTTCGAGGTAACCCTATGATTAATTGTGGGGATGAAGCTGGGCCTGCTGGACTGCCTAACCCCCAACTTCGTCCTTGGAGCCAATGCTCCCTGGAAGTGAAGTGCAAAGTATTACGTCTGATGCTGCAGACTCCCTGTGTTTCGTGGAACTGTGCGACTTGCCCAAAGAAGGGGCTGACGGTCTGAGTCTCTCTGGTGACACACCAGAACTTGAAGAACAGTATGAGCATGCTGACAGCCCCCTGTCAGTGCCACAAAGCCCAATTGTGCCTGAACCTTCTCAAAATGAGCAACCTGAAGATAATAATAAGCAAAGTGTTGTGGGAACAGAGCATACAGAGCAAGGAGCTGACAGTGCTCCCGGTTTGGACATTCCCATCCGTGCAGAGGCACCCCTCACGAATGACGAAAGCTCCAAAGTTAGTACTGAAAGTATAGAGACTGTGGTTGCTCCCCCCAGAAAGACTAGCCGAGCAGTCAAGCCAGTGCTACGCTTTAGTTATGATTCCCCTGGGAGGCCAGAGGATTTGCCTCTCAATGTGGTTCACAAGGGGGTTTATTTCTTGCCAAGCTCACTGCCCAAATTGAGCCTGACGGCCAACTCCAGGTTACTTGTTCTTCCCTTTCACCATGGTGCTCTTGCCCCATCCAGCCCCAAGTTAGCTGATAGGGAAGGCCCCCCCTTACACTGTTTAATGTAGAAGAAGTTATTACTTGAATTAGTGTAGTGATGTTCAAAGTATGTTAATCATAGTGAAATCAGTATTACCTGTATGAAACATGCATAAGTATTGTCAGTACAGATATAGAATGTCAGAAAAGACTTGCCTGCTTCTGTTGGAAGCTGAAAAACTAGCTATACTGCAGAGAACAAACTAGAACGCATTTGAGGAACTGGGAACCTGGTAAAACATAATTTTGTTGGGGACTAGATAGGAAGGTAAGCTACGCTTTCTACAGAAAGTTTCATTATTTTCTTATTGGCATTAAGAATTGCAGGATTCCATTAAAGTGTAGTAATTTTATAACCAGAGGGGGTGAAATACAACTGAAATTGCTTGATTTCTGTGCTAGACACATAGGATTTGGAAGGATATTTGTGCAATATTTTAGAAGTGTCCAGCTGGCTGAGCAGTGAGTTCGTTTTTATCCCTGGACTCAGTAGAGTGGTTTGTGTAGGAGCAGTGGTCTAGTAAATTGTGGTGTTGGTTGGCGTACTGTAAAGGGCAATACTCACCAGGGTGGTGGAGCAGTGGTGTATTTGAGTGTTTCTAACAGTCACCAGTGCTTGTAGCTACCCACCCACCTTCCCTCACCCGCCCACCCAGGCGTGGCATTTCCTTATAGTAAGGTTCTAACATCACTTCCTCAACAGGTCTTGAGGCAGAACTGTCATATTCTTAATTACCCAGCACAGTGCATCAAGGGTAAGTACACACACACCAAAAAAAAAAAAATTATATATTATTCATTGTATATTATAAGGAAGAGGGACATGTGAGGAGTGGTGCAATGCACTGGCTGTGGGGCAGCAATTTTCCGGGAGACATTCTGGAACCTGCATTGCTGCCCTATTTGCAGGCAACTGTCAGCTCTGATGGAGGAAGTTGCCCACCTCCAGGCTGAACTGGCAAGGACTAAGGAGGCCTACCCCATCCAAAGAGCACCAGTTCCACAACCGCTGCCTCAGAGGTTGCCATGTGTGAAGAGCAGATGGATCACAGTAGGTTCTGGGAGGGTGAGGGTGGTGAAACAGAGGCGTAGCCCCCAAGTTGTACCTCTACGCAAATCATATGTCAGTCTGGCAAATCAAGGTTCCTCTATGATGACACCCTCATTGGAGACCAAGAAGAATGCTGGGGACACCCACAAGGGAGACCCACAAAAGAGTGGCAAGGGACACCACAGGGGAAAGAAACAGCTTCTGATAGGGGACTCAATTGTTAGGGGTGTTGACCTGGGGAAGGGAGAGGAGATGGAAGTAAGGTGCCTGCCTGGTGCCATGGCTTGGAGGGACAGGAAGCAAATCCTCAGGATTGCAGAAGCAGCATCACAGGAGAGGAAACTAGATATCATTGTCCACCTCGGGACAAATGACCTAGCTATTCATGAGATCAGTGCAGTGCAGAATGAATTTGTGGAGTTGGAGAGGGGCCTCAGACAGGTAGCAAGCACGTAACCTTCTCAGAGGTGCTGCCAGTCTTGGCAGGGTGAACTAAGTGCTGCACACCATGCAGTTTAATGAATGGTTGCAAAACTGGTGCAGAGCACAGGGCTTTGGATTCATTGGGGACTGGGGTCCACCTGGAAGAAGAAGGTCTATACTGGCATGATGGTCTGCATCTGTCCAGGAAGGGAAACATGCTCCTAGGTGACAGGTTTAAAGGCTTCCTTGGCAAGCTTTTAAACTAGTCAAGGAGGGAGGTGCTGATAGGAAACAGGAAAGTTCAAGCCTCCCCCCACAAAACCTGGCAGGTAGTAGGGTAAACACTGAGGTACAGAGCTTGACAGAGAGCAGGATGGGGTAAATGGAAAAATGGACATGGGCAATAAGAGCAGGGATGGAGTAAAAAAGGATAAGGCCAACATTAAATGGAGGGCAGTAAGTACCAATGCCCATAGTCTGGAAAACAAGCTTCCAGAGCTAGTAGCCCTGATGGAAGAGAAACACTTGGATATTGTGGCAGTCATAGAAACATGGTACATGGAGAACCATGACTGGGATGTCAACATACCAGGGTACACAATCTACAGAAGGGACAGGGAGGGTAAAAGAGGAGGTGGAGTAGCTCTCTACATAAGGGAAAGGATCAAAGCTACAGAACTAAAAAGTAAAGGGGGAGGACAAGAGGAACTCTGGGTCACCTTGGAGACAGGGAATGGCATCACAATCCGCACAGGGGTTGTATACAGACCCCCGTCTCAAGGGGAGGAAATGGACAAGAAAATGATAGAGGGCATTCTCAAAATGGCTGAAAAAGGGGAGATACTGTTGATGGGGAACCTGAATATGCCAGATGTTAACTGGGTTACATGGACTGCAGCCACATCCAAGAGCAGGGTCATTCTCAATGCCCTACAGGGGCATGCCTTAGACAGCTAGTGGTGGAACCCACTCGGGAGGGAGGGAGCAATATTAGACCTGGTACTCTCAAATAGAGAGAGGATCACAAATTTAGAAGTCAGTAGACATCTGGGAACAAGCGACCACTGCACAGTGTGCTTCACAATAAACACAACCATGGAGACAAGCCATACAAAGACAAGGATACTGGACTTTAGAAGGGCTGACTTTGGCATAATGGGTGAATACCTGAGGAATGCCTTAGCAAATGGCCAGAAAGGAGGGTGGAAGAACAATGGAGAAAATCAAAACTGCCATCATGGAGGCAACAAGCCTTGTGTGAAACAAATAAAAGAAAACAAAGCGGAATAAGAAACCACTATGGTTCTCAAAGAGGTGTCAGGAAGGTTAAGGAGAAAAAGGCTGCATTCAAAAAGTATAAGGAATCACAGACAGACACGACAGGGAACTGTATCAGTTAAAGCAGAAAGAAGTGGGAAGGCAGTCAGAAAAGCAAAGAGGCCCAAACTGAGAAAAGATAGCCAACTCAGTAAAGAAGGGGATAAAACCATTTATAGGTACATTAGGGAGCATAGAAAGGTTAAGGAGGGATAGTGAAGATTAATAAGGAGAGGAGGTGGGCAGAGGGTGACAGTGAAAAGGCAGAGATACTGAATGAATACTTTTGCTCTGTATTCACAAAAGAAGAAGGAGGAGTTACCTAAACCAAACAGTAGAAGCACTCTGGGTAGGGGGTTGGCGCAGTCCATTTACAGAAGAAAGAGTCCTGAAAGAACTCCTAAAACTCAAGGTGGACAAAGCAATGGGGCCTGCAGGATTCACCTAGAATCCTAAAAGAGCTAAGGAGGACCTAGTGACACCACTAACCACACTTTTTAACAAATCATGGGAAGATGGGGTGGTACCTGAGGACTGGAGGAGGGCAGATGTGATTCCCCTTCACAAAAGTGGGAGCAAGGCAGAAGCAGGAAACTACAGACCTGTTAGTTTGACCTCAGTGGTGGGGGAAAATGATGGAATCACTTCTGAAAGAAAGAATTGTTGAGTACCTAGAGGCCAGCGGGGCACAGGACCCAAAGCAGCATGGATTCACAGCAGGAAGGTCATGTCAGATGAATCTAATCAATTTCTTTGACTGGGTGACTAAGTAATAGACCAGGAGGGCTGTGGATATGGCCTACCTAGACTTTAGCAAGGCATTTGACACAGTCCCCACAAAGATTAATAATCAAGTTATCCAGCTTGGAGTGGGTCCCAGGGTGGTAGCCTGGAGTAACAAACTGGCTGCACAACAGGACACAGAAGGTAATAGTGAATGGAACACACTCTGAAGAAGGGGGTTACTAGTGGAGTACCTCAGGGCTCAGTACTGGGTCCAGTCCTCTTACGTCTTTATAGGTGACATTGCAGAGGGTCTGGAAGGAAAGGTATGCCTCTTTGCAGATGACAAAGATCTGTAACAGAGTTGATACACAAGGGGGGGGGGTAGAAAGGATGAGAAGGGACTTGGCAAGGTTGGAGGAATGGTCAGACATATGTCAACCTAAATTCAATGCAAAGAAGTGAAAAGTAATGCACCTGGGAAATAAAAATCCAGGAGAAGAGTACACAATAGCAGGGGAGGTACTAACAACAACAATAATGGAAAGGGATCTGGGTGTAGTCATATCAGATGACCTAAAGGTGGGTAAGCAATGTGAGAAGTCAGTAAGTAGAGCCAGGGGGATACTGGGATGCATAGGGAGGGGCATCACAAGTAGAAAAAGAGAAGTGGTTATCCTCTGTACAGACAGTTGGTGAGACACCATCTGGAGTACTGCGTGCAGTTTTGGAGACCTCATCTGCAAGGACATAGACAGGATGGAAGCAGTCCAGAGGAGGGCAACTAAAATGGTGCAGGGTCTACATCAGAAATCATATGAAGAGAGACTGAGAGAGCTTAATATGTATACCCTTGATGAAAGGAGGACGGGGGACATGATAGAAACTTTTAAGTACATCAAGGGAATCAACAAAGTCCAGGAGGGTAGCATCTTTCAGAAAAGAGATGTGTAAGAACAAGGGGACACAATTTAAAGTTAGAGGGGGGACGGTTCAGGGGTAATGTGAAGAAATTCTTTTTCACAGAGAGAGTGGTGGACGCATGGAACCGCCTTCCTGGAGAGGTTGTGGGGTCTAAAACAGTGGGGGAATTCAAACATGCATGGGACAGACATAAAGCAGTTATAGTGGGGGGCTGCAGGAAGTAGGCTGTTGGTTAACTAGAATCTGCAGCTTATCCAATAGGTAGGGAAATGGGCAGACTGGGTGGGCCAGGTAGTCCTTATCTGCCGTCAAACTCTATGTTTCTATGTTTCTATGTAGAATTGTGAAGTATGTTGAAATGTATAGTAATGTGACAAGTTTATGTTAACTGATGTATCAGATAGTATTTGCATAGCATGCTAATGTCATATATGTCTCGTTTATATTGCATTTTCAATAGTGTGATGGTACAGACTTGACGCGGACGCCATGTTTTCTCCAGGCAGGGAAGGGTGTATCCCCCCTACAAATGGGGGTTCCCGAAAAGTCTTCCTCAAGCTTGCCTAAATGCTCACTGCCAGGCTGGTGTCCTGCGTTTTAGCAGTTTAAATGTATTGCCAGAGAGTGCCTGTATAGCCTCTGTGTACTGTCTCTTTAAGAGCTGCCTGGATTGCAGTCATAGTAATCTGAGAGGGAGCTCTGTTGAAAGATGTAACTATCTGCTGAAAATCATTTAGAGTGATAATGATGATGTAGTTTGTCTAACCTGCCTCCTTTAAAGCAAGGACTGTTTTGTTTATCTCCACTATCTTGGTCCTGGACTGCAAATTGGACCAATCAGTTCTGGTGGGACCTAAAATGGAGCCGGACTACAGGAGCTGACTGGAGTCAAAATCTGTAGGAATTGTAGTTTTGGGCTTTTGGCAGCTTTTTGCACCTGAAGGGGGAGCCTTTGTTGTGACTGACAGACAGATCAGCCAACCAAACCTTTTGGATTCTGGGGAAATTCCCCGGCTTGCTGGCAGTTGAGTCTGATCTAAGTTGGGAGCTGAAAAAGCAAGAGCTTGAGACAGTCAAGCAGCCGTCTGAGTAGTTTTGTGTGGGATAACTGTGGAAAGGCCTGAGTTGTGGCCTGCATGTCTGCCTTCTGCCCCTGAGGGGGAGAGAAGAGAATTATTTCGGACTAAATCCAACTTTGTGAGAATGAAGTAAACCACTAATTTTTTTACCAGGCTCATACCTGAAGAAGACCGAAGATTTTGCTGAATGTGGTCGGCCTGGCAGGATTTCCAGCTGCTTTTGAATCCCCGGTTTGTGCAGAGACTTTGCGATCGTGACCGGAGAGCGGTTTGCCTGGTACAGTAGAATTTCCTTACAGTAAATGTGCTGTGTATTGAAAGTGGGTCGTGATTTGGTTCCCCACTGTGTGAACTGTGTTCTTCTTGCTGGTACCATAGAATCCTTTACATGTAAATGTGCTGTGTATTGAAAATGGGTCGTGATTTGGTTCCCCACTGTGTGAACTGTGTTCTGCTTGCTGGAAGCTTTATCCAGCCTAATCGGACTGAATCGGTGTTCATCTCCATTCAGCCTGGGCCATGCCACGCTGGCCCTGCCAGACTATCCCACTGCACAGACAAAGCCACCGACGAGAGACCTGCCTGGGGATCAGCCCCTTGCTCCACGCTTGAACAGGAACGACGCCTCGGCAAATCGTATGGGCCCTGCTTCTCCTAGCACTCCAGATTAACCACCTGCTGTCTCGATTTTCATCCAGCCTGTTTCCAGTCTTGGGTATCGTGAGTAATCATCAGGGTAGCTCCCTACAACAATAGCCTAATCTAAAAGTGTGTCATCTGATTGTCTTGTTGTTTTCTTTTCACGAACTGAGCTCTCCGGCTCCGGATTACAAATAGTGTATGTTGTGCATGTTGTTTTCTTCCATCACAGGGTCCCAACCAGCTGCAACGTTCCTGACTAGCCCACCATTCTCCATCTGGGTACCCAGAGTGTGTGACTGTTTATGGACCCTGAAGTGCATGCATAACTGTTTGATTGATACAGCCTTTAAGCAAATTAACCTGATTACGCCTCCTTGTTCAAGTCCCTTAAATAAATCATATCTAACTCTTTTCTGCATTTACCCTGACTGTGGTTCCAGTTTGTGCAAGAGTACTGTACTGCTGTTATTTGCTGTGTATAACCTTGTTTTACAGGGGGTCCCCAGGGCCGAGCCAGTGGAAAGCCCTGGTGGTAAGTGCAAACAGTGTGGGTACTTATGTGGTGTATCAGGGGTATTGTGAAAGTGATTATTGTGTATTGTTCCGGCCACTAGTATGGAAAGAGGAGGTTAACAGTGTCCCAGAGGGCTGTGCCCAGGTTAACTTGACCAGTACCAACCCTGACCTCCGGGTGGAGGCACCCGTTTCAGAACTCAGGCCCCTTAACCTGCTACTAGCCAAGCAGGCAGGGGTAGTAGCCCTTGGGATAGTGCCACCTAGGGGTTACATGTTCCTACTAGGTCAGTCCTGCACAGAAAATTACCTCCCCCCCACCCTTGACTAGAATTAACGACAAAGCCTCCTCTTGGCTGTCTTAACATGCAGGGTGTGAAAGCCTATGTTGAGTCTCCCCCCCCCGACTTTATATGAAATAACGACAATGCCTCCCCTGGCTGCTTTACCTCCTGCTGAATTAGTTTCTTAAACCCACAGTACTCACCATGTACCTTGGGCTGTACTAACTGCAATATGCTGTGCCTCTATATGAGATAGCTTACACTTGTAAATAGATCAATTGCTGTTATTTCTTGTATTTGTTGTCTCTGTACTTGTGCACCCATACTCTATAACTACCTTTCTGTGTTGTCCTCCTGTCAAGACGTGGAACCATTGAAAAAGAGCATTTTGCTCAAATGTTATGTCCAAATGATGAAATAAATAAGTAAATAAATAGTAGGGCTCCTACCACACTTGTCCTACCTCTCCGCTGCTGTGCTGAGTTTCTGGCTGCCAGCTGCCTCATTGGGCTGACTCTGCTGTGATGGACTTTTCTCATGGGTTCTTAGCGTAGGGGGCTGAAGCACGGGGGGCCACTTGATGACCTGCCTTTTACGTAAAAGCAGAAACAAAATGGATCTGGGGCACACCTGACTCTGCTTTCACAGGCCCCTCCCATTTAGCTGTCACGGCTAGCAGTTAAGTGATAGGGGAAGGGGAGCTGCAGCTGCTTTCCCCTGTTCCTCTCCCAGATATGCTGGGGGGGATCCACAAAAGAGATGTGCCCATCCGCGATTCACAAAAGGCTGAGATGCGTTGCACCACCTCCGATGTGCCGAACACCACCGGCAATGATGTGCGGCGCATCTGGAGGGGGTTTTCCCATGCATATGGGGCCCATCCCTATTCACAGCCCACCTTGGAGGCGCATCTTCGGAGCAAGTCCGAAGATGCTCCTCCAAAAGTTAAGTCTACAAACAGTAGACTTAAGTGGGTGTCTGCCCACAGGCAGGCTGCTGTTCAGGCAGACAGCAGCACACCAGCCTGCCTACCCTGGCAGTCTAGTAGTACCCCCCTCTCCGCCCATATCCCCAGTAAACATAAATAAAAATCTGCACAATCCCTGGCAGTTCAGTGGTACCCCCCACCCTGCCTGTATCCCTAGTAAATAACACCAGCAAAATCCCTAGAAATCTAGTGGAACCCCCCCCCCCGCCGGCTCGGTGGTGCTTAGGGTTGAGGCGCTGGACACAACACCACGCACCACACCAGCAACCCGGGGTCGGGAGTGAGCTCAGGTGCTGGGGGTCAGCTGGGGAGGAGGAGAATCGGCGTCCTAAGTACTGCTCTCCTTCTCTGGGGAGGGTGGGAGGATCAACAGCAGTTGTACTGGCTCCTGGCAGTGGCTGGGCACTGGTGCAAAGCCGTGGTCCTCTGCGGTGGTCGACACAGGCTAACGCCGGACTCTCTAGGTGCAGACGCATGCATGGAGAGTCCTTGGCATCAGTGCACACCTGCGCCGTGGAGGAGGAAACACACAGGAAAAATCAAGCCAGTCCCCTGTGCGTGATGACAGTTGGATCTGGTGCTGCCACGTTGGTCACACCTGCAGCAGCTCCCCTGGTGTGCCTGCCCCCTGGTCTTCCATGGCATGAGGGGTATGTACCCGCTGGGATGTGGCCAGGGAGGGGCGGGACATAGGGGTCTCTCTGAGCTCCTGGCTGCATTGGGGCAGTGGCTGCGGAGATAGCAGGATGGATGGGGGGAAACCATAGGTACATCCCCTAGCCGAGGAACAGGCATAGAAAATGTATAACAGAAAAAAAACCAAGCATTTGTCAATGCCGAATGTTGCTTGCTTGTATGTGCTGTGTAGGTATTTGGAAGTCAGTGGAGTGCAAATATTGAAAATTTGCAAACTTACGAGCGTGCGTAGGAACTGCGCAACGCACGCTCGTGAAACAGTAATTTTTAGGAAGTTTGTGACCAAATTTTCAACATAGTCATTTTAAGACCTCTGCTCATGAACAGTGTCACTGTGATTTTCTTAATGTGTCCCATACATTGATTTCGCGCACCGACTGTGCCATTGTGCGCTAGATGGGCTGAAACACGTTGCAGGTGAGATGTGAAAAATGACAGCTGTACTGCTCATAAGGAGGTGTAGCAGAATGGCAATGTTGGAAATCTGGAGTAAAAAAATTGAAAATTTGCGAACTTACCAGCGTGCATAGGAAGTGCGCAATGCAGGCTCGTAAAACAGTCATTTTTAGGAATTTTGTCACCAAATTTTCAACATAGCCATTTTAAGACCTCTGCTCATGAAAGGTGCCACTGTGATTTTCTTAATGTGTCCCACACATTGATCTCGCATACCGACTGCGCCATTGTGCACTAGATTGGCAGAAACACGTTTTGGGCAAGATGTGAAAAATGACAGCTGTACTGCTCATAAGGAGGTGTGGTAAAATGACAATGTTGAAAATCTGGAGTGAAAATATTGAAATTTAAACTTACACAAGGCTGTAGGAAGTGCTATACGCATTGAAAACAGTAATTTTAGGAAGTTTGTGACCAAATTCTCAACATAGTCATTTTAAGACCTCTGCTCATGAACAGTGTCACTGTGATTTTCTTAATGTGTCCCATACATTGATTTCGTACACCGACTGTGCCATTGTGAGCTAGATGGGCTGAAACACGTTGTGGGTGAGATGTGAAAAATGACAGCTGTACTGCTCATAAGGAAGTGTAGCAAAATGGCAATGTTGGAAATCTGGAGTAAAAAAATTGAAAATTTGCGAACTTACCAGCGTGCATAGGAAGTGCGCAACGCAGGCTCGTAAAACAGTCATTTTTAGGAATTTTGTCACCAAATTTTCGACATAGCCATTTTAAGACCTCTGCTCATGAAAGGTGCCACTGTGATTTTCTTAATGTGTCCCACACATTGATCTCGTATACCGACTGCGCCATTGTGCACTAGATTGGCGGAAACATGTTTTGGGCAAGATGTGAAAAATGACAGCTGTACTGCTCATAAGGAGGTGTGGTAAAATGACAATGATGAAAATCTGGAGTGAAAATATTGAAAATTCGCAAACTTACGCGCGTGTGTAGGAAGTGCGCAACGCAGGCTCGTAAAACAGTCATTTTTAGGAATTTTTCCACCAAATTTTCAACATAGCCATTTTAAGACCTCTGCTCATGAACAGTGTCACTGTGATTTTCTTATGTGTCCATACAGTGATTTACATACCCATTCTACGCCATTATTGGCTACATGAGCAGAAACACGTTTTGGGCGAGATGTGAAAAATGACAGCTGTGCTGCTCATAAGGAGGTGTGGTAAAATGATAATGTTGAAAATCTGGAGTGAAAATATTGAAAATTCGCAAACTTACGAGCGTGCGTAGGAACTGCGCAACGCACGCTCTTAAAACAGTCATTTTTAGGAATTTTTCCACCAAATTTTCAACATACGCCTTTTGAGAGCCCACCTTATGAACACTGGCAGTGTCATTTCGTTAATCAGTGCGGAAAGATGATTTCGCGCAGTGACTGCGAAATCACCCTTCAGGCCCGATTAACGCCATGATAGTGCAAGAATTCATGAGGAGGGGTCCTAAAAACCCCATGTTGAAAATTTGGTGCAAAAATTCCATAAAATGCCTGAGATATGCAACAAAGTTGAAAAAACCCTATCTATCCCATTATACAGCTTACCGGCATTTCCTCAGTTCGCGGTTGGCTTTGAAGAGTCAGGCGTCTTCCCGGTCCACTGATGATCTCGTCGCGAGCTCCGGAGGAAAGTATGGGGTGAGGGGGGGTGTGGGAGGCAGGGTGCGCCAGTTGGTGGAGTGCGGGTTGTGGGGGGGCAGGGAGACTGCAAGGGACCGTTTTTATTTACAGGTTTTTGTTTTAACAGATGAGGCGGGACGTTTGCCACGCTGGGGTGGGCTCCCAGCGTAGTAGCTGGAAAACCTGTTTGGGGGGCTGGAGCCGGCGGGGCATTGGGCACCCCGTCGAGGCCATAACAAGCTTTGCCCGCTGGGGTGGGCTCCCAGCATGGCACGGTACTGGGGGGACAGTGGAGCCGATGGGGATTGGGCACCCCGTGGCTACGATGAGTTGCCACGCTGGGGTGGGCACCCAGCGTGGCATGTACAACTCTGTTTGGGGGCGCAGCACAGCTGAGGGGATTCAGCACCCCATCGGCTATACAGTGTCGGGCGAGCATGCAGTGTGTGTGTGTGTGTGTGTGTGTGTATAGAGGGAGCACGCATGAGCAGGTGATATCTTATCGCTGCTCACTGAAGCGTAGATCCCCCTTTCAACTGTACTCCACTGCATTTTTGGACTGTCATAGACAGCTCCAGCAGGCATTGGAGAACTGGGGCCGCGCCTGCAAACACACTGACTGAATTGGAAGAGGGCTGCCACACCTCCAAAAACTCGGATGATGGCACTATGTTTCTTGCGGTTGCGTGCAAGCAACATAAAAAGGAACCTCCCCCCTTGCCCTGACCCCATCGCAACACCATATGAAGTACCAAAGTCTCCCTGGTAATCCATTGGACCCCCACCCCACCCCCCCCGTCCCAGCATGTGCCGAATGTCATTGGGCAGCTCAACCCACCCGCACACCACCACGGCTGCCCACCGACAGAGCTGTCAGTGAATGACAGCTGCTGTACTCCTGGAAGCCCATTGGTAGACCCTGTCGACCAGTGGGCTTGCAGTGTGTACTGTAAGCTGTCATTCACTACCAGGGTATGTGTTCCGCTCACAGCCCTTGCAGGGCACCTGGCACATTCTGCTGGGCACATTCTTGCAAGCTTCATGCAAATGGGGCCATAATGACATGCAAATGGCCCCATTGCGCTTTGCATGCCTAATGGACTCATCTGCATGTCTTGGGCTGTGAATTCCAACCTTGGGTGCAGCGCATCTGGAGATGCACTACCCCATTAGTTTCCCAGCCTGACCAGGGGGTTGTAGCGGTGCATCTCAGGGTTGAGCGCAACTGTGGTATTCACAGAGGGGATCCACCTGGAGCATCCTCCGGTGCATCTTCTGTGAATACCACAGTTTGGGCTTGGCGCATCTCATTTGCGTTAGAGCAACTGAGATGTGACGAGTGCATTTCTTTGTGAATCCTGCCCACTGCTTCTAAAAGCAGAATCAAACTGGATCTTGGGCACACCAGACTCAGCTTTCACAGGTCACAGGCCCCTTCCATTTAGCTGTCTCAGCTAGCAGTTAAGTGATGGGAGGAGGGGTAGCAGTAGCTGCTTTCCCCGTTCCTCTCCCGATAATGCTGCTTCTAAAAGCAGACGCATAGTCTTTACTGTGTATATCCTGTAACATATATAAATATGGAATATTAAATGTTATTTTTATATATTTTATGCTTTCTGTGATTGAGTCATTTTAGGTATAGTTAACCAGGGGTAAATTGGCAAGTCTGTGATCCTTTTACAAAGAGACAGGCTATGAGGGTACCTTTTCTAAAGCAAAGTCTTCTCAGCTGTCACAAAAGGGGTGGGTCCTTTGCCCTTTGGAAAAGAGCACGGTACGGTGTGAGCAGTGGTTCCAGTGGGATTCAGACCAGGAGATACCCAAATGAGAGTCATGCTGAGTTGTGGCAGCATACCACGGTAACTTTTTCAGGCATCTGAATGGCTAGGAAAACTAGTAACAGTGAAGAAGTTCTGAGAGAGGACCAGTCTGTGGCAACACTTAAAAATATGGCTGCACCTCCACCAAAGTTCCATTTGAGCCTTTTACGGTTAGAGTTCAGTTGCTTGGTGTATTGCAGTCCTCTTGTGTTACATATGTAGCCACCCCACCTCTCCGTATGTCCAAAGGCTCCCGATGTTATAAGAGTGGAGGGGGGGCCCTATCCCAAAGGAAACCCAGACCCGAAACATCCACAACCATGAAGAAATAAACTGGTTTTCTCTTACCATGGCCCGGATTCCGCTGCAGATAAAATGGAAACTGCTGCCCCTTGTGACTTCTTCGGAAACTCAGGCTGGAACAGGAAACCTCTTCTTTCTGTCCTCTGGAAGTCCCCCACCAGCATCCTGGCCCAGGAAGCACAGATCTCAAAATGGGCTGAAACTTCAAACTCCCACCAAAGAAGTCTGATTAGGAATTCATTAAACACTCAACCTGTCATCCATTAATTACGCTTTAAAAAACACTCAAGCACTCAAAATTAAGCTGCAAAAGCAATTTAGTGCACCTGAGAGCCTAATGATTTGCCAGGACCCAGGGGTTCCCATTCCTTGCTTAAAACATGTTCGACAACCAGCTCCTTGGAACACAACTATTCACATGCTGGGGGGGCGAATAAACTGGGAGACAAGATGTCTTAGGCAGCATTCACACTTCAGGCAACTGATGTAACCCTGGATGATAAACCCGAAACCTCCTGGAACCTGCACTGGATCCTCAGAGCCAAACCTACCCTCTGGCACTGGTAAGTTGTTCACTAAACTTATCCTTTCCCTTTCTTTACCCCTGGTCAGCCTCTAACCTTGTGGAGGAATGAAATGCTTCTCCCGCCTGGTCCCTTGCCACAGGATTCCAGGAATTTTCCTCCCTGACCAGTCCTTTGATTGCATTATTTTTCTTAACCGCCTTTTCCCCTAGGCATAGCTGCTTAGACGCCGGTCTCATTTCTCTGGCTACGGTGTGGGGGAGATCTCAGCAATACTTCTAGCCCGCATTCCTTTCAGCCATCACTCCTGTGCTTGATTTAAGCTTACACAGTCCGGAGCACTTCCTAAGGCTTGTCCCAAGCAGCGTGTGCCTGGTGCTGCAGGACCTGCCCCTCCAAGCAGGCCCCTTAACTGGGCGTGAAACTTCCAGTACCCCCTTAAACAGACTTGGACCACCCTGCCACACCGGGAATTGAGAGGGGTGTTGCCACCACCCCTCCCCTTGGGGAATCCTGCCACAAAACCCCCAGCCCTGGCAGTCCAAGCCTACTTCCTGTGGGCCTGGGACTCCACCACGCTACCTCCTATGGACACTCACCTTACTCCTTCTCCTACTGGAGCCCCAGATCCTCACTCGACACTGGCAGACTATCTGAGGCCCTCCCCACGAAGCACCCATTATTGGTGTCATGTTGCTGGAATATGGCTCTACCTCCACTTACAAGGGGGGGAGAGTCCCCCTTGAATCAGGCCCAACCTGGAATGATGAGCTCCTCCCTGCCTGCCTGTCCTGCCATCTCCCTGCCAGCCACCAGTCTCCCCCAGAACCACCCGAGCTCACTCCTTCTATGGACTGTGAAACTGCCCCTAGTGGCAGTCTAATAACATAGCCTGAATTGTGCTTTCCCCCAAATACCTATCAAACTCATCCTAAGTGACCTTAACGTCAGTTGGTTTGGTACCACTGCCTCCCATACCAGGGACTCCTTTGCTGCCCTGGACATGTCCCAGTTAGTCACCCAGCACTCTAGATTCGACTGGACAAGTGGCTTCAGCACCCTTCTAGATGTAATACTATCGAACTCACTCACCTGTCCTCTGTCACCCTCTGTCACTGGACAGCCTCCATACCGAAACCTGTGTCCCAGGCCACCTTGCGCTGGTGCCTATGCCCCGGGGGCCTCAGAAAGCTAAAATTGTATCTAGCACAGCTGGAATGGTCCCTCATCCGTCACGCCCCTGATATTGACTCTGCCCTAGACCTCTTCACCAATGCCTTCAGCAAGGCCTGTGAACTTTTCGACCCCCACACCAGAATCCGTACTAAAAAACTAAATGCCGCATGGATCTCCCCATCCCTTATCCAAAAACTTAAGCATAGGGATAATCTCTGACACACTGCTATCGAATCAGGCAAGTTGGCTGATAGACAAGCCTACAACGCGGCGCGTAATAAGTGCACCTGGGCCATTAGACAGGCCAAGGCAGAGCACTATCAGACCACCCTCGCATCCACCTGGGGTTCCGCCTGGACTTTCTGGGACAGCATGAAAGAGCTTAATGGAAAGACCCACTTCCCCCACCATCCCAGCTCTCCATTAATGGCACCATCACTACAGACCCAACTTACATAGCTGATTGCCTCAATACTACCTTCTCTGACCTAAGCTCTGTGCTCCCAAACAACTTTTTGACCCAATCCCCGCCTCTGTCCCCCCTGCCTTGGATCGCCCTCCTTTCTACCTGCACACTATATCCCCCATGTAGCCAGGCCGCATCTGCTAAAAGCCCTTGGTAGCAGCAACCCCAACTGTGACCCCCTAGACTCCAGGATCCTCCGCCTGGTCTTGGATGTTGTCTTAGTCCCCCTTACAGACCTACTAAACTGGTCTCTATGCCTCGGTCAGTTTCCCAGTGCTTGGAAATCAGCCAAAATCACCCCTGTACATAAGAGTGGAGATCGGTCCGCACCTAACAACTACCAGATTATCTCTATCCTCCCCCTGCTCTCTAAGGCCCTAGAAAAATAGTGTCTATTCAACTCTCCAAGTACCTGGCCAAATATGACATAATGTGCCCGGAACAACATGGTTTCCGCCCAGGACACAGTACCACTACTGCTCTCCTGGAGTTCTCTCAATACCTGCACTCTGCTCTTGACTCCGACAACCTTGCCAGCACAGTGTTCATAGACCTCTCCAAGGCTTTTGACACTGTTTGTCACCCCCTCCTGCTCGATGCCCTCCACCAACTCGGCTTTTCTGCTGGTCCCTTGCCTGGTTCTCCAGCTACCTCTCTGTTAGATCCTAGCATGTGGAGATAAACGGCTCCCTGTCCAATACCTGGCCCATTCGTTCCAGGGTACCCCAGGGCTCCATTCTGGGCCCTGTACTTTTCAGCCTCTATCTCAACACTCTTCCCTGCTCCTGCACAGGAAAAATCCTCCTCTATGCCGATGATGCGGTTCTCTTTGCCTCCCACCCCGATCCCTCTTCTCTCCAGGTATCCCTCCAGCACACCTACAACCAAGCTGAAAAGTGGTTCCTTGACCACCGACTTGTCATTAACCTAAAGAAGACTAGGTCAATGCTCTTCTCCCATCACCAAAACAAGGCCAAGAATGCCCCCCACTTCATTCTCCCCAGCACTCTGCACCCGCTGGAGCAAATGACCTCTTACAAATATCTAGGCATCACTTTTGACTCGGCTCTCACCTTTCACACCCACATCAATGCCTTATCCTCCGCCATAAACTCTCTGATAGGCCTACTATACCATCAAAGAGATTGCCTCCCCCAAGTTGCCCTCTGGCTGGCCATCACCTCTTCCGTCCTGTCGCTAGTGGACTATGGCTTGCCCATTTACACTGCAGTGGACGATACCGCCTTGACTAAAATCCAGCTCTCAATCATTAAGGCCTGCAGGCTCCTGACCGGAGCCCCTAGATGCACTCACACTTGTCTGCTTTACTCCTCCGCCAACCTGCTTACCTTTGAGGAACATCTGCACTACCAGACCTGCCTACTCACCAAAAAATCTCTTCTAGGGCTCTCCTCCCCGGGGGGGGGGTCTCTGCTTCCCTATGGTGTGCGTACTTATCTGTTGTCACCCGTAGCTCTGTCAAGGCCACCTTTCTGGTGCCCAGAACCAAGACCGCGCTAGCCCAGAGGTCCTTCCATTACCGAGCCCCTGCTATGTTCAACTCCCTCCCACCCTGCATCACAGACATTGCCAAAACTGGTTCCTTCAAAATCGCCCTCCGGAACCATCTCTTGACGCTCATTGATGTAGATGCACCTAATTAATCCACTGTGGGATCTTCCTGTCAGGCCTCCTGACTTGACAACATCCTCCAGACAGCCTGTCCTCTCCCCTCCCTCCCACCCCACTCCCCATCCCTACCTCCACCCTCCCCAGGTATTATCTAGGTATGTCCAGGGCTGTGCCCCCAATGTAACCCTTGGGTACCTTGTATATGACTGTAAGCTATTATAATTAACATTATTATGTAATCTATGTGTACACTATGTTTACTGTTGTGCACCCGTAGTGTTCTCACTGTTGTAACCACACTATGTAACTCTGTCTAGCCTCCCCCCCCAGACGAGGTGCCTATGTAAATGAGTCCATGACTCAAAGGTTGTAATTCCGACTTTTCTAATAAATTAAAAATAAATTAATTAATTAATTAACCCTTAAACCAGAGGCGAAGGCACCATGGTAGGTCACTTACAGGTAAGCATAAGCCTCTCGGAGATGAGGGCTACACCTTCCCTACCAAGGGAATCATTCCCAATGGGAAATGATGGCAAAACCACACGCATGCCCTACTAAGCCCCCCCAACTCCTGGTATGCCACTCTCAGGGGAAGCCAGCACCAGCCAGAGTCACTAGGGCGGTTCCCCAGGGGAAAACCCATTCCTACCTACTACTAGACCCAAAAGCCAAACAAAAAATATACATATATATATATATATTTTTTTTTTCTGTGCCGGGGGGAGCCTCTAAAACTGAGGAAAAAACTGCATAAGCAATATAAACAGGAACAGCATAGTATAAACCTTGACATTAGATTAGAATATTGTCTTATTTCTCTTAGATTGATTGAACTAACCATAGAAACATAGAAACATAGAACTTGATGGCAGATAAGGACCGCTTGGCCCACCTAGTCTGCCCATTTCCCTACCTGATGGATAAGCTGCAGATTCTAGTTAATCAACAGCTTACTTCCTCCTTCCCCCCCCACTAGAATTGCCTTATTTCTGTCCCATACATTCTTGAATTCTCCCACTATTCCTGACTCCACAACCTCCTCAGAAAGGCTGTTTCATGCATCCACAACCCTCTCTGTGAAAAAATACTTTCTAACACTACCTCTGAGCCGTCGCCCCTCTATCTTCAAATTGTGCCCCCTTGTTCTTGCACATCTCTTTTTCTGAAAGATGCTATCCTCTTGTACTTTGTCAATTCCCTTGAGATACTTGAAAGTTTCTGTCATGTCCCCCCTCTCCCTTCTTTCCTCAAGGGTATACATATTAAGCTGCTTTAGTCTGTCCTCATATGTCTTCTGGTGCAGACCCTGCACCATTTTGGTTGCCCTCCTCTGAACAGCCTCCACTCTGTCTATGTCTTTGCAGAGATGGGGTCTCCAGAATTGCATGCAGTACTCCAGATGGGGTCTCACCAACTCTCTGTACAGTGGGATAACAACTTCCCGTTTTCTACTGTCGATGACTCTCCCTATGCATCCCAGTATCCCCTCAGCCCTCCTTACTGCCTTCTCACATTGCTTGCCCACCTTTAGGTCATCTGATATAATTACTCCCAGGTCTCTTTTGATTTTTGTTGTTGTTATTATCTCACCCCCCATTGTGTACTCTTCCCCTGGGTTTTTCTTTCCCAGATGCATTACCTTGCACTTCTTTGCACTGAATCTGAGCTGCCATATATGTGACCATTCCTCCAACCTTGCCAAGTCCCTTTTCATCCTTTCCACCCCACCTTGTGTATCAACCCTGTTACAGATCTTTGTGTCATCTGCAAAGAGACATACTTTTTCTTCCAGGTGATCTCCAATGTCACTTATAAAGACATTAAAGAGGACCGGTCCCAGTACCGAACCCTGCGGTACCCCGCTAGTTACCCTCCTTTCTTCACTGTGGACTCCGTTTACTATTACCCTTTGCGCCCTGTTGTCCAGCCAGTTTTTTATCTAGGCTACCTAATCACCTAGTTTGTATGAATTAATATTTATATATATATCTCAAACCACAATCACTCTACCACAGATCAAACCACGCACTCACAGACTCACCCATGCACACACTTTAATGATTGATTTTTTTTCCTTTAGAAGAAAATGTCAAAATAGCAAAAACCAATATCCTAATTTACAGCCTTCTAATATAGAAAAAGTCAGTATAATTCATTATCATTTTCTCTTAACTCAGGTCAATCGTGGGGATAACAGCCTGCTCCAAGGAGCAATACCTGGCAAAGTCATAGTTCTTTACAGAGGCTTTAAGTACGGGGTCCTGCTCCTGGTGGAAAATAGAATTCAGGATCTGACTTGGTAGTAAGGTCCCCAAAAGAATCTTTAGCAATCACATAGTACTTAGTGTGACATCCCGCCAGATCCAGCACCAGGGCAAAATGTTTAAATAGAGTTAACCCGGTCCAGGGAGCAGTGTGGCACATGGCTCTGGCCTTCTGAAACAGTTTTTGGGATGGTCGGACACTTCTTCCGGGATGATGTTTCAACCTCTCCAATTGCTCCTGATAAACCCAGTCCTCTCTCTCATCTCCTCCACAATATCCCACTGTCTCTCTGACAAGTAAGGGTAGTCCAGGCTCTCATACAGAGATCGATCTTAACATTGTTTTACTAGCCAAAACACTAGTGCAAATTGCCCAGGGCCAGTGCAGCCAACTCTCTACTTGTCCAGCTTGACTAGTGCAGATTTTCAAGGCTGTTAATGAAGATAAAAAAGTCTCTACTTTAGCAGGCTCTATTTATCATGCTAATCTCTTTCAATGTTACATAAAAACATAGAAACATAGAAGCTGACGGCAGATAAGGACTGCAAGGCCCATCCAGTCTGCCCATTTCTTTTTCTACCTTATAAATGTGCCATCGGCCTTTGCTCTGTCAGTGGCCTATCTATTCATACTCATCTGTATTGCTCCCTTATGCCTATCCCATGCCTGTTTGAAGCCCTGCACTGTATTCATAGCCACCACTTGCTGAGGTAGGCCATTCCATGCATCCACCGCCCTGTCTGTGAAAAATAATTTCCTCACATTCCCCCTTAATCGGCCTCCCTCTAATCTCATGCTGTGTCCTCTTGTCCTGCTATTTTTCTTATATTTAAACATGTTAGACTCTTTCACCTTGTTAATGCCCTTAAGGTGTTTGAATGTTTCGATCATATCACCTCTCTCCCTCCTTTGCTCAAGGGTATACATATTGAGCTCCGTTAATCTGTCCTTATATGTCTTCTGATGCAGTCCCTGCACCATTTTGGTTGCCCTTCTCTGGACTGCCTCAATTTGGTTAATGTCCTTGAGAAGGTGTGGCCTCCAGTACTGCATGCAGTACTCCAGATGGGGCCTAACCAGTGTCTTGTAAAGAGGGATTATTACCTCCCTCTTACGACTTGTGATACCCCTACTAATACACCTCAACATCCCCCTAGCCTTACCTACTGCTTTAGAGGTCTGCTTGGATGATTTCAGGTCATCATCGGTGATGGCCTGGTATGATTAACAGCTTATTAAGAACTGCAAGTATCTGGCAGTTCAAGAGGGGGATCCCACAAAAGACTCAGTGTGAGTCATTATCACTCCTTTGTTAGGACTTTCAGCTAGTGTCCAAGGTGTGATCAAGGTACAGTGCTGTTAAGTCACTAGTTTCCAGTTTTCTGAATGTGTCTCTGTCCTAACAATTTGTCCTATATTATTAAGACCAGTACCCTTCATTTCCCTACATTTTGAGTGTCCGTATCCAACATTTCAGTGACAAGATGCAAGGAGGTATATAAGGTCGGCCCTGCAGGTGGTGGGTTTTATCCCAGCCTCACCATAACTTCCCTCTCCCCACCAAATCTCTTAACTCTGTTCTTTCCCTGGACACCACTGCAGACCAGACTCTGAAATGACCATCCACAGATCCATAGCTACAATTACTGGCAAGTGTAGGGGGTCCCCAGCTCTTCTAAATGGACCATGCCAGCCATCACTGTCCATACAGTCCCACCCAGCAAGTCCTTTCATCTTAAAAACAAAGCTTTGGATCATGTATGGTACAAAAATAAACCTTAATAAAATACATAATTTGAAAGCTTAAAATAGGCATTCCTGGGGTACATACATCATCTTGTATAGAAATAGAGATTGTATAGCATCATACCTGCGTACTGTTTCCCATGGGCTGATGAAAGGACAATGTTAAAGAAAAATATGTTATTGTTGGGGCAGAGCATATTAAAAGCAATGCTTTTAAAAATAAAAATGTCATAGTTTTCTGTTTCCCAAGTCCCTTAGGTTTGTGTAGTCTCCACCCCCAAATAAATCTCAGATGTGCTCCTGGCTCAATTGAGACTGTACAAAAACTTCCAGAAGTGCAGGTCTCCAGTTGACTATAGGGTGGGGGCTGAGAGTGTCTTTCTTTGCCTGACTCTGTTCATGGCTCTGTGGGTGGTGGTGACAGTGTGGTGAGGTACATGATGATGTCAACTATTGTGTGGGCAGAGCTAGGACTGCTTGATTGAACATTTGCGGTTGTTATGTCCTCTGGTTTGGTGGTGGTGGGGAGGGGGCAGAAAGTGGAAGAGAGGAGGCCACTGTACAAAACAATTGGGGGGGCTCACTGTGTGTAATGGCATTGCAGTCTTTTTTTTTTGCTGGGGAGCTGGAAGCAATGTGGGAGCAGGACGAATGTGCAATAATCAGAGTATTTCTTGGCTTCCATTGTTTCCTGCATAAGTGATGAAAATTTACCATTATAATTAAGGGCTAGTGAAACCTTCTGCGGGCTAGTGCAATTTTGAATCAACTTGCCCTGCTGGCTAGTGCAAAAAAAGTTTAAGGTTGACCACTGCTCTCATACTCTATTCTCAGCCTACACCACACCCATCGCTCTGCTAGACTCCACTCCGGCAGCTCTCTTATACTGGTTCTGCGGACGGCTCCTGTTTCTAGCCATACTCTCTTCCTGTATTTAGCATTTAGAGGATCCTCCTTGTTAAGTCCATCCATCCTGCTCCGAAAGGCATGTGAGTGCTCTGGGATGTGGGGGGTGGGTTTGATCATCAGCTGTGATCACCGGACGATGGTAGGGCTTAGGTATGGACCAACAGATGTCATAATCAGTAAATTGAAACATTTTGCCAAGGAACCTGCTCTCATCAAAATTCTCATCATCCGCCAAAACTCCTTTTCCAGACTTGCTCTCCTCCTTCCCTCGAGACCCTAGACCAACTGCAGCAGTTTTTGGTCTCACAGAAACTGGAGAAACTGGCCATGATCCTTCGCTTTTTGGGTTACCTTCAAACAGAGGCATAGGCAGTATTCCCCTGGGCCCTGGGGGTTCGCTCTCAGGTGGTCTAAGGCCTGTGTACCACCCCGCCATGGGGAGCTGAGGCAGCCGGTGAGGATGAACAGGGCAGACAGCTGGGTCACTCCTCACCCGTTTTCTCCTCTGCTGCAACTGCACCCTCCCCCTGCACTTCTTCTACTTTAACAGTCACATCGGGGGAGGGCCCTCGCACTGGTTCTAGCTGTTTCACCTTCTCTGGGGTCCACTCGGTGGTCCGCCCCTCTAATGACATCTCCACAGCACCAAGCTTCCTTGCGACCATACTGAGGATGGGCCTTCTGAAGTGCTAAGGGGGTATACTGAATGGAAAATGGGAGGGGCCCAGTCCAATATGCCTCCGGGGCCCGAGCTGGAGCAAAGACTGCACACCAGTAGATGAGCTATCCCCTCTGCCTTATAGCCACATCTGACATATCGCTCCTCTGCCTGCCCTCTCCCTGCGGCATTCCATAGCCAAGACAACAATGAGGAAGGAGCCACTGATAGAGGTTCCTTGGAGGGAGGTGCACCTTTGGCTCCGATCCCCCATCCAGCCATCTGAGAAAATGGATGCATACCTGCCAGGCCCAAGTACTTTCCAGGATCAGTGGGGTTAACAGTTCTTACACCCCCCCCCCCGTTCTAATACTTTTTGCTAAATCCTCCTTCTCTGCTCGCTCCAGCTCTCTCCACAAAATGGCGATGCCTTCTTCATTCGTTTTCCCCTCGGCTTGCCCTACAGCCAATCCGAATACACGCTGGGATCATGTGACCAGCAAACCATGCAAGCTTACACAGAGAGCAGGGCTGTGAACTACCACCTGGCTCACCACACCCAGGATGGAATTTTAAATTCGCCACATGGCCTACCCAGCCAGGCCGGACCCAACAGCCCTCCAATCTGGGACATGGGGCTCTGGGGGTGCGAGGGGACTTCCAAAACATCCTGGATGAACCCCCACGTACAGCCACCCCACCTCCCATTATGTCTAGGGGCTCCCGATGTTAAAAGAGGGGAGGGGGTTTTACCCCAAAGGAACCCAGACCCGAAACATCCACAACCATGAAGAAATAAACTGGTTTTCTCTTACCATGGCCCGGGTTCTGCTGCAGATAAAATGGAAACTGCTACCCCTCGCGACTTCTTCGGAAACTCAGGCTGGAACAGAAGATCTCTTCTTTTCTTTCCTCTGGAAGTCCCCCATCAGCATCCCGGCCCAGGAAGCACAGATCTCAAAATGGGCTGAAACTTCAAACTCCCCTTCCCCACCCAAAGAAGTCTGATTAGGAATTCATTAAACACTCAACCTGTCATCAGTTAATTAAGGTTTAAAAAACACTCTCAAGCACTTGAAATTAAGCTGCAAAAACAATTTAGTGCACCTGAGATCCTAATGATTTGCCAGGACCCAGGGGTTCCCGTTCCTTGCTTGAAACATGTTCAACAACCAGCTCCTTGCAGCACAACTATTCATATGTTGGGGCGAATAAACTGGGAGACAAGATGTCTTAGGCAGCATTCACACTTCAGGCAGCTGATGTAACTTCAGATGATATACCCGAAACCTCCCAGAACCTGCACCAGATCCTCAGAGCCAAACCTACCCTCTGGCACTGGTAAGTTGTTCACTGAACTTATCCTTTTCCTTTCTTTACCCTTGGTCAGCCTCTAACCTTGTGGAGGAGCGAAATGCCTCTCCCACCTGGTCCCTTGCCACAGGATCGAAGGAATTTTCCTCCCTGACCAATCCTTTGATTGCATTCTTTTCCTTAACCACCTTTTCCCCTAGGCATAGCCGCTGGTCTCCTTTCTCCAGCTATGGGGGGGGAGGGGGGAATCTTAGCACTACCTCTAACCCGTATCCCTTTCAGCCATCACTCCTGTGCTTGATTTAAGCTTACTGGGTCCAGAGCGCTTCCCAAGGCCTATCCCTTGACCTGAGGCCCACCAAGCAGCTTGTGCCTGGCACCCCAGGACCTGCCGCTCCAAGCAGACTCTTTAAGTGGGTGTGAAACCTCCGGCACCCCCCTTAACAGACTTGGACCACCCTGCCACACTGGGAATTGAGAGGGGAGCTGCACCACCCCTCCCCTTGGGGAATCCTGCCACAAATCCCCCAGCCCTGGCAGTCCAAGCCAAATTCCTACGGGCCTGGGACCCCACCACGCTACCTCCTATGGACACTCTCCTTACCCCATGTGCTACTGGAGCCCCAGTTCCCCACATGATGCTAGCAGACTATCTGAGGCCCTCCCCACAAAGCACCCATTACCGACACCACATCGCTGGAATACGGCTCTACCTCCACTTACAAGGGGGGGTGTGTTCCCCCTTGGATCGGGCCCAACCTAGATCAACGAGCTCCTCCTTGCCTGCCTGTTCTACCAGCTCCCAGCCAGCCACCTCTCTCCCCCATACCCACCCGAGCTCACTCCTTTTATGAATTATGAGACTGCCCCAAGTGGCAGTCTAATAACACAGCCCGAATTGTGCCTTCTCCCAAATACCTATCAAACCCTTAAACCAGGGGAGGAAGGCACCATGAGCGAGGTCTCTAAAGGTAAGCCTAAGCCCCTCTTGAAGAGAGGGGGCTTACATAGAAACATGGAATTTGACGGCAAATAAGGACTGCTTGGCCCACCTAGTCTGCCCATTTCCCTACCTAACGGATAAGCTGCAGATCCTAGTTAACCAACAGTCTACTTCCTCCTACCCCCCGCTAGAATTGCTTTTTGTCTGTCCCATGCATTCTTGAATTCCCCACTGTTTATGACTCTGACCTCCTCAGGAAGGCTGTTCCATGCATCCACAACCCTCTCTGTGAAAAAATACTTCCCTCCACATTACCTCTGAGCTGTCCCCCCCTTTCTATCTTCAAATTGCCCCTTATTCTTGCATTTCTTTTTGGAGAGATGCTACCCTTCTGGACTTTGTTGTTTCCCTTGAGGTATTTGAAAGTTTCTATCATGTCCCCCCTCTCCCTCCTTTCCTCGAGGCTATACATCTTAAGCTCCTTTAGTCTTTCTTTATATGTCTTCTGGTGCAGACCCTGCACCATTTTGGTTGCCCTCCTCTGGACAGCCTCCACCCTGTCTATGTCTTTGCAGAGATGGGGTCTCCAGAACTGTACACAGTACTCCAGATGTGGTCTTACCAACTATCTGTACAGAGGGCTAACCATTTCATGTTTTCTACTGGTGATGCCTCTCCCTATGCATCCCAGTATCCCCTCAGCCCTCCTTACTGCCTTCTCACATTGCTGGCCCACCTTTAGGTCATCTGATATGACTACCCCCAGGTCCCATTCCATTTTTGTTGTTGTCAGTATCTCACCCCCATTGTGTACTCTTCCCCTGGGTTTTTGTTTCCCAGGTGCATTACTTTGCACTTCTTTGTGTTGAATCTAAGTTGCCATACATTTGACCATTCCTCCAACCTTGCCAAGTCCCTTTTCATCTTTTCCACCTCACCTTGCATATCAACCCTGTTGCAGATCTTTGTGTCATCTGCAAAGAGACATACTTTTCCTTCCAGTCCCTCTGCAGTGTCACTTATAAAGACATTAAAAAGGACCAGCCCCAGTACTGAACCCTGCGGTGCCCCATTAGTAACCCTCCTTTCTTCACTGTGGACTCCATTTACTATTAACCACTGTGTCCTGTTGTCCAGCCAGTGTTTTACCCAGGCTACCACCCTGGGACCCACTCCTAGACTGGCTAATTTGTTTATTAATCTTTTGTGCGGGACTGAATGCTTTGCTAAAGTCTAGGTAGGCCATGTCCACAGCCCCTCCCTGGTCTACTGCTTTGGTCACCCAGTCAAAGAAATCAATTAAATTTGTCTGACATGACCTTCCTGCTGTGAACCCATGCTGCCTTTGGTGCTGTGCCCCACTGTCCTCTAGGTACTCAACAATTCTTTCCTTCAGAAGTGATTCCATCATTTTCCCTACCACTGAGGTCTAACTGACAGGTCTGTAGTTTCCTGCCTCCGTCTTGCTCCCACTTTTGTGACGGGGAATCTCATCCGCCCTCCTCCAGTCCTCAGGTACCACACCGTCCTCCCATGATTTATTAAAAAGGGTAGTCAGTGGTGTTACTAGTTCTCCCATTAGTTCTTTTAGAATTCTGGGGTGAATCCCGTCAGGGCCCCATTGCTTTGTTCACCTTCAGTTTTAAGAGTTCTTTGAGAACCCTTTCTTCCATGAAAGGAATATTATCAACCCCCTATCCAGAGTACACTTACAAACATGCGAAGAAGCCTGCAGAATTGGGCCTGTTGGTCTGTCTAGTCTGCTCGTTGGGCAGGGATCTCAGCGCAGGCTGTTGTCCCTGCTCCCCCCCACCCTGAGCTGTCCATCCCTGTCCTGCCCCCCCCTCCATGACTCTTATCTTCACCCTATATCTATCCCTGCCTCTCTTGAAGCTGCCCCCTGTCCTTGATGAGATCACCTCTTCTGGCAGCATGTTCCATTTGCTCACCACCCTTTCTGTGAAGAAGTGTCTTCTAACCTCCCTCCTAAACACCCCCCTCCAACTTAAGGCTGTGCTCCTTCGTGGTTTTGCTGCAGCTTAGCCTGAAGAGACCCTTCCTGTTCACCCTATAAATCCCTTTCAAGTACTTGAAGGTCTCAATCATGTTTCCCTTCTCTCTCCTATCCTCCAGGGAGTATATGTTTAGGGCCCTCAGTCTGTCCTTGTACGATATACCTTGCTGCCCGGCAGTCATCTTGCAGCCCTCTTCTGGGCCATCTCCATCAGGTTGATGTCCTTTTTAAGGTGAGGCCTCCAGAACTGCACTGCATACGCCAGATGTGGTCTTACCAGTGACCTGTACAAGGATAATATCACCTCCTATCGTCTACTGCTGATCCCTCTGGCTATGCACCCCAACATCCTGTTTGCCCTTGCCACTGCCTTCTTGTACTGCGTAGAATGCTTCAGGTCACTAGTTATCATCACTCCCAGATCCTTCTCCTTCTCTGTGAAAGATACCCAAACCCCTACCAGGTAATTCTCTGTCCTGGAGTTTTTGGTCCAGTGTACATTACCTTGCACTTCTTGGGATTGAAGCTCAGTTGCCAGATCCCAGACCACCTTCCAAGTCTTCTTAGGTCCTCTTTAAGGTCCTGTATACACTCGGCTGAGTCCACCCTACTGCAGAGCTTGGTGTAATCCATGAAAAGACACATTTTGCTCTTGATGTAATCTCCAACATCATTAATGAAAACATTGACTAGCACTGGCCCTAGCGTCAAGCCCTGCAGGATGCCACTTGTGACCACCCTAGTGCTAGACATCTCTCCCCCCACCATCACCTTTTGGGTCCCATTCCCTAGCCAGTTTTCTACCCATCTGACCATCTTCTCTCCAACTCCAAAGTCTGCCAACTTCCTGATCAGCCTCCTGTGGTGTACAGAGTCAAAAGCCTTGCTGAAATCCAGGTAGAGGATGTGTTTCTCTCCTATGAGTTTTTGAAGTTTCCTCTTAGTTCTGGTGTAACCCCCCTGCAAATGGGGGTTTCGAAAAGTCTTCCTTGAGCTTGCCTAAATGCTCACTGCCAGGTTGGCGTCCAGCATTTTAGCAGTTTAAATGTGACTGCCAGAGAGTGCCTGTATAGCCTCTGTGCACTTTCTCTTTAAGAGCTACTTGGATTGCAGTCATAAGTAATCTGAGAAGGAGCTCTATTGAAAGATGTAACTATTTGATGAAAATCATTTAGAGTGATAATGATAAAGTAGTTTGTCTAACCTGCCTTCTTTGCAGCAAGGACTGTCTTGTTTATCCCCACCATTTGGCCCGGGACTGTGAATTGGACCAATCAGTACTGGTGGGACCTAAAATGAAGCCGGACTACAGGAGCTGTCTGGAGTCAAAATCTGTAGGAATTGTAGTTTTGGGCTTTTGGCGCCTTTTTGTAACTGAAGGGGGAGCTCTTGCTTTGACTGACAGCAGAATCAGCCAACTGAACCTTGTGGATCTGAGGGAAAGCCCCGAGCTGCCTGCTGGCAAGCCAGATCTAAGTTGTAACCTGTAGGAGCAACAGCTCAGTAGAGTCTCGAGCAGCCATCTGTGTAGTTTTCACGTGGAAGAACAGTGGAATGGCCTGATTCCTGGCCTACATGTCTGCCTACTGCTCTGAGAGGGAGAAAGAATTATTTTTGGACTGAATCCGAGTGTGTGTGATTAAAGTAAGCTACTGAAGTGGGACCAGGCTCAACCTGAGGAGGACTGAAGATTGTGCTGAATGCGATCAGCCTGCCAGAAATCCCATTCACTTCAGAACTTCTGACTTGTGCAGAGAACAGTACGATTGGGACCGGACCGAAGAAGAATTTCCTGGTACTGTAGAATCCTTTGCATATAAATGTGCTATGTGTTGAAAGTGGGTCGTGATTGTTTCCCTACTGCGTGAACTGTGTCCTACTTGCTAGTAGCTGTATCCAGCTCAAACAGACTGAATCTGTGGTTAACTCCATGCAGCTGGGCCTTGCCACGAGGGCCCTGCCAGACTACCCTACTGCACAGAGAAAAGCCTTCAACGAGAGACCTGCCTGGGGATCAGCCCCCTGCTCCACGCTTGAACGGGAACGACGCCTCGGCGAAATCGTGTGGGCCCTCCTTCTCCTGGCAATCCAGACCAACCGCCAGCTGTCTCAAATTTCATCCATCCTGTGTCCAGTCTTGGGTACCGTGAGTAACTATCAGGGTAGCTCCCTGCACCTACAATATAATCTAAGTGTGTCATCTGATTTCTTGGTTATTTCTCTTTATTCACGAACTGAGCCATCAGGCTCCAGATGACAAACAGTGTGTTGTGCATGTTGTTTTTCCATCACAGGGCCCCAACCAGCTGCGACGCTGGCCTACCCCGGGCAACGATCCTGGCTAGCCCATCTGCCTACTACCTGGGTACTCAGAGTGTGTGACTGTGTGGGGGGTTCTGAACTGCATGCATAACTGTTTGACTAATGTAGCTTGTAAGCCAATCATCCTGATTACGCCCCTTCCTTGTTCACGTCCCCTGAATAAATCAGATCTTACTTTTTCTGCATTTAAACTGACTGTGGTTCCAGTTTGTGTTAAAAGTACTGTACTGTTGCTATCTGCTCTGTTTAACCTTGTTTTACAGGAGTCCCCAGGGTCAAACCAGAGGAGCCAGCCCTGGCGGTAAGTTCAGCCAGTGAGGGTACTTGCAAAGTGTATCAGGGGTATTGTGAAAGTGATTATTGTGTACTGTTTTGGCCACTAGTGGGAAATGAGGGGGGTTACAGTGTCCCGAAGGGCTGTGCCCAGGCTAGTTTGACCACTACCAACCCTGACCTTCGGTTGGAGGCACCCGTTACAGAACTTAGGCCTCTTAACCTGTTATTAGCCAAGCAGGCAGGGTAGTAGCCCTTGGGATAGTGTCACCTAGGGGTTACACTAGTACAGACAGGTCTGAGAGAAAGTGGTCTGTCTGGTTGGGAAAAGTGCTGTCCCACTGGTGTTCTGATTATCTGGTCCAGTATTCTGTAGCGGTTCATCCTGGCTTGTGGTGGTTGCTTGTTTCCACTACATAGCACCCATTTCTGCACTTTTCGCACTGAATTAAGTAAATGACAATGCTTGTGTAGGATTCACTTATTTTTATTCTGTTTCGGTGGTGGTCTGGATTAGGGTTACCACCTTTTAAGAACCCTAAAGTGGGACATTTCTTACCAAAATATGATTTTTCGCAGGACAATATGTAACCTCGACCAATGCAACAGACTTGTGTTCTCTAAATAATCAGAATTAAGACTAAGTGTTGTAGTTTTTTAGTGTTTCTTATCATATTAAGGTGTTTTAGTTAAGGTAGTATAGTTTTTTGCAACATTTAGAGAAAAGTCAGAAAATATTTTTTCGACTACAATGTCAGGACATGTAGTATTTTTCATGTTTTTTTTTCAGGACACAGTTGCCCAAATCAGGACTGTCGTGGGTGCAAGCTCTGCATCTTGTATTGTTGTACAGTGTTATTCTTCTCATTTCACAGTTAGTTTGATATACTGGAAGTTTACTAATGATTTATGTTAGAAACATTAAGACTCTGCTTGTAGGTAGTGAGTGAATGGTGGTTGAGGGAAAACGGTCGTATTCATCTTCACTAATTATTGGTTGCAGTTTTTTAAAACTGGCATTGATGAAAAAGGGCTCGTCCGGGATTTGAACCCGGGACCTCTCGCACCCAAAGCGAGAATCATACCCCTAGACCAACAAGCCATTGTTGTTTGTGAACTTTGGCTGTTCTTGATGAGTGATTCACCAACACACTGCTGTGGTATTTATAGACGTACGATAGAGATCAAATTACACCACAGCAGCAGGGCAAGTTTCAAAGTCTATAAACAGTAGAAAACCTGAGAGAGACTGTGAGCCAAAGGGTTTTGTGTCCGGTTCCTTCAGAGCCACTAAACAAAATATCAAGAAAATCATGGGAGCCGGAGCTGGCTCTATCTCTCTTTCTGCCTTTGTAATTGTCCCCATTCCTGCCAATCCTATGCTAGATGTATACTATGTTTTCTTTATTCCATTTGTACTACATATATTGTACAATCTGGGTCATTCATGAAAACAGGTATTTACAGTACTGAACTGGTCAAAAAATTAAAGAGCTGCTCACACCTCAAAGCAAACTTTGAAAAACATGGTATTTTGGTACAATTCAGCTTGCATTCCATGTATTTATATATATATATATATATATATATATATATCTCACAGAGTTCTCCCCCCCCCCCATTATTTATTACGTAGGAAATGTGCATTGAATACATGCCCTTTATCTGTTAAGAGTTCATCAATAGCTGTCTCCCTACTTCAAGTCATAACTCTCTGTTCTGACATCATAGTCTGTTTCCATGGGAGTAACTATGATGTCACAAGCAGTGCATTATGACCTCAGGGAGACAGCAACAGGAATAGATGAACTCTTCAGGAGCAAAGATCCTGTTTTCATGCAAATGACCTCAGTAATAAATAATGAGGAGGAGAAATACAGAACAAATGTGAAATACAAACTGGACAGAGTCTGAATATTATGTTTTGTTAAAGTTCTCCTGAAGATGTCAGCTGCTCTTTAAATAAATGAATAATTACCCCCTCTCAGCATTCAGGGGGTGTGGCTGCACCATTCCTCTGGCTTTGTCACAATATACTGATAAATTAGCATCCATGAGAAAGGTCTTTTTTCAGTCTTAGCTTTTTTATAGAGCATTTTCTTCACCCATGCGCCTCATTCCAGGGATATACCCTGTTCGGACCTGATGATCCCTGTTACCCTGGGCCCAGCAACCCGCCAGTTACCCCTACAGCTTCTCCTACATGGCTAGGGCTCTGGAGGGACGGTTGGCCTCTCCCCCCCGAGGCAGTCCACTGTGTGGGTTAGAATCTAGTGCCAACAGTTATTTTACTGCACAAGCAAGTGTGGGAGCACTTTCCCATTCACAAGAATACCACCAGCCATGGAGGAGTGTGGGCTGTGTCGGTTGCCTTCCCACGCCTTTGGGGGACTTAATGTTATGAAATGTTGGTGTTGCAGAGGGAAGAGGGTGAGACTAGGGTACTGCTGTCGGGGTGGAGGGTGGTGGAATGATTTTTTTACAATCCAAAAAATCACAAGAGGAAACAGCAGCTGATTGTGGAGGTGGGCAGGTTATGCCAGTTGCCCATTGTGAGACTTTTTTATTAATGCTTCAATTGTGGATGCTGGGGGAAGGTTGGAGTGAGGTTGTGACTGAGAGTGGGGATGGGGTTGTTTTTAACATGACTACGGAGAAGGGTGTTTTTTAATTTTATTTTATTTCCCCCACCGTAAACTAATACGAATACTGAATTTCCAAATATTTGGGGCCCCGGATATGTATATTCGGCCGAATATTTGAAATAAGGTATTCGCCCAACCTTAATCTACAGTTCAGTCTCTGTTACACTCCTGCCCATAGCTTCAGGCATTGGTGACACTACTGCCCAGTTTACTTAGATATCATTTACCCAGGGATTCCCTTTCCAGTTGTGGTCCCCTCATGGCTGTGAGCAGGGTAAGGACTAAAGGCATATCCATCCCTAAATGACACAGAAAGGAGTAATATAGTACCTCTGGTGCTGATCAAACAAAGGGGTGTATCCTACAAAAACATACACAGTAGAACCAAATTGGAGTTCATACATTGACATCTTGATCAGCCCATCCCTTGCCTAGTAACTCCATGGAGGTTGCAGTCGGTGACTTATCAGTCACAGATCACAGCGGCTTACCCTTCACTTTATAACGGATCTGTCCCTCCCATGCTTTTGGGGTCAGATAATTGGTGTTACTGTGCTGGTCTTCTGCAGAACACAGACTCTTTAAGCCCCAGGCTCCTGCTAGTTCAGATAAGTTCAGCTATAGAAACATAGAAGTTGACGGCAGATAAGGACCGCAAGGCCCATCCAGTCTGCCCATTTTTTCTACCTTATGAAAAGGAGGCAGTATAGTGCAGTGGTTTAAGGCTCTAAGCTGCAAATCTAGTGATATTCAGCAAACCAGACCTGGGTTTGAATCCCACAGCTTCTGTTTACATACTGTGTGACCCTAAGCAAATCTCCATTTGTGCCTTTGTATTCCTGACTGCTTTCCCTTCCTCCGTCTGCTTCTCCTGATATACTTCCCTATCCTCTGTGTCTCCTTATACCTTCTGAAATGCTAACTTTTGGCCCTAACCTTCCCAGCCACTTCATTTGAAAACCATAGCGGTCTCTTTTTCCTCTTGCTTTTGCTAACTTGCCTAGCGCAGAGGTCTGTTGCCTTCACTATGGCCCCTTTTAGCAGGTTTTTTAGTGGTTTTTTTAGCAGGCTATTCAGAAAACCTAATATTCTTCAGGTGAAGCTACCTCTGGCTGGAAGCTGCAACACTGGACTTAGGATTTGCAGGAAAGCGAGTTGTGCTCACAACAGAGGGAGGTGAACCTTACAATTTACAATTGTCTTTGGTTTGTAGCAGATTCATTAGGAAAGTTAATATTCTTCAGGTGGAGGCTACTTCTAACTGAAAGGTGAAATAAGGAACTTAGATTTATCAGAAAAGGCAGTCTTTCAATCAACAAAGGAAGGTGGACCTTGCTTTACTTTTGATACAGTTGTTAAGATTTTCAGTGCAGGAAGAGTTTAAACCCAGAGGGACTGAATACTGTTTACTGTGTCTGTCCTTGTGCACAGCTGACGTGTTTTGGGGCTGACTGCTTTCAGAGCACAAGTCACCAGGCTGTTTTGGGGCTGGGGAGGTTTACTTGTGTCTGACTTGGATGTTTGGATTTTCTCTGTTTTATTAGCAGGGTATTTTCTCTGTCAAATTGTCGTGTAGGGCATCTTGCTGACATGAAGGCACTCATCGCAGCGGTAGAGCTTTTAGCTGATTGTTTTGTGAGGGCACAGTTTAGGCCCAAACCCTTCCCACCTCTCACCCCACCCACCCCTGGAAATAGTTCCTTTATACCTGGGGTTCTGACATCATTTCATCAAGAGGGCAAGGTGCATATCACTGTCATATCCTCTCTAGCACACTGCACTGACAATATAAGCATACACATTATATAATATATATTTCTATATAACAAACCAATCACACACACACACACACACACACACACACACACAAAAAATAAATAAATAAATAAATAAATAAATAAATAAATAAACAAGAAGGTAGACAGACATGTGGGGAGTAGTGCAATGTAATGGCTATGGGGCAGCAGTCTTCGGGAGTCTTTCTGGAGGCTGAGATGCTGCCCTGTTTGCAGACAACCTCTGCCCTGAGGGAGGAAGTTGCCTGTCTTCAGGCCACACTGGACAGTAGTAAGAGAACTCGCCCCAGGCCGCACTGGACAGTAGTAAGGGAACCTCCCCATCCAGAGGCACCAGAGCCACCACCACCACTACCTCAGAGTTTATGGAAAGCACAACAGTTGGACCACAGTGGGCTCAGGAAGGTAAGGGTGGTGGAACAGAGGCACACCCAGTCAGTTGTTCCACTCCACAATCCATACACCATTCTGGGGGAGCATAGTTCCCCTATGGATGCACCCGAAGAGGAGACTAAGGAGGTTGCAGACAACTGTCACAAGGGAGGCCCTCAGGAAGGAGGCTGAGGACACCACAGGGAAAGGAAGCAGCTCCTGGTGGGGGACTCAGTTATTAGGGGGATAGAACTGGGGGGAGCAGGGAAAACTGAAGTAAGGTGCCTGCCTGGTGCCATGGCTTGGAAGGACAGGAAGTGCATCCTTAGGATCATGAGAACAGTTGCACAGGGAGTCTGAGCTGGACGTCATTGTCCACCTAGGGACAAATGACTTGGCTCATCATGAGATTAGAGCAGTGCAGAAGGACTTTGTAGAGTTGGGGAGGGGCCTAAGACAAGTAGCACACACACTGTCCTTCTCAGAGGTGCTGCCTGTCAGTGGCATGGGTGAGGCGAGGGTACTTTGCACCATGTAGTTTAATGAATGGTTGAAAAAATGGTGTGGAGCACAGGGGTTTGGCTTCATTGGGGACTGGGGTTCCACCTGGAGGGACACCAGCCTATACTGGCAGGATGGTCTGCATCTGTCCAGGAAGGGAACAAGTCTTTTGGGCAATCGGTTTAAATGCTTCATTGGCAAGCTTTTAAACTAGACAAGGGGGGGAGGCACTTATAAGCAGCAGGGAAATCCCAGCCTCCCCATACAAAACAGGGTACTAAATGAGAAAAAGACCAAGGTAGAAAGGTCAATGGGGGATGCTGCTACAGAAGGTAAAGCTATCAAAAAATGGAGAGCAATGAGTACTAATGCCCGTAGTTTGGGTAACAGGCTTCCTGAATTAGTGGCCTTGATGGAGGAGGAACATCTGGATATCGCGGCAGTCACAGAAACATGGTACACACAGAACCATGACTGGGACGTAAACATGCCAGGATACTCTATCTACAGGAGGGACAGGCATACCTCTCAACTGTCCCTGATTTTCAGGGATGTCCCTGATTTTGTCTCAAAATTTTACTCTCTCCCTCCTAAAATTTGTGTTTCTGTGACCAAACAGCGGGGGTTATAAGCACAAAATAATGTCAAACATTAAAGTTATAAACTTGTTCTTCCTTAGAAAATGCATTATACACTAAGCCCTTTATTCTACCAGCTTTCTGAGTGAATATCTCCAATTTTGAAGAAGTGACCTTGATTTTGGTCCTTTGTCCCTGATTTTTGTAAGCCTTGTCCCTGATTTATGAGGCAGGAGGTTGAGAGGTATGGGCCCGGACAGGGAGGGTAAAAGAGGAGGAGGAGTAGCTGTCTACATAAGGGAAGGAAACAAAGCAACAGAACAAAAGGGTAAACAGGGAGGAGAAGAAGCACTGTAGGTCAATTTGGAGACAGGCAATGGCACCACAATCCGCACAGGGGTTGTATACAGACCCCCCTCTCAGGGGGAGGAAGTGGACAAGGAAATGCTAGAAAGTATACTTAGAATGGCAGAAAAAGGGGAGATATTGCTAATGGGTGATCTGAATATGCCAGATGTTAACTGGAGTGCAGTTGCAGCAGCCACTTCTATGAGTGGGGTTATTCTAGATGCCCCACAGGGGGCATGCCTTAGACAACTAATATTGGAACCCACTCGAGAGGGAGCAATCTTAGACCTGGTTCTCTCAAATGGAGATGAAGAGAGGATCACAGATGTAGAAGTGGGTAGCTATCTGGGAACTAACGACCATCGAACAGTATGGTTCACAATAAACACAGCAATAGAGTCAAGCCATACAAAGGCAAAAGTACTGGACTTTAGGAGGGCTGACTTTGCCAAAATGGGTGAGTGCCTAAGGAATGCACTAGCAAATGGGCAGAGAGGAGGGGTGGAAGAACAATAGGGAATAATAAAAACTGCCATCACAGAGGTAACAAGCCTTTGTGTGAAGCAAATAAACAAAACAAAACGATGTAAGAAACCACTATGGTTCTCAAAGGAGGTGGCAGTGAAGGTTCAAGAGAAAAAGAAAGCATTCAGGAAGTACAAGGAAGCACAGAAGGAGCAGGACAGAGAATTGTATCAGTTAAAGCAAAAGGAAGCTGGGAAGGCAGTCAGAACAGTAAAGACCCGAACCGAGGAAAAGATAGCCAACTCCGTTAAGAAGGGGGATAAAACCTTTTTTAGGTACATCAGGGAGTGAAGGAAGACCAAGGGAGGGATAGTGAGGCATAATAAAGGGAGGGGTGGGCAGAGGGTGACTGTGAAAAGGCAGAGATACTAAACAAATATTTTTGCTCAGTATTTACAAATGAAAAGCGGAGGTACCTAAAACAAACAATAGAAACACTCTGGATACAGAAGTTGATACCAGCCCATTTACAGAAGAAAGGGTTCTGAAAGAACTCTTAAAACTGAAGGTGGCCAAAGCAATGGGGCCTGATGGGATTCATCCCAGAATTCTAAAAGAACTAAGGGTAGAACTAGTGACACCACTGACTACTCTCTTTAACAAATCATGGGAGGATGGGGTGGTACCTGAGGAGTGAAGGAGGACAGATGTGATTCCCCTTCACAAAAGTGGGAGCAAAGCAGAAGCAGGAAACTACAGACCTGTTAGTTTAACCTCAGTGATAGGGAAAATGATGGAATCACTTCTGAAGGAAAGAAGTGTCGAGTACCTAGAGGACAGAGGGGCACAGGACCCAAGGCAGCATGGATTCACAGCGGGAAGGTCATGCCAGTCGAATCTAATAGATTTCTTTGAGTGGGTGACCAAAGTAGTAGATCAGGGAGGGGCTGTGGACATGGCCTACCTAGACTTTAGCAAGGCATTTGACACAGTCCCACACAAAAGATTAATATACAAATTAGCCAGCCTGGGAGTGGGTCCCAAGATGATAGCCTGGGTAAAGAATTGGCTTGAGAATAGGACACAGAGGGTAATAGTAAATGCAGTCCACTCTGAAGAAAGGGGGGTTACTAGTGGGGTACCGCAGGGTTCAATATTAGGACCGGTCCTCTTCAATGTCTTTATAAGCGACATTGCAGAGGGACTGGAAGGAAAAGTATGTCTCTTTGCAGATGACACAAAGATCTGCAACAGAGTTGATGCACAAGGTGGGGTGGAAAGGATGAGAAGGGACTTGGCAAGGTTAGAGGAGTGGTCAAATGTATGGCAGCTTAGATTCAGTGCTAAGAAGTGCAAGGCAATGCACCTGGGAAACAAAAACCCAGGGGAAGAGTACACAATGGGGGTGACATACTAACTACAACAAAAATGGAAAGGGACCTGGGGGTAGTCATATCATATGACTTAAAGGTGGGCAAGCAATGTGAGAGGGCAGTAAGGAGGGTTGGGGGGGATACTGGGATGCATAGGGAAAGGTATCACCAGTAGAAAACAGGAAGTTGTTATCCACAACTGCTGAGACATAGAAACATAGAAGTTGATGGCAGATAAGGACCGCAAGGCCCATCCAGTCTGCCCATTTCTTTTTCTACCTTATAAATGCCCCATCTGGAGTACTGCGTGCAGTACTGGAGGCCACACCTTCACGAGGACATTAACCAAATTGAGGCAGTCCAGAGAAAGGCAACCAAAATGGTGCAGGGACTGCATCAGAAAACATATGAGGACAGATTATCTGAACTCAGTATGTGTACCCTAGAGCAAAGGAGGGGAGAGAGGTGATATGATTGAAACATTCAAACACCTGAAGGGCATTAACAAGGTGAAAGAGTCTTACATGTTTCAATATAAGAAAAATAGCAGGACAAGAAGACACAGCATGAGATTAGAGGGAGGCTGATTAAGAGGTAATGTGAGAAAGTTCTTTTTCACAGAAAGGGTGGTGGATGCATGGAACGGCCCACCTCAGGAAGTGGTGGATATGAATACAGTGCAGGGCTTCAAACAGGCATGGAATAAACATAAGGGAGCAATGCAGATGAGTATGAATAGATTGGCCATTGACAGAGCAAAGGCCTATGGCACATTCATAAGGTAGAAAAAGAAATGGGCAGACTGGATGGGCCTTGCGGTCCTTATCTGCCGTCAACTTCTATGTTTCTATATTACTATGTAAGTACAAGGTACACAGATATATAGACACTGTCAGCAGATAAGGGCCTATGGCCCACCCAGTCTGCCTGTTTGAGCCTGTAAGTTCACTTTATGTTTTCCTAGAAGCCTGTTGCCCCTTACCCCTGACCTCCAGAATTCCCTTATGTCTATCATTCTTAAATCTCGTGATTGTTTCAGCCCCCACCACTTCCTCTGGCAGGGTGTTCCACTTGTCCACCTCCCATTCTGTGAAGAAATTCTTCCTCATGTTTATAGATACGTAGACACTGTCAGCAACACTGAGGTCCAATACTGCTACCTCACGAGTGGCCTCTCCTACTTGTTACCTGAGGAATGCCCCCTCGAGGAAGTCCAGGATGTCCCTGCTCCTAGTTGAAGCAGCAGCTGAAATGCTCCAGTCTACATCCAGCAGACTGAAGTCCCCCACTGACAACACCTTCCCCCTTAGTTGCCATCGTTTGGATGGCTTCCACCAGAACTTTGTCCATCTCCTCCCCTTATGCTGGAAGTCTGTAGATCATGCCAGTGCGAATAGTTGCTCCACTTCCTGTCTCAAGGGTGACCCACAGTGCCTCTGCCCCCTCCCTGTATTCCCTGCACTTCAATTGCTTTTTTGCTATCCCTCACGTAAAGAGCCACTCCTCCCCCTTTTTTACCCACCCTGTTCTTCCTGAACAGAGTATAGCCTGGTATGGCTATGTCCCAGTCATGGTTCTCATTGCACTATGACTCAGAAATAGTGACAATGTCAAGATCAGCCTATGCCATGATGGCCATCAGGTCCAGGATATTATTTCCCAGACTATGAGCATTTGCGCACATGACCTTCCAAATTCTGTTTCCACCCTTCTTTTCATCCCCCTTTCTTCCTTCTTGCCTACTCTCTTTACCTCCTCTGCTTTCATTCCCTTTCCACTTCATTTCTACCATTCTGCTGTTCCTGTTTTTAGTTACCTTTGGGGATTTCCCTCCCTTAAGGTTCTCCCTCTTGACTACTTTAACTTCCGGGGGGTTAAGTCTCCCTGCTTCCTTCCACCACCTCCCTCAGCTAGTTTAAATGCCTGCCAATGTAGCATCTAAACTATCCACTGAGGACTCTGGTTCCCCTCCCGGACGGACACAGGTCATCACCCCTGTATAGGTCTTTATCCCTCCAGGTAGGACCCCAGTCCCCAATGTAGCCGAACCCCTCCTCTCTGTACCACTTCATCAGTCATGCGTTGAAGCTTCTGATACAGAGTACCCTATCCTTCCCCTGTTGGAGACAGGCAACACCTCAGAAAAGGCCACTGTGTGCATGCTACCTGCCTACGATTCCTCCCCAACTCCCTGAACTCCTCCTGCACTACGTTAGCCTTGTGCCTAGCCAAGTCATTTGTTCCTAGGTGGACAATGACATCCAACTCTCCCTTGTGTTCTGCCACCCCAGCAATCCCAAAGATCTGCTTTATATCCCTTGAAGCCATGGGGCTCGGTAGGCACCTAACTTCCCGCTCCCTCTTCCTTGCTGTTCCCAGATCTATCCGCCTCATGATGGAGTACCCCACCAGGAGTTGCTTCCTCCTCTGAGGTACTCTTCCACCCTCCTTGGGGTCTCCACTATGGAAGACTTTTGCATCCTCCCTGGTCACTACTGTGGGTGCCTCCATGGGACAGTCCCACCCTGCCAGAGTGGTGTAGGAGTTGTGTGGTGGTACCATCTGGAGAATGTGCCTCTGACCCACCACCCTCATCTTTCTCAAGCCCACCATAGTCCAGCTGCTCCATCTCCTTGGCAACCTTTGAGGCAGCGGTGGTGGACTTGGTGGTCCCTGGGTGGGGGAGGAGGCCTCTCAAATCATAGCCAACTCTGCCTAAAGTTGAGCAACTTCCCCCCTCAGTGCTGAGAGGTGCACTCAGATGGGGCAGCACCATAGTCTCCAGAATGTCTCCCTGAAAACTGTCACCCCTCATCCACTGCACTGCACCACTCCCAGTGTGGCACTCAAAGAATAATAGATAAAAGAAAATATCATGCTACCAAAAGCAATGGATTTTCTTCATACCACACTAGAAATATTGCTGTGTTCAGCCAAGTACACCACAAGAACCTATGCAACAACAACAGCAAGGAATTCCCTTCCTACACAACATCCACTATGACCCCGGCATTGTAACCAGTAATCTTCTATACACTTCCAAAGTCTTGTGGATTCCTCCTTGGCTCCTGGTGCACCTGCAATCCATCAGGGAATTTGGGCCCTGTTCACCACAGTCAATACCACTTAGCCTTACTGTGATGCACATAAAAAGAAGGAAGAGCTCAAACTCATGTCAGTCTCACAAGTTGAATTTCAAACTAGTGAAAGGTTTCATGCTTAGACTCATACTAATGTTGTTGTTACTGTCTGGAAATGTGCACCCTAACCCTGGCCCAGCAAGATCTGCTTCACCGGGCAACACAAATGAGACTGGTTTAATTGTGTTGGCGTCTATCCATATCTGCAGCCTGTTATGTAAGATAGATAGACTCCAAGCTTGGGTCACACAGCAAAACCCTGACATCCTGTCCATAGTGAAAACGTGACTTTCCCCGAAGATCCCTGACTCGGCTGTTGCTCTACCTGGTTATGCCATCTTTAGACTTGATACACTCACAAAACACGGGGGTTGGCTGTGCCATATACATCAAGGATACACTCATCAATCAATCAATCAATCAAAGTCTTTATTTAACCAGGCGATCACCATTGAGCAAGCTCATTTTCGAGGTGGACCTGGGTTTGTTAACAAGGAACAGGGGACAATATACATGGGATGCAACACACAAGAAAATAGTAATAATACAAATAAAGTGAGATGCAATAATACAGTATATACAAAGTATCAGCAGGTAGCATTGACAGTAGTATATGTTTGGAACAGAAGATACAGCTAGTTTTGGGTAGGACACAATTTTTCATAAAAGTAAAGAAATATACATATCAGGTGCACCGAACACAAATAAAACCTAATATAAAAAGATATATAGTGATACGGTATGGAGAATTTAGAGCTGGAGCCAGGGTCAAAGGAATGTGGAAGGGACAGATATGGGGGTAGAAAAAGGGGAGAAGGAAGAGTTGATTATAGATGTGATCAGTCTTTTAACAGTAGTAATTAGAGTGTGCTTGGACTTATAGGAGTCACTATTTAGGGTAGACAGGCACAGGATTCCTTATTATGATGTAGATATAGAGATTTAAAAACTGCTAGGCTGATGGGGTGAGTTAATTTCAAAGTTTTTTGCAGCTTGTTCCACAGTTGAGGGAGCACAAAGCTGATGGCTGCTCTGCCAATGTGAGATTTTGCTTTGTAAACATAAAGGTAGATATATGAGGTGCTTCTCAGGGCATACTTCCCCAGAGTGCACAAAGGTAAACAGACAGTGATATACTGGGGCAGTTTATTTGAGATAGCTTTGTATGTCCAAACCGCAGCATTTTTTTGCCGTCTGTAAGCAAGGGATGACCATCCCATAGCAGTGTACAATGCACAGTGGTGGTCTGAGTAAGGAAGACCCATGATAAATCTTATGGCTCTGTGATAAAGTGTATCGAGTTTGGCTAGGGTACCTGCAGGTCCCTGACTGTATAGAAAGTCTGCGTAATCCAACAGGGAAAGAAAGGTAGTTTGAACCAGTTTCAGTTTAGCGTCTCTTGTGAGGAGATTATTAATCCTAAAGAGCAGACCAAGTCTTTGTCTAAGTTTCTTTGCCAGTTCTTCTAAGTGATCTTTGAAAGTAAGTCTATGGTCTAACCAGACCCCCAGGTACTTGAACTTTGGTACGTAGTCCAACTGCTCACCTAGAATGGTAGTGATCTGCAGGAGTGTCCCAGCAATTACAGGATTTATTGCATTTTGAAGGGGTGAGAGGAACATTGCTTTGTTTTTTTTTTGGCATTTAAGAGCAGTTTCTGGTTTATAAGATGATGTTGCAGCTGATTAAATTCATTTTGAAGGGCTTTACAGGCCGCTTCAGGTGTGGGGCTACTAGCATAGAGTACCGTATCATCCGCGAATAGGTGTATTTGTGCTTCTCTGATGGGGGTATCTACATTGTTAATATAAATGGTGAAGAGCAAGGGATCAAGAATGGACCCTTACGGTACACCCCTCAATAGGGGTTTTGGTGGAGAAACTTCCCCTTCTGCCTTTATTTGTTGAAGTCGTCCTGAGAGGTAGTTGGAGAACCATTTAAGGGATAGGGAATCCAAACCAATGTTCCGGAGGGACGACAGAAGCAGTCTGTGATCAACGGTATCGAACGCCTTGCTTAGGTCCAAGAAAACTGCGCAGATGAAGTTTTTTTTGTCTGATTCAAGCTGCCAGTCATTTGTCACCTTGGCTAGAGCAAAGATTGTACTGTGCTGTGCTCTAAAACCAGATTGTAATGGGTTGAGCAATTTTTCTGACTCCAGGTACTTCCAAAGCTGGGAGTTCACTATTTTCTCCAGCATCTTTGGCAGGATTGGAAGTAGGGAGATTGGCCTGTAGTTATTGAGGTCAGTATGATCTCCTGACTTAAACAAAGGGACCACAAGTGCATTTTTCCAAATGGGCGGTAGGTCACCCTGGGACAAGGATAAGTTGAAGAGATGAGTAATTGGGACTGCGGGGACACTCATGGGACATACATTACCAATGGACAGCCCAGGCAATGCCACCCAGGCGTTAGCCTTCAGTGTTCTACTTGGGGCCCAAAATAATGCTCTAACAATTGTGTCCGTCTACATACCACCTAAGAACCAAATCACAGGCTTCCATAGCGTGAAGGAATACGTTACAAACTGCCCCATAACGCTGAGACAATAATTATGGGTGACTTCAATGTCAACTGGCATTCCCCTGAAGTAGGTTCCTTTAAGGGGTGCACTCTCCACACTCAACCTTACCCAGCTTGTTCCTTCACCTACTAGGGCTAATTATAAGACGGGTACAAGTACCCTTCTCGACTGGATACTGTCCAGTCATCCAGATCGTATCACAAACGTGAATGTTCTCTGATACATTAAGCGACCACTCCCCTATTGCCTGTAACTGGTCAAATAAATTCAATAAACCTCCCCCCCCAAAACAATGTTCAGCAGGGTGCTAAAGCAGGGACACCTGGAACCCCTGAAACAACACCTCCGTAGCATTGACTGGCCATTACTTGATGCCACAAATGATATAAATATAGCTCTGGACCACTTCATCAAGCACTTTAATGAAGCTTGCAATAATCATGCCCCCTTGAAAAGGATGAAAATCCTAGGCACCATCAATCCTTAGTTATCTGCCAACCTCATTAGTCAGATGAATCACAACCACTGCAAAGATTCTAAACCTCTCACTGAAACTGGCACAATTCACCCAAATCTGGGAGTCAGCCCTTGTTACCCCTGTTCACACAAAAGTGGAGACTGCACTATACACACAAACTATAGACCTATCTTTATACTTCCACCTCTGTTTAAGGCACTTGAGCGCATAGTTGCGGTTCAGCTGGTGGAGTATATGGAAAAATACTCGATCCAGTGCCCCCAGCAGCATGGATTCAGAAAGTGACATGGCACTACCACAGCACTGCTAGAATTCGCTGGTTTCTTTCACCAATCTCTGAATCGAGGTAGATTGGTGGGTGAGGCCTTCATAGACCTCACAAAGGCCTCTGATATAGAGAACCAAGCTCTACTTCTCAAGCAACTGTCCTCAATTGGCCTATTGGCAGACACTGTGTCCTGGTTCAAAAGCTATCTTGTAGGCCACTCCCAACGGGTGAAGATAGCTAATGTCACCTCTGACCATCAACATGTCCGCTCTGGAGTACCACAGGGCTCCATACTAGGTCCACATCTCTTTAGCACCTTTCTTAGCAATCTCCCTCACTCCTGTCACCAGCAGATCTTCCTCTATGCGGATGACACGGTCATATACACTAGCAATACTGACCCTGAACCACTGGAACACCAACTTCAACTCAGCTTTGAGGAAGTGGAGGACTGGTTCAGGAAACACAAGCTAATTTTTAACTACAAAAAAACGAAAGTCATGTTGTTCAGTGGTGCTCACAGCAAACACAGATCCAGTGCCCTAACCTTCAGGAACTCCTCTGGTGTCCAGCTTGAATAAATTCAACATTTCAAGTATCTAGGGGTAACTGTGGATAGCTCACTGTCATATGCCCAGCATGTTGAGAATGTTGCCAGGTCTGCCAGTATCAAGATAGGGTTACTCCATAGACATAAACACAATCTAATGCCTGAAGCCCTTAGACTAGCTATCTATAGCTCCATAGTATCCTTTGTTGACTATGGTCTGGTTATCTACAGCTCAGCTTCCACCACTACCCTCCGCAGAATATCATAGTGGCACTCAATAAAGCATGCCGACTTCTTACTGGAGCAGCATGCCTTACCCACACATATGAACTGTATGTGCAAACAGGTTGACTTCAGCTAAATGGGAGGATTCACAACCAAACCTGCTTACTAACTAAAAAAGGCCCTTCCTGGGCTCCTGCCTTCTGGTGTTACAAACTTACTCAACCCCTCCTGCAGCTCCCAGCACACGCGTAGCTCAGTCAACCAACTTTCTGTGTCCCAAGATGCCAGACTACACAAGGGCAATGATCGTTTGCATATAGAGCACCACTATAGTTTAATGTCCTGCCCAGAGATATCTCTTCCTTACCAAAATTGGGACCATTTAAAGGCACTCTTCATCAGCATCTTACAGCTAACAGTTCTTGTGACTGTTTCAACTGACATGGCAATACCTCAGCAGTACTGACACATCCTTATGTACCTACTTCTCCCCCTTTCTCTGTGAATGACCACTTTCACCCTAATTGCTCTGCCCTATTTCCTGCCTACTTCCCCAATCCTTCTTTCACCTCACTCCTCTCACTGTCCACCTTCTTTCCACTGTTTATCTTCACTTACGTGAACTTTTGTTCACCCAAATCTACCTACACCTGTTTGTCAAAGCACCTTGGGCTGCCTCCTTTTATTAGGTTATTTTTGATTTCCTGCCGATTCATACTTTTAATTTTAGTTGCAATTTTAATGTCATTTTAAACACTTAAGGTATTGTAATCCAAGAATGAATAAATAAATAAATAAAAATAATAAATTACAGGGTAAGTGGGAGCATTGTGATGCATCCCAAAGCATGCGAGAGATAATGGGAGACCCCACAGTAAAGGTAACTGCTGTAGCCCCTTTTTCCTGTAAGCTAAGGAACTAAGTTGCAAGTGTCTGTTGTAACCAGGTTGGGGGGAGCTTCCGGGACACCAGGAAGTGCTACCTGGATTAACCCTATCTTTTCCTCATCCTGTGTCAGACCCCTCTGCTGAGCAGTGTGTGTGTGTGTCTCCATTTGCTTTACAGGTACTGTAACATTTTCTGTTTTTTTGTAAGATGCCATGTTGAAAGCATACACTTTTTGCAATTTATAACTCTAAAGCAGAACTGATGTTTGAATCTGATAATGTTGTAGCAGTTTTTTTAAAGTTAGTAAGTCTGAAATTAACAGTCTGCAGATTCATAGATGCTGTACTGTAAGGTTACTAGTTGCCTAGATGATTATTTCTCCAGAATAAGTAGAGATAAATGGATGCGTGTATTTGTGATTATATAAAGCTACACAATATCCCTGCTACTTGTAAAAGACAGAATAATGGTAAAAGTGTAAGGCTTAAGTGACGTGCATGCTGTACTAGGCACTCAGTATACTACATCAGCTTTCAAAGTTAAGACACTTCCTAGTGCTGGCCCAGTGGCGCTGAGTGTAGAGGCACTGGACACCACACCTCGCGCCACGCTGGTGAACCGAGTTCGAGAGCGGACTTGGGTCGTCACGGGTCAGATGGGGAGGAGGAAGATTGAGCGTCTGGAGGACTGCATTCCTGGGGAGAGGAGGGGTTGCATCTCCTGTCATTAGCGACTCCCAGTGAAGACTGGGGGTAGCATAGTCTAGCATTCACTAAAAATACCACCAACAGCTTAATCTGGTTCAAGGTCAGTTGGCATTCATCTGTATCCCCCTCCCCCGGGTTGTGCCTGAAAATAGGCAGTATCTGCCTAGTGCACTTACCCGGTCAACAAAAACTAAATAAAGAAATAAATAGTCGGGAGCGGCGGACGTCTTACGGGTGGGCACCAGAGAGTATCCGCAGTGTGATGATGTCATTGCAAGTCCGGATTCTCAGGGACACAAGCAGGAAAAAAAACTCTGCACGCAAGGATGATACCTCCGACGGAGTCCCCAACCACCACCTCCAAACAAAACCTGACTCAAGGGGCAGGGGCTCAAGGGTGATGCGGTCTCCCTCCCATCCCCCTCTGGCAGGGCCCCTCCGTGGGGGGTAAGCCACGGTCCTCTCTGCTTTAGCCGGGTCATGGCAGAGGCTAGTAGGTGTGTATGGGTCGATGAGACTCCATATTCAGGGGCTGATGGAGGACGGTCCACCATGCGGATGTGGAGAGCATAAATAGAAGATACAAAAAAAAAAAAAGATGCTTTCTAGTTTATTAGTTCAAAGCAGTGTTGTTATGTGTGTTTATGATATGTAATAAAATGGCTAAATGAAGTTTAATCAAAGTAGTCAGATATGAATATATGAATATAGGGTTAGTTTTTTCCACATCCTGTGTTAGACCTATGTGCTGAGACGTGTGTGTGTGTGTCTCCATTTGCTTTACAGATTAATAAAGTCATATTGATTTCAGGACACTTGTGTTTGTGCGTGTGTAACACCAGGATGTCTGTTTCTTATACTGCTTGCTTTGTTTTCCTTTCTTTGAACCCTTTTGTACCCTTACCTTAGATAGGATGTTTCACCTTTTTCAATTTCAGTTTTTATTTTACCAGGAATAACACCATTGAGTGGAGTCATTTACAAGGTAGTCCTGGAAGGACACAACAGAATGAAGCAATACAAATACAACAACATAAATACGATACTAAGGATCATATTTATCGTACATTGCACTTATACACTTGCGTAGATCAGAGATATACAAACCATACTTGGCAAAAGCCCTCAACCACTCAACAAAGTCCAGCGATTCACTTGACCTGAAACTTCTCCACCTTACTATCCCTGAAGTCCTCTACCCTCTCACTCATATCCTAAATCGGTCCCTCTGTCAAGGAAAATTTCCCGCCCTGTGGAAGCTGGCCAACATCACCCCTATCTTTAAGAGCGGGGACCGCACTTCTACAAATAACTACCTCCTTATATCCATTCTCCCCTCCCTCTCTAAAGCCTTAGAATGTATCGACGCCGACCAAGTCACTGACCACCTTACAAAATACAGTCTTCTCTGTGCCCAACAACACGGTTTCCGCAAGGGGCATAGTACCACTACCGCCCTCCTCTCCTTCACCTCGCATGCCCACTCCGCCCTGGATCATGGTCACCTCACAGGTGCCATCTTCATAGACCTCTCTAAAGCTTTTGACACTGTCAGCCACGCCCTACTGCTCAACACTCTCTCCTCCAGTGGTTTCTCCAACGACTCGCTAAACTGGTTCGCCAGTTATCTATCGGACAGAACACAACGGGTCAAAGTAGGCACCATATCATCCCCCTGCCTCCCGGTCCACTCTAGTGTCCCACAGGGTTCGATTCTTGGCCCCTACTTTAGCCTGTACCAAACTCCCTCCCGTCGACCATCTCAGGGAACCTGTTTCTATATACAGATGACACCGTACTGTTCGCCTTTGACCCCGACCCAAATAAACCCCACCAAACACTCCAACATAGCTTCCACGAAGCTGAACAATGGTTCTCCACCCAGCGTCTAGTAATCAGCTACAAGAAAACTAAAGTCATGATCTTCCTCCACCCGCAGAACTCCCGCAAGAACCACTGTCCACCATTTCTCACTGTCAACCACACCCCCCTCGAGCAAGTTAGCAACTTCAGATACCTGGGGATCACCCTTGACCCGGCCCTCACCTATAAACAACACATTCGCCTCCTTGCCTCAGCCCTAAACTCGAGATTAGGTGTGCTGTATAGGTACAAACACTGCCTCAGCCCGGAGGCTATATGGATCTCTATCAACTCCTCCGTCCTCACCCTCCTTGACTACGGCATTACCATTTATTGTGCTGCCCCCAACTCTGTGCTAAACGCACTCCGCTTGGTACTCAGCAAAGCCTGCCACCTCATACTAGGCTGCGATCGCCTCACCCATACCTGTACACTATACAACGCCTCTAAATGGCTTAACCTAGATAGTAGAATCAGGTACCATACAAGCCTGATTACTAAGAAGATACTCCTAGGCTTAGCCCCTTCCTCTCTAGCCTCTATTATTCGACCTACATCTCCAGCGAGATCCACACGAAACTCTAACAAGCCACTACTATGGGTACCCCGCCCCATACCGCCCAACTGCAAAGGACTTTCAGCTTCCAAGCCCGCACTTGGTATAACTCTCTCCCAGTTCATATAGCCAACGAAACAAAGCTGGATCCTTTTAAAGCTACACTAAGGGAACTCCTCCTTGACTCTACCGTGTGTGACTGCACCTAACTCTCTCCGACTGCACCCTCCCTTATTATGCCCATGTCTGTCCCTGTCCCTGTTTCAATACCTCTACTACCTCACCATCTGACTATCAGCCAGTTACAGGTCTCCATGCAACCACTGTGGCTGTGCTATAGTGTGACCCCTCTACTGTACAGACCCTGGTCGCCTGTTTGATCTACTCTAACTAGAAGCCCACCTACCTCCCATGTAGTGTATTGTATTACAATGTAATGTTATATTTCATTATACCTTATGATTACCATGTGTTGAAGTGTAATCCTTATTATGTAATGTTATGTCTCATTCTCTGTTACCTATTGTTTGCTCTGTACCCTAATTGTTTGACGTGGAACCTTTGTAAATGAGTCTGTGACTCAAAGGTCTTTCTGAATTTCTCAATAAATAAAAAACAAGTGAAAATGGCAATACAATTACAAATACATTCACTGACTGTTTCTAACAATTTAGGACTAAATACACAATAAGGGAGTGGGTACAGTGGGATAAAATGGCAATACAATTACAAATACATTCATTGATTGTCTCTAACAATGTAGGACTAAATACACAATAAGGGAGCGGGTACAGTGGGATAAAATGGCAGTACAATTCCAAATACATTCATTGACTGTTTCTAACAATGTAGGACTAAATACACAATAAGGGAGCGGGTACAGTGGGATAAAATAGCAATACAATTACAAATACATTCATTGACTGTCTCTAACAATGTAGGACTAAATACACAACAAGGGAGCAGGTACAGTGGGATAAAATGGCAATACAATTACAAATAAATTCATTGACTGTCTCTAACAATGTAGGACTAAATACACAATAAGGGAGCAGGTACAGTGGGATAAAATGGCAATACAATTACAAATAAATTCATTGATTGTCTCTAACACTGTAGGACTAAATACACGATAAGGGAGCAGGCACAGTGGGATAGGACATTAAAGTTCTGAAGTGCAGTTTTTGGAAACAGGAGGGACAGGGGAAGAAAGAAAGAGCTCATGAAATTCATCAGGCTGTAGGGGACAATAAGTGCAGTAAAGACAACAATCGACTAAAGAAGACAATAAGTGCTGTATGGATGGTACAACAAAGGTTTCTCAGGGAGGTTTTGGTTCAGATTAAGAATAACAGTTGCAAGTTTCCTGCAGTGAGTGTCTCAGCAAGGATTTAAAGGCATGCAACCCAACCATCTGCGTGAGTTTTAAAGACTTTTGGAGGGTATTTCACATGGTGGGGAGAGCATGACTTAGGGATGATGTGCCATAGCGAGTTCTTTTCTTAGGTGTGTCAAGCAGACTATAAGAGTGTCTTCTAAGTGAATATACGCCTGGAGTACACTTGCATAGATCAGAGATATAGAGAGGGAGTTTATTGGTGATGGCTGTATATGCCCAGATAGAGGCATTTTTCAACCTCCTTGTGTGAAGCGAAGGCCAGCCAAGTTGTGCATAGAGGGCGCAGTGGTGGGTTTTAAAAGGGGCGTTGGTAATGAAGTGCAATGCTCTATGGTACAGTGTATCCAGTTTAGCTAAGGTGACGTTGGAACAATGGCTATAGAGAAAGTCTGCATAGTCAACAAGGGGGAGAAATGTGGTCTGTACCAGCCTTATTTTTGCCTCCTGGTTAAGCAGATGTTTGATTCAGAAGAATAGACCTAGCCTTTGTCTTAGCTTTTTGGACAGTTCCTTCATATTTGTAATGAATGAGAGCCAGCAATCAAGCCAAAATCCCAAATATTTGAATTTATCTACTACCTCAAGTGATTCCCCTAGAAGGGTCATGATCAGGAGCTTGGCACCTGGGGAGTTTACGTTTACCACATGGGCTTGGTGGGAGAGAAACACGACTTTAGTCTTCTTTGCAAGAAGCAACAGTTTCAGGTGAAGAAGGGTTTGTTGTAGCAGGTTAAATTCCTACTGCAGCTCTAAGCATGCAAGCCTAAGGGTATAAGGAAACACAGAAGGAGCAGGACAGAGAGCTGTACCAGTTAAGGCAGAAGGAAGCAGGGAAGGAAGTCAGAATAGCAAAGGCCCAAACTGAGGAAAAGATAGCCAACTCAGTTAAGAAGGGGGATAAAACCTTTTATAGGTACATCAGCGAGCGTAGAAAGACAAAGGGAGGGATAGTGAGGCTGAATAGAATGAGCAGTGGGTGGGCAGGGGACAGTGAAAAGCAGGTATACTGAATGAATATTTCTGCTTAGTATTCACAAAGAGGAGAAGTGCCTAATCAATTAACAGAAGCACTCTTGATAGAAATTCGATCCCAGTCCTTTCACAGAAGAAAGGGTTCTGCAAGAACTCTAAAACTGAAGGTGGACAAAGCAATGGGTCCTGATGGAATTCACCCCAAATTCTAAAAATTAAGGGAGGAACTAGTGAAACCACTGGCTACTCTTTTAATAAATCATGGGAGGATGGTGTGGTACCTGAAGACTGGAGGAAGGCGGATGTGATTCCCCTTCACAAAAGTGGGACCAAGATAGAGGCAGGAAACTACAGACCTGTCAGTCTGACCTCTGTGGTAGGGAAAGTGATGGAGTCACTTCTGAAGGAAAGAATAGTTGAGTACCTAGAGGCCAGTGGAGCACAGGACCCAAGACAGCACGGATTCACAGCGGGAAGGTCATGTCAGATGAATCTAATAGATTTCTTTGACTGGGTGACCAAAGTAGTAGACCAGGGAGGGGCTGTGGACATGGCCTACCTAGACTTTAGCAAGGCATTTGACACAGTCCCACACAAAAGATTAATAGAAACATAGAAACATAGAAGTTGACGGCAGATAAGGACTGCAAGGCCCATCCAGTCTGCCCATTTCTTTTTCTACCTTATAAATGTGCCATCGGCCTTTGCACTGTCAGTGGCCTATCTATTCATAGTCATTTGTATTGCTCCCTTATGCCTATCCCATGCCTGTTTGAAGCCCTGCACTGTATTCCTAGCCACCACTTCTTGTAGTAAGCCATTCCATGCATCCACCACCCTTTCTGTGAAAAGAATTTCCTCACATTCCCCTTAATCGGCCTCCCTCTAATCTCATGCTGTGTCCTCTTGTCCTGCTATTTTCTTATATTTAAACATGTTAGACTCTTTCACCTTGTTTATGCCCTTAAGGTGTTTGAATGCCTCGATCATATCACCTCTCTCCTCCTTTGCTCAAGGGTATACATATTGAGCTCCGTTAATCTGTCCTCATATGTCTTCTGATGCAGTCCTGCACCATTTTGGTTGCCCTTCTCGGACTGCCTCAATTTGGTTAATGTCCTTGTGAAGGTGTGGCCTCCCAATACTGCACGCAGTACTCCAGATGAGGGCCTAACCGTGTGTCTTGTACAGAGGATTAATACCTCCCTCTTACGACTTGTGATACCCTACTAATACACCCTAACACCTAGCCTTACCTACTGCTTTAGAGGTCTGCTTGGATGATTTTAGGTCATCAGTGATGATGATGCCCAAGTCTCTTCCTTCCTTTGTGACTGCTAGCAACTCCCCTCCCAGCCTATAGGTGGCTTCAGGGTTTCTCTTCCCTATGTGCATGATTTTGCACTTCTTTGCATTAAATCCCAGTTGCCACTCTTCTGACCATTCTGCTAGTTTATCCAGATCTCTTCTCATTCTGCCACCCCATCTGGATCATCTACTCTGTTGCAGATCTTGGTGTCATCTGCAAACAGACAAGCCTTACCCTCTAGTCCATCTGCAAGGTCACTAATGAAGATGTTGAAAGGACTTGCCCCAGGACTGATCCTGAAGGTACCCACTTGTGACTTGCATCTCTTCTGACTGTATACCATTTACCACCACTCTCTGTTTCTGCCCGTCAACCAGTTTGCCACCAGCTGACCAACTTCTGACCCACCGAGCCTACCCAGCTTATTTATCAATCTTCTATGTGGAACAGTGTCAAAAGCTTTGCTGAAGTCAAGGTAAGCGACATCAACTGCTCCCCTTGGTCCACCACTCTGGTTACCCAGTCAAAGAAATCTATGAGATTAGTTTGACAGGACCTTCCTTTGTAAACCCATGCTGTCTTGGATCCTGTGCCCCTGTGGATTCCAGGTGTTGCACTATCCTTTCCTTAAGGTGCCTCCATAATCTTGCCCACTACTGAGGTAAGACTGACGGTCTGTAGTTCCCGCCTCCTCCCTGCTACCACTCTTGTGGGCGGGATCACATAAACCCTTCTCCAGTCTTCTGGGACCTCTCCTGTGCTCAGAGACTCACTAAACAATTCTTATGGCTCTGCTAGTTCCTCCTTTAGCTCCTAAGTACCCTGGGATGTATGCCATCAGGTCCCATTGCCTTATCCACCCTGAGCTTAGCAAGCTCTTGTAGGACCCTTTCTTTTGTGAAGGAGTAGTGCTCACCTCCTCCTCCCTGTCCATGATGCTGAGCTGTGGGCCCTGCCCTACCTTCTCTTTAGTAAATACTGAGCAAAAGTATCTATTTAGGATAGATGCCTTTACAGGGTCCTCCTCCTCACATGCTCCCTTTTCTCCATTAAGCTTAGCAATACCCCTCTGGACTTTCTCCTTTCACTAATGTATCTATAGAAAGTCTTGTCACCTTCTTTACTGTTCGTGCTAGTGTTTCCTCAGTTTGGGACTTTGCCTGCCTTACTGCCTTACCTGCTTCCCTAGGGCAGTTTGGTATGCCTCCTATCTTCATCCGCTGTGTTCCCTTATATTTCCTGAAGGCCAGCCTTTTGGCTCTGACCTTTTCTGCTACTGTATTTGAGAACCAAAGTGGTTTCCTTCTTCTTTTACTGTCTAACACAATGGGATGTTGCTTCAAGTATTGCATCCTTAATGCTTGCCCACTTTGCCTGTACCCCTCACCTGTGTTTCTTTTTGCCAGGGCTAGCTTAACTCTGTTGGCCATCTTATCAAAGTCAGCTCCTCTGAAGTCCTATATTTTGCCTTGGAATGGGATGATTTAGATGTAGTAGCCAAATTGAACCATACCATGTGATGGTCACTGGCTCCCAGGTGACCTTCTACCTGGAGATCTGTGATCCCTTCTTTGTTAGTCAGTACTAGATCTAGGATAGCCCTGTCTCTTGTGGGTTGCTGTACCAGTTGTTTGAGGCCCTCCCCCTGCAGGGAATCCATTATTAGTCTAGTTCTGGCAGATGTTCCTGCTGGTATACTGGTATAATAGTCAAATTAACCAGCCTGGGAGTGGATCCCAGGGTGGTAGCCTGGGTAAAACATTGGCTGCACAACAGGACACAGAAGGTAATTGTAAATGGAGTCCACTCTGAAGAAAGAGAGGTTACTAGTGGGGTACCGCAGGGTTCAGTATTGGGTCCAGTCCTTTTTAATGTCTTCATCAGTGACATTGCAGAGGGACTGGAAGGAAAAGTATGCCTTTTTGCAGATGACACAAAGATCTGCAACAGGGTTGATACACAAGGAGGTGTGGAAAGGATGAAAAGGGACTTGGCAAGGTTGGAGGAATGGTCAAGTATGGCAGCTAGGATTCAATGCAAAGAAGTGCAAATAATGCCTGGGAAACAAGAACCAGGGAAGAATACACAATGGGTGGGGAGGTAGTAACAACAACAAAAAGGAAAGGGACCTGGGGGTAATCATATCAGATGACCTTAAGGTTAGCAAGCAATGTGAGAAGGCAGTAGGGAGGGCTGGGGTATACTGGGATGTATAGGAGAGGCATCAGCAGCAGAAAACAGGAAGTTGTTATCCCTCTGTACAGACAGTTGGTGAGACCCTATCTGAAGTACTGTGTCCAGTTCTGGAGACCCCATCCGCAAGGACATAGACAGGATAGAGGTAGTACAGAGGAGGGCAACTAAAATGGTGCAGGGTCTGCAAGAGAAACCATATGAGGAGAGACTAAAGGAGCTTAATATGTATACCCTTGAGGAAAGAAGGAGAGGGGGACATGATAGAAACTTTAAGTACCTCAGTGGAATCAACAAAGTCCAAGAGGTAGCATCTTTCAGAAAAGAGACTTGCAAGAACAAGGGGACACAATTTAAAGATAGAAGGAGGGCAGTTCAGGGGCAATGTGAGAGTATTATTTCACAGAGAGGGTAGTGGATGCATGGAACAGCCTTCCTGAGGAAGGTTGTGGGGACTAAAACTGTGGGAGAATTCAAGAATGCATGGGACAGACATAAGGCAATTCTTGTGGGGGGTAGGAAGAAATAGGCTGTTGGTTAACTAGGATCTACGGCCTATCCTGTAGGTAGGGAAATGGGCAGACTAGATGGGCCAAGCGGTCCTTATCTGCCGTCAAAGTCTATGTTTCTATGGCCTACCGACATAAAATACTGTGTCGTCAGCAAAAAGGTGGAATTTGCTGTCCTGATTTTAGAATTGATGTCGTTGATATAAATCACAAATACTAGACGACACAGGATCGATCACTGCGGAACTCCTCTCTGCAAGATTTTAAGGGGGGAGAAGTCACCTTGGGCTCTGACCTGTTGTTGTCTACCTATGAGGTAGCAGGAGAACCATTGCAAGGTGATGGTATCCAGACCAAATTTCGTACAACTTATACAATAATAAATCATGGTCTACAGTATCAAGTGCCTTGCTCAGGTCCAAAAACACTGCACTAACGTGGCTTTTAGAGTCAAGTGCAACTTAGCAATCATATGTCACCTTAGCTAAGGTGAATACCGTACTATATTTTGGTCTAAAATGGGATTGTAAAGAACTGAGAATGTTGGAGACTTCCAGGTGTTCTTTTAGTTGTAAATTAACCAACCTTTCAAGTAATTTCAATAAGATGGGTAGTAGTGATATGGGCCAGTAGTTGGTAAGGTTGCATGGGTCACCAGACTTAAAAATGGGGATACTATGCATTATTTTCCAAATGGAGGGAAGAACCCTTTGTGAAAGGGACAAGTTGAAAAGATGGGTGATAGGAGATGTCAGAAAGTGGTGTCCTAGCTTTAGAAAGAAGGGTTCAAGCTGATCAGCTCCGGTTTTTTTTTTAGTGACCAGAGAAATTAAGAGGTCCTCAACCTGCTTGAAGGCTATTGGGCTAAAGCTAAACTTGGTTGTTTGTTGGGAAACCATGGGGGTGGGGCAGGACGGGTCTGAGTTGCATGGCTGGGCGAGAAGTTTGCTTGCTGGAGAGGTGTCAAAGGCTAATCCAGCGGTGGCAAAATGATTATTTAACTGTTCTAGGATGCATTGCTTGCTTGTAAAAGTATTATCACTGGTAACAATCTTAGAAGGCAGAGATGATGATGAGCTATGCCCTTCTATTTCCCTTAGAATTTGGCAGCATTATTTTTGGAGGAATCCAAGGCTGATTGAAAATACTTAGCTTTTTCGGTCCTTACGAGTTTAGTGCATTGGTTCCTGGCAGCTCTGAAGGCCACCCAGTTGGCTGCTAATTTGGTTTTATGTGCCCTCTTCCATAGTACATCTCTGGCCTGCAAAGTTGATTTTAATGCACTAGTAAACGAAGAACAAGACCTTTTCCTAGTTCTGACTTTTGCTAGAGGTGCATGTTTGTTGATCACCTTCAGGACAAGGTTCTGAAACAGGTTATAGGCCTCTGTGACTGTAGGTGCAAGATAAAAATATTGCCATCTTATCTGACTTAAATCAGCCAGTGCAGTTGAATTTGCGGTGACTCCTTTTATATACGAAACTGGAGATGGATGTAAACTTTGGCATAGACCTCACACGTGCTATAGCCCTGTGATCACTGATGTCATTGTGGAGATTTTGTAAGGTTTGTTAATAAAGATTAAATCAAGAAGGGTACTATGAGCAGGGATTTTAGTATTTGGGCGAGTAAGCGCAGGAACAAGCTGAGTGAGGCCATAAGCATCGCATAATTCTTTTTAAGGGTTTGGAGCAAGGGGAATTCCAGTCAAGGTTAAAGTCTCCCATGATGATCAATTTTGTACTAGCTGCTTCCAGCAGTTTGCAGAGATGTGATAACTCGAGGCCCCCTGACAGGGGTCTATAGCAACCTGCAATGAGTATAGACTCATCAGTTGACAAAGAGACCTTTAAAGTGAGGCATTCAAACTCTTTCGGTGCAGTAGATGAGTCAATGACCGATGCCGTGAATTTATATATTGTGCCCCCCCCCCAATGGCCCTGAAATCACCAGGACAAAAGACTTGGTGTGACAGACCCATGCCTGAATTATATTGCGCTTTTTGAGCAAACTACAGGTGTTCATATGTAAGAAACTCAGGCCTTTTAGATGTGGTAGATCAGAGGGAGCTACAATATGCATTAAGGGACCAGGATTTAGTTCTACATTCCCAGAGCAAAGTAGCAATAAGAAGAGAAGTTTCTTGAGTCCATAAAGTATTATTTTAGGGAGTAATACCGGCCCCATTTAGGAAGTATGGGAGTGATTGAAGATTTGTAGGGAACGGTGCATTGGTAAAGGAATGACAACACATAAATTGCCACACGGGCAGAATTAATTATTGGTGCAAGACTGTAAAATGATGACATAGGATGCCAGATAAAAGCTGGACTTCCCTGATAATCAGTGCCAGTTAAACATTGAAACTGCACAGAAGATAGTGCGCTTATACTATTACTAGGATAATCCCAGGAGATAGAGGGATCGTTACTAAGATAAAAGGTGCTTTGCAGTACGAGACAACGTAACAAGGTATGATGTGCGTTTTATGTCTCCATGTTCCTTGCTGCCCAATTACCCAACAGATAGGGCATTATTGGGGTAACGGGGGTATGACGAATTGCAGTGGGATGAGAATAAACTAGGGCAGGTAAAGGGGCTACAAGTATAACAGAAATGGGATGACAAGGGGTCTATAACTACCGCCAAGGGGCATGGTTGGAGGACTAGGATATAGGAACATTCCTGGTTGTAAAGAAACTACCAGTCTCCACCGCAGAATAAATGAACAATTTATGTCAAGCAGGATACATGATTTAATCACTGCCCCTAGTGGTGAATAGATGGAATAGAAGTATATATTACTGAATCAGAAACAGAGCAGCAATAGAAAAAGGTAGAGGTTTATAAGAATTTTATTTTATTTATTTGAAGTATCGAATTTACAACCTTTGAGCCATCGGCTCATTTACAAAGGTACCTTGTCACATGGAGGACAGACAAAAACAGAGAGGGTACAGTTACAGTGGAATAGCCGTCATGTATAGGTTACTGACATTGTTTACGAACTTTATATACAGTTTTGGATATAGATATTTTTCTCCACAGCTGATCCTGTGAGGGTCCACAGAGGTCGCGAGGGCAAGCGGACAAGTCGCCCTTCCCCACCCCTCGAATCCACTGATCGTAGCAAGGTAAGCTGATCCTGTGAGGGTCCACGGAGGTCGTGAGGGCAAGCGGACAAGTCGCCTCCCCACCCCGAAACCACCATCGCAGCAAGGCAAGCTGATCCTGTGAGGGTCCATGGAGGTCGCGAGGGCAAGCGGACAAGTCGCCCTCCCCCAACCCTCGAATCCACTGATCGTAGCAAGGTAAGCTGATCCTGTGAGGGTCCACGGAGGTCGTGAGGGCAAGCGGACAAGTCGCCCTCCCCCACCCCCCGAAACCACCAATCGCAGCAAGGCAAGCTGATCCTGTGAGGGTCCACGGAGGTCACGAGGGCAAGCGGACAAGTCATCCTCTCCCACCATCCGAAACCACCGATCGCAGCAAGGCAGGGTATTGGAATCCTCACAATCCCGACTGACCAAAGAGCTCCATCCCCTCCTCGCTTGCAGGAGCTGCATAGTTGGTGCCATATTTCTTTTTAAATTTTCAAACCCTGTTTGGGTTTGGTGCCTCCCTTAATTGCCGGCGTACATGTGGAGATATTTTTTTTTTTTGAATGTACTGTATTAACAAAGCCTATATAATATCTTAAAGCCCTCTAAAAAGTCTGCCTTAAAATATGTACTGCAGCTCTGTAAAGTCATGTAAACCTTAAAGGCATTGTTTAATTAGCACAGCCGATATAACTCTTAAAGCCCTCCAACATCTCAATATTTCTCTACTGCTTTTTATACCCTAAGTCTGCCTTAAAAGCTTTGTTTCACCTAAGGTTGGTCTGTACTAAATTACAAATTTGCAGCAGCCTAGAGATAGTTTTAGTACAGCCTGTATCCTAGAACATTTCTCCTGCCAGCCTGTAATTTGAGTCCCCTGTAAATGGATAGGGGCAGGCTCAGATCCTAAGCACAGTCTCTCTCAGACTTGTAGTTCTCCAGCTGAACCCCCGCCTATTTCTTTTCTGTTTTCCCCTATAAATCTGTTACCTGACTCTGCATTCTCTCCACAGCTGATCCTGTGAGGGTCCATGGAGGTAGCGAGGGCAGGCGGACAAGTCGCCCTCCCCCACCCCCCGAAACCACCGATCGCAGCAAGGCAAGGTATTGGAATCCTCACAATCCCGACTGGCCAAAGAGCTCCATCCCCTCCTCGCTTGCTGGAGCTGCGTAGTTTTGTCCCCGCCGACGCTCTACGTCGGCTCCCCACCACCCTTGGTGAGCTCTCCCTTATGTAGGAAAGGAAGCTGTAGTCTTGAACCAATCAGCCCACTTCTCCACTAGCAGCCTATACTCTCTCACCTCTATGGCAGTTTTTTCAGCTTTCCATCTCCCTCTACTGGCTTTACCTCAGGTCTCCTTCCACCGCCTCTCACCATGCTTCTGTTAATTATCCCCACACTCATACTGCTGATGTCCATGCTTATATCTCCACCCTGCACTCTCCCTGAAAATCTACTTTCGTATGGTTGTGATGACCATCTAGCAATAAGGCTGCTACCCCCTACAACAAACTCCACAGCATTGCCAGTGATCCTATTTCCCATAGCTTTACAAATACGCTACTGTCATATCTATCACCTCACACAGTACCAAATCGGTACCAGGAATGGGAGCTCTGCACCGTGCACCTCACGGAAATCCCACTACCTGACCCTGTTACTCCCCTCTCCTCCCTAGATGAGTATCCTGCTCCTGGCCTCCCCCCACTTACTTACTCTCCCCATTCCCGCATTTCTAAACTCTAAAGGGGCCCAAGCCCACAAATCGCATTGCCCTAAAAAAATTTACCTGGAAGCCTTTCCTCAGGTCTCTTCTTCTCCTCCTCCTCCTTATGTCAGGTAATATACACCCCAACCCAGGACCTCTCGTACCTTCCATGTCCACACAGTCTCCTGCAGGTGGGCTTCGTAGTGCCACCCTTAATGTATGCAGCTTATTAAAAAAAATGGGACTCATTCCAGGGATGGGTACTGCAACATCAGCCCGACATCATTGCCGTGGGTGAGTCCTGGCTCTTCTCCCGTATCCCTGACTCATCGGTGTCCCTCTCAGGGTATAACATATTCCGTGCTGACCAACAGGGAAAACGTGGCGGAGGCTGCGTCATTTACATCAAGGACACTCTCCAGGTACAGCTGCTTCCCCCTTCCCATCTCATTCCCAGTCCACAGGCCCTCACACTCAAACTTACCTTTGGTCGTTCCCATACCCCCCTTCTCATCACCACTATTTACATTCCCCCAGGGACCAAAAGGTGGCCTTCCACTCTGTGATGTCCTACCTGGCCACATTACCATCTCATAATAAAAAAATTGTTCTGGGGGGACTTCAGTATCAATTGGCTATCTAAGTCCTCCACCACTTTCATCGGCGAAGTCACCGCCCATAACCTTACACAAGTAGTCCCCTCCCTAACCCACCTGGACCATCGCACAGGATCCTCCTCCCTCCTGGACCTAGTTTTCACTAACTGGCCTCACAAAATCACAGGCACCATTATCCTCCCAGATGCGATTAGTGACCACTCCCCTGACCTCTGTTACTGGTCTTGTAAGACCCCTAAGTCCCCTCCAAAAATGGTCTTATGACCTAAATTTGGCCCTGGTAGCCTCACTCTCCTGAAAGCTCACCTCAGTAAGTTGGACTGGTCTTTCATAACAAACACCCGTGACCCTGACAGAGCCCTTGACCTCTTCATTCATTCCTTCAGTGCTATCTGTGACATGTTCGCCCCTCTTGCCAGAAGGATGGTCAAAGGCAACCCAGCGCCCTGGATTTTTGACCACCTACTGGCCTTGATGCGAGCTAGGGATTCTCTGTGGCACCTCTCCATTGATACTGGCCTGCAAGCTGATAGGCAGAAGTACAGAGAAGGCCGAAACCACTGCACTTGGTCCCTGCGGAAAGGCAAGGCTGAGTATTATAAATCTACCCTAACCTCCACCTGGGGCCAAGGGCGTAAATTTTGGAGCAATATTAAGGACATCTGTGGCACTGCCCCTAACCCTGCCCCCACGCAAATCTTAGTCGAAGGGGGCCTGTCCTCTGACCCCTTTCAGATAGCCACCATACTTAACCACGCTTTCTCTAACCTCAGCCACGTCCTCCCTTCCCATTTCTTTGACCCTCCCCCTCACTCCAACGCCCCCTTCCTCTCAGCACACCCCCCATTTCACCTATGTTGCATCTCCCCAGAGCTGCTGAGCCCTACCTCCAAAAAGCCATAAGGCACTCCCAATACAGCAGTGACTCCTTAGACCTCAGACTTCTCCAGCTCACTCTCCATGAGGTGCTAATCCCCCTCTCCCACATTATCAACCAGTCTTTATGTATTGGGAAATTCCCGACACGCTGGAAATCTGCTTCTATTACCCCTATATTTAAAAGCTGGGACCGTACCTCCCCCCACAAGTATCGCCCATCTCTATTCTCCCCTTCTAAGGCACTAGAACACATCGTCTCTGACCAGCTCACTGACCATCTTAACAAGCACAATATACTTTGCAACCAGCAACATGTTTTCCGCAAAGGACATAGCACGATGATTGCCCTTCTCAAGTTCACCTCACACATTCATACTGCCCTAGATAGTGGTCATCTCTCTGGTGCAGTCTTCATCGACCTCACCAAGGTGTTTGACATGGTCAACCACTCCCTCCTGCTAACTACCCTATCCAAGCTTGGCATCTCTCAAGATGCCCTATGCTGGTTCACAGACTACTTGTCAGATCGTTTCCAGCAGGTCAAAATTGGTACCATCTTTTCCAGCAGTCTGCCAATACGCTCCGGTGTCCCACAGGGGTCCATCCTCTGGCCTTTATTATTTAGTCTCTTCCTCAACTCCTTCCCCCAGTCATGTTCCGGAAATATCCTACTCTATGCGGACGGCGCTGTCCTGTACTCCTCCAATCCTGACCCAACCCAGCTCCACCTCACCCTTCAATCCTCCTTCAGTGATTCAGAAAAGTGGTTCACCGCACAATGCCTTATTTTAAACTACAAGAAAACCAAAGTTATGTACTTCTTACACCCACGTAACTCCAGGAAAGACCACTGCCTACAAATTCTGACCACCAAACAGATCCCTCTTGAACAGGTGGATTCCTTCAAATACCTGGGCATCCCACTAGACCCAGCCCTAAACTTCCACCTGCACATTCATCAACTATCTACAGCCCTCAATATCCGGCTTGGCATCCTCTATCGGTTTATGCATTGCCTCACTCCTGATGCCCTCCACCTCACGGTCTCTTCCTCGGTCCTCTCCCTCCTCGACTATGGCATACTTATCTATGGTGCTGCCAGTTCCATGGCCTTATCTGTACTCCAACTGTCCCTCAGTAAAGCCTGCCGCCTTATCCTGGGCTGTGATCGTCTAACCCACACATGCTCCCTCTATAAGTTCACAAACTGGCTTAACCTGGATAACAGAATTAGGTTTCATACCTGCCTCATGACCAAAAAGATTACTCTCGGTCTCTCCTCCACCAGTCTCTCACCTCTAATACAACCGACCCCATCACTCCAACACACTTGTAGTTCTAGCAAGCAACTCCTTATGGTTCCCCGATGCCGAACCTTCCAATTCCAAAGATCCTTCAGCTACCGAGCACCTTCCTGGATAAATAACCTGCCTAATGGTCTCACGAACTTGAATAGAATCGACCCTTTCAAAGCCTACCTTAGGAACCACCTACAGTCCTCCAATCCCTGCGATTGCCACTTAACCCAGCCCTAACCCCCCCTTCCCCTGACTAAGGCCTTTGGCCGGCTAACCCCCAATCTGAAAACCTCTCTGTACTAGCTCCTATGGGAGCTTATAAATGTATCCTTACACTGTGACTAATACCGAGTATCTCTAGTATCAAAATGTTAGCCTATAACTGTAGCTCTTGTATCATGCCTGTTTGTTTGTCCCATTTCTGTACTGTTCTCTCACAGTATGCCTGTAATGACGTGGAACCTTTGAAAAGGAGTCTTTGACTCAAAGGTATTTTCCGAATCCTCAATAAATAAAAAAATAAGCACAGCAAAACATAGTTACCATGAGAGCGCATCCGTTACAGTATAATCCATCTTATTCATGAGCCAGAGGTGGATTAGACATTGCTGTAAGTGGTGGTAGTCCATAATGGACTTTGTCAGAGGTTTGGGCCCAAGAGGGCATGAGAGAGCATAGGTTAGTTGCAGTTACAGGAGCAGACATTGAGGAGGTGATTGCAGAGAGCGACTTTGAAAGGGGCAGTCTTGGGTGTGTTGGTGATGGTGGCTGGGAGTGCATTAAACCAGACAGGGGCCCTGTACCAGAAGGATCTCTGGGCAAGGGAGGTTTTTAACCTGGGTACCGCCAGTATAGCTTCGTCCGAGTTGCGGGTGGAGATAGAGGGGGTGGCAAGTTTGAGAGAGGTGGTGACTGACTGAGCAGAATTTTCTTGGTCAGTAGGCAGGTCTGGTAATGGAGTCTTTCATCGAAGTTGAGGACATTTGAAGTGGAATAGTGGGAGAAGGTGTGGGTGAGCCTAGGGGCACCAGTTAGGAGCCTGCAGGCCTTATTGAGGGAGATTTGAATTTTCTGGAGTGCGGAATTACTGCTGCCCCATACACAGGGAGCCCATAGTCCACTAGGGACAGTATAGAGGAAGTAATGGCAAGCCTAAGGGCATTAGGAGGGAGGCAGTCCTTGTGCTGGTAAAGGAATCCAATATGAGTGTTCACGGCGGCCGCTAGGGTGTTTATGTGGTCTTGGAAGGTAAGGGCAGAGTCGAGGGTAAGCCCAAGATATTTGTAGATGGATACCTGTTCAAGGGGGTGCTGGGGAGGATGAGGAGAGATGCACTTTTCGCTTTGTTTTGGTGGTGGGAGAAAATCATCAATTTCATCTTTTTTAGGTTTATGACCAGTTTACAGTCCTTGAACCATGTTTCAGCCTGGAAGAAGGAGTGTTGGAGGGAGTCCTGGAGGGGAGTAGGTTTATGATGCGAGGCATAGAACACTGCATCATCCACATACAGTAGGATTTTTCGGAGTAGACCTTTGGCAAGGTGTTTAGGTAGAGGGTGAAGAGTAGTGGACCCAGGATGGAGCACTGGGGCACCCCGGAGTGGACAGGTAGTGTGTCCGATAGGGTCCCATTTATTTTGATGCATTGGGACTGAGTGGAGAGGTAACTGGCACACCATGCCAGGGAGCCCATGGAGAAGCAAAGTTGGTAGAGGCAGTCAAGAAGGAGTGGGTGGCAGACCATGTCGAAGGCCTTGGAAAGGTCTATGAACACAACTCCAGCAATGTTACCGGAGTCTAGGGAGGAGTGTTGGAAGTTGGCGAATTCTGGGAGGGCTGTGTTAGTGCTGTGGCCTGAACGGAAGCCATGCTGCTCCAGCCATACTATGTCATGCTTGGCTAGGTATTCAGTGAGTTGCGTGGCAACCACTTTTTCTAAAGCTTTGAGGGGAGAATGGAGATGGATCAATAGTTACTGGAGGAGGATTTGTTGCCATTTTTATGAATGGGGGTAACAATGGCTGTCTTCCAGGCACTGGGGAATTGCCCCAGGCAAAGGGATCTGTTGAGTAGGTCCGTTAGAGGGACTAGCTGAAGGAGCTTAATGTCTAGGGGGTCATTGCTAGGGTTATTGCTGTTCAGTGCTTTTTTCAGGTATGGACGGGCTTCATGGGTAGATATTTTGTGCAGGAGGAAATGAGGGCGCTGCAGGGTTGGGGGTTGGGATTCGGGCACAGGGTCAAAGAAACAACTGGGGACAACAGTGCTGAGATCTGTGAAGGTGGTGTTTAGACAGTTTGTTATGGTAAGTGGGTCAGTGGAAATGGTGCCGTCTATGGAGAGCTGGGAGGGAAGTGGGGAGTGTGATTTCCCATTAAGTTCTTTGATATTACTCCAGAAGGTCCATGCAGACCCCATGTGGCAGTGAGAGTAGTTTGATAGTGGTCTGCTTTGGCCTTGCGGATGGCTCGCGTGAATCCATTGCGTGCGGCATTATAGGATTGTTTGTCAGCCGACCTGCCAGACTCCTTAGCTTTGTACCAGAAATTGTCCCTTTCCCTCAGTTTTTGGAGTAGGGAAGGGGTGATCCATGGTACATTTTGTCTTTTGGTGCGGTGTTTGGTGAGTGGTGCATAGAGATCACAGGCCTTAGTGAAGGCCTGCGTGAACAGATTGAGCGTAATGTCAATGCTGGGGGCTATATTAATGGAGGGCCAGTCCATTTGGGCGAGAAGTTGTTTAAGTTTTTTTAACCCCCCCTGGGCAGAGACGGCTTTGGAAGGTGGTTTTGGCTATGGGTTTGGGGGTGGAGGAGGTCCATAGGAATAGGATGGGCGAGTGGTCGCTTAAGGAGTCAGGAAGAACATTTATGTCCTGGATTTTGTGGGGCTGGTTAGAGATAATGATATCCTGGAGGGTGCTGGTACCAGTAGAAGGATGAAGTCTGGTAGGTTGAGTGACTAATTGGACCATGTCGAGGACGGTGAAGGAGTCCTTCATTGGTGCGGCCGAGGGACCAAGCAAGTTGACATTTATGTCCCCTACTAGTGTCTGTTCAGCTTTGTGTGGGAGGGTAGAGAGATATTCAGTGAGGGATGTGATGGCTGGCTTTTGGTTCTTAGGGAGTATATAGAAGACTGTGAGGTATAGTGGGCCCCTGGAGGGGTCCGGGGTGATTTTTAAGGTGAGGGCTTGGGTTCCGTTTTTTGAGCTTGGGGGCCGGAGCATGAGGCCAATAATGTTATCTCTGTTGTAGATTGTACAACCGCCCCCATGTTTTTCCACCCAGTCTTCCCGGTATAGGGTGTATCCGGGGAGTGAGACAAAGGAGTCTTGAGTAGATTTGGAGAGCCAGGTCTCAACTAGTACAATGATGTCTGGTTGGTGTAGGATGGCACAACATTGGAGCGCTGCAGATTTTTTTGGCAGGCTGCATATGTTCAAAAAGGCAATGCGGAGTCCAGAGGACCTAGTTGGTGGACTGGTGGGGGAGGGCCTGGATTAGGGTGGATATTACCAGAGAGGAGTAATAGAATGACTAAGGTTCTAGCCATAGGGTGGCAGCGTACGTTGAGAGGAGGGGGAGGCCATAGTGGAGCAGGGGATGTGCAGGGTTTGGAGGGTTAGGAAGACACAAAGGAGGTGGAGCCAAGGAGAGCCAGGGTGGGCGGCAGGGTTAGGAGGGCAGCTAGGGGGTGGATGCAGGGGTCCAGGGTACGATGACAAGGTGGGGGGATGGGTAATTCCGGAGAGATACGAAGGTGCAGTCCACAAAGGGCATGGGGTGAGGTCTGGCTGGTGGGAGGTGAGCCCCCTAGGTGGTTATGAAGATGAGGCACATAAAGAGGAAGTGAAGAGACATGGTGCCTAGGTAGCCTTGGAATCAGAACAAAGTGGTGTGGTAGGAGCCCAAAAGCTTTAAGAGTTTTAAAAAGAAATCAAAAGAATTTAGCTTGACCTGTTGGCTTAGTGGCAGAGCTGCTGATTTTGGTGTCAAGAGTACAGCGTTTGAGACCTGTAATGGGACAGAAGATACTGTAAGTATTTTTTTGCTGAGTATGGAGACACACACCTTAAGAGCTTTAAAACAGAGAGAAAAATTAGCCTGGCTTAGTGGTAGAGCTGTTGACTTTGGAGTCAAGAGTACAGGGTTTAAGACTTGTAGGAGACAATAGCAAACTATGGGGAAAAAGGGGGCTCAGTAGTAGGAAAGTGGGGAAGAGTAGAGATTAGGAGAGAAAACAGAGTTGTGTGAGGAAGGCAAAAAATAGGGACTAGGAGGGAGCAGTAGTGACTGCTAGGGATATTAGTTATATTAACTGATATTAGCTGCAAATAAGGAGTGGAGATGAGGGATGGAGTGGGCACTGCAGCAACACCTAGTGGTCAGAAATTATAAGCTGCAAATGGGAAAGTGGAGTGTCAGTAATGGAAAGAGAGATCATGTGATGGTTCACGTGACCTGTATGCAGCAATAAAGGTAGAGCCAAGTGTGGGTGGGGCAGTCAGTGCAGTGCTGATGGGGTAACACCCCATTCAGACAGTAAGCTGGAAGGAGAGAGACTCTTAAAACCCCTCTGTGAATCCTGCAGTCCCCTGATGAGAGCTCTTCAGCTGGGCAGTGTTCTGCAGGTGGGGAAGAATTTTATAAGGTGCAGTAAGAAGTAGGTGGTGAAGAACCAGAGAAAGGATGGAGCAGGGTGAAGATATATTTCAGAATCTGGAATGAGTATATATTTCTGAAACTTGAGTAAAGCAACAGTAGATGAAGTTAAGGGTGAGAAGGGTATTGGGGGAAGGGAGAAACAGGAAGGCTTGGAGGCCTAGTGGAAAGTGTCACAGACTCTGGAGAGGAGCGTACACCACAGGCCGCTGATTGAATCTCACAGGAGGGATGAATCAGAAAAGTAATATAAAAAGAAAAGAGGAGATGGGGTATTTTATGTGAGGGGAAAAATATATTTCAGAATCTGAAATGAATATATGTAACCCGTAGGTGGCACTATCCCAAGGGCTACTACTCCTGCCTGCTTGGCTAGTAGCAGGTTAAGGGGCCTGGGTAATGAAACGAGTGCCTCCACCTGGAGGTCAGGGTTGTTAGTGGTCAAACTAACCTGGGCACAGCCCTCCGGGACACTGTAACCCCCCTCTTTCCCTTCTAGTGGCCTGAACAATATACAATAATTACCTCCACAATTACCCTTATTCACCAGGCAATTACCCACACTGTTAGCACTTACCACCAGGGCTGGTCCCTCTAGCCTGACCCTGGGGACCCCCTGTAAAACAAGGTTAAGCACAGCAAATAGCAACAGTACAATACTTTTGGCACAAACTGGAACCACAGTCAGGTTAAATGCAAACAAAGTTAAATCTGATTTATTCAGGGGACTTGAACAAGGGAGGGGCGTAATTAGGTTGATTTGCTTAAAAGCTATATTAATCAGACAGTTATGCATGCAGTTCAGAGTCCCTACACAGTCACACACTCTGGGTACCCAGGTAGGAAAATGATGGGCTAACCAGGAACGTTGCAGCTGGTTGGGCCCTGTGATGGAAGAAAGCAACATGCACAACACACACTATTTGTAATCCGGAGCCGGAGGGCTCAGTTCGTGAAAGAAAAGGAAACAAGACAATCAGATGACAACACTTTTAGATTTAGCTGTTGTTGCAGGGAGCTACCCTGATGTTTACTCACGATACCCAATACTGGACACAGGCAGGACGAAATCGAGACTGCAGGCTGTTGAGCTGGAGTGCCCGGAGAATCACCAAGGCGTTGAGCAGGGGGCTGATCCCCAGGCCGGTCTCTCATCAATGACTTTCTCTGCGTAGCAGGTATTCTGGCTGGGCCAGTGTAGCACGGCCCAGGCAAACGGAAATGGATACGGATTCAGTCCGTGGAGCTGGATACAGCCTCCAGCAAGCAAAACACAGTTCAGACACACAGTGGGGAACCAAATCACGACCCACTATAAACACACAGCACATTCACATGTAAGGAAATTCCACTGTACCGGGCAAGTGGCTCTCTGGTCATGATTACAGAGTCTCTGCACAATCCGGGAGTTCAGAGGTAGCTGGAAGTCCTGACAGACCGATCGCATTCAGCAAATCTTCGGTCTTTTTCAGGTTAAAGGCTGGTCACAATTCAGTGGCTTAATTCGCTCTCCAAATTCGGATTCAGTCTGAATAAAGCACAAGTTCCCTCTCAGGAACAGCAGGCATGCAGGCCAAACTCAGGCCTTTCCACAGTTCTCCCACGCAAATCCACTATGGATTGCTGCTCGAACTATCTCGAGCTGTTACTTCTTCACTTCCCAACTCAGATCTAACTGAAACTGCAAGCAGTTTGAGACTTTCCCCAAGATCCAAAAGGTTCAGTTGGCTGATCTGTCTGTCAGTCACAACAAGGGCTCCCCCTCCAGGTTATTTTAGGCACCAAAGGCCCAAAACTACAGTTCCTACAAGTTTTGGCCCCACCAAGCCACTGTAGGCAGGCTCCATTTTACAGTCCCAAATGTACTGATTGGCCCATTCTGCAGTCCAGGACCAAGATGATGGAAACAAACAGAACTGTCCTTGCTGCAAAGAAGGCAGGTTAGAACAAACTGCAGTATTATTACTACTCTAACAAATGATCAGTAAACAAGTACATCTTCTAACAGAGCTCCCTCTCAGATTAATTATGACTGCAATCCAGGCAGCTCTTACAGAGACAGTACACAGAGGCTATACAGGCACTCTCTGCAATACATTTAAACTGCTAAAATGCAGGACACCAGCCTGGCAGTGAGCATTTAGGCAAGCTCAAGGAAGACTTTTCGGGAACCCCCATTTCTGGGGGGGGGGTTACATATATATTTCTGAAGCTGAGTAAAGCAGCAGTTGAAGAAGTAAAGGTTAGTTGGCCTAGTGGAAGGTGTTACAGAATACAGTGGTGGGAGAGACAGAGAGGATAAGGGTTTTGACAAGTAAGGTGTAATTGTACCTCTGAGATGGTTTAGAGGTTAGGGTTACTGCCTCTGGTGTGGAAGCTGGAGGGTTCGTAACCCAGGTAGGAGTACAGGGCAGGTGGTGGTGGGGTTTCACCAGAGGTGGGCAGGGAAGTAGAGAGAAGCCTAAAGAAGAGTGCTATTCAGCACAGATAGAGTTAATTATTCTAGAGGTCTAGGAGGAGAGAGTCAGGCACAACAGTGATTCTTAGTGGCTGTGAATATAAACTGCTAAAGGCAAACTTGGGTGATTGTTTCAGGGACGACCAGTCATGTGATTGATCACGTGACATAGACTCCCTATAAAAGGGGGTGGGTGGAGCAGTCGCTGCATAAGTAGCGACAGGCTACCACAGTTCCACACCTTTCTGTTAGATCCTACCACTCTTCCCTAGCAGTGTGTGCTTACCAACAAGAGTTTAGTAGGGCTCCTACCACACTTGTCCTACGTCTCCGCTGCTGTGCAGAGTTTCTAGCTTCCAGCTGCTTCATTGGGCTGACTCCAGTGGGCAGATTCTTCTGTGATGTCCTTTTCTCGTGGGTCCTTAAGCCACTTGATGGCCTACTCCTTATGTAAAAGCAGAAGCGAAATGGATCTGGGGCACACCTAACTCTGCTTTCACAGGTCACAGGCTCTTCCATTTAGCTGTCTCAGCTAGCAGTTAAGTGATGGGGAGCTGTGGCTGCTTTCCCTGTTCTTCTCCCAAATATGCTGCCTCGAAAAGCAGAATTAAACTGGATCTGGGGCATACCTGACTCTGCTTTCACAGGTCACAGGCCCTCCCATTTAGCTGTCTCAGCTAGCGGTTAAGTGATGGGGAGCTATAGCTGCTTTCCGCTGTTCTTCTCCCAAATATGCTGCCTCTAAAAGCAGAATTAAACTGGATCTGGGGCATACCTGACTCTGCTTTCACAGGTCACAGGCCCCTCCCATTTAGCTGTCTCAGCTAGCAGTTAAGTGATGGGAGGAGGGGTAGCAGTAGCTGCTTTCCCCTGTTCCTCTCCCAATAATGCTGCTGCTAAAAGCAGAAGCATAGTCTTTATTGTGTACTATCCTGCAACATATTTATTTATTTTATTTAGGTTTTTTTGGACCAAGTAAATGCAGTAGACAAATTCTGCCTAATTTCAGGCATGACCCGGGGGTGGGGGATACATATGAATGCCAACTGACAATGAACCAGATTAAGCTGTTGGTGGTATTTATAGTGACTGTAAATAGCATGGAGTATTAAATGTTATTTTTATATATTTGATGCTTTCTGTGATTGAGTTATTTTAGGTATAGTTAACCAGGGGTAAATTGGCAAGTCTGTGATCCGTTTACAAAGAGACAGGCTATGAAGTTACCATTTCTAAAGCAAAGTCTTCTCAGCTGTAACAAAAGGGGTGGGTCCTTTTGCCATTTGGAAAAGAGCCCGGTACGGTGTAAGCAGTGGTTCCAGTGGGATTCAGACCGGGAGATACCCAAGTGAGGGTCATGCTGAGTGGTGGCAGCATACAACGGTAACCTTTTCAGACATCTGAATGGCTAGGAAAACTGGTAGCAGTGAAAACTGAGTTCTGGGAGAGAACCAGTCTGTGGCAACACTTAAAAATATGGCTGCACCTCCACCAAAGTTCCATTTGAGCCTTTTATGTTTAGAGTTCAGTTGCTTGACATATTGCAGTCCCCATGTGTTACATACAAACATTTGAAGAAGCCAGCAGAATTGTGCCTATTGGTCTATGTAGTCTGCTCATTGTGCAGGGATCTCAGCTCAGGCTGTTGTCCCTGCTCCCTGACCCTAACCTGTCCATCCCTGTCCTTTCTCCCTTCCATGACCCTTATCTTCCCCCATATCTATGCCAGCCTCTCTTGAAGCTGCTCCCTGTCCTCTACCTCTTTTGGCAGTGTGTTCACCACCCTTTCTATGAAGAAGTGTCTTCTAACCTCCCTTCTAAACACCCCCCTCCAACTTAAGGCTGTGCCCCCTCGTGGTTTTGCTGCAGCTTAGCCTGAAGAGACCCTTCCATTCACCCTATTAATCCCTTTCAAGTACTTGAAGATCTCAATCATGTTTCCCATCTCCCTCCTGTCCTCCAGTCAGTACATGTGTAGGTGTCGTCCGAGGCACAGGTCAGGAAGCACAGGATGATCAGGAGCAGTTGTAAAATTCGCAATCAGTGTTTTATTATTAGTAATAACAGCAAAATAAAAATACAAATTTGTTCAGTATAACTATTTACAAAGGCAGTACAAAAGAGAAAACAAAGTCCTTATTCTGGTGTTTCTTTTCAATTTTAAATCTCAGTCTCTCTCTCTAAAACATTGCTGCTGTTTTATAACCCACTCTTTGCAGGGAGCTCATTAAGGAGACATAGTGTTTTCTTCACAGAATGGTCTTGTCAGTTCCCAATGTTCTTGCAGGTGCAGCAAAAATAACATAACCCCCAGAAGCTTGGCAGAAGACACCAGGAGAAAGGACTGCTGTGTGACTGAACTTCTCTGCTGGGACTATATTGCTCTCCTTCCTCCACCCCACCCCCACCCAAAGCTAGTTCTATTTTTATAGGCACAGGATTTGACTGACAACAGGAACTTCCTGTTTAGGGCAGGAAGTGAGTGATCACAGAACCACCAAGGACCCACCATCCTAGAGGGCAAGAGTAGCTCGCCCCCTCTAGCTGCTGGAGGTCTGCCTCTGAACAAGTAAGTGGTCTACTGAGAAATATAGGATATTCTTGTCTCAGAACAGGACAATCAGGAGCTTAAAGGCACACAGGCAGAAAGTAAGGAGAGAGAAAAAACAGAGGAAAGAGTAAGGATTGCAAACAGTTAAGGGGCCAGAAATAAGACATGATTGGAGTGGTGCAGTGCAGTGGCTGTGGAGCAGCAGTCTTCCGGAAAATGTTCTGGAGGAAGCGGTGTTGTCCCATCTGCAGGCACCTCTCTGGGCTGAGGGAGGAGGTTGCTCATCTCCAGGCTGAGTTGGCCAGGATTTGTGGGACCTCCTCTTCCATCCAGGGACCACCAGTGCCACTGCCGTTGCCTCAGAGGTTGCCAAGAAAGAGGAGCGGTTGGACCACAGTGGGCTCAGGGAGGGTGAGGGTAGTGGAACAGAGGTGCATCCCTCCATTTGTACCTCTCCACAATTCCTATGCCATTCTGGCAAAGTGTGGTTCCTCTATGGAGGCACCCACAGTGGAGACCAAGGAGGATGCTGGGAACCTCCACAAAGGAGACCCACAGGAGGGTGGCAGGGGAAGGAAACAACTCCTGGTGGGGGACTCCATTGTTAGGAAGGTAGAACTGGGCAAGGAAGGGGAGAGGGAGGTAAGGTGCCTGCCTGGCGCCATGGCTTGGAGGGACAGGGAGCGAATCCTCAGGATTGCCGGAGCAGCTGCACAGGGGAGGGAGCTGGATGTCATTGTCCACCTAGGGACAAATGACCTGACTAAGAAAGGGATTAGAGAAGTGCAGGAAGAGTTTGTGGAATTGGGGAGGGCCTTGTCAAGTAGCACGCACGGTAACCTTCTCAGAGGTGCTACCCATCTATGGCATAGGAGGCTAGGTGTTCCGCATCATGGGATCTCAATCAGTGGTTGAAAAACTGGTGTGGAGCTCAGGATTTGGCTTCATTGGGGACTGGGGGTCCACCTGAGTGATGCAAGCCTATACTGGCATGATGGGCTGCATCTGTCCGGGAGGGGAACTAGGATCCTAGGTGATAGGTTTAAATGCTTCATTGGCAAGCTTTTAAACTAGCCAAGGGGGGAGGCACTGGAAAGGAGCAGGAAAATCCTAGCCCCCCCCAAACAATCACAGTAGTAAGTGTGCCAAACACCAACATGGAGGTGTCGCTAGGGAGAAGGGCAGGGGTAAATGGAGAAAGTGACAAAGGCAAGAAGGACAGGGATGGGGCAAAAGGGGGTAAGGCCTTCAGGAAATGGAGGGTAATGAGTACCAATGCCCGTAGTCTGGGCAACAAGCTCCCTGAGCTGGTGGCCTTAATGGAAGAGGGATGCCTGGATATCATAGCAGTCACAGAAACATGGTACACAGAGAACCATGACTGGGATGTTAACATACCAGGGTACATAACCTACAGGAGAGACAGGCAGGGAGAAGAGGGGAGGAGTAGCTCTATGTAAAGGAAGGGATAAAAGCAACAGAACAAAAGAGTAAACAGAGAGAGAGGAGGCACTGTGGGTCACCTTGGAGACCTGAGAACCACAATCGCACAGGGTTGTGTACAGACCCCATGTCAGGGGAAGGAATGGACAAGGATATGATGGAAGGCATTCTTAGAATGGCAGAGAAATGGGAGATACTGTTGATGGGAGACCTGAATATGCCAGATGTTAACTGGAGCACATTTCTGCAGCCACATCCAAGAACAGGGCCATTCTTGATGCCCTACAGATGGCAGGCATTAGACAACTAGTTTCGGAACCCACTCGTGAGGGAGCAATCTTAGACCTCGTACTCTCAAACGGGGGCAGTGAGAGGATCTCAGATCTAGAAGTGGGTTGCCATCTGGGGACAAGTGACCATCAAACAGTGTGGTTCACGTTAAACTCAGCTACAGAGTCAAGCCATACAAAAGTGAGGGTACTTGACTTTAGGAGGGCTGACTTTGGCAAGATGGGAGAGTGCCTCAGAAAAGCACTAGCAAACAGGCTAGAAGGAGGTGTGGAGCAACAATGGGGAATTATCAAAACTGCCATCAGAGGCAACAAGCCTTTGTGTGAAGCAAATAAACAAATCAAAATGAAAGAAAAAGCCACTATGGTTCTCAAGAGAGGTGGCTGTGAAAGTCAGGAAGAAAAAGATAGCATTCCGGAAGTATAAGGAAACACAGAAGGAGCAGGACAGAGAGCTGTACCAGTTAAGGCAGAAAGAAGCAGGGAGGGAAGTCAGAATAGCAAAGGCCCAAATTGAGGAAAAGATAGCCAACTCAGTTAAGAAGGGGGATAAAACCTTTTATAGGTACATCAGTGAGTGTAGAAAGACAAAGGGAGGGATAGTGAGGCTGAATAGAATGAACGGTGGGTGGGCAGAGGGGGACAGTGAAAAAGCAGGAATACTGAACGAATATTTCTGCTCAGTATTCACAAAGAGGAGGAAGTGCCTAATCCAATTAACAGAAGCACTCTTGATGAAGTCGATCCCAGTCCTTTCACAGAAGAAAGGGTTCTGCAAGAACTCCTAAAACTGAAGGTGGACAAAGCAATGGGTCCTGATGGAATTCACCAGAATTCTAAAAGAATTAAGGGAGGAACTAGTGAAACCACTGGCTACTCTTTTAATAAATCATGGGAGGATGGTGTGGTACCGAGGACTGGAGGAAGGCGGATGTGATTCCCTTCACAAAAGTGGGACCAAGACAGAGGCAGAAACTACAGACCTGTCAGTCTGACCTCTGTGGTAGGGAAAGTGATGGAGTCACTTCTGAAGGAATAGTTGAGTACCCAGAGGTCAGTGGAGCACAGGATCCAAGGCAGCATGGGTTCAGCGGGAAGGTCATGTCAGACCTAATCTAATAGATTTCTTGACTGCGGGACCAAAGTAGTAGACCAGGGAGGGGCTGTGGACATGGCCTACCTAGACTTTAGCAAGGCATTTGACACAGTCCCACACAAAAGATTAATAGTCAAATTAACCAGCCTGGGAGTGGGTCCCAGGGTGGTAGCCTGGGTAAAACATTGGCTGGACAACAGGACACAGAAGGTAATTGTAAATGGAGTCCACTCTGAAGAAAGGGCGGTTACTAGTGGGGTACCACAGGGTTCAGTATTGGGTCCAGTCCTTTTTAATGTCTTCATCAGTGACATTGCAGAGGGACTGGAAGGAAAAGTATGCCTTTTTGCAGATGACACAAAGATCTGCAGCAGGGTTGGATACACAAGGAGGCGTGAAAGGATGAAAAGGGACTTGGCAAGGTTGGAGGAATGGTCAGACGATGGCAGCTAGATTCAATGCAAAAAGTGCAAAATAATGCACCTGGGAAACAAGAACCCAGGGAAGAATACACAATGGGTGGGAGGTAGTAACAACAACAAAAAGGAAAGGGACCTGGGGGTAATCATATCAGATGACCTTAAGGTTAGCAAGCAATGTGAGAAGGCAGTAGGAGGGCCGGGGTATACTGGGATGTATAGGGAGAGGCATCAGCAGCAGAAAACAGGAAGTTGTTATCCCTCTGTACAGACAGTTGGTGAGACCCCATCTGGAATACTGTGTCCAGTTCTGAGACCCCATCTCCCTAAAGACATAGACAGGATAGAGGCAGTCCAGAGGAGGGCAACTAAAATGGTGCAGGGTCTGCAAGAGAAGCCGTATGAGGAGAGACTAAAGGAGCTTAATATGTATACCCTTGAGGAAAGAAGGAGGGGGACATGATAGAAACTTTCAAGTACCTCAAGGAATCGACAAAGTCCAAGAGGGTAGCATCTTTCAGAAAAGAGACTTGCAAGAACAAGGGGACACAATTTAAAGAGATAGGAGGCGGTTCAGGGGCAATGTGAGGAAGTATCATTTCACAGAGGGGTAGTGGATGCATGGAACAGCCTTCCTGAGAAGTTATGGGTCTAGAACTGTGGGAGAATTCAAGAATGCATGGGACAGACATAAGGCAATTCTTGTGGGGGCAGGAAGATATAGGCTGTTGGTTAACTAGGATCTCGGCCTATCCTGTAGGTAGGAAATGGGCAGACTAGATGGGCCTAGCGGTCCTTATCTGCAGTCAAAGTCTATGTTTCTATGTTTCAGAACTGACTTCTTGTTTACAGCTCTGCAAAGGACTTAAAAACTGTATCTCAAGAGAGTTTGCAAACCAGCTTCTGAGGTTAACCCTTGATTTCCAAATAGCTTTACAATCATTTCAACAGTATAACTACATACAGTTTTAAACAAAAGGGATCCCAGTATCTAATACAGTTTACATAGTGATTCACATATATTTTTATACCCGCAAATATGCAAGGGGGAAGAAAAGGCAGAACAGCAAGGGAAGGTAGAGAGATAGCAAGAGGCGGAGAATAGCGAAACTCCCGGAGTGATCAGTTCCTATGTCTCACAAGAAAGTTTTGTTGCGCAACCAGACAGACAAGAGACAGAAAAGGAGCGGATAGAATAGACCCTTTTGTTTAAACTCTTTCTGCATAATAAATGTGACAAGGCCTTATTCAACTCTGTCACATAAGGCCCTCAGTTTCTCTTGGTATGATTTACCCTGCTGCCCAGCAATCATCTTCATAGCCCTCCTCTGTGCCATCTCCATCAGGTTGATGTCCTTTTTAAGGTGAGGGCTCCAGAACTGCACTGCATACTCCAGATGCGGTCTTACCACTGACCTGTACATGGGTAGTACCACCTCGTGTCGCCTACTGCTGATCCCCCTGGCTGTGCACACCAACATCCTGTTTGCCCTTGCTGCTGCCTTCTTGCACTGCATAGAATGCTTCAGGCCACTAGTTATCATCACTCACAGATCCTTCTCCTCCTCTGTGGAAAGATGCGAACCCCTCCCCAGTAGTCTCTGTCCTGGGGTTTTTAGCTCAACACGCATAACCTTGTGCTTCTTAGCATTGGAAGCTCAGTTGCCAGATCCCAGACCACCTTTCAAGTCTTCTTAGGTCCTTTTAAGGTCCTATATCCCATCGGCTGAGTCCACCCTCCTGCAGAGCTTGGTGTCGTCACGAACAGACACATTTTGCCCTTGATGCCATCCCCAATATCATTAATGAAAACATTGAATAGCACTGGTTATAGCACTGCCCTCACGGAATGCCACTTGTGACCACTTTGGTCCTAGGCGGCTATCTCGATGCCAGTTCAACAACTAAGTTATCGACCATCATCACCGCAATGGTTTATGTTGACCGCAACTTGCGGTTGGTATAAATCCAACTGGAGACCCGTGTTTTTGAGCCCCCAATCCCCCAATCTATAGAATTCTAACTCTAAGTCAGAGTTGGATCGAGGGGTGCAGGACTGGAAGACCAAGTGCCTGGGTCTGGGGCGGACTATTATAGCAAAAATGTTGATGTCATCATTGACGTGTTCACTGTAATAGTGTCGCCGTACAGGGGGCATACCATGTTAGACAACTCTCTCCCCACCATCACCTTTTGGGTCCTGTTCCCTAGCCAGTTTTCTACCCAACTCACCATCTTCTCTCCGACTCCAAGGTCTGCTAACTTTCTGATCAGCCTCCTGTGGGGTACAGAGTCAAAGGCCTTGCTGAAATCCAGGTATCCTGTGTTTCTCTCCTATGAGTTTTTGAAGTTTCCTCTTAGTACTAGTACAGACAGGTCTGAGAGAAAGTGGTCTGTCTGGTTGGGAAAAGTGCTGTCCTACTGGTGTACTGATTATCTGGTCCAGTATTCTGTAGCAGTTCATCCTGGCTTGCAGTGATTGCTTGTTTCCACTACATAGCACCCATTTCTGCACTTTTTGCACTGAATTAAGTAAATGGCAATGCCTGTGTAGGATCCACTTATTTTTATTGTTCTGTTTCGGTGGTGGTCTGGATGCATTTGTGGGTGCAGGTTTTGCATCTTGTATTGTTGCACAGTGTGGTCCCTCTCATTTCACAGTTAGTTTGATATGCAGGAAGTTTACTATTGATTTATGTTAGAAACATTAAGAGTCTGCTTGTAGGCAGTGAAGGGTGGTTCAGGGAAAACGTATTCATCTTCACTAATTATTGGTTGCAGTTCTTTGAAACTGGCATTAATTCAAAAGGGCTCGTCCGGGATTTGAACCCGGGACCTCTCGCACCCAAAGCGAGAATCATACCCCTAGACCAACGAGCCACTATAATTTGTCAGCCTTGGCTGTTTTTGATGAGTGATTGATCGACACACTGCTGCAGTATTTACAGACATACAGTATGATAGAGATCAAATTACACCACAGCAGCAGGGCAAGTTTCCAAGTCTATAAATAGTAGAAAACCAGAGAGACTGTGAGCCAAAGGGTTTTGTGTCCGGTTCCTTCAGAGCCACTAAACAAAATGTCAAGAAAATCATGGGCGCTGGAGCACTAAAAATAACCTGTATGCCTCTGTCTCTCTTTCTGCCTTTGTAATTGTCCCCATTCCTGTCCATCCTATGTTAGATGTATTCTATGTTTTCTTTATTCCATTCGTACTACATATATTGTACAATCTGGGTCATTCATGAAAACAGGCATTTACAGTACTGAACTGGTCAAAAAATTAAAGAGCTGCTGACACCTCAAAGGAAACTTTGAAAAACATGATATTTTGGTACAATTCAGCTTGCATTCCGTATATATATGGCACAGAGTTCTCCTCCCCATTATTTATTACTTAGGAAATTTCCATTGAATACATACTCTTCATCTGTTAGAGTTCATCTGCCTCTGTAGCTGGCTCCCTACTTCAAGTCATAACTCTCTGTTATGACATCATAGTCTGTTTCCATGGGAGTAACTGTGATGTCACAAGCAGTGCATTATGACCTCAGGTAGGAGGCGGCAACAGAATAGATGAACTCTTCAGAAACAAAGATCCTGTTTTCATGCAAATGACCTCAGTAATAAATAACGAGGAGGAGAAATATAGAACTAATGTGAAATACAAGCTGGACAGTGTCTAAATATTATGTTTTGTTAAAGTTTTCCTGAAGATGTCAGCTGCTCTTTAAATAAATTAATACTTACCCCCACCCAGCATTCAGGGGGCTTAGACGCACTGTTCCTCTGGCTTTGTCACAATATACTGATAGATTAGCATCCATGAGAATAGCCCTTTTTATAGAGCATTTTCTTCACCCGTGCTCCTCATTCCAGGGATATACCCTGTTCGGACCTGATGATCCCTGTTACCCTGGGCCCAGCAACCCGCCAGTTACCCCCACAGCTTCCCCTCCATGGCTAGGGCTCTGGAGGGATGGTTGGCCTCCCCACCCGAGGCAGTCCACTGTGGATTAGAATCTAGTGCCGGCAGTTGTTTTACTGTGCTACCAAGTGCAGGACTGCACATTCCCATTCACAAGAAGGCGACCAGCCTGGAGGAGGTGGGTTGTGTCAGTCGCCTTCCTGTGCCTGGGGGACTTAATGTTGTAATCTGGGTGCTGCAGGGAGGAGGGTGGGACTGAGTGCTGCTGCGGGGTGGAGGGTGGTATTTGGGTGCTGCTGCCAGGGGTGGGGGTGGAGGAATATTTTTACAGTCCCCCCCAAAAAAATCACAAGAGGAAACAGCAGCCGATGGTGGAGAAGGGCAGGTTGTGCAGTTGCCATTGTGAGACTTTTTATTAACACTTCAGTCATGGGTGCTGGAGGGAGGTTGCGATTGGGCTTGTTACTGAGGGTGGGGGGCAGGGGTTGCTTTTAACATGACTGGGGAGAAGGGTGTGTTTTTTTTTGTTTGTTTTTTACTTTCTCCCCCCCCCATAAACAAATATGAATACTGAATTTCCAAATATTTGGGGCCCTAGATATGTATATTCGACCTAATATTTAAAAAATAAGGTATTCGCCCACCTCTAATCTACAGTTCAGACTCTGTTACTCTCCTGCTCATAGCTTCAGGCATTGGTGACTCTACTGCCCAGTTTACTTAGGTGACATTAACCCAGGGATTCCCTTTCTAGTTGTGGTCCCCTCATGGCTGTGAGGGGAGTGAGGACTAAAGGCATATGCATCCCTAAATGACACAGAAAGGAGTGATATAGTACCTCTGGACTGGTGCTGGTCAAACAAAGGTGTGTATCCTCCGGAAACACACTCAGTAGAACAAAATTGGAGTTCATACATTGGCACCTTGATCAGCCTACTCGTTGCCCAGTACCTCCATGGAGGTTGCAGTCAGTGTCTTATCAGTCACAGAACACAGTGGCTTACCCTTCACCTTATAACGGATCTGTCCTTCCCATGCTCTTGGTGGTCAGATCCTTGGTGCTACTGTGCTGGTCTTTCGCAGAACACAGACTCTTTAAGCCCCAGACCCCTGCTAGTTCACATAAGTTCAGCTACCTCATCTGTAGCTTCTCCATCATTTCAATATACATAGGACAGATGTACGACTGCCTCAGGAGGCCTTTATAAAGGACACTGTCAACACCCTTAGGCCTCAAAGTGTCCCTAGTTTAAAAAACACATTTTATAATTGTTCACATTCTATAGAGACTGTTGATACAGCTGGTAGTTTGATTCAGGTCCCTTTTTTCTTTTAAAATGTAAAAAACTGACTGCCCACCATACTGGTGTTATCACACCAAAACATGTTTGCTTACATTTCTTGACCAGCTCCCATTGCATCTTTCCTGGACTCAGGAACACCCCCAAAACAATTGAGCTACTCATTCTGCACTGCGAGTAGAGGAGAGTACTGTGTCATGAATGGCTGCACTGTTTGAGGGTGTTTGTAATGTTCAGGAAGTATGCACTAACAGTAGTTCAGTGATAGGAAGTAAAACAAAGCTGGGCATAGCTATACATTGTTTTTTAGTCTTTGGTAACTGGGTAAGGCCCACTAGGGACACGTGCCTGTTTTCAGGGGTGACCTGGGAGCACTGGGCAGGTTAAGTGATTTGCTCAGAGTCACACATTATGGAAGTGGAGGTTGTGGAATCAGACTCAGTTCTGTCTGCCAAGCTCATTCACAGCTCGTTACTCTAACCTGTAGGCTATACTGCCAGCCCATTACCATGCATTTGATTTTAATAAGCAAGAAGCCAGATAAGACAACCAGCAACATCAATGATTTTTAGAGTAAGCAATCATAAAATGTGGGTTTTACCTAATGCAACTCCCTACAAATGGGGTTCCCAAAATGTCTTCCTTGAGCTTGTTTAAATGCTCACTACTAGGCTGGTGTCCTGCGATTTTGCAGTGTAAATGTGATTGCCAGAGAGTGCCTATAGCCTCTGTGTACTGTCTCTTTAAGAGCTGCCTGGATTTTTATTTATTTATTAGTATCTAGGATTAAACACCTTTGAGCTGAGAGCTCTTTTACAAAGGTTCCACATCAGTAGGAGGGAAGACAGCATTACAAGGGTTCAAGCAACATGGAGTATAAAACATGTACAATATTTACAATACTTGCAATGGATTATTCAAGCAGGTTAATATTAACAAAAAAAAACTAGAGAGGGTAAGACACCCATACAGTTGCGTTTACAGTAAGTTATAGGAGAGGATAGATGCAGGTAGTAGAAGGTTGGAGTCAGTTCACTGAGGCAGTAGTTAGTGGAGAGAAGAAGTGGGCGGTAGGGAAGAGGGGGCTAAGAGATGATGGGAGGGGAGTAGGGTGGGAAGTGGGTTGCAGCAGTCATGGACCTTGTCAAGAGAGACGTGATGGGTGGATGCATGAGGCGGGTGGCCAAGCAGAGTTTTGAGCCACCAAGTGGAGATAGGGGAGGGAGTGTAGGGGGTGGTAGAGATGGCCTGGGCATGCCATGGTGGGAGCTGTGTATAGGTAGGTCAGAGCCCTCTGGCAGAGGGACTAGTGGTAACAGTCACAGGTGCAGGATGAGGAAAGCTGCTGGCGTAGTAGTCTCTTGAAGGGGCCCAAAGTAGGTTGAGCGGAGATGTCCTGGCTGAGGGCATTAAACCAGAGGGATGCTCTGTAGGCAAAAGAGCGCTCACCCTTCGTCATTCGAAGACGAGGAACATGGTGAGTGCTAGCACTTGTTGTCCATTGTGTGTTGCTGCAGTGTGGCTGAAGTAGGTTTGTTGTGTCATGGGGGAGAATACCCAGTAGCGCCTTTTTTGCCAGAAGGCAGGTTTGGTAGTGTAACCTCCCACTAAGTTGGAGCCAGCCCGTTTGAGCATAGAGGTCACAGGTATGGGTGAGATGCTCAGCTCCTGTAAGTAGCCTGCAGGCCTTGTTCAGTGCTACCTATATTCTGTGGAGGGCAGTGAGACTAGCAGCACCATAGATGACCAAACCGTAGTCTATGACAGAGAGAACGGAGCTGTTGATCGCTAGTCTCAGAGCGTCCGAGGTGAGACAGTGCTTGTGCCTGTGGAGGAGACCAGTTTTGTAGTTGACAGTCCTAGCCACATGGCTGATGTGCTGGTCATAGGCCAGGCTGCTGTCAAGTGTGACCCCAAGATATTTAAAGTGCTGGGTATGTTCGAGCAGAGTTCCAGATTGTGTACTAATGTTGAGAGCGTATGACCTGTACTTGCTTCGAGTGCAACAGAACATCATGTTTTTTTTTGTTTTTTTTTTACTGTTTAGGATAAGTTTGTGGTCCTGGAACCATTCATCAACAATCCCGAAGCTATGTTGCAGCTTGCACTCAAGATTCTCTGGGTCTGGGCTGTTTGAGAAGATTACTGCATCATCTGCATAGAGTAGCATCTGCTGTGGGCAGCGGTGTGGTAGATTGTTGAGAAAGATGCTGAAAAGGAGCGGTCCCAATATGGAGCCTTGGGGGACCCCAGATTTTACAGGCAGATAATCGGAGAGGACATTGTTTATTTTCACTCTTTGTGTACCTTGTCCTAGGTAGCTTTTGAACCAGAGGGTTGATTTTGCAGAGACGCCAAAGGAGGTCAATTGGTTTAAGAGGAGGGAGTGGTGGACAGTATCGAAGGCCTTTGAGAGGTCAATGAATACTGCCCCTGCTAGGGTTCCTTGGTCCAGGGACCGGTGAATAAACCCAGTGAGTTCAAGTAGTGCTGTGGAGGTACTGTGACCATTATGGTAGCCATGCTGCTCTGGGTATTGGATTGAGTATTTTACAAGATATTCGACCAGCTGGTCAGCCACTATGCGTTCTAGCGCTTTGGAGAGCGGTTGCAGAATTGAGATGGGCCTGTGGTTTGACAGCAACGCCCTATCTCCATTTTTGTACACAGGAGTCACGATGGCCAATTTCCACAGCTGTGGGAATTGCAAGTGGCTGAGCGACATGTTCAGGATCTTGGTTATGGGAAGGAGAACTTCATCAATAGTGAGGGCAACAAGTTTGAGGTCCAGTGTGTCTGCACTTTGTCTCGATTTCCCGAGCACTTTGAGGAGGTATTTCCTGACTCGTAAGGTGGTAAGTTTCTTGAAGTAAAACGGAGGGGCTGAGTGAAGACAGGCACCAGTACTAGAGGTGTTGGAGTGTGGAGGGTCATCGAAGAAGTCTGGGGGGAGTGTCCCAGAGAGGTCCAAGAACGCTTCATTGAAGGCATTGGCTAAGGCGAGTGGGTCCTGGCTAGGGGTTCCCTGTATATTGATTAGTTTCGGTGCCGATTTCACATCCTTACCTAAGACTTCCTTCAAGTTGGTCCAAAAGTTTTTTCCGTCCCCCCAGGAGGCAGTGAGTGACTCCTTGTGGTGTTTTGATTTGGCCTGGTGTATTTCCCGGTTTCAGGTATTTCTGGCTTGCTTGTAGGCTAGTACGTCTGTGGGTTGACCCGACTCTCTGGCCAGGTGCCATAGGTGATTGCGCTTTTTCAGTTTGCTTATAAGGTCAGGTGATAACCATGGGTTAACTGACCCCCTTGCTTTGACCTTTTGTGGGGCGCATGCGCATCACAGACTTCTGCGATGGTGTTTTATGAAATAATCCTCACGAGTATTAACGTCAGTAGCATGGTCAATTTGTGACCAGTCGAGGTGGCAAGATCATGTTTCAGGAACTGAAGATGCCCACACTTTAGTACCCTACTGAAGGTGAAGCGTGGAGGTGGCTTGAGGAATTTATTTGACCAGTTACACAAGATTGGGGAGTGGTCACTAATAGCATCAGGGTGTGCTGTCACATTGGTGAATCGTTCTGGGTTGCTTGAGAATATCCAGTCTAGGAGGGTGCTGGTGCCTGTTTCGTAATTAACCCTGGTAGGGAAGGAGACAAGCTGGGTGAGTTCAACTGCTGAGATATTGTCCCTGTATGTGCATGCATCGGGTGAGAGCCAGTTGATGTTAAAGTCCCTAATAAGATGGTCTCAGAGTTAGTGGGCAGGCCACGGATGATCAGTCAATACCCTTGAAGCCCCTTTTGTGTTCATTAAGGGGACAGACAGAGGCGATAGTTAGGGTTTTGTTGTGTGCCCCAAGTATGGCTTTAACTGCTAGGGCCTGGGCATGGGGCCGAGATCTGCCTGGGAGAGGCCAAGACTTTTAATAGTGTACTTGACGTTGATGGCACAGCCACCCCCTCTCTTGGAAGCCCTGTCAAACCTGAAAACGTTGAAGCCAGGGAGGGCAACTACATTATCAGAGATCTTAGGTGAGAGCCAGGTTTCAACTACTGACAGGATGTCAGGGTTGTGCTGAGTGGTCCAGGCTTGAAGTTGGTACAGCTTGCTTGGGAGGCTTCGAATGTTTATTGATGCAATTTTGATCATTCCATGTCCTAGACGTTTAAGGGGGTGATGTGGACTTGGTGGGCCAGGGTTTGGGTGCACATCCCCAGCCCTGAGCAGTAGGAGGCAGTGTGCAATTTGCCGGTAGTCACACAACATTTTACAAAGACCGCTATTTTTCTTCCTATACGTAGACTGTGTGCAGGACGCTGGGAGGCCAGGTGGTTTAGAGCAAAGGATCTTGTTGGGGCAGAGGTAGCAGGTCCCCAATGTCAGCCACCAACTCGGCGGTAGTATGAGCCAGTGAGCGGGCAAGGCTCCCTTAGCAATCAGGAAGTAGTGCCCAGTAACACAGTAGGGTTCATAGTGGATATGCATGCCAGGGTACATTGGTTGCTGTGGAGCCTGTTGACATCTGGGAGTATGGCCATGGCATAGGATTGCGAGGAGGATAAGCTGCTGTAGCAGGGTGCAGAGACTGAGATAATTTACAGCCTAGGTAGGCAGTGAATTTTAAGACTTAAAGAGATCTGGCAGCAGAGTAAGCAGTTATAGAACCCCTAGTGGTGTCACGGTATAGGCTGCAGATGGGAAAGTCGATACTTAGTAATTTACAAGACCTCATGATCACTCTACCCTATAAAGCAAAGTGTTGAGCTAGGGTGGGTGGGTTGAGGGTGGGGAGCTGGCGACAGCGCCAGCGGATAGCACTTGGCAGCAGGAGCCGTACCTTGCTGGGCTGGGATCCGGGCTGGAGGCCTCGGGCGGCAACCTGAGAGGAGCCAGCCATCCGGGGAGCAGCAGCGGAGCTGGGGAGCCCTGTGGAGGGGGTCCGAGCTGCTGTAAGGAGAGAGAGAGAGAGAGAGAGGATGAGGAGTTAAATGCTGGCCACAGAACAAAAGGGCAGACAGCACAGCAGGGGACAGATTAAGCAGACAAAGAGAGCAGTTAGTTTAGGTGCCAAGTCTGGTTCCCGAGAAAGGAAATTTTCAAGAAACGCTGTAACACTTTAAATTATGCAGGTAACACAGTTTTACAGGATTACACTCTTTCTGAACAATTATGTAGAGCATTTCAGTGGCTAGTGGCATAAAGCCATTTTTAGTGCAGAGAAAGCAGAAGAATTGAAGGAGAAGGTTTTGGCCAATCAGAGCATGCCAGAAAACAGCGCTCGCATTCCGATTGGCTGGCAGCTGGAGCCGTACCTTGCTGGGCTGGGATCTGGGATGGAGGTCTCAGGCGGCGGCCTGAGAGGAGCCGGCCATCCAGGGAGTGGCAGCAGAGCTGGGGAGCCCTGTGGAGGGGGTCCCGGCTGCTGTAAGGCGAGAGAGAGGGTGAGGAGCTAAATGCTGGCCACAGGACAGAAGGGCAGACAGCACAGCTGGGCAGTCATAATTAATCTAAATGGGAACTCTGTCAGAAGATGCGCTTGTTTGCTGATCATTTGTTAGAGTAGTAATAATACTGCAGTTTGTTCTAACCTGCCTTCTTTGCAGCATGGACAGTTCTGTTTGTTTCCATCATCTTGGTCTGGACTGCTGAAATGGGCCAATCAGTACATTTGGGACTCTAAAATGAAGCCTGCCTACAGGGGCTTGGTGGGGTCAAAACTTGTAGGAATTGTAGTTTTGGGCTTTTTGCGCCTAAAATAACCTGGAAGGGGAGCCCTTGTTGTGATTGACAGACAGATCAGCCAACTGAACCTTTTGGATCTTGGGGAAGTCCCAAACTGCTTGCACTTTCAGTTAGATCTAAGTTGGAAAGTGAAAAAGTAACAGCTCGAGGTAGTTCAAGCAGCAGTCCATAGTGGATTCGCGCGGGAGAACTGTGGAAAGGCCTGAGTTTTGGCCTGCATGCCTGCCTGCTGTCCCTGAGAGGGAACTTGTGCCTTTTTTGGACTGAATCCAAACTTGGAGAGTGAAATAAGTCACTGAAGTGTGACCAGGCTCCTACCTGAAGAAGACCGAAAATTTGCTGAATGCGATCGGCATGTCTGGACTTCCAGCCACCTCTGAACTGCCGGATTGTGCAGAGGGACTGGAAGGGAAAGTATGTCTCTTTGCAGATGACACAAAGATCTGCAACAGGGTTGATACACAAGGTGGGGTGGAAAGGATGAAAAGGGACTTGGCAAGGTTGGAGGAATGGTCAAATGTATGGCAGCTTAGATTCAATGCAAAAAAGTGCAAAGTAATGCACCTGGGAAACAAAACCCAGGGAAGAGTACACAACAGGGGGAGGGGGAGATGCTGACTACAACAAAATGGAAAGGGACCTGGGGTAATCATATCAGATGACCTAAAGGTGGGCCAGCAATGTGAGAAGGCAGTAAGGAGGGCTGGGGGATACTGGGATGCATAGGGAGAGGCATCACCAGTAGAAAACAGGATGTTGTTGGCAGTCTGTACAGAGAGTTGGTAAGACCACATCTGGAGTACTGTGTACAGTTCTGGAGACCTCATCTCCGCAAAGACATAGACAGGGTGGAGGCTGTCCAGAGGAGGGCAACCAAAATGATACAGGGTCTGCATCAGAAGACATATGAAGAAAGACTAAAGGAACTAAAGATGTATAGCCTCGAGGAAAGGAGGGAGAGGGGGGACATGATAGAAACTTTCAAATACCTCAAGGGAATCAACAAAGTCCAAGAGGGTAGCATCTTTCAGAAAAAGAGATGTGCAAAACAAGGGGCACAATTTGAAGATAGAGGGGGGATGGCTCAGAGGTAATGTGAGGAAGTATTTCTTCACAGAGAGGGTTGTGGATACATGAAACAGCCTTCCTGAGGAGGTCGTAGAGTCAAAAACAGTGAGGAATTCAAGAATGCATGGGACAGACATAAGGCAATTCTAGTGGGGAGGGTAGGAGGAAGTAGGCTGTTGGTTAACTAGGATCTGAAGCTTATCCATTAGGTAGGAAATGGCAGACTAAGTGGGCCAAGGTCCTTATCTGCCATCAAATTCTGTTTCTCGAGACTCTGTAATTGAGACCAGAGAACCTTTGCCTGGTACAGTGGCATTTCCTTACATGTGAATGTGTTGTGTGCTTATAGTGAGTAGTGATTTGGTTCCCCACTGTGGTTTGAATTGTATTCTGCTTGCTGGAAGCTGCATTAGAATTTCCTTATGTGTAAATGTGCTGTGTGCTGCTAGTGGGTCACAATTTGGTTCCCCACTGTGGTTTAAACTGTATTCTGCTTGCTGAAGCTGCATCCAGCCCCACGGACTGAATCCAAAATCATCTCCATTGGGCCTGGGCCTGCCACACTGGCCTCGACTACCCGCTGCACAGAGAATGCCATTAACGAGAGACCTGCTGGAAATCAGCCCCTGCTCAACACTTGAACAGGAATGACCCTCGGTGATTTGTGTGGCCCTTCTCCAGGCACTCCAGCTCAACAACCTTCAGTCTCAATTTCGTCTTGCCTGTATCCAGTATTGGGTATCGTGAGTGAACATCAAGGTAGCTCCTGCAACGACAGCTAAATCTAAAGTGTTGTCATGTGATTGTCTTGTTGCTTTTCTTTCTGAAACTGAGCCCGGCTCCGGATTACAAGTAGTGTGTGTTGTGCATGTTGCTTTCTTCCATCACAAGGTCCCAACCAGCTGCAATGTTCCTGGCTAGCCCACCATTTTCCTACCTGGGTACCCAGAGTATGTGACTGTGTGGGGACTTAAAGTGCATGCATAACTGTTTGATTAATATAGCCTTTAAGCCAAGCCACTTGATTACACCCCTTCCTTGTTCAAGTCCCCTGAATAAATCACATCTGACTTTTGTTTGCTGCATTTAACCTGACTGTGGTTCCAGTTTGTGCTAAGAGTACTGTACTGTTGCTATTTACTATGCATAACCTTGTTTTACAGGAGGTCCCCAGGGTCAAGCCAGAGGAAACAGCCCTGGTGGTAAGTGCAAACAGTGTGGGTATTGGGGTATCCCGTGATAACAGCGACGCAATAATAGCGACTACAAAATAGCGACTTAAAAAGCACGAAAAACAATTACGCGACCAGTACATTAAAACGACTGAGCTGAAATTGCGACTTCGTTTGCAAAAGTAGCGATTGTGAGTGCAATGAACTCATGACAGATAACATTAACTGAATATAAGAAAGGCAATGGCTCAGATCTGAGAAGTGGGGACAAATGAGCATAATCCTAAATATAACTTCAGTAATTACAGAAAAAAAAATCTCCCTTATGTTGCTCTAATAAAATACATGACCAGGTAAACATTCTCATTTTCATTTTCCTTATACTCTCTGCACCTCCCCACTACTACCACCAACATAAGTTGCGACCCTGCCAGCACAGCACTGAATTTACCAACACATCTTTCATGTACACATTTAAAAGTGATACAGTGCATCAACATTTTGGAGTTTTTGTTGCTGTAAAATAAATTACTAGACTACATCACCATCAAACAGAAAGGCAGTGATGTTCCTGTTGGCCACAGAGAAGGTTCATATGGAGATAATAAATGGACAGCGTCTTTGAGTAAAGTGAAGTGATTCTTCGGGTATTGCCTTCCTCTCCAGCTGTCCTCTGCATGAGATAAAACAAACATCAGCAGACTGTATCAAAATGTATGTATTTCTTAAACTTTCCCACAGCAGGAGCAGATATGTGTGCACGCACATAGGCGTCAGAGCACATTTAGATCGCCATTTTATCAATCGCGGTTTTGTACTGTTGCTCTTAACAGTGGTCGCCGATGTAGTACCCACATTAATGTCACGATTTTTTTAGTCGCTATTTTAACATAGAACCGGGTACTGGTATGGTGTACAAGGGGTGCCGTGAAAATGGTTATCGTATATTACCACTGGAAGGGAAAGAGGAGGGTTATATGTCCCGGAGGGCTGTGCCCAGGTTAGTTTGACCACTACCAACCCTGACCTCCAGGTGGAGGCACCCAATTCAGAACTCAGGTCCTTCAACCTGCTACTAGCCATGCAGGGAGGGGTAGTAGCCCTTGGGATAGTGCCACCTAGGGGTTACACTAAAAATAATATGATGCAGAAAAGGTTGACAATGTCCCTCTAAGGGTGGGTCTCCAACAGGCCTCTGCTGTCCCCAATCTCAGACACCAATCGGGATTCAGGCCTTCAAAAATCGTCACCAGAGGAAGCCAGTACCACCTGAACCCAAGAACCCTGCCACCATTCTTGGGCACATAGGCCCCCTCCAGCCGGTTGCAACCAGAGAAATGCACCCAGAGGTTTAAAACTGGAGCTGAAGCACAATGGCACCCTGGACTGGGATGCACAGGAGAACTAGCTTTGGCTGGCTGAAGCCCCTATTTATGTGCCCCTAGCTGGTGGATAACATTCGCAGAAACCCTCCCATCCAAAGGGTAATTACAGGTGCAGCGGCACCTAGACATACAGTCACCAGGCAGGAACACGCGGCAATAAACAGAATGCACTATTAACACTCAGAACATTTCAAAACCTGGGAGCTCAGAACTAGGATTATCCCATTAAGTGCATTAACCACTCAGGCACAGTATCTTATTTTTAGTCCATACAGCATAGCCCCGGTGTATCACATGACTTTATTACGTGGGCCCTAGTAACCTATTTGGAAACCCATTTACAACTGTATTTTGTTTTTCTCCCATTATCCCCATTTCTGTGTAACAGTGGAGGAGGTGTGCACTCCCATCGGGGCTGCACTCTCTCTGTGACCCGGAGGCCAGCAGTGAGTGTCGGTCATTGCAGAAGACATTATTGCTAGTCCGTGATTGGTTGGATAGCATGAATGTCAGGCAGCGTGCACTCTCCTTCCCCCTGTATACAAACACATCCTCTGCAACAACATGCTTATCACTTCCCTCCCCATGAATTCAAACTCCTTATAATGAAATATGCTCAGCACTCCCCTCTCCCAGACTCAAACTCCTCATCTCAACAAAATGCTCACCTCCTCTCCCCAGAATTCAAGCACCTCCTCTCTACAATATGCTTACAGCTTCCTCATACTGGATTCAAACACCTGCTCTCTACGAGAGCTTGTAACGGGTGCAATCTAAGGGGTGCAGAGCTAGCACAGAAGAGCAGAAAACTATTTACCCTTACTGCAGTCGTGGTCACCCATCACCCGTGCAGGAAAACAGAATACAAAATGAGGCTAACACCAGAATGCAATACATAACTAGATATTTATTTAGGATAGGAACAAAGAGAACATTTTACAAACGGTGAAATACCTTAAACATATTCTTATAACTGTAAGCAATATGTCTGTAATTTAAGCAAGCAAGAAAACCGAATTACTGCAACAGTTAAGAGAAACTGTAACTCTTACTTTAAGCAAGGGCACTTAAACTCCATGCTTACTACTTAAGTCTGAGGGTATACCCAAGAAAGGACTGAGATGGAATTACTACTTGAGGGAAAGATAATAGCTTGTTTACTAGCTTATTCAAGGGGGCACCACCCATTCCCAAGCCCCCTGACCACAGTCTAAACCAAGAAAGAGGGTACTCATGTGTAGGTAGTCTGTGACGTTGCAGAGTCCTTCTACAGTGAATTCGATGAACACACTGTTTATCTGCTGGAGCTGAACACCTCTTGGACATAAAGCTGGACACCACTGAAGCTGATGCTGGAAACCACTGGGGCTACTGGTGCTGGACACCACTGGAGCTGCTGGTGCTGTACACGCTGGAGCTGCTGGTGCTGGACACCACTGGAGCTGCTGGTGGTGGGCCGCTGGAGCTGCTGGTGCTGGACACCACTGGAGCTGCTGGTGCTGGACACCACTGGAGCTGCTGGTGCTGGACACCACTGGAGCTGCTGGTGCTGGACACCACTGGAGCTGCTGGATACCACTGGAGCTGCTGGTGCTGGACACCACTGGAGCTGCTGGTGCTGGACACCCACTGGAGCTGCTGGACACCATTGGAGCTGCTAGTGCTGGACACCACTGGAGCTGCTGGTGCTGGACACCACTGGAACTGCTGGTGCTGGACACCACTGTAGCTGCTGGTGCTGGACACCACTGGAACTGCTTGTGCTGGATGCTATTGAAGCTGCGGACAATAGAGGTGCAGGTAACTGTTCATTCAGTTCCTTCATTTAGTGGATGGTTGCAACTGTCAGTCTCTCTCTCTCTGTCTGGAGGGGCTGACTAGCACTGTCAGTGACCCCCCCTCCCCCGCTGTGTCTGTCTCTCTGACTTTATATTTTGTTCTGTGCCTCTGCCTCTCTTTCTCCTCTCTTTAGCTCTCTATTTTCTTCTCTTTCCTTCTCTTCTGTTTCTCTTTGTTTCTATTCATTTGTCTTTATCTGCCTCTTGGGCTGTTTCTCATCTCTGTTCCCCTTACTTTATTTCTCTTGCTCTCTCTTTCTTTCTCTTCTTTTATTCTGCCCCATGTCTCTTTTTCTCTTTTTCAAAAGAAAATATTCTCTCTCAAGGGCTTTCTTTCTCTGTCCCTCCGTCTGGGTCTCTCTCTATTTCTCTTTCTCTTTCTTTTCTCTCTGTCTGTTTTTCTCTCTCTCTCGTTCCTTCCCTGTTGGTGGTGGTGGCGGTGGTGTTGGTAGTGGTGGGGAGAACACCAAGTGCTGACTGTCCACTCTTTTCACTGCTGCCTGGCTTTTTTATTTAAAAAAAAAACCTGCAAATGCCTCAGTGTTCCTATAGCACCAGCCACGGTTTGTCGAGGCGGTTCCACTCTCTCTCTGGCCAGCGTGCCCTGTTGCTTTGGAGACTAAAGGACATCTCCCAGGCGGTCGGGGCATTGCTGCTCTGGCACTCCAGACAACACTGCCACACAAGTGCAGCCACACAGTGCACAGGGCCTAAGGATTGCAGTCCTGTTAAACAAGCATGCTTGGGAGGTGGCAGTTTATGTATGCAAGTATGTACGTATGTATTTATTTATTTACTTATATATTTATTTATATAAAAAGCAAACAGAGGCATAAAAGGATGGCCCGAGCTTGGGCATAACAACAGCTGTTCTCTTCCTACTACCAGAAACATCAGGGAGGAAACAAGGGACTGAACACAATAGGAGGCAGGTGAACCCCAACATGGAAGTGAATAATTTGTTTTTTTCTTTGGGAGAGGTAGTCCACACTACCTGCTCACTAATCCCTTCCTCTGATTCAAATACCTCATCCTTGCAACATTCTCCTCCTTCCCTGGATTCAAACACCTCATCTCTGCAACATGCACACTACTCCCCATTCTTTGAACGTTGCTCATAATAATTGAACTATTTCTTATTTTTGGATCCCAGTTCCATCCCATAATCCATCCCATTATGTGGCAGAAAGAGATGTAACATGGCACACTCTGGAGATGACTGTAATTTATTAATGTATTAGAAGATTCATCCCTTGTGGTTATCAAAACTGTCATCCTGTCACTCTGACGGAGGGGTGACACTTCGTTCGCAGGTGTCGGCCGTCATCAAATCCTCTTTCTGCCATCTGAGGAATATCTCCAGGGTTAAGCATCTTGTTCCATCTGGCGATCTCCCCACGTTGGTCCATGCCTTTGTGTCCTCGTGCCTGGATTATTGCAATTTCCTCTACCTAGGGCTACCTGGGGTGGATATCCGCCGCTTGCAGCTGGCGCAGAATGCAGCGGCCTGGTTATTGACAGGAACCCCCGGTCCTGTCATATTTCCCCGATGCTGCGCAAACTGCACTGGCTGCTGGTACAGTGGCGGATCACTTTTAAGGTCGGATTTCTAACTTATAAAGCCCTACACAGACAGGGCCCGGACTACCTGAAAGATCTTCTGGTCCCTTACTGCCCTGGGCGATCGCTCCGCTTGGCTGACGTGGGGTTGCTTGAAATTCCAAGGGTGTGTTTAAAATCTTCTGGGGCCCGTGCATTTATGCATGTGGCCCCTACCCTTTGGAATTCTGTACCCCGTTAGTTACCATAGCGCGACCATGGAGGGATTTAGACAGGCTCTTAAAACTTATTTGTGGAACCAAGCATATGGTGAATGATTCAAATTTCGTTTTATCTGCATTTTATACTATTTATGATGTTGTGAATTTATGACTTATTTTGTTTTAACTGTTTGTTAGGCGCCTTGGTTGCTGAAAGGCGCCATATAACTAAAGAATCATTATTATTATTATTCTCTGACACCTCTATTATAAATACATAGAGAATAATGTACGGCTGCAATACACAAGAAGCCTGTATCTGCATCGAGAGTTTTTTATGGCAGCCAGGAACCTTGAGAGCAAAGCTCGAGACGTTCACTGGATGCCATAGAAGGCTTGTCTCTGTCTGGGTGCCCATACATTATCTTTTATAGTGCACTGGCATCCATACCTGTTTCAGATGCCTAGCTCCTGGCAGTGAACTGGGGGGCTGAGGAGAGCACTTGAGGGCTGATGGCAAGCTAACTTACTGATTAAATGTACTCCATCTTGTTCTGTAAGTTCAGGTTAAAAAAGAAAACAGCTTCCAGCTTGTTATGATAGAGGAAAGCAGTTGTGTGGCAGCATTCTAAGCTGTTGTGCTGCAGTAGGGACATTACTACTGCAGCACAACAAGCATATGCCAGGCATGGAATTCCATGCATAACAGGGTTCCACCATACACTGTATATAGAATAGTGTATGGGAGCCCATACGTAACAAGGTTATTTTTCCACCGGGTGGTTACCATGATGACGAGGACATCGACAGCGACGCTCGAGAGGGCCTTCACCCGTAATGGTAACCACGATGTGGAAGAATAACAATGTTGTGTATAAGGAGTCTCATACACTATTTTTGTAGTGCATGGTGCAAAAAAACAGTGCAAGAAGGCTGTCTTCAGTTTACCTTGTTTACTCGGCAACAATATTAGAGTCACACAAAACCGTGTTTAGCAATGGCAAGCATGTTAGTAATGTTGTTTCGTCAACAAGATAGAGATGGTCTTCAGTCTGCTTCAGCGTTCACGATACCTGTCCATGTAGCAAATAAAGAAGAAAAAAAAAAAAATGAAGGCAGGTCTTTTTTTTTTTCTTCATTTCTGTTGAAGCAGGGAGTCAGTTACTGGCGCATCTCAGCTCGGCACTTGGACAGTGAAAAGAGCAACTTATTATCGGCTGTGTTCTATGACGTCCGTAGTGCAGCAGAATGAAAAGTCGTTCTGCTGCTGTACAGATGTCACTACAGCAGAATGACTTTTTACAGAAGTTGGAAAACCATCCGGAACAAGTGGTCACCATAAACTATATGTATTTTATTTTTTATTCTTTTAACTCTGTTTATTCGCCCTGCGTCCCGGAACTCTCTCGGGCTGCCTCTGCTCATTGGCCGCTCTACCACCGACCTGGTCCCTTGCCTCCTCAGAGAGTATGCTGCCACTCCACCAGCCTCCGACCGGAACCCCCAGCTCTGAGCCCTGGGGGTGGGGCCGCCACTCCATCCTGCGCCTATCTACAATCTAGTGCCAGCCGAGGAGGAGGAGGGAGAGAGAGGTGAGGCAAGTCCGTATTGGCATGTGGCGGTGGTCCGAAGAGGAGCCTATCCAGGCGCAGTTTTTTTTTTCCTTTGTGTACTTGCCCCCCCCGTACACGCCCGTGCAATGACTTCAGCATGGAAGGATCTGTAGACATCAGCCGCGCATGCCCCCAATTTGATCCCAGTCTCGGTAGTACCTCTGGTCTCCACCGGAGGTCACTGTTGCGCCAGGATGCCCCTGGATCCCACCCCAGGGAGAGGAGAGCTGTCCTCCAGACGCCCATCCTACTCCCTCCCTGCTGACCCCCAGCACCGGGATCGCTACCCGAACCCAGGTGGCATGAGTGTGGCGTCCAGCGCCTCAACCCTCCGCACCACCGGGCCATCTTTATTTTTTATTCTTAATGTGCCTTCTTGGGCCAACCCCATTAAACTTTGGAGTGACAGCAGGATGAACCAATGGGAGCTGGCCCTGAAGTGTGCTAATAAAAAGGGGACTGTGCTGGGCCTATTGCCTGGAAATGTCCAGTTAAAGACGCTGCTGAGTTCCGGAGAGGAAGAGAGTGGCAACTGCATGTGTAACCAGTAGGGCTGTGTGAATACCTTTTCCTGAATATTATATCTGGGTCCCCAAATCTTTGAGTATTTTGGATTTATTTGTTGTGTGAATACTTTTTCCTGAATATTCAGGCCGAATATTATATTCGGATCACCAAATATCTGGGTATTCAGTATTTGTTATTTGCAATTCGGCTGTGTGTTTTGGGGAGAAAAAAACACAACATAAATCAGCCTATCCCCTTACCTGATGGTCAGTGCTTCTCTTCTAGCCACCCCTGCCTTTTCACACAAATACCAACCCCCTCACCCCCCCCCACACACTTTTCCAGAGCCTCAGAGATGGCCAGAGTTACATTTTCAACTGTCGGCTCCTGACAATATAGCAGAACCTGACAGCATCTTTTCATGCTCCCCACCTAACCCAACTCCTCTCTGTTCTCTAAAATTTTTCTTATTTATCTATTTTATTTTTCATTTTCAGCTTCTCTGTCTCGATTCCTTAGCTTGATGATTGGGGGCAAAGTTGCGTCCCTACAACTGGCTTGGCTCTGCAGGTTGCCACTACCCAAAGCATCAAGCTAAGGAGGGTTGAGGGGGAAGCTGATAATGAAAAAAAGCAAAATATTAAAGAAGGGAGGAGTCAGGTTCAGGTGGGGGAGCAGCGTAAAATAGATACGTCGGCTCCTGACATAATGCCAGTAGCTGAAAATGAAAATGTTAACTCTGCCACTCTCTATCTTAAAGGGACACTGTCAACCCCTTAGGTCTCAAAGTGTTCCTAGTTTAAAACACATTTATGATTCTTCACATTCTGCAGAGACTGCTGATGCAGCTGATAGTTTAATTGTGATTCCTTTTTCTTTTAAAATTTGAAAAACTGACTGCCCACCATAATGGTGTTACACAAAAAACATGTTTGTTTACATTCCTTGATCAACTCCACTGCCCTTTTCCTGGACTTGGGAACTCCCCACAACACAGTCTAGCCACTCATTATGCAGTAGAAATAGGGAGACTACTGTATCATGAGTAACTGCACTGTTTGGGGGTTTCTAATGTTCAAAAAGTATGCAATGAGAGTAGTACAGGGATTTAAAGCAAAACATAGCCAGTATAAATATACATAGATACATAGATGTTGTTGGCAGATACGACCTTGTGGCCCATCCAGTCTGCCTATCCTCTTCTAATGCTTAAGGTACCCAGATGCTACAAGTCCCCCCTTCGCCCTAGCTCGATAATTCCCATTGTCCTAACCCACACATTCTTGAATCCCTGAACCATGGCTGCCCCCAGCACTTACTGGGGGAGACTGTTCCATCTCTCTACTACCCTTTCAGTGAAGTAGAATTTCCTCAAGTTCCCCTAAGTTTCCCCCTTTGAGGCTCATGCTGTGCCCCCTTCTTCTGCTATTTTCCTTCATGTGACAGATGCTCCCCTCTGGTACCCTGTTGATCTCCTTTAGGTACTTGAACGTCTCTATCATGCCCCCCTTTCCTCCAGGAGTACATATTGAGTCATTATGGTTGCTGCTCGAACATCTTGACTGTTGCCGTTACTACTTCCCAACTCAGATTAACTGAAACCAAGCAGTTTGAGACTTTCCAAGATCCAAAAGGTTCAGTTGGCTGATCTGTCTGTCAGTCACAACAAGGGCTCCCCCTCCAGGTTATTTTAGGCACCAAAGGCCCAAAACTACAGTTCCTACAAGTTTTGGCCCCACCAAGCCACTGTAGGCAGGCTCCATTTTACAGTCCCAAATGTACTGATTGGCCCATTCTGCAGTCCAGGACCAAGATGATGGAAACAAACAGAACTGTCCTTGCTGCAAAGAAGGCAGGTTAGAACAAACTGCAGTATTATTACTACTCTAACAAATGATCAGTAAACAAGTACATCTTCTAACAGAGCTCCCTCTCAGATTAATTATGACTGCAATCCAGGCAGCTCTTACAGAGACAGTACACAGAGGCTATACAGGCACTCTCTGCAATACATTTAAACTGCTAAAATGCAGGACACCAGCCTGGCAGTGAGCATTTAGGCAAGCTCAAGGAAGACTTTTCGAACCCCATTTGGGGTTATATATATTTCTGAAGCTGAGTAAAGCAGCAGTTGAAGGAGGTGTTAGTTGGCCTTAGTGGAAGGTGTTACAGAATACAGTGGTGGGAGAGACAGAGAGGATAAGGGTTTTGACAAGTAAGGTGTAATTGTACCTCTGAGATGGTTTAGAGGTTAGGGTTACTGCCTCTGGTGTGGAAGCTGGAGGGTTCGTAACCCAGGTAGGAGTACAGGGCAGGTGGTGGTGGGGGTTTCACCAGAGGTGGGCAGGGAAGTAGAGAGAAGCCTAAAAGAAGAGTGCTATTCAGCACAGATAGAGTTAATTATTCTAGAGGTCTAGGAGGAGAGAGTCAGGCACAACAGTGATTCTTAGTGGCTGTGTAATATAAACTGCTAAAGGCAAACTTGGGTGATTGTTTCAGGGACGACCAGTCATGTGATTGATCACGTGACATAGGCTCCCTATAAAAGGGGGTGGGTGGAGCAGTCGCTGCATAAGTAGCGACAGGCTACCACAGTTCCACACCTTTCTGTTAGATCCTACCACTCTTCCCTAGCAGTGTGTGCTTACCAACAAGAGTTTAGTAGGGCTCCTACCACACTTGTCCTACGTCTCCGCTGCTGTGCAGAGTTTCTAGCTTCCAGCTGCTTCATTGGGCTGACTCCAGTGGGCAGATTCTTCTGTGATGTCCTTTTCTCGTGGGTCCTTAAGCCACTTGATGGCCTACTCCTTATGTAAAAGCAGAAGCGAAATGGATCTGGGGCACACCTAACTCTGCTTTCACAGGTCACAGGCTCTTCCATTTAGCTGTCTCAGCTAGCAGTTAAGTGATGGGGAGCTGTAGCTGCTTTCCCCTGTTCTTCTCCCAAATATGCTGCCTCGAAAAGCAGAATTAAACTGGATCTGGGGCATACCTGACTCTGCTTTCACAGGTCACAGGCCCCTCCCATTTAGCTGTCTCAGCTAGCGGTTAAGTGATGGGGAGCTATAGCTGCTTTCCGCTGTTCTTCTCCCAAATATGCTGCCTCTAAAAGCAGAATTAAACTGGATCTGGGGCATACCTGACTCTGCTTTCACAGGTCACAGGCCCCTCCCATTTAGCTGTCTCAGCTAGCAGTTAAGTGATGGGAGGAGGGGTAGCAGTAGCTGCTTTCCCCTGTTCCTCTCCCAATAATGCTGCTGCTAAAAGCAGAAGCATAGTCTTTATTGTGTACTATCCTGCAACATATTTATTTATTTTATTTAGGTTTTTTTGGACCAAGTAAATGCAGTAGACAAATTCTGCCTAATTTCAGGCATGACCCGGGGTTGGGGGATACATATGAATGCCAACTGACAATGAACCAGATTAAGCTGTTGGTGGTATTTATAGTGACTGTAAATAGCATGGAGTATTAAATGTTATTTTTATATATTTGATGCTTTCTGTGATTGAGTTATTTTAGGTATAGTTAACCAGGGGTAAATTGGCAAGTCTGTGATCCGTTTACAAAGAGACAGGCTATGAAGTTACCATTTCTAAAGCAAAGTCTTCTCAGCTGTAACAAAAGGGGTGGGTCCTTTTGCCATTTGGAAAAGAGCACGGTACGGTGTAAGCAGTGGTTCCAGTGGGATTCAGACCGGGAGATACCCAAGTGAGGGTCATGCTGAGTGGTGGCAGCATACAACGGTAACCTTTTCAGACATCTGAATGGCTAGGAAAACTGGTAGCAGTGAAAACTGAGTTCTGGGAGAGAACCAGTCTGTGGCAACACTTAAAAATATGGCTGCACCTCCACCAAAGTTCCATTTGAGCCTTTTATGTTTAGAGTTCAGTTGCTTGACATATTGCAGTCCCCATGTGTTACATACAAACATTTGAAGAAGCCAGCAGAATTGTGCCTATTGGTCTATGTAGTCTGCTCATTGTGCAGGGATCTCAGCTCAGGCTGTTGTCCCTGCTCCCTGACCCTAACCTGTCCATCCCTGTCCTTTCTCCCTTCCATGACCCTTATCTTCCCCATATCTATGCCAGCCTCTCTTGAAGCTGCTCCCTGTCCTCTACCTCTTTTGGCAGTGTGTTCACCACCCTTTCTATGAAGAAGTGTCTTCTAACCTCCCTTCTAAACACCCCCCTCCAACTTAAGGCTGTGCCCCCTCGTGGTTTTGCTGCAGCTTAGCCTGAAGAGACCCTTCCATTCACCCTATTAATCCCTTTCAAGTACTTGAAGATCTCAATCATGTTTCCCATCTCCCTCCTGTCCTCCAGTCAGTACATGTGTAGGGTGTCGTCGAGGCACAGGTCAGGAAGCACAGGATGATCAGGAGCAGTTGTAAAATTCGCAATCAGTGTTTTATTATTAGTAATAACAGCAAAATAAAAAATACAAATTTGTTCAGTATAACTATTTACAAAGGCAGTACAAAAAGAGAAAACAAAGTCCTTATTCTGGGTGTTTCTTTTCAATTTTAAATCTCAGTCTCTCTCTCTCGCAAAACATTGCTGCTGTTTTTATAACCCACTCTTTGCAGGGAGCTCATTAAGGAGACATAGTGTTTTCTTCACAGAATGGTCTTGTCAGTTCCCAATGTTCTTGCAGGTGCAGCAAAAATAACATAACCCCCAGAAGCTTGGCAGAAGACACCAGGAGAAAGGACTGCTGTGTGACTGAACTTCTCTGCTGGGACTATATTGCTCTCCTTCCCTCCCCTCCACCCCACCCCCACCCAAAGCTAGTTCTATTTTTATAGGCACAGGATTTGACTGACAACAGGAACTTCCTGTTTAGGGGCAGGAAGTGAGTGATCACAGAACCACCAAGGACCCACCATCCTAGAAGGGCAAGAGTAGCTCTCCGCCCCTCTAGCTGCTGGAGGTCTGCCTCTGAACAAGTAAGTGGTCTACTGAGAAATATAGGATATTCTTGTCTCAGAACAGGACAATCAGGAGCTTAAAGGCACACAGGCAGAAAGTAAGAGAGAGAGAAAAAACAGAGGAAAGAGTAAGGATTGCAAACAGTTAAGGGGCCAGAAATAAGACATGATTGAGTGGTGCAGTGCAGTGGCTGTGGAGCAGCAGTCTTCCGAAAATGTTCTGGAGGAAGCGTGTTGTCCCATCTGCAGGCACCTCTCTGGGCTGAGGAGGAGGTTGCTCATCTCCAGGCTGAGTTGGCCAGGATTTGTGGGACCTCCTCTTCCATCCAGGGACCACCAGTGCCACTGCCGTTGCCTCAGAGGTTGCCAAGAAAGAGGAGCGGTTGGACCACAGTGGGCTCAGGGAGGGTGAGGGTAGTGGAACAGAGGTGCATCCCTCCATTTGTACCTCTCCACAATTCCTATGCCATTCTGGCAAAGTGTGGTTCCTCTATGGAGGCACCCACAGTGGAGACCAAGGAGGATGCTGGGAACCTCCACAAAGGAGACCCACAGGAGGGTGGCAGGGGAAGGAAACAACTCCTGGTGGGGGACTCCATTGTTAGGAAGGTAGAACTGGGCAAGGAAGGGGAGAGGGAGGTAAGGTGCCTGCCTGGCGCCATGGCTTGGAGGGACAGGGAGCGAATCCTCAGGATTGCCGGAGCAGCTGCACAGGGGAGGGAGCTGGATGTCATTGTCCACCTAGGGACAAATGACCTGGCTAAGAAAGGGATTAGAGAAGTGCAGGAAGAGTTTGTGGAATGGGGAGGGGCTTAGTCAAGTAGCACGCACGGTAACCTTCCTCAGAGGTGCTACCCATCTATGGCATAGGAGGCTAGGGTGTTCCGCATCATGGGATCTCAATCAGTGGTTGAAAAACTGTGGAGCTCAGGATTTGGCTTCATTGGGGACTGGGGGTCCACCTGAGTGATGCAAGCCTATACTGGCATGATGGGCTGCATCTGTCCGGGAGGGAACTAGGATCCTAGATAGGTTTAAATGCTCATTGGCAAGCTTTAAACTAGCCAAGGGGAGGCACTGAAAGGAGCAGGAAAATCCTAGCCCCCCAAACAATCACAGTAGTAAGTGTGCCAAACACCAACATGGAGGTGTCGCTAGGAGAAGGGCAGGGTAAATGGAGAAAGTGACAAAGGCAAGAAGGACAGGGATGGGGCAAAAGGGGTAAGGCCTTCAGGAAATGGAGGGTAATGAGTACCAATGCCGTAGTCTGGGCAACAAGCCCCTGAGCTGGTGGCCTTAATGGAAGAGGATGCCTGGATATCATAGCAGTCACAGAAACATGGTACACAGAGAACCATGACTGGGATGTTAACATACCAGGGTACATAACCTACAGGAGAGACAGGCAGGGGAGAAGAGGGGGAGGAGTAGCTCTCTATGTAAAGGAAGGGATAAAAGCAACAGAACAAAAGAGTAAACAGAGAGGAGAGGAGGCACTGTGGGTCACCTTGGAGACTGGAAAGGGCACCACAATCCGTACAGGGGTTGTGTACAGACCCCCATGTCAGGGGGAAGGAATGGACAAGGATATGATGGAAGGCATTCTTAGAATGGCAGAGAAATGGGAGATACTGTTGATGGGAGACCTGAATATGCCAGATGTTAACTGGAGCACATTTCTGCAGCCACATCCAAGAACAGGGCCATTCTTGATGCCCTACAGATGGCAGGCATTAGACAACTAGTTTCGAACCCACTCGTGAGGGAGCAATCTTAGACCCTGCATCTCAAACGGGGGCAGGAGGATCTCAGATCAGAAGTGGGTTGCCATCTGGGGACAAGTGACCATCAAACAGTGTGGTTCACGTTAAACTCAGCTACAGAGTCAAGCCATACAAAAGTGAGGGTACTTGGACTTTTAGGAGGCTGACTTTGGCAAGATGGGAGAGTGCCTCAGAAAAGCACTAGCAAACAGGCTAGAAGGAGGTGTGGAGCAACAATGGGGAATTATCAAACTGCCATCACAGAGGCAAAGGCCTTTGTGTGAAGCAAATAAACAAATCAAAATGAAAGAAAAAGCCACTATGGTTCTCAAGAGAGGTGGCTGTGAAAGTCAGGAAGAAAAGATAGCATTCCGGAAGTATAAGGAAACACAGAAGGAGCAGGACAGAGAGCTGTACCAGTTAAGGCAGAAAGAAGCAGGGAGGGAAGTCAGAATAGCAAAGGCCCAAATTGAGGAAAAGATAGCCAACTCAGTTAAGAAGGGGGATAAAACCTTTTATAGGTACATCAGTGAGTGTAGAAAGACAAAGGGAGGGATAGTGAGGCTGAATAGAATGAACGGTGGGTGGGCAGAGGGGGACAGTGAAAAAGCAGGAATACTGAACGAATATTTCTGCTCAGTATTCACAAAAGAGGAGGGGGAAGTGCCTAATCCAATTAACAGAAGCACTTTTGATAGGGGGTCGATCCCAGTCCTTTCACAGAAGAAAGGGTTCTGCAAGAACTCCTAAAACTGAAGGTGGACAAAGCAATGGGTCCTGATGGAATTCACCCCAGAATTCTAAAAGAATTAAGGAGGAACTAGTGAAACCACTGGCTACTCTTTTAATAAATCATGGGAGGATGGTGGTATACCTGAGGACTGGAGGAAGGCGGATGTGATTCCCTTCACAAAAGTGGGACCAAGACAGAGGCAGAAACTACAGACCTGTCAGTCTGACCTCTGTGGTAGGGAAAGTGATGGAGTCACTTCTGAAGGAAAGAATAGTTGAGTACCCAGAGGTCAGTGGAGCACAGGATCCAAGGCAGCATGGGTTCAGCGGGAAGGTCATGTCAGACCTAATCTAATAGATTTCTTGACTGCGGGACCAAAGTAGTAGACCAGGGAGGGGCTGTGGACATGGCCTACCTAGACTTTAGCAAGGCATTTGACACAGTCCCACACAAAGATTAATAGTCAAATTAACCAGCCTGGGAGTGGGTCCCAGGGTGGTAGCCTGGTAAAACATTGGCTGGACAACAGGACACAGAAGGTAATTGTAAATGGAGTCCACTCTGAAGAAAGGGCGGTTACTAGTGGGGTACCACAGGGTTCAGTATTGGGTCCAGTCCTTTTAATGTCTTCATCAGTGACATTGCAGAGGGACTGGAAGGAAAAGTATGCCTTTTGCAGATGACACAAAGATCTGCAGCAGGGTTGGATACACAAGGAGGCGTGAAAGGATGAAAAGGGACTTGGCAAGGTTGAGGAATGGTCAGACGATGGCAGCTAGGATTCAATGCAAAAAGTGCAAATAATGCACCTGGGAAACAAGAACCCAGGGAAGAATACACAATGGGTGGGGAGGTAGTAACAACAACAAAAAGGAAAGGGACCTGGGGGTAATCATATCAGATGACCTTAAGGTTAGCAAGCAAATGTGAGAAGGCAGTAGGAGGGCCGGGGTATACTGGGATGTATAGGGAGAGGCATCAGCAGCAGAAAACAGGAAGTTGTTATCCCTCTGTACAGACAGTTGGTGAGACCCCATCTGGAATACTGTGTCCAGTTCTGAGACCCCATCTCCGCAAAGACATAGACAGGATAGAGGCAGTCCAGAGGAGGGCAACTAAAATGGTGCAGGGTCTGCAAGAGAAGCCGTATGAGGAGAGACTAAAGGAGCTTAATATGTATACCCTTGAGGAAAGAAGGAGGGGGACATGATAGAAACTTTCAAGTACCTCAAGGAATCGACAAAGTCCAAGAGGGTAGCATCTTTCAGAAAAAGAGACTTGCAAGAACAAGGGGACACAATTTAAAGATAGAAGGAGGGCGGTTCAGGGGCAATGTGAGGAAGTATCATTTCACAGAGAGGGTAGTGGATGCATGGAACAGCCTTCCTGAGGAAGTTGTGGGGTCTAGAACTGTGGGAGAATTCAAGAATGCATGGGACAGACATAAGGCAATTCTTGTGGGGGGCAGGAAGATATAGGCTGTTGGTTAACTAGGATCTGCGGCCTATCCTGTAGGTAGGGAAATGGGCAGACTAGATGGGCCTAGCGGTCCTTATCTGCCGTCAAAGTCTATGTTTCTATGTTTCAGAACTGACTTCTTGTTTACAGCTCTGCAAAGGACTTAAAAACTGTATCTCAAGAGAGTTTGCAAACCAGCTTCTGAGGTTAACCCCTTGATTTCCAAATAGCTTTACAATCATTTCAACAGTATAACTACATACAGTTTTAAACAAAGGGATCCCAGTATCTAATACAGTTTTACATAGTGATTCACATATATTTTTATACCCGCAGATATGCAAGGGGGAAGAAAAGGCAGAACAGCAAGGGAAGGTAGAGAGATAGCAAGAGGCGGAGAATAGCGAAACTCCCGGAGTGATCAGTTCCTATGTCTCACAAGAAAGTTTTGTTGCGCAACCAGACAGACAAGAGACAGAAAAGGAGCGGATAGAATAGACCCTTTTGTTTAAACTCTTTCTGCATAATAAATGTGACAAGGCCTTATTCAACTCTGTCACATAAGGCCCTCAGTTTCTCTTGGTATGATTTACCCTGCTGCCAGCAATCATCTTCATAGCCTCCTCTGTGCCATCTCCATCAGGTTGATGTCCTTTAAGGTGAGGGCTCCAGAACTGCACTGTATACTCCAGATGCGGTCTTACCACTGACCTGTACATGGGTAGTACCACCTCGTGTCGCCTACTGCTGATCCCCCTGGCTGTGCACACCAACATCCTGTTTGCCCTTGCTGCTGCCTTCTTGCACTGCATAGAATGCTTCAGGCCACTAGTTATCATCACTCACAGATCCTTCTCCTCCTCTGTGGAAGATACCCGAACCCTTCCCCCAGGTAATACTCTGTCCTGGGGTTTTTAGCTCCAACTTGCATAACCTTGTGCTTCTTAGCATTGAAGCTCAGTTGCCAGATCCCAGACCACCTTTCAAGTCTTCTTAGGTCCTTTTTAAGGTCCTATATCCCATCGGCTGAGTCCACCCTCCTGCAGAGCTTGGTGTCGTCCACGAACAGACACATTTTGCCCTTGATGCCATCCCCAATATCATTAATGAAAACATTGAATAGCACTGGTTATAGCACTGCGCCCTGCGGGATGCCACTTGTGACCACTTTGGTCCTAGACGGCTATACGATGCCAGTTCAACAACTAAGTTGTCGACCATCATCACCGCAATGGATTTATGTTGACCGCAACTTGCGGTTGGTATAAATCCAACTGGAGACCCCGGCTGTTTTTTTGAGCCCCCCCAATCCCCCCAATCTATAGAATTCTAACTCTAAGTCAGAGTTGGATCGGGGAGGGGGTGCAGGACTGGAAGACCAAGTGCCTGGGTCTGGGGCGGACTATTATAGCAAAAATGTTGATGTCATCATTGACGTGTTCACTGTAATAGTGTCGCCGTACAGGGGGCATACCATGTTAGACAACTCTCTCCCCACCATCACCTTTTGGGTCCTGTTCCCTAGCCAGTTTTCTACCCAACTCACCATCTTCTCTCCGACTCCAAGGTCTGCTAACTTTCTGATCAGCCTCCTGTGGGGTACAGAGTCAAAGGCCTTGCTGAAATCCAGGTATCCTGTGTTTCTCTCCTATGAGTTTTTGAAGTTTCCTCAGTACTAGTACAGACAGGTCTCGAGAGAAAGTGGTCTGTCTGGTTGGGAAAAGGCTGTCCTACTGGTGTACTGATTATCTGGTCCAGTATTCTGTAGCAGTTCATCCTGGCTTGCAGTGATTGCTTGTTTCACTACATAGCACCCATTTCTGCACTTTTTGCACTGAATTAGTAATGGCAATGCCTGTGTAGGATCCACTTATTTTATTGTTCTGTTTCGGTGGTGGTCTGATGCATTTGTGGGTGCAGGTTTTGCATCTTGTATTGTTGCACAGTGTGGTCCTCTCATTTCACAGTTAGTTTGATATGCAGGAAGTTTACTATTGATTTATGTTAGAAACATTAAGAGTCTGCTTGTAGGCAGTGAAGGGTGGTTCAGGAAAACGTATTCATCTTCACTAATTATTGGTTGCAGTTCTTTGAAACTGGCATTAATTCAAAAGGGCTCGTCCGGGATTTGAACCCGGGACCTCTCGCACCCAAAGCGAGAATCATACCCCTAGACCAACGAGCCACTATAATTTGTCAGCCTTGGCTGTTTTTGATGAGTGATTGATCGACACACTGCTGCAGTATTTACAGACATACAGTATGATAGAGATCAAATTACACCACAGCAGCAGGGCAAGTTTCCAAGTCTATAAATAGTAGAAAACCAGAGAGAGACTGTGAGCCAAAGGGTTTTGTGTCCGGTTCCTTCAGAGCCACTAAACAAAATGTCAAGAAAATCATGGGCGCTGGAGCACTAAAAATAACCTGTATGCCTCTGTCTCTCTTTCTGCCTTTGTAATTGTCCCCATTCCTGTCCATCCTATGTTAGATGTATTCTATGTTTTCTTTATTCCATTCGTACTACATATATTGTACAATCTGGGTCATTCATGAAAACAGGCATTTACAGTACTGAACTGGTCAAAAAATTAAAGAGCTGCTGACACCTCAAAGGAAACTTTGAAAAACATGATATTTTGGTACAATTCAGCTTGCATTCCGTATATATATGGCACAGAGTTCTCCTCCCCATTATTTATTACTTAGGAAATTTCCATTGAATACATACTCTTCATCTGTTAGAGTTCATCTGCCTCTGTAGCTGGCTCCCTACTTCAAGTCATAACTCTCTGTTATGACATCATAGTCTGTTTCCATGGGAGTAACTGTGATGTCACAAGCAGTGCATTATGACCTCAGGTAGGGAGACGGCAACAGGAATAGATGAACTCTTCAGGAGCAAAGATCCTGTTTTCATGCAAATGACCTCAGTAATAAATAACGAGGAGGAGAAATATAGAACTAATGTGAAATACAAGCTGGACAGTGTCTAAATATTATGTTTTGTTAAAGTTTTCCTGAAGATGTCAGCTGCTCTTTAAATAAATTAATACTTACCCCCACCCAGCATTCAGGGGGCTTAGACGCACTGTTCCTCTGGCTTTGTCACAATATACTGATAGATTAGCATCCATGAGAATAGCCCTTTTATAGAGCATTTTTTCACCTTGCTCTCATTCCAGGGATATACCCTGTTCGGACCTGATGATCCCTGTTACCCTGGGCCCAGCAACCCGCCAGTTACCCCCACAGCTTCCCCTCCATGGCTAGGGCTCTGAAGGGATGGTTGGCCTCCCCCCCCACCCCGAGGCAGTCCACTGTGTGGATTAGAATCTAGTGCCGGCAGTTGTTTTACTGTGCTACCAAGTGCAGGACTGCATTCCCATTCACAAGAAGACGACCAGCCGTGGAGGAGGGTGGGTTGTGTCGGTCGCCTTCCTGTGCCTGGGGGGGACTTAATGTTATGAAATCTGGGTGCTGCAGGGAGGAGGGTGGGACTAGGTGCTGCTGCGGGGTGGAGGGTGGTATTTGGTGCTGCTGCCAGGGGTGGGGGTGGAGGAATATTTTTTACAGTCCTCCAAAAAATCACACAAGAGGAAACAGCAGCCGATGGTGGAGAAGGGCAGGTGTGCAGTTGCCATTGTGAGACTTTTTATTAACACTTCAGTCATGGGTGCTGGAGGGGAGGTTGCGATTGGGCTTGTTACTGAGGGTGGGGGCAGGGGTTGCTTTTAACATGACTGGGGAGAAGGGTGTTTTTTGTTTGTTTTTACTTTCCCCCCATAAACAAATATGAATACTGAATTTCCAAATATTTGGGGCCCTAGATATGTATATTCGACCTAATATTTAAAAAATAAGGTATTCCCCACCTCTAATCTACAGTTCAGACTCTGTTACTCTCCTGCCCAGCTTCAGGCATTGGTGACACTATTGCCCAGTTCACTTAGGTGACATTAACCCAGGATTCCTTTCTAGTTGTGGTCCCCCATGGCTGTGAGGGAGTGAGGACTAAAGGCATATGCATCCTAAATGACACAGAAAGGAGTGATATAGTACCTCTGGACTGGTGCTGGTCAAACAAAGGTGTATCCTCCGAAACACACTCAGTAGAACAAAATTGGAGTTCATACATTGGCACCTTGATCAGCCTACTTCTGCTCAGTACCTCCATGGAGGTTGCAGTCAGTGTCTTATCAGTCACAGAACACAGTGGCTTACCCTTCACCTTATAACGGATCTGTCCTTCCCATGCTCTTGGTGGTCAGATCCTTGGTGCTACTGTGCTGGTCTTTCGCAGAACACAGACTCTTTAAGCCCCAGACCCCTGCTAGTTCACATAAGTTCAGCTACCTCATCTGTAGCTTCTCCATCATTTCAATATACATAGGACAGATTATGCGACTGCCGTCAGGAGGCCCTTTATAAAGGGACACTGTCAACACCCTTAGGCCTCAAAGTGTCCCTAGTTTAAAAAACACATTTTATAATTGTTCACATTCTATAGAGACTGTTGATACAGCTGGTAGTTTGATTCAGGTCCCTTTTTTCTTTTAAAATGTAAAAAACTGACTGCCCACCATACTGGTGTTATCACACCAAAACATGTTTGCTTACATTTCTTGACCAGCTCCCATTGCATCTTTCCTGGACTCAGGAACACCCCCAAAACAATTGAGCTACTCATTCTGCACTGCGAGTAGAGGAGAGTACTGTGTCATGAATGGCTGCACTGTTTGAGGGTGTTTGTAATGTTCAGGAAGTATGCACTAACAGTAGTTCAGTGATAGGAAGTAAAACAAAGCTGGGCATAGCTATACATTGTTTTTTAGTCTTTGGTAACTGGGTAAGGCCCACTAGGGACACGTGCCTGTTTTCAGGGGTGACCTGGGAGCACTGGGCAGGTTAAGTGATTTGCTCAGAGTCACACATTATGGAAGTGGAGGTTGTGGGAATCAGACTCAGTTCTGTCTGCGCCAAGCTCATTCACAGCTCGTTACTCTAACCTGTAGGCTATACTGCCAGCCCATTACCATGCATTTTGATTTTAATAAGCAAGAAGCCAGATAAGACAACCAGCAACATCAATGATTTTTAGAGGAAGTAAGCAATCATAAAATGTGGGTTTTTACCTAATGCAACTCCCCTACAAATGGGGGTTCCCAAAATGTCTTCCTTGAGCTTGTTTAAATGCTCACTACTAGGCTGGTGTCCTGCGATTTTGCAGTGTAAATGTGATTGCCAGAGAGTGCCTATATAGCCTCTGTGTACTGTCTCTTTAAGAGCTGCCTGGATTTTTATTTATTTATTAGTATCTAGGATTAAACACCTTTGAGCTGAGAGCTCTTTTACAAAGGTTCCACATCAGTAGGAGGGAAGACAGCATTACAAGGGTTCAAGCAACATGGAGTATAAAACATGTACAATATTTACAATACTTGCAATGGATTATTCAAGCAGGTTAATATTAACAAAAAAAACTAGAGAGGTAAGACACCCATACAGTTGCGTTTACAGTAAGTTATAGGAGAGATAGATGGGTAGTAGAAGGTTGAGTCAGTTCACTGAGGCAGTAGTTAGTGAGAGAAGAAGTGGGCGGTAGGGAAGAGGGGCTAAGAGATGATGGGAGGGGGGTAGGGTGGGAAGTGGAGTTGCAGCAGTCATGGACCTTGTCAAGAGAGACGTGATGGGTGGATGCATGAGGCGGGTGGCCAAGCAGAGTTTTGAGCCACCAAGTGGAGATAGGGGAGGTGTAGGGGGTGGTAGAGATGGCCTGGGCATGCCATGGTGGGCTGTGTATGGTGGGTCAGAGCCCTCTGGCAGAGGGACTAGTGGTAACAGTCACAGGTGCAGGATGAGGAAAGCTGCTGGCGTAGTAGTCTCTTGAAGGGGCCCAAAGTAGGTTGAGCGGAGATGTCCTGGCTGAGGGCATTAAACCAGAGGGATGCTCTGTAGGCAAAAGAGCGCTCACCCTGCGTCATTCGAAGACGAGGAACATGGTGAGTGCTAGCACTTGTTGTCCATTGTGTGTTGCTGCAGTGTGGCTGAAGTAGGTTTGTTGTGTCATGGGGGAGAATACCCAGTAGCGCCTTTTTTGCCAGAAGGCAGGTTTGGTAGTGTAACCTCCCACTAAGTTGGAGCCAGCCCGTTTAGCATAGAGGTCACAGGTATGGGTGAGATGCTCAGCTCCTGTAGTAGCCTGCAGGCCTTGTTCAGTGCTACCTATATTCTGTGGAGGGCAGTGACTAGCAGCACCATAGATGACCAAACCGTAGTCTATGACAGAGAGAACGGAGCTGTTGATCGCTAGTCTCAGAGCGTCCGAGGTGAGACAGTGCTTGTGCCTGTGGAGGAGACCAGTTTTGTAGTTGACAGTCCTAGCCACATGGCTGATGTGCTGGTCATAGGCCAGGCTGCTGTCAAGTGTGACCCCAAGATATTTAAAGTGCTGGGTATGTTCGAGCAGAGTTCCAGATTGTGTACTAATGTTGAGAGCGTATGACCTGTACTTGCTTCGAGTGCAACAGAACATCAGTGTTTTTTTTTGTTTTTTTACTGTTTAGGATAAGTTTGTGGTCCTGGAACCATTCATCAACAATCCGAGCTATGTTGCAGCTTGCACTCAAGATTCTCTGGGTCTGGGCTGTTTGAGAAGATTACTGCATCATCTGCATAGAGTAGCATCTGCTGTGGGCAGCGGTGTGGTGGGTGTTGAGAAAGATGCTGAAAAGGAGCGGTCCCAATATGGAGCCTTGGGGACCCCAGATTTTACAGGCAGATAATCGGAGAGACATTGTTTATTTTCACTCTTTGTGTACCTTGTCCTAGGTAGCTTTTGAACCAGAGGTTGATTTTGCAGAGACGCAAAGGAGGTCAATTGGTTTAAGAGGAGAGTGGTGGACAGTATCGAAGGCCTTTGAGAGGTCAATGAATACTGCCCCTGCTAGGGTTCCTTGGTCCAGGGACCGTGAATAAACCCAGTGAGTTCAAGTAGTGCTGGAGGTACTGTGACCATTATGGTAGCCATGCTGCTCTGGGTATTGGATTGAGTATTTACAAGATATTCGACCAGCTGGTCAGCCACTATGCCTAGCGCTTTGGAGAGCGGTTGCAGAATTGAGATGGGCCTGTAGTTTGACAGCAACGCCCTATCTCCATTTTTGTACACAGGAGTCACGATGGCCAATTCCACAGCTGTGGGAATTGCAAGTGGCAGAGCGACATGTTCAGGATCTTGGTTATGGGAAGGAGAACTCATCAATAGTGAGGGCAACAAGTTTGAGGTCCAGTGTGTCTGCACTTTGTCTCGATTCCGAGCACTTTGAGGAGTATTTCCTGACTAAGTAAGGTGGTAAGTTTCTTGAAGTAAAGCGGAGGGCTGAGTGAAGACAGGCACCAGTACTAGAGGTGTTGGAGTGGAGGGTCATCAAGAAGTCTGGGGAGTGTCCCAGAGAGGTCCAAGAACGCTCATTGAAGGCATTAGCTAAGGCTGAGTGGGTCCTGGCTAGTTCCTGTATATTGATTAGTTTCGGTGCTGATTTCACATCCTTACCTAAGACTCCTTCAAGTTGGTCCAAAAGTTTTTCCGCCCCAGGAGGCAGTGAGTGACTCTTGTGGTGTTTTGATTTGGCCTGGTGTATTTCCCGGTTTCAGGTATTTCTGGCTTGCTTGTAGGCTAGTACGTCTGTGGGTTGACCCGACTCTCTGGCCAGGTGCCATAGGTGATTGCGCTTTTTCAGTTTGCTTATAAGGTCAGGTGATAACCATGGGTTAACTGACCCCCTTGCTTTGACCTTTTTGTGGGGCGCATGCGCATCACAGACTTGCGTGAATTGTTTTATGAAATAATCCTACGCAGTATTAACGTCAGTAGCATGGTCAATTTGTGACCAGTCGGAGGTGGCAAGATCATGTTTCAGGAACTGAAGATGCCCACACTTTAGTACCCTACTGAAGGTGAAGCGTGGAGGTGGCTTGAGGAATTTATTTGACCAGTTACACAAGATTGGGGAGTGGTCACTAATAGCATCAGGGTGTGCTGTCACATTGGTGAATCGTTCTGGGTTGCTTGAGAATATCCAGTCTAGGAGGGTGCTGGTGCCTGTTTCGTAATTAACCCTGGTAGGGAAGGAGACAAGCTGGGTGAGTTCAACTGCTGAGATATTGTCCCTGTATGTGCATGCATCGGGTGAGAGCCAGTTGATGTTAAAGTCCCCTAATAAGATGGTCTCAGAGTTAGTGGGCAGGCCACGGATGAAGTCAGCAATACCCTTGAAGCCCCTTTTGTGTTCATTAAGGGGAACGTAGACAGAGACGATAGTTAGGGTTTTGTTGTGTGCCCCAAGTATGGCTTTAACTGCTAGGGCCTGGGCATGGGGCCCGAGATCTGCCTGGGAGAGGCCAAGACTTTTAATAGTGTACTTGACGTTGATGGCACAGCCACCCCCTCTCTTGGAAGCCCTGTCAAACCTGAAAACGTTGAAGCCAGGGAGGGCAACTACATTATCAGAGATCTTAGGTGAGAGCCAGGTTTCAACTACTGACAGGATGTCAGGGTTGTGCTGAGTGGTCCAGGCTTGAAGTTGGTACAGCTTGCTTGGGAGGCTTCGAATGTTTATTGATGCAATTTTGATCATTCCATGTCCTAGACGTTTAAGGGGGTGATGTGGACTTGGTGGGCCAGGGTTTGGGTGCACATCCCAGCCCTGAGCAGTGGGAGGTGTGCAATTTGCCGGTAGTCACACAACATTTTACAAAGACCGCTATTTTTCTTCCTATATGAGACTGTGTGCAGGACGCTGGGAGGCCAGGTGGTTTTAGAGCAAAGGATCTTGTTGGGGCAGAGGTAGCAGGTCCCCAATGTCAGCCACCAACTCGGCGGTAGTATGAGCCAGTGAGCGGGCAAGGCTCCCTTAGCAATCAGGAAGTAGTGCCCAGTAACACAGTAGGGTTCATAGTGGATATGCATGCCAGGGTACATTGGTTGCTGTGGAGCCTGTTGACATCTGGGAGTATGGCCATGGCATAGGATTGCGAGGAGGATAAGCTGCTGTAGCAGGGTGCAGAGACTGAGCATAATTTACAGCCTAGGTAGGCAGTGAATTTCGTAAGACTTAAAGAGATCTGGCAGCAGGAGTAAGCAGTTATAGAACCCCTAGTGGTGTCACGGTATAGGCTGCAGATGGGAAAGTCGATACTTAGTAATTTACAAGACCTCATGATCACTCTACCCTATAAAGCAAAGTGTTGAGCTAGGTGGGTGGGTTGAGGGTGGTAGGAGCTGGCGACAGCGCCAGCGGATAGCACTTGGCAGCAGGAGCCGTACTTTGCTGGGCTGGGATCCGGCTGAGGCCTCAGGGCAACCTGAGAGGAGCCAGCCATCCGGGGAGCAGCAGCGGAGCTGGGGAGCCCTGTGGAGGGGTCCGAGCTGCTGTGAGAGAGAGAGAGAGAGGATGAGGAGTTAAATGCTGGCCACAGAACAAAAGGGCAGACAGCACAGCAGGGGACAGATTAAGCAGACAAAGAGAGCAGTTAGTTTAGGTGCCAAGTCTGGTTCCCGAGAAAGGAAATTTTCAAGAAACGCTGTAACACTTTAAATTATGCAGGTAACACAGTTTTACAGGATTACACTCTTTTCTGAACAATTATGTAGAGCATTTCAGTGGCTAGTGGCATAGAAAAGCCATTTTTAGTGCAGAGAAAGCAGAAGAATTGAAGGAGAAGGTTTTGGCCAATCAGAGCATGCCAGAAAACAGCGCTCGCATTCCGATTGGCTGGCAGCTGGAGCCGTACCTTGCTGGGCTGGGATCTGGGATGGAGGTCTCAGGCGGCGGCCTGAGAGGAGCCGGCCATCCAGGGAGTGGCAGCAGAGCTGGGGAGCCCTGTGGAGGGGGTCCCGGCTGCTGTAAGGCGAGAGAGAGGGTGAGGAGCTAAATGCTGGCCACAGGACAGAAGGGCAGACAGCACAGCTGGGCAGTCATAATTAATCTAAATGGGAACTCTGTCAGAAGATGCGCTTGTTTGCTGATCATTTGTTAGAGTAGTAATAATACTGCAGTTTGTTCTAACCTGCCTTCTTTGCAGCATGGACAGTTCTGTTTGTTTCCATCATCTTGGTCCTGGACTGCTGAAATGGGCCAATCAGTACATTTGGGACTCTAAAATGAAGCCTGCCTACAGGGGCTTGGTGGGGTCAAAACTTGTAGGAATTGTAGTTTTGGGCTTTTTGCGCCTAAAATAACCTGGAAGGGGAGCCCTTGTTGTGATTGACAGACAGATCAGCCAACTGAACCTTTTGGATCTTGGGGAAGTCCCAAACTGCTTGCACTTTCAGTTAGATCTAAGTTGGAAAGTGAAAAAGTAACAGCTCGAGGTAGTTCAAGCAGCAGTCCATAGTGGATTCACGCGGGAGAACTGTGGAAAGGCCTGAGTTTTGGCCTGCATGCCTGCCTGCTGTCCCTGAGAGGGAACTTGTGCCTTTTTTGGACTGAATCCAAACTTGGAGAGTGAAATAAGTCACTGAATTGTGACCAGGCTCCTACCTGAAGAAGACCGAAAATTTGCTGAATGCGATCGGGTAGCCTGACTTCCAGCCACCTCTGAACTCCCGGATTGTGCAGAGGGACTGAAGGAAAGTATGTCTCTTTGCAGATGACACAAAGATCTGCAACAGGGTTGATACACAAGGTGGGGTGGAAAGGATGAAAAGGGACTTGGCAAGGTTGGAGGAATGGTCAAATGTATGGCAGCTTAGATTCAATGCAAAAAAGTGCAAAGTAATGCACCTGGGAAACAAAAACCCAGGGGAAGAGTACACAACGGGGGGAGGGGGGGATACTGACAACAACAAAAATGGAAAGGGACCTGGGGGTAATCATATCAGATGACCTAAAGGTGGGCCAGCAATGTGAGAAGGCAGTAAGAGGTTGGGGATACTGGGATGCATAGGGAGAGGCATCACCAGTAGAAAACAGGATGTTGTTGGCAGTCTGTACAGAGAGTTGGTAAGACCACATCTGGAGTACTGTGTACAGTTCTGGAGACCTCATCTCCGCAAAGACATAGACAGGGTGGAGGCTGTCCAGAGGAGGGCAACCAAAATGATACAGGGTCTGCATCAGAAGACATATGAAGAAAGACTAAAGGAACTAAAGATGTATAGCCTCGAGGAAAGGAGGGAGAGGGGGGACATGATAGAAACTTTTAAATACCTCAAGGGAATCAACAAAGTCCAAGAGGGTAGCATCTTTCAGAAAAAGAGATGTGCAAAACACAGGGGGCACAATTTGAAGATAGAGGGGGATGGCTCAGAGGTAATGTGAGGAAGTATTTCTTCACAGAGAGGGTTGTGGATACATGAAACAGCCTTCCTGAGGAGGTCGTAGAGTCAAAAACAGTGGGGGAATTCAAGAATGCATGGGACAGACATAAGGCAATTCTAGTGGGGGAGGGTAGGAGGAAGTAGGCTGTTGGTTAACTAGGATCTGAAGCTTATCCATTAGGTAGGGAAATGGCAGACTAGGTGGGCCAAGCGGTCCTTATCTGCCATCAAATTCTGTTTCTACGAGACTCTGTAATTGCGACCAGAGAACCTTTTGCCTGGTACAGTGGCATTTCCTTACATGTGAATGTGTTGTGTGCTTATAGTGAGTAGTGATTTGGTTCCCCACTGTGGTTTGAATTGTATTCTGCTTGCTGGAAGCTGCATTAGAATTTCCTTATGTGTAAATGTGCTGTGTGCTGCTAGTGGGTCACAATTTGGTTCCCCACTGTGGTTTAAACTGTATTCTGCTTGCTGGAAGCTGCATCCAGCCCCACGGACTGAATCCAAAATCATCTCCATTGGGCCTGGGCCTTGCCACACTGGCCCGACTACCCGCTGCACAGAGAATGCCATTAACGAGAGACCTGCCTGGGAATCAGCCCCCTGCTCAACACTTGAACAGGAATGACGCCTCGGTGATTTGTGTGGGCCCCGCTTCTCCAGGCACTCCAGCTCAACAACCTTCAGTCTCAATTTCGTCTTGCCTGTATCCAGTATTGGGTATCGTGAGTGAACATCAAGGTAGCTCCCTGCAACGACAGCTAAATCTAAAGTGTTGTCATGTGATTGTCTTGTTGCTTTTTCTTTCACAAACTGAGCCCCCCCCCCCCGGCTCCGGATTACAAGTAGTGTGTGTTGTGCATGTTGCTTTCTTCCATCACAAGGTCCCAACCAGCTGCAATGTTCCTGGCTAGCCCACCATTTTCCTACCTGGTACCCAGAGTATGTGACTGTGTGGGGACTTAAAGTGCATGCATAACTGTTTGATTAATATAGCCTTTAAGCCAAGCCATACTTGATTACACCCTTCCTTGTTCAAGTCCCTGAATAAATCACATCTGACTTTTGTTTGCTGCATTTAACCTGACTGTGGTTCCAGTTTGTGCTAAGAGTACTGTACTGTTGCTATTTACTATGCATAACCTTGTTTTACAGGAGGTCCCCAGGGTCAAGCCAGAGGAAACAGCCCTGGTGGTAAGTGCAAAACAGTGTGGGTGTTAGGGTATCCCGTGATAACAGCGACATAATAATAGCGACTACAAAATAGCGACTTAAAAAGCACGAAAAACAATTACGACCAGTACATTAAACGATTGAGCTGAAATTAGACTTGCTTGCTAAAGTAGCGATTGTGAGTGCAATGAACTCATGACAGATAACATTAACTGAATATAAGAAAGGCAATGGCTCAGATCTGAGAAGTGGGGACAAATGAGCATAATCCTAAATATAACTTCAGTAATTACAGAAAAAATCTCCTTATGTTGCTCTAATAAAATACATGACCAGGTAAACATTCTCATTTTCATTTTCCTTATACTCTCTGCACCTCCCCTACTACTACCACCAACATAAGTTGCACCCTGCCAGCACAGCACTGAATTTACCAACACATCTTTCATGTACACATTTAAAAGTGATACAGTGCATCAACATTTTGGAGTTTTTGTTGCTGTAAAATAAATTACTAGACTACATCACCATCAAACAGAAAGGCAGTGATGTTCCTGTTGGCCACAGAGAAGGTTCATATGGAGATAATAAATGGACAGCGCCTTTGAGTAAAGTGAAGTGATTCTTCGGGTATTGCCTTCCTCTCCAGCTGTCCTCTGCATGAGATAAAACAAACATCAGCAGACTGTATCAAAATGTATGTAATTTCTTAAACTTTCCCACAGCAGGAGCAGATATGTGCTTGCACGCACACATAGGCGTCAGAGCACATTTAGATGCGCCATTTTATCAATCGCGGTTTTGTACTGTTGCCTTAACAGTGGTCGCCGATGTGTAGTCACCCACATTAATGTCACGATTTTTTTAGTCGCTATTTTAACATAGAACCGGGTACTGGTATGGTGTACAAGGGGTGCCGTGAAAATGGTTATCGTATATTACCACTGGAAGGGAAAGAGGAGGGTTATATGTCCCGGAGGGCTGTGCCCAGGTTAGTTTGACCACTACCAACCCTGACCTCCAGGTGGAGGCACCCAATTCAGAACTCAGGTCCTTCAACCTGCTACTAGCCATGCAGGAGGGGTAGTACTCTGGGATAGTGCCACCTAGGGGTTACACTAAAATAATATGATGCAGAAAAGGTTGACAATGTCCCTCTAAGGGTGGGTCTCCAACAGGCCTCTGCTGTCCCCAATCTCAGACACCAATCGGGATTCAGGCCTTCAAAAATCGTCACCAGAGGAAGCCAGTACCACCTGAACCCAAGAACCCTGCCACCATTCTTGGGCACATAGGCCCCCTCCAGCCGGTTGCAACCAGAGAAATGCACCCAGAGGTTTAAAACTGGAGCTGAAGCACAATGGCACCCTGGACTGGGATGCACAGGAGAACTAGCTTTGGCTGGCTGAAGCCCCTATTTATGTGCCCCTAGCTGGTGGATAACATTGCGCAAGAACCCTCCCATCCAAAGGGTAATTACAGGTGCAGCCGGCACCTAGACATACAGTCACCAGGCAGGAACACGCAGCAATAAACAGAATGCACACTATTAACACTCAGAACATTTCAAAACCTGGGGAGCTCAGAACTAGGATTATCCCATTAAGTGCATTAACCACTCAGGCACAGTATCTTATTTTTAGTCCATACAGCATAGCCCCGGTGTATCACATGACTTTATTACGTGGGCCCTAGTAACCTATTTGGAAACCCATTTACAACTGTATTTTGTTTTTCTCCCATTATCCCCATTTCTGTGTAACAGTGGAGGAGGTGTGCACTCCCATCGGGGCTGCACTCTCTCTGTGACCCGGAGGCCAGCAGTGAGTGTCGGTCATTGCAGAAGACATTATTGCTAGTCCGTGATTGGTTGGATAGCATGAATGTCAGGCAGCTGCACACTCTCCTTCCCCCTGTATACAAACACATCCTCTGCAACAACATGCTTATCACTTCCCTCCCCATGAATTCAAACTCCTTATAATGAAATATGCTCAGCACTCCCCTCTCCCAGACTCAAACTCCTCATCTCAACAAAATGCTCACCACTCCTCTCCCCCAGAATTCAAGCACCTCCTCTCTACAATATGCTTACAGCTTCCCTCATACTGGATTCAAACACCTGCTCTCTACAACGTGCTTGTAACGGGTGCAATCTAAGGGGTGCAGAGCTAGCACAGAAGAGCAGAAAACTATTTACCCTTACTGCAGTCGTGGTCACCCATCACCCGTGCAGGAAAACAGAATACAAAATGAGGCTAACACCAGAATGCAATACATAACTAGATATTTATTTAGGGATAGGGAACAAAGAGAACATTTTACAAACGGTGAAATACCTTAAACATATTCTTATAACTGTAAGCAATATGTCTGTAATTTAGCAAGCAAGAAAACCGAATTACTGCAACAGTTAAGAGAAACTGTAACTCTTACTTTAAGCAAGGGGCACTTAAACTCCATGCTTACTACTTAAGTCTGAGGGTAATACCCAAGAAAGTAAAGGACTGAGATGGGAATTACTACTTGAGGGAAAGATAATAGCTTGTTTACTAGCTTATTCAAGGGGGCACCACCCATTCCCAAGCCCCCTGACCACAGTCTAAACCAAGAAAGAGGGTACTCATGTGTAGGTAGTCTGTGACGTTGCAGAGTCCTTCTACAGTGAATTCGATGAACACACTGTTTATCTGCTGGAGCTGAACACCTCTTGGACACATAAAGCTGGACACCACTGAAGCTGATGCTGGAAACCACTGGGGCTACTGGTGCTGGACACCACTGGAGCTGCTGGTGCTGTACACCGCTGGAGCTGCTGGTGCTGGACACCACTGGAGCTGCTGGTGGTGGACGCCGCTGGAGCTGCTGGTGCTGGACACCATTGGAGCTGCTGGTTCTGGACACCACTGGAGCTGCTGGTGCTGGACACCACTGGAGCTGCTGGTGCTGGACACCACTGGAGCTGCTGGATACCACTGGAGCTGCTGGTGCTGGACACCACTGGAGCTGCTGGTGCTGGACACCACTGGAGCTGCTGGACACCATTGGAGCTGCTAGTGCTGGACACCACTGGAGCTGCTGGTGCTGGACACCACTGGAGCTGCTGGTGCTGGACACCACTGGAGCTGCTGGTGCTGGACACCACTGGAGCTACTGGTGCTGGACACCACTGGAGCTGCTGGTGCTGGACACCACTGGAGCTGCAGGTAACTGTTCCTTCAGTTCCTTCGGTTCAGTGGATGGTTGCAACTGTCAGTCTCTCTCTCTCTGTCTGGAGGGGTTGACTAGCACTGTCAGTGACCCCTCCCGCTGTGTCTGTCTCTCTGACTTTATATTTTGTTCTGTGCCTCTGCCTCTCTTTCTCCTCTCTTTAGCTCTCTATTTTCTCTTCCTTCTCTTCTGTTTCTCTTTGTTTCTATTCATTTGTCTTTATCTGCCTCTTGGGCTGTTTCTCATCTCTGTTCCCTTACTTTATTTCTCTTGCTCTCTTTCTTTCTCTTCTTTTATTCTGCCCCATGTCTCTTTTTCTCTTTTCAAAGAAAATATTCTCTCTCAGGCTTTCTTTCTCTGTCCCTCCGTCTGGGTCTCTCTCTATTTCTCTTTCTCTTTCTTTCTCTCTGTCTGTTTTTCTCTCTCTCGTTCCTTCCCTGTTGGTGGTGGTGGCGGTGGTGTTGGTAGTGGTGGGGAGAACACCAAGTGCTGACTGTCCACTCTTTTCACTGCTGCCTGGCTTTTTTATTTAAAAAAAAAACCTGCAAATGCCTCAGTGTTCCTATAGCACCAGCCACGGTTTGTCCCGAGACGGTTCACACTTCTCTCTCTGGCCAGCGTGCCCTGTTGCTTTGGAGACTAAAGGACATCTCCCAGGCCGGTCGGGGGCATGCTGCTGCTCTGGCACTCCAGACAACACTGCCACACAAGTGCAGCCACACAGTGCACAGGGCCTAAGGATTGCAGTCCTGTTAAACAAGCATGCTTGGGAGGTGGCAGTTTATGTATGCAAGTATGTACGTATGTATTTATTTATTTACTTATATATTTATTTATATAAAAAAGCAAACAGAGGGCATAAAAGGATGGCCCGAGCTTGGGCATAACAACCGCTGTTCTCTTCCTACTACCAGAAACATCAGGGAGGGGAAACAAGGGACTGAACACAATAGGAGGCAGGTGAACCCCAACATGGGAAGTGAATAATTTGTTTTTTTTTCTTTGGGAAGGGGTAGTCCACACTACCTGCTCACTAATCCCCTTCCTCTGATTCAAATACCTCATCCTTGCAACATTCTCCCTCCTTCCCCTGGATTCAAACACCTCATCTCTGCAACATGCACACTACTCCCCATTCTTTGAAACGTTGCTCATAATAATTGAACTATTTCTTATTTTTGGATCCCAGTTCCATCCCATAATCCATCCCATTATGTGGCAGAAAGAGATGTAACATGGCACACTCTGGAGATGACTGTAATTTATTAATGTATTAGAAGATTCATCCCTTGTGGTTATCAAAACTGTCATCCTGTCACTCTGACGGAGGGGTGACACTTCGTTCGCAGGTGTCGGCCGTCATCAAATCCTCTTTCTGCCATCTGAGGAATATCTCCAGGGTTAAGCATCTTGTTCCATCTGGCGATCTCCCACATTGGTCCATGCCTTGTGTCCTCGTGCCTGGATTATTGCAATTTCCTCTACCTAGGGCTACCTGGGGTGGATATCCGCCGCTTGCAGCCGGCGCAGAATGCAGCGGCCTCGTTGTTGACAGGAACCCCCGGTCCTGTCATATTTCCCCGATGCTGCGCAAACTGCACTGGCTGCTGGTACAGTGGCGGATCACTTTTAAGGTCGGATTTCTAACTTATAAAGCCCTACACAGACAGGGCCCGGACTACCTGAAAGATCTTCTGGTCCCTTACTGCCCTGGGCGATCGCTCCGCTTAGCTGACGTGGGGTTGCTTGAAATTCCAAGGGTGTGTTTAAAATCTTCTGGGGCCCGTGCATTTATGCATGTGGCCCCTACCCTTTGGAATTCTCTACCCTGTCAGTTACGGGAGTGTGCGACCATGGAGGGATTTAAACGGGCTTTTAAAACTTATTTGTTGAACCAAGCATATGGTGAATGATTCAAATTTCGTTTTATCTGCATTTTATACTATTTATGATGTTGTGAATTTATGACTTATTTTGTTTTAACTGTTTGTTAGGCACCTTGGTTGCTGAAAGGCGCCATATAACTAAAGAATCATTATTATTATTATTCTGACACCTCTATTATAAATACATAGAGAATAATGTACGGCTGCAATACACAAGAAGCCTGTATCTGCATCGAGAGTTTTTTATGGCAGCCAGGAACCTTGAGAGCAAAGCTCGAGACGTTCACTGGATGCCATAGAAGGCTTGTCTCTGTCTGGGTGCCCATACATTATCTTTTATAGTGCACTGGCATCCATACCTGTTTCAGATGCCTAGCTCCTGGCAGTGAACTGGGGGGCTGAGGGAGAGGCACTTGAGGGCTGATGGCAAGCTTAACTTACTGATTAAATGTACTCCATCTTGTTCTGTAAGTTCAGGTTAAAAAAAGAAAAACAGCTTCCAGCTTGTTATGATAGAGGAAAGCAGTTGTGTGGCAGCATTCTAAGCTGTTGTGCTGCAGTAGGGACATTACTACTGCAGCACAACAAGCATATGCCAGGCATGGAATTCCATGCATAACAGGGTTCCACCATACACTGTATATAGAATAGTGTATGGGAGCCCATACGTAACAAGGTTATTTTTCCACCGAGTGGTTACCATGATGACGAGGACATCGACAGCGACGCTCGAGAGGGCCTTCACCCGTAATGGTAACCACGATGTGGAAGAATAACAATGTTGTGTATAAGGAGTCTCATACACTATTTTGTGTAGTGCATGGTGCAAAAAAAACAGTGCAAGAAGGCTGTCTTCAGTTTACCTTGTTTCGTGACGGCAACAATATTAGAGTCACACAAAACCGTGTTTAGCAATGGCAAGCATGTTAGTAATGTTGTTTCGTCAACAAGATAGGAGATGGTCTTCAGTCTGCTTCAGCGTTCACCGATACCTGTCCATGTAGCAAATAAAGAAGAAAAAAAAAAAAATGACGGGTCTTTTTTTTTTTCTTCATTTCTGTTGAAGCAGGGAGTCAGTTACTGGCGCATCTCAGCTCGGCACTTGGACAGTGAAAAGAGCAACTTATTATCGGCTGTGTTCTATGACGTCCGTAGTGCAGCAGAATGAAAAGTCGTTCTGCTGCTGTACAGATGTCACTACAGCAGAATGACTTTTTACAGAAGTTGGAAAACCATCCGGAACAAGTGGTCACCATAAACTATATGTATTTTATTTTTTATTCTTTTAACTCTGTTTATTCGCCCTGCGTCCCGGAACTCTCTCGGGCTGCCTCTGCTCATTGGCCGCTCTACCACCGACCTGGTCCCTTGCCTCCTCAGAGAGTATGCTGCCACTCCACCAACCTCTGACCGGGAACCCCCCAGCTCTGAGTCCCCTGTGGTAGGGCCGCCACTCCATCCTGCGCTCTGTCTACAATCTAGTGCCAGCAAAGGAGGAGGAGGGAGAGAGAGGCGAGTGCAAGGTCCGGTATTGGCATGTGGCGGTGGTCCGAAGAGGAGCCTATCCAGGCGCAGTTTTTTTTTTCCTTTGTGTACTTGCCCCCCCCGTACACGCCCGTGCAATGACTTCAGCATGGAAGGATCTGTAGACATCAGCCGCGCATGCCCCCAATTTGATCCCAGTGTCGGTAGTACCTCTGGTCTCCACCGGAGGTCACTGTTGCGCCAGGATGCCCCTGGATCCCACCCCAGGGAGAGGAGAGCTGTCCTCCGGACGCTCCATCCAACTCCCTCCCTGCCGAACCCCAGCACCCGGCTCGCTCCCAAACCCAGGTCGCTGGTGTGGCCCAGTGCCTCAACCCTCCGTACCACCGGCCAGCTTTATTTTTTATTCTTAATGTGCCTTCTTGGGCCAACCCATTAAACTTTGGAGTGACAGCAGGATGAACCAATGGGAGCTGGCCCTGAAGTGTGCTAATAAAAAGGGGACTGTGCTGGGCCTATTGCCTGGAAATGTCCAGTTAAAGACGCTGCTGAGTTCCGGAGAGGAAGAGAGTGGCAACTGCATGTGTAACCAGTAGGGCTGTGTGAATACCTTTTCCTGAATATTATATCTGGGTCCCCAAATCTTTGAGTATTTTGGATTTATTTGTTGTGTGAATACTTTTTCCTGAATATTCAGGCCGAATATTATATTCGGATCACCAAATATCTGGGTATTCAGTATTTGTTATTTGCAATCTCGGCTGTGTGTTTTGGGGAAAAAAACACAACATAAATCAGCCTATCCCTTAACTGATGGCCAGTGCTTATCTTCACCTTCCTGCCTTTTCACACAAATTCCAACCCAACCCTCCCCCTTCCCAGAGCTGCAGAGAGTGCCAGAGTTACATTTTCAACTGTCGGCTCCTGACAATATAGCAGAACCTGACAGCATCTTTTTTCATGCTCCCCCACCCTAACCCAACTCCTCTCTGTTCTCTAAAATTTTTCTTATTTATCTATTTATTTTTTTCATTTTCAGCTTCTCTGTCTCGATTCCTTAGCTTGATGATTGGGGGCAAAGTTAACGTCCACTACAACTAGCTTGGCTCTGCAGAGTTGCCACTACCCCCAAGCATCAAGCTAAGGGAGGAATTGAGGGGGGGAAGCTGATAATGAAAGAAAAAGCAAAATATTAAAGAAGGGAGGAGTCAGGTTAGGTGGGGAGCAGCTAAAAAAGACACCGTCGGCTCCTGACATAATGCCAGTAGCTGAAAAATGAAAATGTTAACTCTGCCACTCTCTATCTTAAAGGGACACTGTCAACCCCCTTAGGTCTCAAAGTGTTCCTAGTTTAAAAAACACATTTTATGATTCTTCACATTCTGCAGAGACTGCTGATGCAGCTGATAGTTTAATTGTGATTCCTTTTTTCTTTTAAAATTTGAAAAACTGACTGCCCACCATAATGGTGTTACCACACAAAAACATGTTTGTTTACATTCCTTGATCAACTCCCACTGCCCTTTTCCTGGACTTAGGAACTCCCACAACACAGTCTAGCCACTCATTATGCAGTAGAAATAGAGGAGACTACTGTATCATGAGTAACTGCACTGTTTGGGGGGTTTCTAATGTTCAAAAAGTATGCAATGAGAGTAGTACAGGGATTTAAAGCAAAACATAGCCGAGTATAAATATACATAGATACATAGATGTTGTTGGCAGATACGACCTTGTGGCCCATCCAGTCTGCCCTATCCCTCTTTCTAATGCTTAAGGTACCCAGATGCTACAAGTCCCCCCCTCGCCCTAGCTCGATAATTCCCATGTGCCTAACTCCACACATTCTTGAATCCCTGAACCATGGCTTTCCCTTAGCACTTACTGGGGAGACTGTTCCATCTCTACTACCCTTTCAGTGAAGTAGAATTTCCCAAGTTCCCTAAGTTTCCCCTTTGAGGCCTCATGCTGTGCCCCTTCTTCTGCTATTTTCCTTCATGTGAAGATGCTCCCCCTGGTACCCTGTTGATCTCCTTTAGGTACTTGAACGTCTCTATTATGCCGCCCCTCTCTTTCCTTTCCTCCAGGGAGTACATATTGAGACCTCTGAGTCTCTCCTCATACAACTTATGCTGCATCCCGGACACCATTTTTGTCGCCCTTCTCTCTACCGTCTCCATCCTGTGTATGTCTTTTTGGAGATGGGGCCTCCAGAACTGAACACAGTACTCCAGATGAGGCCTTACTAGGGAGTTGTACAATGGTACCACCACTTCCCTCCTTCTACTTGTTATACCCCTCCCTATGTACCCTAATATTCTGTTAGCCTTTCTGACTGCTTTGTCGCACTGTTTAGCCACTTTCAGGTTGTCTTCTATGACTACCCCTAGATCCCTTTCCTCTGTGGTGGCCTCCAGTGTTACTCCATCTAGTTCATAGAAACATAGAATTTGACTTCAGATAAGGACCGCTTGGCCCACCCAGTCTGCCCATTTCCCCTACCTACTGGATAAACTGCAGATTCTAGTTAACCAGCAGCCTACTTCTTCCTACCCCAACCCCCTAGAATGGCCTTATGACTGTCCCATGCATGCTTGAATTCCACCACTGTTTTTGACTCCACAACCTTCCTCCGGAAGGCCGCTCCATGCATCCACAACCCTCTCTGTGAAAAAATACTCTTAAATTACCTCTGAGCTGCCCCTCTCTATTTTCAAATTGTGCCCTCTTGTTCTTGCACACCTTTTTTTGAAAGATGCTACCTCTTGGACTTTGTTGATTCCCTTGAGGTACTTGAACGTTTCTATCATGTCCCCTTTCCCTCCTTTCCTCGAGGCTATACATATTAAGCTCCTTCGTCTCTCTTTATGTCTTCCGTGCAGACCATGCACCATTTTAGTTGCCCTCCTCTGGACAGCTTCCATCCTGTCTATGTCTTCGCGGAGATTGGGTCTCCAGAACTGCACGCAGTACTCCAGATGGGGTCTCACCAGCTGTCTGTACAGAGGGATAATAACTTCCTGTTTTCTACTGGTGATGCCTCTCCCTATGCATCCCAGTATCCCCCAGCCCTCCTTGCTGCCCTCTCACATTGCTTGCCCACCTTTAGGTCATCTGATATGTCTACCCCCAGGTCCCTTTCCATTTTTGTTGTTGTTAGTATCTCACCCCCATTGTGTTCTCTTCCCTGGGTTTTTGTTTCCCAGGAGCATTACCTTCACTTCTTAGCACTGAATCTAAGCTGCCATACTTTTGACCATTCCTCTAACCTTGCCAAGTCCCTTCTCATCCTTTCCACACCACCTGTGCATCAACTCTGTTGCAGATCTTTGTGTCATCTGCAAGAGACATACTTTTCCTTCCAGTCCTCTGCAATGTTGCTTATAAAGACATTGAAGAGGACCGGTCCTAATACTGAACCCCATGGTACCCCACTAGTAACCCCCTTTCTTCTGAGTGGGCTCCATTTACTATTACCTCTGTGTCCTATTCTCCAGCCAATTCTTTTACCCAGACTGTCATCTTGGGACCCACTCCCAGGCTGGCTAACTTGCATATATTAATCTTTTGTGTGGGACTGTGTCAAATGCCTTGCTAAAGTTCAGGTAGGCCATGTCCACAGCCCCTCCCTGATCTACTACTTTGGTCACCCAGTCAAAGAAATCTATCAGATTCGTCTGGCATGACCTTCCCGCGGTGAATCCATGCTGCCTAGGGTCCTGTGCCCCTCTGGCCTCTAGATACTTGACAATTCTTTCCTTCAGAAGTGATTGCATCATTTTCCCTATTACTGAGGTTAAACTAACAGGTCTGTAGTTTCCTGCTTCTGCCTTGCTCCCACTTTTGTGAAGGGGAATCACATCTGCCCTCCTCCAGTCCTCGGGTACCACCCCATCCTCCCACGATTTGTTAAAAAGGGTAGTCAGTGGTGTCACTAGTTCTACCCTTAGTTCTTTTAGAATTCTGGGATGAATCCCATCGGTCCCCATTGCTTTGTCCACCTTCAGTTTTAAGAGTTCTTTCAGAACCCTTTCTTCTGTAAATGGCTGGTATCAACTTCTGTATCCAGAGTGCTTCTACTGTTTGTTTTAGGTACCTCCTCTTCATTTGTAAATACTGAGCAAAATATTTGTTTAGTATCTCTGCTCTTTCACAGTCTCCTCTGCCCACCCTCCCTCCCCTTTATTAAGCCTCACTATCCCTCCCTTGGTCTCTCCTTCGCCCCTGATGTACCTATAAAAGGTTTTATCCCTTCTAACTGAGTTGGCTATCTTTTCCTCGGTTTGGGCTTTGCTGTTCTGACTGCCTTCCCAGCCTCCTTTTTGCTTTAACTGATACAGTTCTCTGTCCTGCTCCTTCTAAGATTCCTTGTACTTCCTGAATGCTTTCTTTTCTCTTGAACCTTCACTGCCACTTTCTTTGAGAACCAAGTGGTTTCTACATCGCTTTTGTTTTATTTATTTGTTTCCACGCGCTCATACCTCTGTGATGGCAGTTTTATTATTCCCCATTGTTCTTCCACCCCTCCTTCCTGCCCATTTGCTAGTGCATTCCTTAGACACTCACCCATTTGGCAAAGTCAGCCCTCCTAAAGTCCAGTACTTTTGCCTTTGTATGGCTTGACTCTATTGCTGTGTTTATTGTGAACCATACTGTTCTGATGGTCGCTAGTTCCCAGATGGCTACCCACTTCTGCATCTGTGATCCTCTCTCCATCTCCATTTTGAGAACCAGGTCTAAGATTGCTCCTCTCAAGTGGGCTCCAATACTAGTTGTCTAAGGCATGCCCTCTGTAGGGCATCTAGAATAACCCCACTCTTAGTGGCTGCTGCAACTGCACTCCAGTTAACATCTGGCATATTCAGATCACCCATCAGCAATATCTCCCCTTTTCTGCCATTCTAAGTATACTTTCTATCATTTCCTTGTCCATTTCCTCCCCTGAGAGGGGGTTCAGATACAACCCCAGTGGATTGTGGTGCCATTGCCTGTCTCCAATTTACCCACAGTGCTTCTTCTCCTCCCTGTTTACCCTTTTGTTCTGTTGCCTTTATTCCTTCCCTATGTAAAGAGCTACCCTCCTCCTCCTCTTTACCCTCCCTGTCCCTCCTGTAGATAGTGTATCCTGGTATGTTTATGTCCCAGTCATGGTTTTGTGTGTACCATGTTTCTGTGACTGCCACGATATCCAGATGTTCCTCCTCCATCAAGGCCACTAATTCAGGAAGCTTGTTACCCAGATTACGGGCATTGGTACTCATTGCTCGCCATTTTTTGATGGCTTTACCTTCTGTTGCAGCATCCCCCACTGACCTTTCTACCTCGGTCTTTTTCTCATTTAGTACCCTGTTTTATAGGGAGAGGCTGGGATTTTCCTGCTGCTTATCAGTGCCTCCCACTTTGACTAGTTTAAAGCTTGCCAATGAAGCATTTAAACCGATTGCTCAAAAGACTTGTTCCTTCCTGGACAGATGCAGACGATCCTGCCAGTATAGGCTGGTGTCCTCCAGGTGGAACCCCAGTCCCCAATGAAGCCAAACCCCTGTGCTCCACACCATTTTTTTCAACCATTCATTAAACTGCATGGTGCTAATTACCCTCGCCTCCCCCATGCCATTGACAGACAGCACCTCTGAGAAGGATAGTGTGTGTGCTACTTGTCTTAGGCCCCTCCCCAGCTCTGCAATGTCCTCCTGCAATGCTCTGATCTCATGATGAGCCAAGTCATTTGTCCCTAGGTGGACATTGACGTCCAGCTCAGACTCCCTTGCAGCTGTTCTCGTGATCCTGAGGATGCGCTTCCTGTCCCTCCGAGCCATGGCACCAGGCAGGCACCTTACTTCAGTTTTCCCTGTTCCCCCCAGTTCTAGCCCCCTAATAATTGAGTCCCCCACCAGGAGCTGCTTCCTTTCCCTGTGGTGTCCTCTGCCTCCTTCCTGTGGGCCTCCCGTGTGACAGTTGTCATCAGTCTTCTCTGCGGGTGCATCCACAGGGGAGCTATGCTCCTCCAGAATGGTATATGGATTGTGGAGTGGAACAATTGACTGGGTGTGCCTCTGTTCCACTATCCTCACCCTCCCTGAGCCCACTCTGGTCCAACTGCTGTGCTTTCTTCGCAACCTCTGAGGTAGTAGTGGTGGCTCTGGTTCTCCCTGAATGGGGGAGGTTCCCTTCCTACTGTCCAGTGTGGCCTGGGGGAAGGTTCCCTTATTACTGTCCAGTGCGGCCTGAAGACGGGCAACTTCCTCCCTCAGGGCAGAGAGTTGTCTGCAAATAGGGCAGCAATCTCAGCCTCCAGAAAGACTCCCGGAAGACTGCTGCCCCACAGCCATTACATTGCACTACTCCCCACATGTTTATCTACTTTTTTTTTGTTTGCTTGTTTTTGTGTGTGTGTGTGTGCGTGTGTATGTCTGATTGGTTTGTTATATAGAAATATATATATTATACAATGTGTATGCATATATTGTCAGTGCAGTGTGCTAGAGAGGATATGACAGTGATATGCACCTTGCACTCTTGAGGAAATGATGTCAGAACCTCAGGTATAGGGAACTATTTCCAGGGGTGGGTGGGGTGAGGGTGGGAAGGGTTGGGCCTAAACTGTGCCCTCACAAAACAATCAGCTAAAAGCTCTCACCCACCACTGCGATGAGTGCCTTCCTCTCAGCAAGATGCCCTACACAACACTTTGACAGAGAAAATACCCTGCTAACCAAACAGAGAAAAATCCAGACATCCAAGTCAGACACAGGTAAACCTCCCCAGCCCCAAAACAGCCTGGTGGTTTGTTAGCCACAAAGGAAAATCAAATATGCAGTTATTTCAGCCCTTCTGAAGATGCTGACAAGATAAGCAGTTTTGAAACCCCTCTTCCTGAATTAAAAACTAAAATAATTAAACACAAAGCAATACCAATGTAAAAGTAAGGAAAACTTCCCTCAGATGTAAGCAAGAGAGAGAGAGATTTGTTGCAGATATCTAGTCCAATATAGTATATCCCATGCAGCTTCTCAGTTGTTTCAAAGCACACCCAGTTACACAACTTGGAAGAAGATGGACTTCTGTCTGAAACAGGATCACACCAGTAGTTTATAGCAATTGATCAATGCTGAAATGTTGAAGCTAGAACAATTGGCTGTGATACAGGTCTCCCTGACTTGTGAAGACAATTTCCCCAACCTCAGGCTATGTCTGGCATCCAATTATAAACTGCAGCCTTTGCTATTTTAAATCACACAACCACCTACAGCAAATATTGCAAAATATATTGATGCAGATTGTCACAGAATTCTAGTAATCAGTCCAGTTAGCCACAAAGGAAAATCAAATATGCAGTTATTTCAGCCCTTCTGAAGATGCTGACAAGATAAGCAGTTTTGAAAACCCCTTCCTGAATTAAAAACTAAAATAATTAAACACAAAGCAATACCAATGTAAAAGTAAGGAAAACTTCCCTCAGATGTAAGCAAGAGAGAGAGATTCGTTGCAGTTCATACTCGACCCTAGGATTCCCTCTCTCTAGGTGCATAATCTTGCACTTTTTTGCATTGAAACCCAACTGCCATTCCTTAGGCCAGTTTTCTAGCCTCTTCAGATCTCTCCTCATTTTTTCTATACCTTCCTGGATATCTACCCTGTTTACATAGCTTTGTATCATCCACGAACAGGCTAACCCTCCCTTCTAGACCCTCTGCAATATTGCTTATGAAGACATTGAAGAGCACTGGTCCCAGCACTGATACCAGCAGTATGCCACTTGTTACCCGTCCCTCCTGTGAGCTAACCCCATTTACCACCACTCTGTGTTCTGTTGCTCAACCAGTTTCTAACCCACATGAGCACCTCTTTCCTCATCCCCAGATTTGCCAGCTTGTGGATTAGTCTCTTGTGTGGGACTGTGTTGAAGGCCTTCCTAAAGTCCAGATAGGCTACATCTACCGCTCTGCCCTGGTCTATTTCCTTTGTCATTCACTCAAAGAAATCAATCAAGTTTCTCTGGCATGACCTCCCTGCCGTGAATCCATATGTTGCCTTGGGTCTAGCAGCCCCCCTGTCTCTAGGTAGTCCACTAGCCTTTCCTTAAGCAGGGTTTCCATCATTTTACCTACTATCGAGGTCAAACTGACCGGGTGGTAGTTTCCTGCCTCCACCTTGCTACCCCTTTTGTGCAGGGGTACCACTTGTGCCTTCCTCCACTCCTCCGGAACCACGCCTGTTTCCAGTGATCTACTGAACAGCTTAGCCAAAGGTTTAGTCAGTTCCTCCCAGAGCTCCTGTAGGATCCTTGGGTGTATCCTATTAGGCCCCATAGCTTTATCCACCCTAAGCCATTCTAGTACTCTTTTTACTCTGTCCTCTGATAAAGGTCTAAAGTCCACCCCTTCTCCATTAATGGGGAACTGTCCCCATTGTCTTCTTCCGTGAATATGGAGCAGAAGTATTTATTGAGGATGGTCACCTTGTCGGTGTCTTTCTCCACTACCCTGCCTCCCTCTTTCCTAAGTCTCACAATCCCCCCCCCGTCTTCCTCTGTGACAGGGTTGAATAAGGCTCTGCCCCATTTGTTATGCAGAAGGAGTTTAAACATAAGTGTCCGTTCTGTCCTCTTCTTGTCTGTCTCTTGTGTGTATGGTTGCGCAAGCAAAGTTTTTTGTGAGACCTAGGAACTGATTACGACAGTTTGTGACTCTCCTCTTGCTATCTCTTTGCCTTCAGTTCCGGTTTTGTCTTTTCTTCCCCCTTGCATATCTGCAGTTATGAAAATATGTGTGACTCTTTATATGGAAATGTCACTGATACTGGGATCACTTTGTTTAAAACTGTATATAGTTTTACTGTTGAAATGATTGCAAAAAGCTATTTGGAACTCAAGGGGGTTACCTGAGATGCAGTTTTTAAACCTTTTGCAGAGCTGTAAACACGAGGTCAGTTCTGGGTCACTATGATCTTTTTGCTGCACCTGCATCAAAACTGACAAGAACATTCTGTAAACTTACAAGAACATTCTGTGAGAAGCAGGCTGTCTTACCAAGTTCCCAGACAATGACTTATAAAAAGAGCAGCAATGTGTTTTTGTTAGAGACAAGGAGAGACCGAGATTGAGAGACTGAGATTGGAAATTGAGAAGAAAAACTCAGAAGAAGGGCTCTGTTTTCTATGTTTGTACTGCCATTGTAAATAGTTATACTGAACAAGTTTTATTTTTTATTTTGCTGTTATTAATAATAAAACGCTATTTGTAAATTTTGAAACTGCTTCTGGTTTTCCTGTGCTTCCTGATCTGTGCCTCAATGACATCCTCCTCTCGCTAATATATCTAAAGAATGCCTTCCCTCCTTCCTTCACCGATTTAGCTACCTTTTCCTCAGTTTCGATCTTTGCTGCCTTTACTGCCTTGTTCGCTTCCCTTCATTTTTCTAAGTAGTCTTGCATGTCCTCCTTGCTTTGTGTTGTCTTGTACCTCAGAAATGCCATCTTTTTTCCTCTTACTAGCTCTGCTACCTCCCATCGAGAACTACAGTGGTTTCCTCCTTCTTTTGCTCTTGCTGCAGGGCCTGGCACAGTGGTTTGCTACTAAGTGGAGGGCTTCCCTTATCTTATCCCACTGTTCCACCACTCCCCTTATGTCATCGTATCCCTGCATAGCCTTCCGGAATTCATCCTTCATCTTACCGAAGTTTGTCCTCCTGAAATCCAGGATTCTGGTCCTTGTGTGTCTAGCCTCCTGCAACGTCCTTATGGTGAGCCCCACAGCTCGATGGTCACTAGTCCCTAGGCTCTAACACACTGTAACTTCCTTTATCCTGTCCCCATTGCTTAGGACAAGATCCAGAATTGCATTCTCCCTTGTCAGCTCCCTCACTAGCTGTGTAAGAGCCACCCATTGCAGGGATTGCAGGAATCCCTTACTCCTGGCTGAGGCTTCCACCGGGATGCTCCAGTCCACATCCGGCAAGTTGAAGTCACCCATCAGCAGCAATTCACCCTTTGTTGCCATGTTCTCTATAGTCTCCAGCAGTTCTCTGTCTACATCCTCCGCCTGCCCTGGGGGCCTGTATATCATTCCCGTTCTAAGTACTCTTCCCCTCCCCACCTCCAGGGTTACCCACAGTGCCTTGGCTTCCCCCCTTGTCTTATGGGACTGTCTCTTTTATTCCTTCCCTGACATGCAGTGCCACCCCTCCACCTTCCTGCCTTCCCTGTTCCGCCTTTGCAGCATGTACCCTGGAATGGCTAGCTCTCAGGCATGGTTGCTGTCACACCATGTCTGTGTGACTGCCATGATATCCAGGTCCTCGGAGGCCATTAATGCCACACGTTCTGGAATTTTATTACCTAGGCTGTGGGCATTGGTGTACATTATTTCAGTTCTGCTAAGTAAGGAGGCAGATAGAATAACCAGCAACATCAATGAATTTTTGAGAAGATATGCAATCATAAAAAGTGTTTTTTGCCTAGAAATAAGATGATTGAAAAAAGGTCCCGTTAAACTCTGTGAAATGGAGATGTGGGTGGGGGAAAAACATTTAAAACAGTTTTGTTTTCTGTACGAGTCGAATACTGAATACCACGATTAGTGGGCTGTTCAGAAATTGTTCCTTGCCCCCCCCCAACTCTCCTCGATCCTGATCGCCCATTCCTCCCCAGCTTATGAGCTCAGGAAAAATGGCACTCGACTCCTTCAATTTCCCCACAGGACCACCTCTTCCGGGCAGGCAGCTTCCAGCTACTGTATACCCAAGCTCTGGAACTCCCACCCTCTGAGCATTCGACACACCTCTCCCTCACTGCACCTCAGTGAACTCCTCTCAGCGCACTTCATCACCACCTGCTCATGCGGTTAACCCATCCGCAGCCCCTGGGCTAGTTCACCAAAACCTGGGTTTGCCCGGGGCCGCTATCTGCATTATCTCCTACTGAAGCGCTTGCCCAAGCCTCAGCAGTCCTCCATAAATGCGTATTCATAATCTGGGTCTGACCTGTTCCAAAATTGATCCTCCCTATTTTTGACTATGGGGACGTAGTCTATAGTTCTGCCCCTAAATCCACCCTGGCTAGACTGGATCCTCTCTTTAACTCCTTCTGCTGCTTTGCACTGGATTGTCCTCCCTCCACTCACCACTGCGACCTATACAGTCACCTTAACCTACCCTCCCTCGCAAATAGATGCCGTTACCACTGCAACAGACTCACAGCCAAATTCTGGACCCAGTTACTGCCCTCCTACCTAGCCTCTACCCTAACAGCCCAAAAACCATCAGCATACTCACTCAGAAATTTCGACTCCCGTCTACTACAAATCCCACACCTGGCCACCTCTGCTGAACAGTCAGCTTTTAGTGTCCGTCTACCAAAACTATGGAACTCCCTGCCGGCTGACATCCGGCTCTCCCCCTCTCCTCGGATACAAATCTCCCTTCTAAAAGTTCAAGTCCCCATAAGCTGCATATGGCAACTTGACGTGCACTAGCATGGGCCATGTCAATCTGGTGTGCACAATGTAAGGGCCAACCACCCAATACAATCTATGTTGCCCACTCAAATGCTAACTATCAAATTTTGATTGCCATTACCTCTTATACTTATTCTGCCTACTATTATGCTGCTCACTCTCTGTTTCTTGCCTCCAGTACATACTATTCCTAGATTATTTATCACTGTAATTATGAAACCTTGTACATATTGTATGTTACCTATTTAATTTTGCTGTTCTATCATTTCTTATTGTTACTAGTATGTTATATCCCGTTTTTCCTCCTTCCCCAGGACACATCTGGAATCGAGCGGTAGTCTGCTCAGTATGTCTTTCCTGGTAAAACTTTTAAATAAATAAATAAATAGCCACTATTGACCACGTTTGCTTAGTTTAGACCATTAGTTCTCAAACTTTGCCATGGTGAGCCTCCCCAAAGCCATGGGAAAGATCTTGAGCCTCCCCCAAACATTGAAATAGTCTTGGGCCTCCCAATAAAAAATAACATCTTAGCACAGTACCGGAGGAATAAAATGAAACTCCTTCGAGCAGTTATATCTCATTTTATACTGCTTATTGTACCCCTCCTTGTAACCCCCCTCCCCAGGCCAGCCTACTTGCTCCACTCTTTTGACTCTCAAACCATTGTTACCCCTTGCTGCAGTGCCTTCATTGGTCAGACTGCTTTCTCTGCCCGTTTCCCCTCTATCTAGAATAACATTCTTACCCAGCTGTCTCCCTCTTCCCCTACTCTTAAGCATCCTCTCAGAGATCCTTTTGCTTCCTCCTGCTCTTGCTCCCACTACGGCTCTGCTTAAGCCTTGTATTTGGGTTGTTCTGCCACCAGTCTCATTGATCAATTGTTACCCCTCATTATTTGTTCATTGTTCCTATTTGTTTGCACTATTATTCATTTTGTATTGCTTTGTTTTGTAGTTGCCTTTTGAATTTTATTCACCCTGTACACTTCTCAAGGTACACTTGAAATGAGCCTTGGCTCAGAGTGTCTTTCCTGGTCACCAATTTGTAAATAAATACATAAATTCACCTACTATCATCCTTTTTCAGATTGCCCCATCTCTTCACACAAAATACTTAAAGCTCAAAATTTAAATATAGTTCTTTTTCAGACTTGGTTGAGCCTACCCTGGAACAGGTTGGGGCCTCCCCAGAGAGTCTGGCCTCACCATTTGAGAAACCCTGCTTTATACTAAAAGTGGTGGCTGCACTAGTACACTGCCTAGTCACTACTTGCCTAGTCCCATCCTGTTGTTGTTCTAATTTGACCCGCTCCACTTGATTTACTTGTGTTACTGTTGCTTGTTTTTTACTGCTGTTGTTTTCTTATTGTATTAAATTTGCTTCTCTAGTGTTACTGTTATGTCCCCAGGACACATCTGGAATCGAGCGGTACTCTGCTCAGTATGCCCTCCTGGTAAAACTCTTAAATAAATAAATTCAGACAGCCCATTATTCATGGTATTTGGGAAATACTATTTGTTCCTTGCGCACCCCAGTACCCAGCCTCTCTTTTTATCCAGGTCGAGGCAGGTTACTAGAGAGCACTCAGACGGTTAAGCCTGACCCTAAGAGAAATTCTTCTGTGGGCCCTAGCTTGAAGACAGGGTGTTTGGAGTTTGTGCTTAGAGCTTTCTTTTTTTTTTTTTTGTAACTCAATTTTATTCAAATTTTGAATTGCAGTACATATTAAGCAATGAGGGTCAACGTTTCATTCAAACAAAATATCAGTCCAAAGAAGCTTTAGGGTGATCAAAATGTCCAGATTCTACCCATTGTCTCCTTGTATATGGTGGCTCATTCTTGCACAGTGCTCTCCTTTGCTTAATTTCCAACAAGAGCTCCTTTGAGCCAATACATTCAAAGTCAAAATTCAACATTGCAAACTTGTTATACAACTCATGTAATAAAACACTTAGTATATATAAAAAAATAACTGCATTCACTTCTTTGTCTATGGTAGCATGTCACTAACATATGATTCGAGTTAGAAAAAAATAATTAGGTGACCTGTTTATCTTATTCGACCTAATAAATGAAGTAACCGTCATTTGCAGCTATCCAGTCACCAGTGTATCTGCATTCTGTATTCTGTTGGGGGCACTTAAGGAGAGGGAAGAACAGGGGGAAGTCAAAAAAAAAAGGGGAGGGAGGGGACAAAACATAATAAGAGGGGGTCCTTCCTCTACCTCCCCCTCAGAGATAGAATCCTATCCTGAATGTCACTATCCATCGACTGACTTTCTCCACCCTAGAGACCAGCACCAGACCGTGTCAGCCATGGATTCCATATTTCTAGAAACTTTTCCTACCTCAAGTGTATTCTGGCAGTGAGCTTCTCTCAGTCATGGATATGGCCTACACGGTTAAGCCACTCACCCACTGTAGGGGCTTCCTGTTGGAGCCACCTTGAGGAGAGACATTTTAAGGCTGCAACAATAAAAACTAGTCCCAACTTTCTCTGGGTAGGGGAGAGGCCCAAAACCACCGGAAACCCCCAAACCCAATTTAGGAAGTCTGAGGATATGTTCACCTTTAAAATCTGATTTACTTTTGTCTTGACTTCATCCCAAAAGTTCCTAATAACCGGACACTCCCAGAGAATATGCGTGTGAGATCCTGTGAGACCACACCTCCGCCAGTACTGGTCTAAAAAAGTGGTCCCAAAATGCTTTGTAACTACGTAAGTGTGGAAGAATTTAATGATTATCTTCCCAAAGTATTCTCTCCAGTCTGGGGAGGCGGTCACCCTCCACCCAATCCTAAATCTCTTCTCCCATATGTCCTGTGGGATGATGATGGAGAGTTCACCTTCCCAGGTAGTCTTTATTGAATTTAAAGTTTCTAGGCCCCTTTCCCCCAGCATCCTGTATAACACTGAGATATATCTCATCCTGACCTTCAGATCTGTAACCCCATAAATAAAGTCTTCCCACATTGTCTTTTGTTGCTGCAAAAGTAATATTGTGTCCCACTCATTATGAAGTGTCTGACCTGTAAATACATAAAAAAAATTCTGAGTTACCTAAACTGAATTTCTCTTTCAGTCTATCAAAGGACATACAGGTACCTCTCTCAGTGAGTTGGGAAAATCTAGTAAATCCTCTGGTCTCCCATGTTCTGTATCCCGGGTCTAGTCCTGGAGGGACAAAATTAGTGTGGTGTCTTATGAGGTTCAGGGGGCCCAGAGAAGGCGGCGAGGCTAAGTCCCTCCGGACCTTATGTAAGATCCCAAGGGAGTGTCTAGTCCAAATATTACCGGTCAGCCTCTGGGGGGAATGTGTTGGTCAAGACATGCAAAACTGAGCAATGGCCTTGAAAGGCCAGCACCCTCCTCTATCTCATACCAGCTGGACTCTGTCCGTTGCTTGGCCCAGGAACACACCGGGGTCATCTGACATGCCAGACAGTATCTATGTAAGTCAGGAAGTTCCAGTTCTCCTCCATCTTTTGGCTGGTATAGGATCCTCCTGGCCACCCTTGGTCTACGGCCTGCCCAAATAAATTGAGTTATGCCCTTCAGAACTTTTCCCCAGTACTGGGTTAGGATCCGGATAGGCAAGGTAGAGAATAAGAAGATAAATCTAGGTAGTACATTCATTTTAATGGACTCAACTCAGCCTGCCAGTGAAAGGGGTAACAATGTCCACCTCGCCAAATCATTCTGGATGGTATTCCAAAGGTGATTATAATTGACTTCAAATAAGGCATTGTGCACTGTGGTGATCTGAATGCCTAAATAACGTATTTGGTTATGTTTGGCCCATGCGAAAGGAAAATCCCGCTGCATTGAAGAGGGGCAGCTTCCACTCAGAACCAAGGCCTCTGACTTCCAATAATTAATCTTGTAGCCAGAGATGGACCCGAACCGCCCAAGTAAAGTCTGCAGTCGTGGCAGGGAGGTTTTGGGCCGCCCAATGAAGAATATGGAATCGTCTGTGTACAAAGCTACTTTGTTCTCCACCCCCCCACCATAATCCCTTCTATCATCCGATCCTGGCGAACGGCCACCGCGAGGGGTTCCAAAAACAAGGCAAAGAGAAGTGGAGATGGGGCAGCCCTGCCTGGTTCCCCTACTAATCGGAAAGTACCCTGAGTTTATCCCATTTATCCTAACCTCTGCTTGTGGGGAAGCATACAGATTTGTTGTTATATCTAAGAATTTGTGGCCGAATTTCATTTTCTCCATGGTTGCATTTAGAAAGTTCCAATTAACCCTATCAAATGCTTTTTCAGCATCCATGGAGATGGCCAGCTAGAAAGTCCCCAGTCCCCATTGAGCAGATATTATGTTAAGCAAACACCTCACATTGTCCTGTAAGTATCTGCCAGCTATAAATCCTGTCTGGTCTCGATGTACAAGTCCCGGAGCCACCTGCTGCATGTGGTCCGCCAGGATTCCCGTAAAAATGTTTAAATCCACATTACATAATGAGATTGGGCGATATGACCCGCATTGGGTATGATCTTTCCCCTCCTTAGGGATAACCAAGATTAGGGTGGAACACCAAGATTCCGGGACCTCCACTCCCTCTTCAATATGATGGTAGCAGAGGACTAAGGGGTAAACCAGGGACTCCTGCAAAACCTTATAAAATTCTGATGGCAGGCCATCTAGGCCTGGGGAGTTACCCTGCTTAAGGCTTTTAATCTTAGTGATTACCTCCCCCTGAGTGACTGGGCTCTCCAATAAGTCTCGGTCCTCTTGAGTAAGGGTCTGAAGAGTCAGGGAGTTTAGAAATTCCATTATTTGTTGTGTCGCGTTATGTGTGTGTTCTTGGCTATATAATTTGCTACAATATCTAGCAAATGCCCCTGTAATACCTGGGGGGTCCATAATAAGCTCCCCTATTTTCTCTGGGTCCTCCACCCTCAACACTGCCCTGCTTGTGAGCTGTTTACGGAGATGCCAGAAGTCTGCCCGCCCTGTTTCCCTCCACATAGTACCTACACTGAGTTCTCCTAATAGCCCCTTCCACATGATATGCCAGTTGTTGCTCTATTTCCATCTTTTTTTTCTGCCACGGGGCCTTATCCCCAGGGTGTAGGGTCAGTTTATGTCAAAATTCCGCCTCCCTAAGTTCCCTCTCCAGCCTCTCCAATGTGGTCTGTCACTGTCGCTTTAGCCGGGAACTATATGAAATGATTTGACCCCGGATGTAAGCTTTAAGGGCATCCCGTCTAACTGAGGGAGAGGTCGAGTCTGGATCATTAGTATCCAGGTAGGCAGAGAGCTGTTCTTTTAGTGTAGATTTAAAATCTACTGAGTTTAGGAGGCCCATATTTAATCTCCAATTAGAATTTCTGACAGAGGGAAAGAGTTGTAACCTAAGGGATATTGGAGAGTGATCAGACCATGACATTGGCAGAATTTCGCAGCTCTGTACCAGATGCATTTTCTCCCCAGACACAAGGAACATAACTATCCGTGAGTACGTCCTGTGTCTATGGGAGAAAAAGGTATAGTCTCGGTGCACCCCATGACTCTCCCTCCAGGCATCTGCCATGCCAGCCTCCCCCATCAGCTTCTTCAGAAAGCAGTCATTTTGGGAACTGGCCCGTCCCCCGCCTGAGTGAGCTCTGTCATATAGAACTGAGACCACTCTATTAAAATCTGCCCCAAAGATATATAGAGTATCTGGGTCCTGTATTGTCTCCATTAACAGTTTTCTCAAAAAATCCTGTTCTCCTTCGATTCATTAGGTGCATACAGACAGACCATCACACATTTAATATTAAAGATAAGTAGATGGAGCCTAACAAAACGTCCCCAGGGATCCTGGACCTGAGAGATCACCTGGACAGGAAGATCTCACCTAAACAAAATTGCTACTCCCCTTCAGTGGGGGCGGCCCGACCAGCTGGCTGCATAGACTTCCCCCACCCAAGAGCGTCTTAATTTAGAATGTTCAATTTCGTTTAGGTGAGTCTCTTACAGCAGAGCTATACTAGTTCAATATCTCTGCAGTTCCTGTAAAATTCTAGCCCTTTTGATGGGTCCATTTAACGCTTTCACATTATATGACATAAGATTCAGTTCCATTAGTAATAATGTTGTAAGGAATAATTGATATACTGTTTCCCCAGCTCACCTCCCAATGTGCCCCCCACATCCACACACCTTCAGGCCAACCATTAAGAAAAAGTAACCAAATTAAACAGTTAACATGAAACTTTATACAATGAGGAGGCCGAATCCTTGGCCCCAGAACTGTAGACCTTTCTAGTACTTCCAATGGTGCCACCATCTCCCCTCCCCAAACTGTCCCAAGTTTTATAGGGGGGCTGGAACAACTACTAAGGGTTGTGCCAAAATGAGGCTTAATTCAGTCACAGTGTTAGGTGGTGTACCCAGCGAACACTTCTTAACTATCCGTAACAGCATCTATAAATCCCTCCGAGCCCCCCCCCCGCTCCTCCCCCTTTGATTAAGAACTACTGGTAACGTACTCAAATAACTTGCTGGCTTGTACTATGAATTATGCCCCAGAATTAAACCCATCTTAACTTTCTGTAATTCTCCTTGCATTGCCCATGTTGGGTATCGCTTCACTGATTTAAAGTTGAAGAAACAGTCAATGTTTGGTATAAGTCCAAATGGTCTAGGAGAAAAGATCTCCCCCCTTCCCTCAAAGTGAGGAAGAGAAGAGGAGAAAAAGGGGAAATAGCGGGTACTTAACAAGTCCCAGACCTCTTCATTCTAGTCCAGAGTCAGCCTTTCCGAATCTGCTTATGCATCCATTTCAAGTGTCCTGTTGCTCTCGTGCTGTTGATACTCGACCTGCTTTGGGCACTTGATTCTTCCCTTTCCCTCTTGTAGAGCGTTGGGGGCAAGGACCCGAGTGTGGGGGAGGGGCGCCTGATTTAGCTGCCAGCTTTTCTAAGGAGGAATCCTCTGCAATTTTCCCTTTGGTCTGGCTCCTTGACCCACGTGGATTTCGAACTACACACCAACGGCGGTACTCCAGCTCTTTTATGGTATCAGCATCTAGGATATCTGTTAGAGTTATGTCCCACTGCTGAAGGAGCTTGGCTGCTTCTGAAATAGCTGGAAAGGTATGCACGTCAGAATCTGTTGTATTCCTGAGCATTGCTGGGTAATCCAAGTGGGCTTTCACTCCTTTTGCCCAAAACTGTTTCAAAATGGGAAGTAGCTTACGTCTGCGATCCATAGTTATGGGGGCGTAATCATGCTTGAAGAACAGTCGAGTGTCCCTGAGAATAATTTCGTTTTTAGCCCACGCCTTTCCCAGGATGTCTGCTTTAACTCTGTAGCCTAGGAAAGCAATGATGATCGACCACGGGCGGGCTTTAGGGTCCAAAGGTCTCGGATCCAAGGAGCGATGAGCTCTAATCAAATTTAATGCATAATCTGAGGGCAAGTTCAAAAGTTCCTTGATGAGGCTCTCCATAAAACTTGTCATTTCCCCTGATTCTGTCTGTTCAGGGAGGCCATGGATATGGATGTTTGCTCATCTAGAGCGATTCTCTAGGTCCTCTAGCTTTTGTTGTATCCAGACCTCCCTGTCGTGCAGCTGGAGAATTGCACCATTATGTAGATCGATAGCCCCAGACACTTCCGTGGCCTGCTGCTCCAGATCTGCAATCTTCTGCCCTTGTATACTTTGTTCAGAGTGGATATCCTTTAGCTCCATTTGGATATTTGCCATAGTGTGTCCCAAGTGCCTAAGTTCTTTAAAGAGGCGCTTGGAAGTAATCGTGAATGCCGGTTCTTCATCTGAGCTGCTGTCATCTGCCGAGCCGGAACCTGGGGAAGCCAAGTGCCGAAGTGTATTGCAGGCCTCCAGTGATGCAAGCGCTGAGTCGGATTTTTCAACATTGTGCGGGGTGTTCTCCTCCAGTTCCTTCAGCTTCTGGTGAGTCTGCAGCATCATCTCATCCAAACGCCATTGTTTGCCTCTGGTAGCCAGCCTCGGGGGGATTAGAGCAGATTTAGGCGAAGGCTCGGGGGACCTGCTGAGCAACTAGTCCGCCATGTACTGGAAGTCATGCTTAGAGCTTTCTGACTCGGCCAACAGCAGTAAACTTAGACATGATATTCACCACCCTGCCCTTCCCCCTTTACTCTATAGGAGGGGGAAGGCAAGCTGTAGGTCCAGGCAGAAGATGGATAGAGGGGAAGCAAGAACAGTGAGAGAGTCCAGCCACTGCAGTTGTGACCAAGCTGAGAGGACCTGTGTCCTCAGGGATGGTGGCAGGATCTCTGGGTCCAGGTGGTACTAGTTCCCTCTGCTAAGGACTCGGGAAGTTCAGGACCAGGCCACGGCCCAAGTGAGGAAGAACCCTCCTACCCACTCACACCATCCCCAGAACACCAGCCAGTGGAAGGAGGAGGACCAGATAAGAAGTCGTACCTGAGATTAGAAAGATCAGAACCTGATGACACCAGTGAGTAGTGGAGGGCCACACCTCAAGAAAGGTTGCCAGGATCCTTGCAGATCCACTCCTGTCATTTGTATGCAAGGGAGAAAGCAGATTTGTAAATTAATCTTCATTGAAATTGCTTTGTAGTAGATAAAGGCCTACGGATATAATTATGTAACCTTGTGGGGAGTGCCAATGATCATCAGATGGAGGGATCCTGATAAGAGTTGGGGTCAGTAAGCCTCCAGGATGGGGCTGAGCATGGGAGTCCCTTTCTTTGGGCCACTAGGGCAATGAGTGTGGTGTTGGAAGGAGACACACATAGCTGGACCAACTGTGTAACATATTTAGGAGTAGATCATAGTGATGATGTGCTGTTTTTGAATTGATGTCACTTGCTGACACATTACAACATGTGCAGGCCTGTTTGCTCCATGGAAGTGCTCTCCCTGCCTGGGAGGATGCCACCTTCAAATGGTCTTGGGAGTGCCTGAGCTCCAGGGACCCCATTAATGGGTGATAGGATTTATGGTAACAGTGATGGATGTGATAATAGCATCAGTGCCCTTTTTAAGGCAAAGGGAATAAATCTTGGTACCAAAAAGCATGAACCGTGTAGTATAGTGGGCATAAGATATGCCGAGTTAATGGGAACAGTAATGAATGTAACAGCAGCAGCAGAGCCCTTTTAAAGCAAAGGGAGGAAGACCTGGAAATGTAATAGAGTACAGTATACTGGGCATAGTATAAGTCTGTGGCAATGGAATGTGATGAGTAAAGCAATAAGACACAACGCGGTGTGCACGGAACAGAGTTTACCGCATGCCCAGGGGCATAGTGAGGCACGAGGCCACAGGCCGAGTACCTTCAGCCCCTGGAAGTGTGGTAAAATCTGTTCCACGCTCACCCCGGAGTGTCTTATTGCACTTATAAAATGGACTAGATTTTTTAAAAGAATTTCTAAAATTAGATAAATAGGTTTACTATGAAAAAAAAAGCTGTCATTTAATGAATTTATGATAAAATAGTCCTTCCGCCTGGTTTGCTATTGGGCTTTTGTTCTTTGGCAGCATCCATAGTTGTATTGTTTTCTTTAACGAGAGCATGCCTGATGGTGACTGCCTTCCCCAACAGAGATGTGTCCATATAGTGCCATGGTAGAATTTATTGTGAGTGTCATATAGATCTATAGATATATATTTTTTTTTTTTTGCTTTTTAGTGATGCTCCTTTGCTTGGCTGTTTAAGTTTTAATTTATCAGGAGAGCTATCTTACCGGTCCCTCCACATTGTCATCTCACAGTTTAGAAAATAAAAACTGTTGCTTCTGATTTTTTTTGCTTAGTGAAGGGGAGGGAAATAACACGCAAGTGCAGCCACTCTACAGAATGCCCTCTCTCTCTTAATCCATGTAACCTCGGTCTCCTGACCCGTTAAAACTTAAACAGCAAAGCAAAGGAGCATCACTCAAAAGAACAACCCACACAACAATTGCGCAGGTCACCACGAGAAACAGTTCAGGATCAACAAAGGCAAAACGAACTAGACATGGGAGAAGGAGCCATGTACATAGAAACTGGAGGACAACAACAACAGAATTACAGGTACAGGGGCAGGGACTGAGGCAGAGGGAGGGCCCGAGTAACGCAGAGACAGCTGACACTTTATTACCCAAGACAGCAGAAAGGGGGTTACTAAACAATGTCATTAACCTCTCTGACTATAGATTTTGAGTATGAAATTGCAACACTTAATCAGGGACTGAAAGTTTGTCCTACACGGAGCTTGAACTGGTTTGATACCTACATTGACATTCACTGCATTGTTCGAAAGTTGAATTTAAAATGTTTTTTTGCAGATCTTGGTTATTATGTAGTATCTCAAAGCACTATCTCTGATGAACAGGGTGAGGTGTTAAAGTCTGTTAACACACAAGAAGAAGCAAGTTCTTTTGATAGACTATTTAAACCTAAGTCACGGTTTATACCTCCCACCAACCCTATGGTTCAAGTATTTCTTCAAAGGATGCGAGCAGGATTTACAGCAACTGTGTCAGAACAAGACCAAGGCTACTTATGTTAATATGACCAGTGAAGAGTTACAGGCCCTAGAATCACTCCAAAAGAATCCGTTAATAGTAATTAAGCAGGTGGACACAGGGGCCAGTGTTGTGGTCCAAAACACAGACAAGGTTAAAAGGCAGCTTAGTGATTTGACCTTCTATAGGCATCTTAGTAGTGACCCTACTGGTAAATTTAAAAAAGAAATTGATGACTATCTGAAATATACCCTTGATCAGGGCATTATCAATTCTGATGTATTGCAGTTTCTTACAGGCGATCACCCGATCAAGGCAGCAATCTATATGTTGTCAAAAGTGCACAAAAGCTTAATAAATCCTCCAGGATGCCCTATAACTGCTGGCATCAGGTCATCGACTGAGAAACTATCAGAATTTGTTGATTTCTATATTCAACCATGTGCCAAAATTGCGGTCACGTATTAGGGGCACGAAAGAAGCTTTACAGATACTGGGAGACATAGCAGTGCAACCAGAAGATTTTTTAGTCACATTAGATGTGACTTCATTATATACAGTCATACCTCATGAGGCAGGATTGTTAGCCATAGAGTATTATTTGGATCAGCGTATTAACCTTAGCCCATCCACTGAATTTATTTCTAAGTTGGCAGGTTTTGTTTTAAAGTACAATTCATTTGTGTTTGAAGGTAATTTTTATTTACAGATCAGCGGAACAGCTGTGGGTGTGAAATTCGCCCCTAATTTCGCCAACCTGTGTATGGGTTTTTGGGAAAAACAGGCAATTTATGACAGGGAGAATAATCCCTCCTGTGATAAAACAAGTTTATATCATCGTTATGTAGCTGATTGTCTTATGGTTTGGTCAGGAACTAAAGAAGAATTGTATGATTTTGTGACAGACTTGAAGTTTTCAAATCCTTGTTTGAAATTTACAGTTACAGTTAGTAATACAAGTATTTCATTTCTGGATTTATGCATTGTCAAAAATATAGAATATACAGTGAATACTACTTTATATAGAAATCCTACCGATACAAATACTGTTTTGTTAGCTAATTCTTGTCACCCACGACATATTGTGAATGCAAACATAGAAACATAGAATTTGACGGCAGACAAGGACTGCTTGGCCCACCTAATCTGCCCATTTCCCTACCTAATGGATAAGCTGTAGATCCTAGTTAACCAACAGCCTACTTCCTCCTATCCCCCACTAGAATTGCCTTATGTCTGTCCCATGCATTCTTGAATTCCCCCACTGTTTTTGACTCTACGACCTCCTCAGGAAGGTTGTTCCATGTATCCACAACCCTCTCTGTGAAGAAATACTTCCTCACATTACCTCTGAGCCATCCCCCTCTATCTTCAAATTGTGCCCCCTTGTTTTTGCACATCTCTTTTTCTGAAAGATGCTACCCTCTTGGACTTTGTTGATTTCCTTGAGGTATTTGAAAGTTTCTATCATGTCCCCCCTCTCCCTCCTTTCCTTGAGGCTATACATCTTTAGTTCCTTTAGTCTTTCTTCATATGTCTTCTGATGCAGGCCCTGCATCATTTTGGTTGCCCTCCTCTGGACAGCCTCCACCCTGTCTATGTCTTTGCGGAGATGGGGTCTCCAGAACTGTACACAGTACTCCAGATATAGTTGCCTCTCCCTATGCATCCCAGTATCCCCCCAGCCCTCCTTACTGCCTTCTCACATTGCTGGCCCACCTTTAGGTCATCTGATATGACTACCCCCAGGTCCCTTTCCATTTTTGTTGTTGTCAGTATATCACCCCCCATTGTGTACTCTTCCCCTGGGTTTTTGTTTCCCAGGTGCATTACTTTGCACTTCTTTGCATTGAATCTAAGCTGCCATACATTTGACCATTCCTCCAACCTTGCCAAGTTCCTTTTCATCCTTTCCACCCCACCTTGTGTATCAACCCTGTTGCAGATCTTTGTGTCATCTGCAAAGAGACATACTTTCCCTTCCAGTCCCTCTGCAATGTCACTTATAAAGGCATTAAAAAGGACCAGCCCCAGTATAGAACCCTGTGGTACCCCACTAGTAACCCTCCTTTCTTCACTGTGGACTCCATTTACTATTACCCGCTATGTCCTGTTGTCCAACCAGCGTTTTACCCAGGCTACCACCTTAGGACCCACTCCCAGGCTGGCTAATTTGTTTATTAATCTTTTGTGCGGGACTGTGTCAAATGCCTTGCTAAAGTCTAGGTAGGCCATGTCCACAGCCCCTCCCTGGTCTACTGCTTTGGTCACCCAGTCAAAGAAATCAATTAGATATGTCTAACACGACCTTCCCACTGTGAATCCATGCTGCCTTTGGTCCTGTGCCCCACTGTCCTCTAGGTACTCAACAATTCTTTCCTTCAGAAGTGATTCCATCATTTTCCCTACCACTGAGGTCAAACTGACAGGTCTGTAGTTTCCTGCCTCTGTCTTGCTCCCACTTTTGTGAAGGGGAATCACATCCGCCCTCCTCCAGTCCTCAGGTACCACCCCATCCTCCCATGATTTATTAAAAAGGGTAATCAGTGGTGTTGCTAGTTCTTTCCTTAGTTCTTTTAAAATTCTGGGGTGAATCCCATCAGGCCCCATTGCTTTATCCACCTTCGGTTTTAAGAGTTCTTTCAGAACCCTTTCTTCTGTGAAAGGGCTAATATCAACCCCCCCTATCCAGAGTGCTTCTAATGACCGGATTAGGTATTTCCCCCTGCTTTTCCATTCTGAATACTGAGCAGAAGTATTTGTTCAGTATCCCTGCTTTTTCACTGTCACTCTCTGCCCAACCACCTTCCTCTTTGTTCAGCCTCAGTATCCCTGCCTTAGTCTTTCTTTGCTCCCTAATGTACCTATAAAGGTTTTATACCCCTTCTTAACCGAGTTGGCTGTCTTTTCCTCGGTTTGGGCCTTTGCTATTCTGACTGCCTTACCCGCTTCCTTCTGCTTTAACTGGTACAGTTCTCTGTCCCACTCCTTCTGTGTTTTCTTATACTTCCTGAATGCTATCTCTTTTTCCCTTACCTTCCCCGCCACTTCTTTTGAGAACCATATTGCTTTTTTCTTTCGTTTTGATTTGTTTATTTGCTTCACACAAAGACTTGTTGCCTCTGTGATGGCGGTTTTGATGTTTCCCCATTGTTGTTCCACCCCTCCTTCTTGCCTGTTTGCTAGTGCTTTTCTGAGGCACTCTCCCATTTTTACAAAATCAGCCCTCCTAAAGTCCAGTACCTTCAGTTTTGTGTGGCTTCACTCTACAGCTAAGTTTATCGTGAACCACACTGTTTGGTGGTTGCTTGATCCCAGATGGCTACCCACTTCAAGATCAGAGATCCTCTCTCCATCCCCATTTGAGAGTACCAGGTCTAAGATTGCTCTCTCCCGAGTGGGTTCCAAAACTAGCTGTCTGAGGCATGCCACCTGTAGGGCATCGAGAATGGCCCTGCTTTTGGATGTGGCTGCAGCAAAGGTGCTCCAGTCAACATCTGGCATATTCAGGTCCCCCATCAGCAATATCTCCCCTTTCTCTGCCATCCCAAGGATGCCTTCTATCATTTCCTTGTCCATTTCCTCCTGAGATGGGGGTCTGTATACAACCCCTGTGCGGCTTGTGGAGCCATTTCCAGACTCCAGGGTGACCCACAGTGCCTCCTCGCTTCCCTGTTTACCCTTTAGTTCTGTTGCTTTTATCCCTTCCCTTACATAGAGAGCTACTCCTCCTCCTCTTCTTCCCTCCCTGTCCCTCCTGAAAATTGTGTACCCTGGTATGTTGACATCCCAGTCATGGTTCTCTATGTACCATGTTTCTGTGACTGCCACAATATCCAGGCATCCCTCTTCCATCAAGGCCACCATTTCAAGGAGCTTTTTACCTAGACTACGGGCATTGGTACTCATTACCCTCCTTTTTTTTATGGCTTTATTTCTTTTTGCCCCATCCCTGTCCCTACTGCCTTTGTCTTTTTCTCCATTTACCCCCGCCCTTCTCCCTATCAACTGCTCTATTTTGGTGTTTACCTCACTAATTACCCTGATTTTTTTGGGGGCTAGGATTTCCCTTCTCCTCTTCAGTGCCTCCCCCTTGGCTAGTTTAAATGCTTGCCACTGAAGCATTTAAACCTATCACCTAGGATCCTGGTTCCCCTCCAGGATAGATTCAGACCATCGCACCTGTATAGGCCTGCATCCCTCCAGGTGGAGCCCCAGTCCCCAATGAAGCCAAATCCCTGAGCTCTGCACCAGCTTTTCAACCAGTCATTGAATCCTGTGGTGCGGAGTGCCCTAGCTTCATCCATGCCATAGACAGGTAGCACTTCCGAGAAAGTTACCATGTGTGCTACTTGTCTAAGGCCCCTCCCCAACTCCACAAACTCCTGTTGCACTGCTCTGATCCCATTCTCAGCCAGGTCTTTCGTCCCTAGGTGGATAATGACATCCAGCTCCTTCCCCCTTGCCGCTGTTCCCACGATCCTGAGGATTCGTTTCCTGTCCCTCCAAGCCTCGGCGCTGGGCAGGCACCTTACCTGCCTTTCCCCTCCCTCCCCCAGTTCTACCCCCCTAACAATTGAGTCCCCCAAGAAAGAGTAGGCAATACCTAAAGGGCAATTCATAAGGGCATGTAGAAATTGCAGTACGGATTTCAACTTTCAGCAACAAGCAGATGATTTAGAGTGCAGGTTTGTAAAGAGAGGTTATCAAAAGCCTTTAATTGCAAATGCACGTTCAGCAGTGCAAAATTGTAACAGAGATGATCTGCTCAGAGAGGATTTGGAAGTAAGCAATAACATTGACAGGTTGAATTTCATTACTACTTACAGTACGGAAGCCAAAAAAAGTGGAAAATATTAAGAAAAATCAGAGAATTTTTACAGACAGAGAACAAGTTAAAACCATTCGTGGATGTTATGCCTAGCTTTGTGTATAAGCGGGCTAAGAACATAAGCGATACTGTAGTTAATAGCTATCAAAAAAGTCCACAAATCAGCAGAAGTTGGCTCCCACCTTTACCTAGAGGTTGTTTTATTTGTAAAAGAGGCAAATTTTGTGAGCATATCACCTGCACGAATACAATCATTAATAGAGGTGGCAACTCCACGATTCACATTTTGGATTTTATTAACTGAGACACCACATATGTTATTTATATGGCCACTTTCCTATGTGAGGCATATTTCATAGGTCGTACTAAAAGAAAATTTAAAGAAAGAGTAAGCGACCATGTTAGGGCAATAGCAGCTAGAAACAAAGACTATGCTACAGCCCTTCACCTATGTGATGCACAGAATGCACGAAATACTGTGAACCATGTGTGGTCTTTTGTAGCAATAGAGAAAATACGTATGGGCCCCAGAGAGGGCAGTATTGACGATAAACTGGCTCAAAGAGAGCAATTTTGGATTTTTTAAAACAAATGCTATGAATTTACCTGGTCTTAATGAAACAATTGAAATTTCTCCGTATATCTAATATTTATAGAGTATAATGAGCATACATTGTATGCATTTTTATAATACTTATTAAGATTATGTGTGAGTTTTTTGTTCTAAAACAGGTTATAAGGTAGCAAATTTAATAACTATGGCAGCAGTATTCTGTATTATAAAGATTGTAAAGATTGTTAAAAATGAACTGTTTCTCATCTGTATGATTTTATTGATGAGAATGATTAGTTTGATGATTTAGTTTCATTTTTTGATCTTAACTTTAATTTTCACTACACTTAAGAACTGACACACTCGAGTCATGTAACAAAATAGTACTCTATAGCTTTAAGAGAGCACTATTTAAGAGCATTATTCAGGTGTGTCAATTATCCTCTTGACAAAGCATGTAAATGTGAAACGCTGAGGGTTTGTACCTGGGAGAGGGGCCTGCCTGGTCCATGTATGCTGTTTATATGCTGGATACAATAAAAGGAGCAACTTCAGAAGAAACACTTGTAAGGTTGCATTTCTTTACTACAGTGGGACTGGTGTGTGTTTGCACTTGGCTTTTGTGCAATTTGCCCTTCTATCTGACTTGCTCAGTGCTAACTGGTCCCAAGTCCTCTCAGCTACCAACATCGACACAGCTGTTAGTGCTTTTACCAGTGTCCTCACCAGAGTTTGGAACACTCATGCTCCCCTGAAAAAAGCATGCATCAAATGTATTCACCACCCCTGGATAAAAGCCACCCTAATTGCCTTGTACAAATTACGCAATCAAGCATGGGCCTCCTACAAGTCCATTATGACCAAGGCCCCTGGAATTCTGCGGTTCTGCGGTTGCAGAATTTGCCGCAAAATTTGCATCATGCTGCAGAATATATATAGTGCCGCAGAATTCATTGTTTTTGGTGAATTTTCATATAAATATACTGTTTTTTCATAGTGTCAGGCTTTCTTTCCCACCTCGTTTATCCTGAAGCCCTTCCTATATGCTCAGCATATGATGTCATCGATGACATCACATCATATTTAGCCAATGACAGGACTGCATTCTGCCAGAGAAATGAATAAATCATGCCGCAGAAATCGGAAAATGCTGCCGCAGAAGTCAAGGAGCCCTGCCGCAGAAATCAGAAAATGTTGCCGCAGAACACCAGGGGCCCTAATTATGACCCAGGTTGACCTCCAGGTTTATAGGTCACTTAGAAATAAGTGCACTAAGGCCTTCCGCTCAGCAAAAGCTGACTACTTCAAGGAACTCCTCCATTCTACCCAAAGCTCTCCCTGTAACTTCTGGAAGACCATCCACTCTCTCATCGACCCCCAGTCTACTACTCCGGCCCTCTCATCTGATGGCTCCATTGTTTCTGACCCTGCCTGTGTGGCTGACACCTTAAACAAGTATTTTACTTCCTGCGCTGTCACGACATCCCTGCAATAAGCCACCCTGTTCCTCATCATGACCTTCCTGCATTGGTTTCTCCAAATGGACACAATGTTTCACCTTTCTCTCTGAAAGAAGTATGCAGCACTCTGCTGTCACTAAACCCAGCCAGAAGCAGCACTGATGGTACTGATCCTAACATCCTTCATATTTCCGCCCCACCTTTGCCCTCCCCCTCACTCACCTGCTGAATCTCTCTCTCTCTCCTGAGGTATAGTACCACAGGTTTGGAAAATGGCTAAGGTCTTCCCCCTCCACAAAGGTGGTGACCCATCCAGCCCTAGAAATTATGCCCCATCTCCCTCCTCCTCGCCCTTGCTAAGCTCTTAGAATCACTTATATACTCCAGGCTCTCCGAATTCCTCACTGTCTAAAGCACCGTCTCTCCTTTGCAAGCTGGTTTCAGGAAGAATCACTTAACCACATCCTCCTTCTTGCGTCTTACAGGTGCCATTCTCACTGGTATGGACAAAGGTCATATCACCACCGCCATTTTTGTCGACTTAGCTAAAGCCTTTGACTCAGTGTCCCACCCACTTCTGATCCACAGGCTCGACTCAATTGGATTAGCCACCCCAATAGTAAACTGGTTCAGCTCCTACCTAATGAACCAGTGTCAATATGTTCAGGTAGGCTTCACCCTATTTTCTCCCCTCCCAACCCTTGCCGTGGTTCCCCATGGCTCCATCTTAGGTCCTGTCCTAGTCTACCTATTTATTATGACCTCTCCTCAGCGTGCTTGTATGCACAAAGCCATATGTATGCGGATGACAGGATTATCTGTTATTCGGGACCTTCTGCTCTTGATGTGGAGGCTCCCCTCCAAAGAGATTTCAACAGCATATTGCACTGGTTCCAGGCAAACAGCTTGTGAGTGAACACAAAGAAAACTGTCTCAATGACCTTTGGATCTAGACAGAAACTCTCAACTACCCTGTCCCCCCCTCCCCGGCTTCTTCACCCTGATGGTTCCCCCTTGTAAATGTATGTGCATACCAATACCTTGGGGTATGGCTAGATAGCAAACTCGACTACTCAGTTCATAGTGACGCAATGCATGCCAAGCTTCGCCAAAAATTAGGTGTTATGTATCATAATAAGGACTGCCTTTCTCTTCCCATATGTTGTGAATTAGTCACAAAAAAATCCTCCCTGTTCTAGATTATACAGATATTGTCTACAGCTCCTCCTCAGCCTCTTCCCTTGCCACACCTTTTTTGCCATTTTGCCACTGACTCCCATTTCTGTACTCATCATTGCTTCCTCTGCTCCTCACTTTCTATTCCACCACTCTCCCATCACTGTCGGACACACTTCTTAGCGTTCATTGCTAAATACTGGTTTGGTTTACTACCTTCCTATCTTTCTTCACTTCTGTCCCCAGCCAACTACTCCCCTTACCCACTCCGCTCCAGGGCATACCGTTCTTTTTCTCCTTCTCGCCCCCACTCCTCGGCAAGTCAGTCTGCCTCCTTCTGCCATCTACCCTCCCTTTGCAACCAACTCTCTCCTACTTGCTAGCTAGCCTCTTCACTCCCAGCATTCAAGCACCTACTCCGAAGTGAACTGACAGCTTCATGCCACTGCCCATAGCACCATGCCACTTTAGCCCTAAGCTTTTCAGGCACTTTGTCTTTCTTCTTTTATGTTTTTGATTTATATATATATTTGTATTTTATTCTGCTTTATCTCTGTATTGCATTCCTGAATGTTGTACTTTGGCAGTATTTAGATTTTCACTATTATAGTATAATCCCCTTGTCGTTGCACTTTTTTTTGCACTTTTGTACTTAAGAACTGCACTCCGCATTTTGTACTCTGAGGCCCGGATATTCAGACTGTGCCAGGGTGTGGCGCAAGCCTGGGTGCAGCGCAGCTTGGCTGCGCAGGGGCGTTGACTGGGTGATATTCAATGGAGCTGCGCCATGGCATAGCATCATTGAATATCGCACCCTGGCCACCTGCAGTGTGCATGGCGCAGTGGCACTGTACCAGCGCAAGTGGCCAGAGTGGAGCAGTGGGATGCGCTAGCGCAAGTTCCGTTGTGCTAGGCGCAACAACCGCGATATTCAAAAGTGCACATGCAAATGGAGCCATAATGCATGCAAGGTGCAAATGGGGCCATTTGCATGTCATTATGGCCCCATTTGCATGCAGGTGGGCCAATTCCCAGCGACTTGCGCCTGTCGCCCTGCCAGCCTGCAGCCATCGGGGACCGACGCCCCCTGCACAGCATGGCAATGTGCCCCACTGCCCGATCGCAGGCATACATTGAAAATTACATAAGTCCTATATCCCTGGTGATCCAGTGGACCGCTCACAACCCGATCGCAGGCTGAATGTAAAATAAAAGAAGTCCAATATCCCTGGTGGTCCAGTGGACCGCTTGCAGCCTGATCGCGTGCTGAAGTTAAAATGACATACGTCCTATATCCCTGGTGGTCCAGTGGACCACTCGCAGCCCAATCGCGGGCTGAATGTAAAATAAAAGAAGTCCAGTATCCCTGGTGGTCCAATGAACCACTTGCAGCCCGATCGTGGGCTGAGTATAGAACTAAAGAAGTCCAATATCCCTGGTGGTCCAGTGGACCGCTCGCAGCCCGCCCACTGAGCCCCACCGCCCCACTCCCCCCCCGGTCAGCGGCGGGCAGCAGCAGCACCCAACCCGCCTGCCGACTGACACCGTAGGGTAGGGCTGTCACGCCCATTGGTCCACAGCGTGAGCCACTGGGCATGCAGCCGGTATCGTAGTACACAGGCCAGATATGTGATCATATCTGAGCTGTAGTACAGTACGAGCTGCACGCTCATTGGCTCACGCCAGGACCAATGGGCGATAGCCCTAACTACAGTGTCAGTCAGCGGGCGGCAGGCGGTGGGCGTTGCCGCCCGCTGACCCGGGGAGCGGGCAGGCCTAGTGGGCGGGTGGGGAGGGGTACTGCTGGACCACCAGGGATATTGACGATATTTTTACATACTTCAGCCCGTGATTGGGCTGCGAACAGTCCACTGGACCACCAGGGATATTGGACTTCTTTAATTTTACATTCAGCCCGCGATCCGGCTGCAAGCAGTCCACTGGACCACCAGGGATATTGGACTTCTTTAATTCTACATTCAGCCCACGATCGGGCTGCAAGCAGTCCACTGGACCACCAGGGATATTGGACTTCTTTAATTCTACATTCAGCCCACGATCGGGCTGCAAGCGGTCCACTGGACCACCAGGGATATTGGACTTCTTTAATTCTACATTCAGCATGTGATCGGACTACAAGCGGTCCACTGGACCACCAGGGATATTGGACGTGTATTATTTCATACTTCAGCCCACGATCGGGTGCAAGCGGTCCACTGGACCACCAGGGATATTGGACTTAATTTATTTTACATTCAGCCCGCGATCGGGCTGCGAGCGGTCCACTGGACCACCAGGGATATAGGACGTGTATTCTTTTATACTTCAGCCCGCGATCGGGCTGCAAGCGGTCCACTGGACCACCAGGGATATTGGAGGATCCTATTTCTACGTATGCCCGCAGTCGGGCATGGGGGGGTGCCGCCAGCTGCAGCCGGAGCTCGGTGGCCACCCAGAGTGGCAGCTGCCGTGTTGCACCCTGCAGTACGGCAGCTCACCTGTGGGTGGCCAGCCATTGTTCCTTTTTTTTTGCTCACTTGTGTGCAGTTAATAAGTAGGTTGCACATGCATGGACTCAGCACATCCCGGCTGAATATCAGAATGTGCAGAGTATGCATTGGCATGCCCTCCACCTGCGCGCATACATTACTGATGCACTCCGGGCGCATCAGGATTTGGGCCAGGCACAATCCCGCTTTGAATATCGCACTGGGGCATAGTGCGTGACAAGAACACTGCTGCGCCTATGCGCCACTCCTTGAATATCTGGGCCTGACTGTATTATTATATGTTCGCTTAGTATGTAAATTTCACTTTGTATCTTGTGCCTACTGTTTTTCCCTCACTCTGTCACACCTGTAAACGAGCTCTGGCTCATTGTTCCTTACCTGGTTACCAAAGTTTAAATAAATAAATACACAATATATATATATATATATATATATATACACACACACACAACAACAACAACAACAACAACAACAACAACAACGGCCTCTTCTAGAGCCACAGACTCATTATCTCACTGTCGGGCAAGCAGAAGAGATTTCCCTGATGAGCAGCTAAAGATGGGAGTGGGATATTTCATTCTCAGCAAAGAAACAGTTGTAGTGAAAACTATAAACAATACTTAATGTTTCTTATTTGTTTATGTGTGTAAGAGAGTGTGATGATCAGGGAAACAACATTTAATTTGTTTTATTTTTTATTTAACGTGTTTTTTTTAGGGCCCAGTTGAAGGTTTTTACTGTGTAATGGTGGCCTTTTAAACTTGTGTATTCTAATGGCACAGTGATTTTGTTTGAGTAATGCGGTCCTGCTTTTATGAACTTGTTATTACCTACACATGAAACAGATTTCATACACAGGTAATAACCAGTCAGAAAGCAGGATTGTCTCTTCCCATTTTATAATTTAATGATAAATACAGAACAGCTAATGAAGGCAAGGGTAATTCCTGTTAAAGCTGTAGAAACAGAATTTGTTGGCAGATAAGGACTGCTTGGCCCACACAGTCTGCCCTTTTTTTCCTTGCCTATACTGTCACCACAGACCCTACCTGATCTCCGGCTACCCCCCTCCACTGTTTTCCCAAGTAAGATTCCCTTGTGCCTGTTTCATGCATGCTTGACACCCCAACTGTTTTTGCCCCCATTACCTCTGCTGGAAGACGGTTCCATGCATCCAGCACTCTTTCAGTGAAGAAGTACTTCTTCGTATCCCTCCAAAATGTTTCCCCTTCCAGCTTCAATGCATGCCTCCTTGTTTTCTCGTGCACATTCTCTGAAAAATTCTCCTTTCCTGTTCCTTGTTCAACACTCTGAGGTATTTATAGGTCTCTATCATATCCCCCTCTCCCTTCTCCCTCCCAGGATGTACATCTTGAGATCCCTTGGTCTCTCCTCATAGGGCTTCTGATGCAGCCCCTGCACAGTTTTAGTTGCCCAGCTCTGGACAGCCTCTGCCTTGTCTACGTCCTCCTTAAGATGCAGCCTCCAGAACTGGACACAATACTCAAGCCGAGGTATCACCACTGATCTATATAGTGGCAACACCACCTCCCTCCTTCCGCTGGTGATACCCTTCCTTATGCAAGCCAGCATCCCACTGGCCCTACCTACTGCCCTCTTACATTTCCTCACCACCTTGAAGTCATCAGATGTGATTACCCCACGTCGCTTTCCTGTTTGGTGATCATCAATACCTCTCCCCCATTGGCACATGATTTTGCGCTTTTTCACATTGAAACCCAGCTACCATACCCTTTACCATTCCTCAAGTTTTCATAGCTCTCTGCACATTCTCTCTACCCTCTCTGCAGTGTCCACCCTATTGCAGATTTTGGTGTCATCTACAAGGTGGCATAACTTCCCTTCCAGCTCTTCTGCAATGTTACTTATAAAAAACATTAAAGAGTGCGGGACCTAGTGCTGAGCCCTGAGGTACCCCGCTGGTCACACTCTCTCTTCCTCTAAGTGAATTCCAATTGCCACCATTCTCTGTTACCTGTCTATCAACCAATTGCATACCCAATTTACCACCTTAGGATCCAACTGCCCAGTTTCCTAATGAGCCTTCTATGTGGTATGGTGTCAAAGGCCTTGCTGAAGTCTAAGTAGGCCACGTCCACCTCTTCACCCTGATCTACTTCCCTGGTCACCCAATCAAATAAGTCTATCAGGTTCATCTGATAGGACACCCCCCAATGATTCCATGCTGGATTCAAGATACTGCACAATCCCTTCCTTAAAGAAGGACTCCATCACCAGCACCAACACTGGTGTTAGACTGATCAGCCTATAGTTGTCAGCCTCCACCCTGCTACTGCTTTTATGAAGCAGTACTACATCTGCCGTCATCCAATCCTCTAGAACCACTCCTGGTTCTAGAGAGTTATTGAATAGGGCTGTCAGAGGTGCAGCAAGTACCTCCTTGAGTTCCTTCAACACTCTTGGATGTACTCCATCTGGACCCATAGCTTTGTCCACTTTCAGATCTGCAAGTCCATTCAGTATTCTCTCCTCTGTAAATAGACGTGTGTCTACCGCCTTCCGTCCAGTGTTCCTGCTGGATTTATTTGGTTCATCTCCTTCCCCTTCCACGATGAAGATTGAACAGAAGTATCTGTTCAGGATATCTGCTTTTTTCTGATGCTCCTATGCACAGTCCCTTCCCCCACTCCCTATTTTTAACTTCAGAATCCTCCCTCTTGTCTGCTCTGTGGAGTGATACTCAGAAGCAATGCATGAACACAGTGGGGTAACATGGCATCCATTATCATGGTGTACTACATGATGGTGAAAGGTAAGGGACTGCCTGCACTGTGGAGTAATGCTCAGAAGCACTGCATGGACACAGTGGTGCAACATGGCACCCATCACAGTTGTGTACTGTGTGCTGGTGAAAGGTCAGGGACTGCCTGCACCTAGGAGCGATGCTCAGAAGCACTGCATGAACACAATGGGGTAACATGGGACCCATTACCATGGTGTACTACATGATGGTGAAAGGTAAGGGACTGCCTGCACTGTGGAGTGATGCTCAGAAGCATTGCATGGACACAGTGGTGCAACATGGCACCCATCACAGTTGTGTACTGTGTGCTGGTGAAAGGTCACGGACTGCCTGCACTGAGGAGCGATGCTCAGAAGCACTTCATGAACACAGTGGACAACATGGCACCCATAATGGCTGTATACTGCATGCTGATGAAAGGCAAGGGGCTGACTGCATTGTAGAGCAATGCTAAGAGGCTCTGCATGAACACAGTGGGACGGCATGGCACCCATCATGGTGAAGTACTGTGTGCTGGTGAAAGGTGAGTGACTGCCTACACAGGAGAGTGATTCTCAGAAGCACTGCATGAACCCAGAGGGGTGACATGGCACCCATCATGGTTGTGTACTGATTGCTGGTGAAAGGTGAGGGGACTATCTGTGCTCATTTAACTGTTATATGAGGAATAACACATACACTAGCTTATATGGCATTTATTTACTTACTTATACATCTGACCCTAACTTTTATTGTATTTAGGATAAGCACTCTGACACACTAACACACATGCACTGCTTCATGTTCTACTACAGTATAGCATTGCCACCATTTGCAAACTGACTAGGAAAAGGTTAATGTACCAGGAAAGGGTTAACAGAGTGCCATACAGGCACATGCAGGCGCGTGCACACACACACACATTCTTCTCTATGATGTGAGCAGAATTTAGAGACCTTTTTCTCTGCCTGCATGCAACATCCCTTTCTTAGCCTTGTTTGTTGTACTGACTTTTACCAATTAATTTCAGAAATATGATTAATAACCAAAATAAAAAACTTATTGTGATTTACATATGTTAGTGTGTTATTTACTGTTGTCCTTTTTAATGCTTGCAGATCCGCTGAACTGATAACAACACCTTACAATGTGTTGATCTGAGGCCTGTCCCCATAATGTCTCAAATCTGAACTTCCTTCCACAGTCTCAATTACAGTTTATGGCAGGGAAAGGCTGACTGAGTTGACATGTTTATGAGCTATGAAACATTTTTGAAACAGAATTCTACCCGTATTGAAGCTAGTAACTCACACAAAATAGTGCGTTGTATCACTGTTCAGCTGATATGAACACAGCAGACTGCTTCAATTATTAATTTTTTTTTTTCATTTTTTATTTAAATTTTGTTAACTGGGTAAAGACACTGGACTAATAGTCCTTTTTCAGGTCCGATCAGACATAAATACAATAATATAAAACATAATAACACTAATTAAGATGAGTACAAACATCCTGTGCCTGCAAATTATTCTTGAAATTTATTTTAAAATTTTGTAAAGAAGGAGCAGATCACAAATATTCTGGTAAGTCATTCCAAAACAGAAATAGCTGCAATTTTATGTAGTCTGTTCGGAATCTGGAAAGCTCCCTTTTTCTACTGTCATAGCAAGATGTGTGCAGTGCTCCTCCCACTACAACCATAAAAACTAAACCCCCACAAATTGTTTGCCTAAGAGAAATGCAGGCTGCTATCCATGCAGAAGATTCATTTATGATAAATACAGTATGTCTCACAGGGGAATTCTTTTATTTATTTTATTTAGTTTTTGTTTACTGGGTAGGTGCACTAGCCAACAATATGACTATTTTCAGGCACGACCCGGGAGAGTACAGAACATGGTGAACAAGTACAGAACATTTCAAACAGATGTAAAACAAACCTTACACTTTTAGGTAGCGAGCATTATACATTGATGCAGAAAGTTAATGAAAAAACAGAAAGGCACAGGGCAGCATTACACTTTCAAAGGTATTGAACAGCTTAACACTGGTACAACATAAAGAATCTGGAAACATAACTGTAGAAAAGAAAGCAGGTAGCATAATATGTTATATAGGTAAGTTATACAATAATACATGAGATACAGTAATGGGAGATACAGGTAGCATATTTACAACTGTAGGATTTGGAATATAAGAAGTGGAATGAGTTAGGCAGGAAGAATACAGTAAGGCAGCGCAGAGGAGGAGGGTAAGGTAGAGCAGATTTAAGCTGTGAAAAGTAGGGGTGGATGTAGACAGGGGAAGGTAGAGAGGATAGAAAGGAAAGAGGAGAACACCATATAGGAGAGAGTGGCTAAAGGAGCTTAAATATAGAGATAGGAAGGAGGAATGTAGGAGGAGGAGCAGTCTAGGCCTTAGTGGGCATGGCAATCCTACAGATCCATTTAAGTAGGGTCGGGACCTGTGCCAGGGGCAGAAAAGCAAGGGGCAGTGGGGTAGGCGAGCCTACAAATCAGTTAAGGGGGGTTCAAAACAAGTGTAAGGTTCTTCATGCAGTAGATATCACTGAAGCTCTGTCTTAAAGTGTTGGTGAGATCCAGTCTGCCTAAATTCTAGGGGAAGCGTATTCCAAAACTGAGGAGCCACATAACTGAAAGCACCAGTGCCTTTAGAAATATGATATCTGGGAACTTATAGAACCCACATACAAGGAAGGAATTTGAAATCGGGCAATTTATAACCTGTGACACAATGTGGGTGATCCATGTAGCTGAATGTACTTGTAGGGCGTTTTATGTAGGCAAAATGACTAGAAGCCTCAAGAGTGGGGCAGCATTGCGGGGCCATTGACAGGGCTGATCAGACTTACGCTACTGCTGCACATATTTTGGAAATGCAAGATAAAACTCAGCATTAGTTTCATTTGAGGACAGTTGACAAAGTGTGCCCAAAGCCAAGAGTGGAAATCTGAATAATTTAGTACTAAAGTGAGAGACCTTTTGGATCATCAGCTTAAACACAGCGAAGGTGCCGGCTTTAAACATGGGGTGTGAATTTAAACATTTTTTATTAAGAAAGAAGAAAATTATACAATATTATGTTCTCTTTTCTCTTTTCAGTGCTGGGAAATGAAAAATGGCCAAATTAATCAGACCCTTTACATGGACTTTTTAGTTGCTTTTTAGTACTGTTAATAATGAGTATTTTACATAAGAAATGTTTGGGCACATAACGATGATGTATATTAATTTTTTTTAAAGTGTCTTTTGTACATAGTTGGTTTTTGTGTGTTAGATCACATCTGTATTCATATTAGAATGGTGTTTTTTGATACATGTATTTCATTCTACATTTTAATAATGACATCACTGTACATCGTCATCAGTTGACATATAGAAGGGACAGATCATTAGAACACAAACAGCCTTTGAGAAAGGATCTACCGAAATGCATCAGGTGTTTGCTACCCCTTGTGAGGTCTGTTTTTTAATATGTCGGTTTAATGAGAATGAAGAAATCAACAGGGCACCTATTTCTGAGAAATTTTGGAAGCTTATTTGTCATTATTTATCAGAGGTGGTGAGTGCCAAATCTCTTCTGTGAGAGCTATGTAAGCTTTTATTGTGAGCACTACCAATCCAGTGCGGACTTTTTTTCTGTTCCCAAATAAAGTTATTGTAATCTGTTCCACACTGGTACTCCTGTTGGTGCACCCACTCCCACCTCCCCCACCTGACGCCCCCCACCCTTCCACAGTGGTCCACTGCCAGTGTAGTGAAGGAATAAAGCCTGATAGATAATAATGTAGAACTCTGTGCTGTCACCTATGCGTAGGCTCAGAGGTCTCTATGCCAGTATTTCCTACCCCCACAGTAAATAGAAGTATTCAGGGAGGGCTGTTATACATCTGGAGTAGGCCCATTAATCAAGTTCAGATGTCCTGGGCTCAATTAAACTGCATTTCATCCAACTTCTGTAGACACAAAATTAGGCAGGCAGGGAGATGGTGGAAACCCAAAAACACTGATTTAACAGTTCACAAACTGAACAGGCATGCACCTCCACACCAAACTATAACAGTGCCTACCTTCTGGGTATGAATAAGAACATTTTAAACAAGTACCGCATAGGTAATGATAATGCAAAACATAGTGAAAAAGAAAACGTGAGCATACAAATAACATTTTGTTTTAGAGAGAAAGTCAGGCTGGTGTGCCAGAGCCAATAGAATAAGCCCTGTGTCTAGAAGGAATAACTAAGTACTGTGATTTTACGGTGTCCATTAAAGTTCAACTTCAGCCCTCCTCAATTTAGTCAGTCTCTTCAGTTACACTAGGAGCCATCGGTTTATCCACAAAAGCAGAATCAGACTCCGGGTCCTCTTGTTCCTGTGGGTGACCTGGAGCCATGCTGGAAACAAAAGATGTGCTCTAACCCCATGCTCCAACAGTATTTTTTAATGGCTTGCAGTCCCATTTTTCTTGTTGCATCTGGGAGGGGATATTTGGGAAAACACAATTTTACTTTCCTCCAAAACAATTTCTACATGCTTCCAGGACACCTAAAGTAAGGAAATGCATGCTTCCATGCTGGATCGTGTAGCTAAAATGGTCAGGGACCTCTGTGGATCCACACCACATGGCTGGGCTCACATTAGGATAGCAAAGGCCTGATTGATGGTGATCCCCAACTCGACCGGCAACAACTTCAGGTCTGTAAATGTCAGTTTTTCATGAACAGGAACTAGCTTAGTCCAACCGGCCAGTCGAGGAGAGAAGCCAACAATGCAGACATTAGCTTGGCGTTGGGTATTTTCAAGGGCTTCCATTTTTGCCCTGAGGTAGCTAAGATCTTTCACCACTGCAACTTTGATGTCCCTCTGTCTCTCTGCTTCCCAAAAAGAGCTCTTGCATGGAAGTGACCTTATCTTGTATTTTATTGTCCAGCTCGCCAAGCTTAGCCTCAACTGCTGCGAGACACTTGCTAGTCTCTTCTCCAGTTGCTCGGATTTTATGGAGCATTGCCATTATCTGTGTAACTGAAAGGACTGCTCAGCTTGATCCCTCAGGCTGCGCAGGCCCCGTGCCCTTCAGTGCAGTCGCCACAGAGAGTAAGGTGTCTGTTTTGAGCCTCCTGTTTCTGATCTCTCTTTGGCCCCATTTCCATTCAGATATTGGTGATGCCTTTAGTTGGTCTATTGTAAAGTTTTCTCTGTTACTAAAAACCCATGATTCTTAACTTTTATCTGTAGCTAAGGTCAGAGCTTAGAAGAAAAGCATCCTCCATGTTTGCTGCTCCACAGCACCCCCAACACCTGATGCCTATTAGCTGTCTTGTTCTGCCCACCTACCCTTCCCTGTGTAGCCCTATGTACTCCCATCACCCTTGCTTCCTAGCTAGGGAGCTGTTCTACTCTCCTAGTTAACACTCACCTAAGCAACCTGCATCTGCAGGCCTACCCCAGACAGGGGTAGCTATATAGTTTCTAATTGATCCTGCCCTTGTAGGCCTACCCCAGATAGGAAGTATTGTAACTCTAATCCAAAATGTTTTTTTTTTTTTATTTAGTTTTTGTTGACTGGGTAAGTGCACTAGACAAATCCTGCCTATTTTCAGGCACGACCCGGGGGAGGGGGATACAGATGAATGCCAACTGACCTTGAACCAGATTAAGCTGTTGGTGGTATTTTTAGTGAATGAGGGAAATTTGTCCAGGACACTGGGGAAATACCCCTACTCTTTTCGATAAGTGCCATGGGATCTTTAGCATCCACCTGAACTACCACCAATCCAGGCAGATGGGACCTCGGTTTAACGTCTCATCCGAAAGATTATCCTGCCTCCGCACGTCTACCCCGAATAGGAAGTAGCTATGTAGTTTCTACCTTATCCTGCCCCTGCAGGTCCACCCCGGATAGGGATTAGCTAAAGTATCTAATTTATCCTGCCCCTGCAGGCCTACCTGGATGGGTAGTAGCTAAAGTTTCTGATTTATCCTGCTCTGCAGGCCTACCCCAGATAGAGAGTAGCTGTAGTCTCCAATTTATCCTACCTCCACAGGCCTATTGCAGATAGGAATTAGCTGAGTAATTTCTACGTTATCATGCCTCTGCAGGCCCACCCAGATAGGGAGTACCTAAGCCTGTGCTGGCCCATCCAGACAGGGAGTAGCTGTAATCCCCAATTTATCCTGCCTCCACAGGCCACCCCATATAGGGAGTTACTATAGTTTCTACTTCATCCTGCCTCTGCAGACCTACCCCAAATATGTAATAGTTTTACCTCCCTATTACTCCTACTTCTATTGGCCCACTCTCTCTCTAGTCCTTCCTCTACATTCTACCCCATCCTTGCTCACCTACCACTTTCAGTTTAAATTATTTTCCCCACTGCCTCTCCTATATCTTCCTGTGCAAAACTCCCTGCAGTCTGTGGTCTTCCCTGTGGACACTCTGCTGACACCCCAGATGAGATGCCACTTAGTTAGGCATCACACTCCTGCTTTGTGGCACCCATGCTTTGGGGTTGCTCAGACAAGAAGTGGCTTGGCCCTCTGGGTAACCATTATGGGAATACCGCTGCCCTATTGGCTGGCTATAGCCATGTGGTCCATGGTGATGGGTCCGGCTGCCTGAGCTCCCACCCTCAACCCACCATCTCATGGCATCCTTTGAAATCCCACAATCCTATAGACAATTTAAATCAGCACAAGATTTGTATTTCCCGCTATTTAGTATCCCCCAAACAAAAAAAGAGCACTCATCCCTTCCGGCATCCACTCCATTCCCTCTCACCCACTCAGCGGTGGTTTCCAATAGAGAGGGAGTGAACTACAAATCCAGGCCTTTTAACTTAGTGGACTACAGGAGCCCTACTGGCTGGCTGTAGCCATGTGGTCCATTGGGACTGCCAATAGCACCATGTTTGGCTGCCTGAGCTCCCACCCTCAGCCTGCCCTCTGGTGGCATCCTCACAAATCCCACAGCCCCACAGACAATTTAAATCAGTACAGCATTTGAATTTCTCACTGTTCACTGTCTTATCCTTTCTGGTATCCTCTCCATTCCTTCTCACCCATTTGACAGCAGTTTCTTGAGATATGACAACTTATTTTTTTTTTTCCCAGGAGAGACGCACTAAGCTGGAAGCTTGTTTACAGGTGAGACCTGGGAGCAAAAGGAAGTCAAGTGACTTGCTCGGGGTCACACAGTATGCAAGTGGGGGCTGTGGGATTCAAACCCAGGTGTCCAGGTTTGCAGCTCAGAGCCTTAAACCACTGCACTATACTGCCTCCAAGCACTGCACTATACTGCTTGCAATCACTGCGCTATGTGTGTGTTACAATATGTGTGTGTGTGTGTGTTTATTTTTATTATCATCTATGCTTTTGTAAAGTTTTTCAGCTGAGGTGAGAGATCTGGTGGGAAACTGAAAATTATATTCTTCTGTGGCCCAAACTGTAGGGAACTCAACTGTGAATGGCTTTTTGTGTACTAAGTGCTTTGTACTCACAGTACAAACAAGTGGGTGTTGATGGTACAGGTCTATTGACCTAAAGGCATTTGTTTTGGGATGACAGAGACCCTTTCATAAAAAACACCAACATGTTTTTAATGTAAACAGTGGCCTAGGTAAGGCCAGATGTTTCCAGTTGGGCCAATGGCAATGGTAACAAAAGGACCACGCTCTAAACAACATATCCAGTTTGGATCAGTCTGGGGAAAAAAGCGGTCCCCAGAGATCAAAGGCAGAGATAGGGCGTGATGTCAGGGAGACCAGTCCAGTTATGCAAGGTTAATGGGCCAGCAAGCCAAAGGTATTTCTGTTGTATGTTTGCAAAGAGAATTCAGTTATGTTTGGGATGTAGAACTTGTAACATCACGTGTTTGAGTTTGCCATACGTCACCAGTTCCCAGCTGAGGTAAGCTTCTTCTACTGCACTTAGGAATTTAGTTAGTGTTCAGGTATGTCTTTCTGTGTGACCTCTATCTTTTCAAATGTGCTTATTTTTATCTCTGTAGAATACTGTATTCCCTAAAGAAGCATAAAATTTGATGGCAGATATGGCCCACCTAGTCTGCCCATTTTCCCTACATATTACTGTAATACCGCAGACCCTACTGCTCTCTGGCTTTTACCCTCTCTTTCCCACCTGCTAAGGTTCCCTTGGGGCTACCCCATGTATTCTTGAATTCCATCACAATTTTTGACCCCACCACCACCTCTGGGAGGCTGATCCATGCATTCACCACTGTTTCTGTAATAAAGTGTTTTCTCACGTTTCCCCTGAGTCTACCCCCTTCTGCTCCATAGCATGACCCCTTGTTCTTGAACATCTTTTTCTCTGAAAAATGCTACCCTCTTGTACTTTATTTCTACTTCTGATGTATTTGAAAGTGTCTATCATATGCCCCCTCTCCCACCTTTCCTCCAGAGTGTACATATTGCGGTCCTTTAGTCTCTTCTCATTGGGCTTTTGGTGCAGAACCTGCACCATTTCAGTTGCCCTCCTCTGGACTGCCTCCACTCTGTCTTATCTCCTTCTGGAGATGTGGTCCCAGAATTGGACACAGTACTCTAGATGAGGTCTCACCAATGATTTGTACAGTGGTAATACCACCTCCTTCTTTCTACTGGTGATAGCTCTCACTATGCACCCTAGCATCCCACTGCCTCTCCTCACTGCCTTGTCACACTGTTCGGCCATCTTTAGGTCATCAGATACAATTACCCCCAGGTCTCTTTCCTGTTTGGTGGTTGCCAGTACCACTCTCCCCATCTTTACTCTGCACCTAGGTTCCTGTACCCCAAATGCATGATTTTGCACTTCTCTGCATTGACATTTAGTTGCCATTGTTCTTGACCACTCCTAAAGCTTTCCTAGATCCCTCTTTATTGTTCATACACACCCAGAGTACCAACTCTGTTGCAGATCTTTGTGTCATCTGCAAAAAGGCATACCGTCCCTTCTAACCCCTCTGCATTGTCGCTAATAAAGACAGTAAAGAGGACTGGTCCCAATACTGATCCTTGCGCCACCCCGCTGGTCATCCTTCCTTCCTTGGAGTGAACTCCATTTACCACCACCCCCTATCGCCCGTCCCTCAACCAGTTTCTTACCCAGTTAACCACCTTAGGGCCCACTCCCAGGCTGCTTAGCTTGTTTATGAGTCTACTATGTGGAACAGTGTCCAAGGCCTTAGTGACATCTAGGTAGGCCACGTCCATGGCTCTACCTTGATCTAACTCCCTGGTCACCCAGTCAAAGAAATCTATCAGATTTGTTTGATATGACCTCCCTTCCCCCCAGTGAATCCATGGTGCCTCAGGTCCTGTAAACTGCTGTATTCTAGATACTCCACAATCCTTTCCTTCAGAAGGAAGTCCATTAATTTCTCCACCACCGAAGTCAGGCTGGTCGGCCTGTTGTTGCCAGCCTCCTCCCTGCTACCACTTTCGTGAAGTGGGACTACATCTGAACTCCTCCAGTCCTCTGGAACCGCTGTTGTCTCCAGTGAGTGGCTGAACAGGACTGTCAGAGGTGCAGCCATCACCTCTCTAAGCTTCTTCAATATCCTTGGATGTACCCCGTCTGGCCCCATTGCCTTGAAAACTTTCAGATTTGTGAATTCCTTAGGGACTCTCTCCTCTGTAAATGAACTAGTGTCCACCTCCCTTCCTTTGATGCTCCAGCCACTTAACTGTGGCCCCCCACCTTCCTCTTTCTCTGTGAATACTGAACAGAAATATTTGCTCAGGATGTCTGCTTTTTCCTGGTCCCCCTCCGCATACTGCCCCCCTTTCCTCCTTAGCCTTACAATCCCTCACCTGGTCTTTCTCCTTTTGCTTACGTACCTGAAAAATGTCATCCCCTTTCTTCACAGGCTAGGCTGTTTTCTCATCCATTTGTGCCTTTGTGCTCCTGACTGCTTTCTCTGCCTCCCTCTGCTTCTCCTGATACACTTCCCTATTCTCCTCCCTCTGTGTCTCCTTATACCTTCTGAATGCTAACTTTTTTGCCCTAAGCTTCCCAGCCACTTCATTTGAAAACCTTAGCAGTCTGTTTTTCCTCTTGCTTTTGCTAACTTGCCTAACGCAGAGGTTTGTTGCCTTCACTATGGCCTCTTTTAGTTTTGCCCACTGTTCTCCACTCCACCCAAGTCCTGCCTCTTGCCAGGGCATCTCTGAGGCATTCCCCCATCTCTGTAAAGTCGACCCTGCTGAAGTCCAGGACCCTCACCTTTGTGTGGTTCTACTCTGCCACCGTATTTATATTAAACCACATCATACAGTGATCACTGGTCCCCAGGTGGTCACCCACTGTGATGTCTGTAACACTGACCCTGTTGGTGAGTACAAGGTCCAATACTGTTCCCTCACTAGTGGCCTCTTCTACTAGTTACCTAAGGAATGCCCCCTTGAGGAAGTCTAGGATGTCCCTGCTCCTAGCTGAAGCTGCAACTGAGATGCTCCAGTGTACATCCGTCAGACTGACGTCCCCCACTTACAACACCATCCTCTTAGTTGCCATCATTTGGATGGCTTCCACCAGAACTTTGTCCATCTCTTCCCCTTGTGCTGGAAGTCTGTAGATCATGCCAGTGTGAATAGTGGCTCCATTTCCTGTCTCTAGGGTGATTCACAGTGCCTCCACCCCCTCCCTGTATTCCCTGCATTTCAATTGCTTTTTTGCTATCCCTCAAGTAAAGAGCCACTCCTCCCCCTTTTTTTACCCGCCCTGTTCTTCCTGAACAGAGTATAGCCTGGTGTGGCTATATCCCAGTCGTGGTTCTCATTGCACCACAACTCAAAAATAGTGACAACATCCAGACCAGCCTCTGCCATGATGGCCACCAGGTCGGGGATATTATTTCCCAGACTACGAGCATTTGTGCACATGGCCTTCCAAATTCTGTTTCATCCCCTTCTTTTCATCCCACTTTCTTCCTTCTTGCCTACTCTCATTACCTCCTCTGCCTTCATTCCCTTTCCACTTCATTTCTACCATTCTGCTGTTCCTGTTTTTAGTTACCTTTGGGGATTGCCCTCCCATAAGGTTCTCCCTCTTGACTACTTCAACTTCCGGGGGACAGTTTAAGTCTCCCTGCTGCCTTACGCCACCTCCCTCTGCTAGTTTAAATGCCCGCCAGTGTAGCATCTAAACCATCAACTGAGGACTCTGGTTCCCCTCCCGGACAGACGCATGCCATCCCCCCCTGTATAGGCCTTTATCCCTCCAGGTCGGACCCCAGTCCCCAATGTAGCTGAACCCCTCCTCTCTGTACCACTTCTTCAACCATGCATTGAAGCTCCTGGTACAGAGTACCCTATCCTTCCCCTGTTGGAGACAGGCAACACCTCAGAAAAGGCCACTGTGTGCATGCTACCTGCCTAAGACTCCTCCCCAACTTCCTGAACTCCTACTGCACTATGTTAGCCATATCCATAGCCAGGTCATTTATCCCTAGGTGGACAATGGCATCCAACTCTCCCTCCTGTCCTGCCACCCTAGCAATCCCCAGGATCTGCTTTCTATCTCTTGAAGGCATGGGGCTCGGTAGGCACCTAACTTCCCACTCCCCATCCCTTGCTGTTCCCAAATCTATCCCCCTCCTCTGAGGTACTCTTCCACCCTCCTTGAGGTCTCCACTATGAAGGCTATAATAACTATAAAAAGCTTAGGAATAAATGTCAATTAGCAATTCGTGCAGCAAAGAAGGATTATTTCAAGAAAAAATTTACAGACGTTAGGGGGAATCCAAGTGCAACTTGGAATACAATTAATCAGTTAATGGGTAAAATTAAGGTGAGTGAAAATTGTGTACTAGAGAGGGAAGGTAATATTATTTTGAACCCTGGAACTGTGACTGAAATTTTTAATTTACATTTTACTAATTTGGATAGGTATAGTTCCAATGTGGGTAGTATGGGTAATTCCTGGAGCCATTTGGATGCAGTTGTGTATTCAAATCGTGATGGAACAGATGGGGGTGATGATATTCCTAGATTTTATTTTTGTTTATTACAAATTAGTGATGTGATTGAGTGTGTGACTAAAGTGGATCCTAGGCCATACAGGGGATCTGATGATCTTGATTATAGGGTATTGAAGAGAGTTATTAGTACTGTTGCAGGACAGTTGACAAAATTGTTTAATTATTCATTATGTAACGGAGTTTTCCCTGAAGTGTGGAAGAGTGCAGTGGTAATGCCTATTCATAAATCAGGTTCAAGACTAGATCCAAATAATTATCGTCCAATTTCAAGGCTTGCTCCTCTTTCAAAAATATTGGAGAAAATAGTTTCAGTTCAGTTAATTGATTATTTAACAAAATATAAACTTTGGTCAGATTCACAACATGGTTTTAGGTCCAATCACAACACAGAGACAGCCTTGGTGAGGTTCACTAGTCGAGTCAATAGGGCTATTGACAGTGGGGACACTGTCGTGGTGGCTTTTGTGGACCTCACCAAGGCTTTCGACCTAGTGAATCATGAGGTGCTTTTGAAACAGTTGTCTAATTTAAAGTTGTCTGAAGGAGTTATTTCATGGTTTAGGGATTATTTGGTTAATAGGAATCAAAAGACTTTAATTAATGGCATCTTATCTGATTCATCTCTGTTGAAATGTGGAGTCCCTCAAGGCTTTATTTTAGGTCCTTTGCTTTTTTATTTATTTTTAAATTCGTTAGCTTTTAATTTTAAAAAGACTGAGTTATTGTTATATGCAGATGACGCAGTTTTGTTTTGTTCTGGTTCAGACTTTCAGTCACTACAGAAAACATTACAGTATGATTTTAGTTTGCTTCATTTTTGGTTTGATAAACATAAATTGGTGTTAAATTCAATAAAAACTAAGACGATATTTTCCCATCCTTGGAGAGTGCAAAGTCAAGAATTAAAAATTATTGATAATTTAGGTATAGAAATTGAACAGGTTAGGCAGTTTAAATATTTGGGGGTACTTACTGAATGTTATTTAGCATTTGATTGTCATGTAATAGAGTTAATTAGCAGGGTACATAAAAGGTTAGGATTTCTGTATCAAATTTAGGACAATCTGACCTATGATGTTAGATTACTGCTTACACATAGTCTAGTATTAACTATGATGGATTATGGGTCTATAGTATATTCATTCACTTCTGAAAAAGTTTTGGCTAGACTCCAAGTAACATATTATTCTATTCTGCGCTTTGCTACTGGACAATCAAGGCTTACTCATCACTGCTTACTTTATAAACAATTGGGTTATTTATCGTTAAAGGGGAGATTTAATTTTAGGGCTTTGGTGTTTTTGCATAAGGTTTTCTTAGGTATATCTCCGCCTAGTATTCTTAATTTGTTTTCAAAGAATATTCCTGGTTGTATAAGATCTCAGAGTAAGGAAGGGTTTCAGGTTCCTTTTTGTCAAACAGCTTTTGGTCAAAATTCGCTGCATTTTACAATTGTTAAGATGTATAATCAACTTCCTAAAATTGTATTAAGACAACCGAAATTGTCTACTTTTAAGTATGAACTTAGGAAAACTTTGTTAGAAAAGTCAAACTGTAAATGTTACGTGTAATGTGTATTTATATTGTGTTATTGTTTTAACTCATTTGAATGTTTGTCTAAACTAGTTGTTTGTGAAAATGGGCTTTGTGCCACAGACTTACCAGTATAAAAATAAATAAATGAAATGAAATGAGTTGCTTAGTGGTACCTTCTGGAGAATATGCCTCTGACCCACCACCCTCACCCTTCCCAAGTCCACCATAGTCCAGCTGCTCTTCCTCCTTGGCAACCTTTGAGGCAGTGGTGGTGGACTTTGTGGGGGAGGAGGCCTCTCGAATCCTAGCCAACTCTGCCTAGAGTCAAGCAACTTCCCCTGCCCTCATCGCTGAGAGGTACACTCAGATGGGGCAGCACCACAGTCACCAGAATGTCTCCCTGAATACTGTCACCCCTCTTCCACTGCACTGCACCACTCCCAGTGTGGTACTCAAAGAATAATAGATAAAAGAAAATATTTTTATAAATAAATCTAATAAGTTACTGGGTACATGGGAGCATTGTGCTGCATCGTGAAGCATGCGAGAGATAATGGGAGACCCCACAGTAAAGGTAACTGCTGTAGCCCCTTCTTCCTGAAGGTGAGGAACTTAGCTGAAAGTGCTGTTGTAACCAGGTTGGCGGGGGTGGGGGGGTCTTCTCGGACACCAGGAAGTGCTGCCTGGATTAACCCTATTTATTCCACATCCTGTGTCAGGCCCCTCTGCTGAGCGGTGTGTGTGTCTCCATTTGCTTTACAGGTACTGTAACATTTTCTGTTTTTTTTTTTGTAAGATGCCATGTTAAAAGCATACAAGTTTTGCAGTTTACAACTCTAAAGCAGAACTGATGTTTGAATCTGATACTGTTGTAGCAGTTTTCTTAAAGTTAGTAAGTCTGAAGTTAGCAGTCTGCAGATTCATAGATGCTGTACTGTAAGGTTACTAGTTGCCTAGATGATTACTTCTCCAGAATAAGTAGAGATAAATGGATGCGTGTATTTGTGATTATATAAAGCTACACAATATCCCTGCTACTTGTAAAATACAGAATAATGGTAAAAGTTCAAGACTTAAGTGACTTGCAAGCTGTACTAGGCACTCTGTATACTGCATCAGTTTTTCAAAGTTAAGATGCTTCCTAGTGCCGGCCCGGTGGCGCTGAGTGTTGAGGTGCTGGACACCACACCTCTTGCCACGCCAGCGACCCAAGTTCGGGAGTGGACTTGGTGTCATCAGGAGTCGGATGGGGAGGAATAGGATTGAGCATCTGGAGGACTGCTCTCCTTTCCTTGGGAGGGTAGGGGTTGTATTTCCCAGCATTAGCGACTCCCAGTGGAGACTGGGGGTGACATAGTCGAGAGCGCCGGACGTGCTGCGAGTGGGCACCAGAGAGTGTCCGCAGTGTAATGATGTCACAGCACGTCTGGATTCTCGGGGACACAAGCAGGAAAAAAAACCTCTGTATGCAAGGATGACACCGCCGACGGAGTCCCCGCCCACCACCTCCAAACAAAGCCTGACTTGAGGGGCAGGGGGTCAAGGGTGATGCAGTCTCCCTCCCGTCCCCCTCCAGGAGGGGCTCCTCTATGGGGGATAAGCCATGCTTCTCCCTGCTTCAGCCGGGACATGGCACAGGCTAGTAGGTGTGTGTGGGTGACGAGACTCCATGTACAAGGGCTGATGGGGGACGGTCCCCCATGCGGATGTGGAGAGCATAAATAGAAGCTACAAAAAAAGGATGTTTTCTAGTTTATTAGTTCAAAGCAGTGTTCTTATGTGAGTTTATGATATGTAATAAAATGGCTAAATGAAGTTTAATCAAAGCAGTCAGATATGAATATATGAATGTAGGGTTAGTTTCTAGGGACATGGATATGTTGTTCATCTACACTCTCTGGCAGGTATCCTTGCCGCTTTAATTCTTGCCGGAAGGTCTTCAAGCTGGCTCCTCCCACCCACCCGGGTGGTGAAACTCTCGGCTCCGCCCCATGACGCCAGATCTTCCTTACCACTTGGAAGCTCAGGTTCCCTCCTTAGCGCTCTGTGTTTTAGACTGGATCCTAATTCTTCGGTTTGTCCAAAATTGGTTTTGAAGTTTTCTAAACTTCGGTCTTCATCTTCCCTCGTGGCTGTGATGGACAAATCTGTTCCCGGCTTTCGGAGGTGCCCTTGCGTGCAGAAAATGTCCAGAACGGATCTGCACTCCACGTACGTCTACTGCTTAGGCCTAGATCACGACCCGCAGGCTTGCGAGTTGTGCCGTTTCTTTCGGCCAACGCTCTGATGATTGCACTGCCCGCTTGAAGCTCGGCCCGAAACGTTTGCCGGTAAAACCAAAGAGGCTCGCTGGGCGGTGTCCTCGGCAGCTGGCTTCGGCTGAGCAGCTTGAGAAGATGATCGCCTGAGGAGGAGGCGGCCCAGGCCACATCTTCCTCCTCCTCGGCCGCTGCATTTATTCCGCCTTCTGAGTTCCTCAGTATACTGCTCAAGAACTTTGCCAGTCCCTTTCCATGAAAGGAGAGGGCCTTCGGACATTCTCTCAGCCCAAGAAAGGGAGTCGAAGGTAGAGTCCCACCGTCGCGGCATTCGTGGGGCGGGAGAGGGTCCCTTCCGGGGAGCCGACCGCCGACTTCTGGTGCGTGGTTGTGGCTGAGGCCGCTGGCTTTCACGGGTGCCCTCGCCAGGCCAGTTCGTCGAAGATTCAACGATCAAGTCGCAGATTTTCTCGATCCGCTAGATTGGCTGTCGACTGGAGAAGCCGACAACCCTACTTCACCAGTTCCCCAGTGAATACCGAGGATCTGCTTGCTCCTTCGGACCGCAGTCCCCAGTTAAAGTCTGAGTGAGGGAAGGCGGGTATCCCGCCCCTTCCCAGACCCACCTCGGTCCCCGAGGGTCTCGGTCTCGGACCTCTTCTCGGTCCAGCCGTTCCCGCTGACATCGGCAGTCTCGGTCTCACATTGAAGTAAGCGGTGATGCCTGTTTTTCCTGTCCTCCTCCTCAGGTGAGGAGAGGCTGCGGTGCAAGTTGCGCCGGCGCTACAAGGATCTTATGTGGCAGCAGTTGCTGTTATCCGGGCCTAAGCCTACCCCGGCCAAGACCCCGGCCATCAAGTGGCTGTTGCTTGAACGCCTCGGCAACCACTGCCCAGTCGAGTTGCCCGCCTCCAGGGCCGGTTACTGGCCGAAACCAGCTGGTCCACCGATTGGTGGTGGAACCTCCACAACCGGCCGGGGCACCCCACCAAGAATTCTCGGTCGGGTCATGGCCTGCCCCACAGGTTGTCGGTCACCCTCACTCCCAACCGTCCTCGGCAGGTGGAGGGTGGCTCAGGGCCGAGGCAGCTCTTCGCAGACTCTTCAGAATCCGACGACGATTCCTCCCTGTTCTCCAGGCAGTGCGATCTGGAGTCCTCCGGGGGCCAGTCAGTGGACGGAGATTCTGGACCGAGGGGATTCTCCCACGGAGGCCTTTCCGGTGGCTGAGGCCATTGTCGGCCCAGCCTTGGAGCTTTGGCAGCGGCCTGCTTCCTGTCCTGCACCCTCGGCCAGGATGGCCAGGAAGTATGCAGTCCCTACCGGCTCTTTGCTCGGTTTCTTGGAACACCCCTCTGCCAAGGGGTTAGTCCAACAGCGGCTCGCTGCCCGGTAACGCGGATGTGGACAAGCCTCGGCCAAAGAGTCCAAAAGCTTGACTTTGCCAGGCGCGAAGGTGCTGCGGCCTCCTCGGCCTCCGACGGCCAGAGCCGCTCGCCGTGTTGATGGCACACTTCTCCCACGCCTCATGGGCCCTGGATGAGGTTGTTCCTCATCTCCCGCCTGACCTGCAGACCACAGTCTGCCAGGTGCGGGACCAGGGTAGGGCGGTGGCGAAGCAGCAGCTCCAGACTGCTCTGGACATAGATGATTCCTGTGCCAGGTCAGTAGGGGCTGTGGTGGCCATGCGACGCAGGGCGTGGCTGAGAATATCCACCTTCACGGCAGATACCCAGCACAAGTTGGTGGATGTCCCCTTCTTGGGGACTGACCTCTTTGGCCCTGGAGTGGAGGGACACCTCCAGCAGATCGAGAAGTCCAATGCCACTCTGGACTCGGTCACCTCCACCTAGAGGGACAAAGGCTGCCATCAGCAGCAGAAGTCCTTTCGGCCTTCGGTCTTGCTTCTCGACCAGCCCAGCAGCACCAGCAACAGGGCCAGCAGGCTCGTGCTTAGCGTCCCAAGCCCAAGCCGACGGCTTCCTCCAACAGGAAGCAAGGAGGTAAAGGCCCGGGAGGTCCCTCGGCCGGTTCTTCCTCCAAGCCTGCCCAGTGACGGGTTGAGGGTGCCGCCCAACCTCGCCACTTCCCTGTTCCCTTGGGGACGGCCCGCCACTTCCTTTCCACCTGGTCCGCTATCACCACGGACCGCTGGGTGTTGGAGGTGGTAGGAAAAGGCCTGCCTCTGAGTTCGAGCAGGTTCCGCCTTTTGCGATGCGCCCCTCAGGGGCCACGGAGTCCGCAGCCTCGCTGTCGGCCCGCCTGGCGATATTGCCCTGCTCTCTAAAAAGAGGTAATCAGGAAGGTGGCGGATCCTCCTCCAGACCCGGGATTTGTGTCCAGGTACTTCCTGGTCCCAAAATGGACGGGGTGGGGGGCTGGCGCCCCATTCTCGACCTGCATGACCTGAACAAGTTCCTAAGGTCTCGGACCTTCAGGATGGTCACTCTGGCTCAGATAATCCCATCCTTGGAACGAGGCGTGTGGTTCTGCTACCTGGACCTCCAGGATGCGTTCTTTCACGTCCCAATCCGTCCGTCCCATCAGAAGTTCCTCCACTTCAGAGCGGAGGGATCCCTATACGAGTTCTGGGCCATGCCCTTCGGCCTCTCCCTAGCTTCCAGAGTCTTCACCAAATGCATGGCAGTGGTGACAGCATTCCTGCGGCACCGAGGGGTCCGGGTGTACCCTTACCTGGATGATTGGCTGATAGCAGCCCCCTCCAGACTGGAGGCGGAGCGGTCCAGAGATCTGGCCCTCCAGGTTTGCTCTCAGGTTGGCCTCTCATCAACGAGGCCAGTTGGAACTCGTGCCAAAGCAGGTGATTCTGTTCATCGGGCAGAGCTCGACTCTCTGCGAGCCAGAGCATGGCTCCCGGCGGACAGGGCCGAAGTTCTTTCCTCCTTTGCCCAGTCATTTCTGGTTGGGCAATTGCGCCCTGCCCGGGACTTCCTGGGCCTCATGGCGGCCTGCACCAGCGTGGTCCGTTGGGCCCATTGGTACATGCATCCCCTTCAATGGGGACTGGCCAACCAATGGTCACAATGCCGCGATCCATTGGACCGACCCGTGACAGTGACCCAGGAGATATGGAATGCTCTCCAATGGTGGATCGTTCCAGCACATCTGCAGGAGGGTATCCCGTTCGTCCGCCCCGAGTTGACGGGCTCTCTCTCAACCAACTCATCTCTGATGGGTTGGGGTGCCCATCTGGGGGAACACCGAGTGCACGGCCTCTGGTCCCCTCGGGAGTCCCGATGCCACATCAACCTGCTGGAGCTCCGAGCGGTCCATCTAGCTCTCACCACCTTCGCTCCATTTCTATGGGGTCAAGTGGTTCAGGTCCAGACGGACAACACCACGACCATGTACTATCTGAACCGCCAGGGCGGGACACGCTCCATACTGTTATGCAAGGAAGCTCTCTGCATTTGGTCCCTAGTGCGCAGCCTGGAGGCGGATCTCCTAGCCATTCATGTGGCAGGAGCCTCCAACACCCTGGCCGATGCCCTAAGCCAGATAGGGGCTGCGTCTCACGAGTGGTCTCTCCTGCCGGAGGTAGTACAAGATCTCTTCTCCCACTGGGGCACGCCTCAGGTGGACCTGTTTGCCTCAAGGGAGAATGAGAAGCTGAGAATGTTCCATGCCCGCCCCACTCAGCAGGGCTCGCTTCTCGAGGCCGTGGACCCTGGGCCTCTTCTACGCCTTTTCCCCATTTCCCTTGATCCACAAGGTGCTTCTCAAGGTGAGGAGGGACAAGGCGCAGGTGATTCTGGTAGCCCCAGACTGGCCCCGCCAGTTCTGGTATCCAGATCTCCTCAGCCTCAGCTCCAGGCTCCCGAGGCGGCTTCCAGTCCGCCCGGATCTGATCTCAGTCAATCAGGGGAAGGTATTCCATCCGGACCTTCAATCCCTGCACCTGACGGCCTGGTTCCTGAGCTGCTAGAGTTCCAGGCTTTGGGTCTTTCCGGCGGGGTCCTCAGCGTCGTTGAGGCATCCCGTGAAGTCGACCAGGAAATGCTATGCCTTCAAATGGAAGAGGTTTTTCCATTTGGTGTCAGAAGGGCTTGACCCTTCCGACTGCCCCCTGGCAAGCATTCTGACTACCCAGGTCCTTTCTCTGCAAGGGCTTCGGGTCGACGCATCTTAAGGTGTGCACTCTGGTAGCCATCTCTGCTACTGGGCGGGCCGGCAAGCAGTCAGTGGCACAGGAGAAGGTGGTCGGGTGCTTTTCAAAGGCCTTGACCACATTTCCCCTCCGGTGCGAGAACCTCCACCTCCGTGGGATCTACTGCTGGTATTGGCCAAGCTCATGGGCAAGCTTATCGAACCAATGCACAGGTGTGATCTTTCACACCTGTTGTGGGAGACCGCCTTCTTGGTGGCTATCACGTCAGCCAGAAGGATGGGAGAGCTCCAGGCGCTTTCCATCGAGCCTCCCTACCTGGTCTTCCACAGGGACAAGGTTGTCCTGCGCCCCACCGAAATTCCTTCTGAAGGTGGTGTTGGAGTTTCACCTTAACCAGGTGTTGACTCTGCCGGTGTTCTACCCCAATCACATTCGGAGGCCGAGTATAGGCTCCATACTTTGGACCCTACACGAGCGCTCGCTTACTATAAGGAGCGGACGGCTGAAGTTCGGGGAGAGGTTCGCCAGCTGTTTGTCACCTACGCTGAAGCCGCACCTGGCAGACCTGCAGTAAAGCGGACGATAGGCAGGTGGATCACCTCCTGCATAGAGCTCTGCTAGAGGTTGGCGGGCATGGAGCCTCCGAGAGGGATAAGAGCTCATTCTACCTGCCATACCACTGCATCGGTAGCTGCTTCCAGGGACGTCCATATCCAGGATATCTACAGGGCTGTTACCTGGAAGTCTGCACATACCTTTATTACCCAGTACCACATTGACCTCGAGTCACGCCGGGATGCTGGTTTTGGGGCCTCAGTTCTCCAGTCTCTCTTTCCCAGGTAAGTATTGGGGTGTGCGCCTTGCCTTCCTCCTCCTGGAGAACTGCTAGGAGTCTGCCAGAGAGTGTGGATGAACAACATATCCATGTCCCTAGAAATACAGGTTACTCACCTGTAACAGGAGTTCTAGGAATGGGTATATTGTTCATCCACACGACTCCCCCGACGCCCCGACTTCGACACACAACCTGAGCTTCCAGCGGGCCAGATCTGGCGTCATGGGGCGGAGCCGAGAGTTTTACCACCCGGGTGGGTGGGAGGAGCCAGCTTGAAGACCTTCCGGCAAGAATTAAAGCGGCAAGGATACCTGCCAGAGAGTGTGGATGAACAACATATACCATTCCTAGAACTCCTGTTACAGGTGAGTAACCTGTATTTTTTCCACATCCTGTTATAGACCCCTTTGCTGAGCTGTGTGTGTGTCTCCATTCGCTTTACAGATGAATAAAGTCATATTGATTACAAGACACCCGTGTATGTGCATGTGTAACACCAGAATGTCTATTTCAAACACTGCTTGCTTTGTTTTCCTTTCTTTGTACCCTTTTGTACACTTATCTTAGATAGGGTGTTTCACCTTTTTCAAGTTCAATTTTTATTTTACCAGGAATAACACCATTGAGTGGACTCATTTACAAGGTGGTCCTGGAAGGACGCAACAGGATAAAGCAATACAAATACAACAATATAAATACGATACTAAGGATCGTATTTATTGTACATTGCGCTTATACAAGTGAAAATGGCAATACAATTACAAATACGTTCATTGATTGTCTCTAACAATGTAGGACTAAATACACAATAAGGGAGCAGGTACAGTGGGATAAAATGGCAATATAATTACAGATACATTCATTGACTGTCTCTAACAATATAGGACTAAACACACAATAAGGGAGCAGGTACAGTGGGATAAAATGGCAGTACAATTACAAATACGTTAATTGATTGTTTTTAACAATGTAGGACTAAATATACAATAAGGGAGCAGGTACAGTGGGATAGGACATTAAAGTTCTGAATTGCGGTTTTTGGAAACAGGAGGGACGGGGAGAAAGAAAGAACACAGAAAATTCATCAGGCTACAAGGGGACAATAAGTACAGTAAAGACAACAATCGACTAAAAGAAGACAATAAGTGCTGTATGGATGGCACAACAAAGGTTTCTAAGGGAGGTTTTGGTTCAGATTAGGAATAACAGTTGCAAGTTTCCTGCAATGAGTGTCTTAGCAAGGACTTAAAGGCATGCAACCCAACAATTTGCATGAATTATAAAGACTTTTGGAGGGTATTTCACTTGGTGGGGGAGAGCATGACTTAGGGATGATGTGCCATAGCGAGTTCTTATCTTAGGTGTGTTGAGCAGAATATAAGAGTATCTTCTGAGCAAATATACGCCTGGAGTACACTTGCATAGATCAGAGATATAGAGAGGGAGTTTATTGGTGATGGCTGTATAGGCCCAAATGGAGGCATTTTTCAACCTCCTTGTGTGAAGCGAAGGCCAGCCAAGTTGTGCATAGAGGGAGCAGTGGTGGGTTTTAAAAGGGGCGTTGGTAATGAATTTTAATGCTCCATGGTATAGGGTATCCAGTTTAGCTAAGGCAACGTTGGAACAATGGCTATAGAGAAAGTCTGCATAGTCAACAAGAGGGAGAAATGTGGTCTGTACCAGCCTTATTTTTGTCTCCTGGTTAGCAGATGTTTGATTTGGAAGAATAGACCTAGCCTTTGTCTTAGCTTTTTGGACAGTTCCTCGATATGTGTAGAGCTGGCAATCATGCCAAAATCCTAAATATTTGAATTTATCCACTATCTCAAGTGATTCCCCCAGAAGTGTCATGATCAGGAGCTTGGCACCTGGGGAGTTTACGTTTACCACATGGGATTGGTGGGAGAGAAACATGACTTTAGTTTTCTTTGCATGAAGCAACAGTTTCAGGTGAAGAAGGGTTTGTTGTAGCAGGTTAAATTCGTACTGCAGCTCTAAACATGCAAGCTCAAGGGTTGGCCCAGCGACGTAAAGTACTGTGTCGTCAGCAAAAAGGTGGACATTTGCGGTCCTGATTTTGGAATTAATGTCGTTGATATAAATCACAAATACTAGAGGCCCCAGGATCAATCCCTGCGGAACTCCTCTCTACAAGGTTTTAAGGGGGTAGAAGTCACCTTGGACTCTGACCTGTTGTTGCCTACCTATGAGGTAGCAGGAGAATCATTGCATGCCGATGACATCCAGACCAAATTTCGTACAACTTATACAATAATAAATCATGTTCTGTGGTATCAAATGCTTTGCTCAGGTCCAAAAGCACTGCACTGACGTGGTTTTTAGAGTCAAGTGCAATCTGGCAATCATTTGTCACCTTAGCCAAGGTGGATACCATACTATGTTTTGGTCTGAAATGGGATTGTAAAGGACTGAGAATGTTGGGAGGTTTCCTGGTATTCTCTTAGTTGTAAGTTAACCAACCTTTCACATAATTTCGATAAGATGGGTAGCATTGATATGGGCCTGTAGTTATTAAGGTAGCATGGGTCACCAGACTTAAAAAGAGGGATACTATGCGCTATTTTCCAAACAGAGGGAAGAACCCCCTTGTGAAAGGGACAAGTTGAAAATATGGGTGATAGGATATTTCAGAAAGTGGTGTCCTATCTTTAGAAAGAAGGGTTCAAGCTGATCAGCTCTGGTGCTGTTTCTAGTGTCGAGAGAAATTAAGAGGTCCTCAACCTGCTTGAAGGATATTGGGCTAAAGCTAAACTTGGTTGTTTGTTGGGAAACCATGGGGTTGGGGTGAGACAGGTCTGAGTTGCAGGGCTGGGTGAGAAGTTTGCTTGCTGGAGAGGTGCCAAAGGCTAATCCACCAGTGGCAAAGTGATTATTTAACTGTTCTAGGATGCATTGTTTGCTTGTAAATGTATTATCACTAGTAACAATCTTAGAAGGCAGAGATGATGGTGAGCTATGCCTTTTTATTTCCCTTAGAATTTGGCAGCATTATTTTTGGAGGAATCCAAGGCTGATTGAAAATACTTAGCTTTTTCGGTCCTTATGAGTTTAGTGCATTGGTTCCTGGCAGCTGTGAAGGCCACCCAGTCACCTGCTAGTTTGGTTTTATGTTCCCTCTTCCGTAGTACATCTCTGGCATGCAAAGTTGATTTTAATGCACTAGTAAACCAAGAACAGGACCTTTTCCTTGTTCTGATTTTTGCTAGAGGTGCATGTTTGTTGATCACCTTCAGGACAAGGTTCTGAAACAAGTTATAGGCCTCTGTGACTGTAGGTGCAAGATAAAAATCTTGCCATCTTATTTGACTTAAATCAGCCAGAAAATTGGTGCAGTCGAATTTGCGGTGACTCCTTTAATATACGAAACTGGAGGTGGATGTAAGCTTTGGCATAGACCTCACACATGCTGTAACCCTGTGATCACTGATGTCATTGTGGAATACCCCAGTATGTGAGATTTTGTGAGGTTTGTTAATAAAGATTAAATCAAGAAGGGTACTATGAGCAGGGATTGTAGTATTTGGGCGAGTAAGCACAGGAACAAGCTGAGTGAGGCCATAAGCATCGCATAATTCTTTTTAAGGGTTTGGAGCAAGGGGAATTCCAGTCAAGGTTAAGTCAAATCAAGACAAGTCAAACTTTATTTATAAAAGGTGCCTTTCCAAATCCAAGGCGCCTGTACATGACATAATAAAAACGATATAACTAAAAACATTAAAATTAATCCAGTCCTATAACATTTAAAAATCATTATATGCATGTTTAAAAAGATACGTTTTTAATGCCCCCTTAAGGTTTGGACAGTCAGGCAATCTCGTACCTGACGAGGTAGAGAATTCCACAGGGTTGGGGCCATAAAACTAAAAGATCTGGCCCAGAGGTCTTCAAACGAACCCTGGGAATCTCTAGCAATCCCTCGTCAGTGGATCGGAGAGAGCGGAAGGGACAGTAGGGATGAAGGAGATCTTTCAGGTAGCCAGGTCCCTGATCGTGTAGGGCCTTGTAGGTCAGCAAACCGACCTTGAAGGTGATTCACCAGCATATTGGCAGCCAATGCAGTCTGCGGAGCACAGGCGTTATATGACTGGACTTAGAGGAACCAGTCAATAGCCTGGCTGCCGTATTCTGCACTAGCTGCAAGCGGCGAATATCAACCCCCGGTAGCCCAAGATAAAGGGAATTGCAGTAGTCAAGACGGGAGGTAACGAAGGCGTGGACCAAAGTAGAAAGATCATCAGGGGGAACCAGGTGCTTCACCCGGGCGATGTTCCTCAGGTGGTAAAAAGAGGCTTTGACAACTGCCAACACCTGGGATTTAAGTGTCAAACAGTCATCAAACACAACACCCAGGTTCCGCACCGAGTCTGAAGTAGTTAGCTGAACACCCCCAAGCCTTAAGCCCGAGGGAGATCCTGCCAACAAACCTGCCTCCCGGCGACCTGGGTCCACGACCAACACCTGTTTTTTCTGGATTCAACTGCAGCCAACTCACATTCATCCAGTCCTGGATTTCAGCCAGACAGTTGTTTAAAGACCGAAAAGGCAGCATCTTGGCCGGGCACAAAGGACATGTACAGTTCAGTGTCATCTGCATAGCAGTGAAAACTCAAACCATACCGCCTAATGATCGCTCCCAACGGCAGCATGTACACCGCAAACAACATAGTCGCCAAGATGGAGCCCTGCGGCACCCCATAGGATAGGGGGAATGATGCCGAGGAAAAAATCCCAGAGACCACCCTCTGAGTCCTACTCTCGAGGGAAAGATCGAAACCAGCTGAGGACTGTACCAGACAGCCCACAGATAAACCACAGGTTCTCCAGTAGCACACCATGGTCCACGGTGTCAAATGCTGTAGAGAGATCAAGAAGGACCAAGATGGAACAGGTCCTTCGATCTCTCGCTATTAGGAGGTCATTTAGTACCCGGACAAGAGCTGTCTCGGTACTATGTCTCTTCCTAAATCCAGACTGGAGAGAATCATAGACATTGTGACTGGTCAAATGATCATCCAACTGCGACGCGACCACCTTCTCAATAACCTTTCCTACAAAGGGCAGGTTAGAGACAGGCCTGTAGTTAGCCAGACAGTCCGGGTCCAAGGAGGGCTTCTTAAGAGGGGTCTGAACCACAGCCTCCTTCAGAGGATTTGGAAAAATCCCCCTCTCCAAAGACTCCCATGATGATCAATTTTGTACGAGGTGCTTCCAGCAGTTTGCAGAGATGTGATAACAACTTGAAGCCCCCTGACGGGGGTCTATAATAACCTGTAATGAGTATAGATGCGTCAGATGATAAAGAGGCCTTTAAGGTGAGGCTTTCAAACTCTTTTGGTACAGTAGATGAGTCAATGACTGATGTCATGAATTTATCTAAGACATATATTGCGACATCCCCCCAGATGGCCTATCAGTCCTATAAACGTTGTATGAAGGGATATTAATTTCATGATCGGGGGTTGAGCCATTTAGCCAGGATTCTGAAATCATCAGCACATTAGGCTTGGTGTGACAGACCCATGCCTGAATGATATTGTGCTTTTTTGAGCATACGACAGGTGTTGATAGGTAAGAAACTCAGGCCTTTTAGATGTGGTAGATCAGAGGGAGCTACAGTCTGCATTAAAGGACCAGGATTTAGTTCTACATTCCCAGAGCAAAGTAGCAATAAGAGGAGAAGTTTCTTGAGTCCATAAAGTATTATTTGAAGGAGTAATAGCCGGCCCTGTTTGGGACATATGGGGGTGATTGAAGATTTGTAGGGAATGGCACATTGATGAAGGAACGGCGACGCATAAATTCCCACATGGGCAGGATGAATTATTGCTGCAAGACTGAAAAATTATGACATAGTATGCTGGGTAAAAGGTGGACTTCCCTGATAATCGGTGCCAGTTAAACATTGAAACTGCACAGAAGATAGTGTGCTTATACTATTGATAGGATAATATCAGGAGATAGAGGGATCATTACTAAGATAAAAAGTGCTTAGCAGTATGAGACAGCGTAGCAAGGTATGATGTGTGTTGTATGTCTCCATGTCCCTTGCTGCCCAATTACCCAGCAGATAGTAGAGCATGACTGGGGTAACGGGGGGGGGGTATGACGAATAGCAGTGGGATGAGAATAAACTAGGGCAGGTAAAGGGGCTACAAGTATAACAGAAATGGGATGACAAGGGGTCTATAACTACCGCCAAGGGGTGTGGTTGGAGGAGTAGGATATAGGAACATTTCTGGTTGTGAAGGAACTACTGCAGAATAAATGAACTATTTATGTCAAGCAAGATACATGATTTAATCACTACCCCTAATGGTGACTAGATGAAATAGAAGTATGTATTACTGAATCAGAAACAGAGCAGCAATAGAAAAAGGTAGCGGTTTATAAGAATTTTATATGGTACAGAAGGAAACGGGGAAGAATTTTATAAGGTGCAGTAAGAAGCAGGTGGTAGAGAACTAAAGGAAGAATGGAGCAGGGTCAAGATATGTTTCAGAATCTGGAATGAGTATATATTTCTGAAACTGAGTAAAGCAGCAGTAGAAGAAGTAAAGGTTGAGAAGGGTATGGGGTGAAAACAGGAAGGCTGGGTGGCCTAGTGGAAAGTGTCACAGACTCCGGAAAGGAGTGTACACCACAGGCAACTGATTGAATCTCACAGGAGGAATGAATCAGAAAAGTAATTTAAAAAAAAAAAGTGGAGGAGGGGTATTTTATGTTAGGGGAAAAATGTATTTCGGAATCTGGAATGAGTATATATTTCTGAAGCTGAGTAAAGCAGCAGTAGACGAAGTAAAGGTTGAGAAGGGTATTGAGGAAGGCTGGGTGACCTAGTAGAAGGTGTCACAGAATTCAGTGGTGGGAGAGACAGAGAGCATAAGGGTTTTGACAAGTAAGGTGTAATTGTACATCTGAGATGGTTTAGAGGTGAGGGTCACCACCTGTGCTGTGGAAGATTCAAAACCCAGGTAGGAGTACAGGGCAAGTGGGGGGGGGTTCACCAGAGGTGGGCAGGGAAGTAGAGAGGAGCCTAGAAGAGGAGCACTATCCAGCACAGATAGAGTTAATTATAGTAGTGGTCTACAAGGAGAGAGTCAGGCACAACAGTGATTCCTACTGGCCGTGTAGTATAACCTGCTAAAGGGAAACTTGGGTTATTGTTTCAGGGACGACCAACGGCAATACAAATAGCCTTTTGGGACTTTCTTGCGATGTATCGAACAACACCACATTGTGTCACGGGATTATCCCCTGCAGAATTGCAGTTTGGATGTCATATTCAAACTCAATTGGATCTTCTTCACCCTCTAGGCTATAAGCCAGTAACTGAAATGCTTCCTAAGACCAGATCCTTCAAACCCAATGATCTTGTGTGGGTCAGGATGTATGCAGGCCCAAAGAGATGGCTAGAAGGTGTGGTAGAAAAAAAGTTCGGAAATGTTGACTAACCAGAGGAGAGTTAGCAACATGTGAATCAATTACGTACTAGAATTGAAACAGAACAAAAAAGGGATATGCAGAGTCGGGGTAGTTATCCAGCATTATTTCTTCCAGAACAAGAACAGGAAGAGATAGTGGAACCACAGCAATTGAGACAAGATGTAGCTGATGCTAATCAGATTCCAGAGCAACAGCCTCCAGTCCTACTACGTCGGTCAGGACGTATAAGACGTCCACCAAAGAGAATGGACATGTAGCAATATAGCCTAATGACATAGACTAACTAAAGGGACATTGCAGTAATAACTTTAATAGCTGCATACTATTTTCTGAATTATTTACTTACGTACTTTCTAGCTAAGGCAGGGGGGATTGTTATGTGTAGTGCAGCTTTAAGAAATGTTAGACAGTACAGCTTTATGAAATGTACTTCCTGTGAGCCTGTGAATCTTCCTGTGTGTGTTTATTGATTTGCTTTTGGTAACCGGGTGGGTGCGCTAGGCATAGAGATGCCTATTTTCAGGCACGACCCGGGAGAATACAAGTGAAAAATACATGAGCAGTACAATGTGACGCAGCACAAGGAAAAGGTGAATAATGGAATGGTCAGAAATACAACAACTTGGCAACTGGATGATATACAGAGTTCGACAATGTCAAAAATATAAACAGTACAGTTAGGAAAAAGTCAAAATATAAACAAGTGCCAACAAGTCAGTATAGGTGCAAACAGGAAAGTACAGAAATACAGTAAGTGCCATCACGAGGCTCAAACGTAGAGAAGTAAAAGAGGAGGGGGGAGGAGGGGGGTGGTAGGGAACAGGGAGAAAGAGGGTGAGAAGGATGAAGGCGTGCACGAAAAGGGTAAGAAGGAGAGTGCAGGAAGGACAAGGGTGAAGATGGAGGAATGAATGATCTAAGGTGGATGGAAGCATGTACAAGGATTTGAAGCCAATAGATGTTCATGGTGGAGTTTCTTGAAACCAGCATGGGTAGGAGCTAGGCGAATAGTTTGAGGTTTGCAAACTCTCTTGAGATACAGTTTTTAAGTCCTTTGCAGAGTTGTAAACAAGAGGTCGGTTCTCGGTCATTATGTTCTTTTTGCTGCACATGCAAGAACATTGGGAAACTGACAAGAACATTGTGTGAAAAAACACCATGTCTCCTTAACGAGCTCCCTGCAAAGACTGATTATAAAAACAGCAGCAATGTTTTGCAAGAGAGAGAGAGAGACCGACTGAGACTTAAAATTGAGAAGAATCACTTAGAAGAAGGACTTTATTTTCTCTTTTTGTACTGCCTTGGTAAATAGTTATACTGAACACATTTTTATTTTTTATTTTGCTGTTATTACTAATAATAAAACACTCATTGCAAATTTTAAAACTGCTCCTGGTCATCCTATGCTTCCTGACCTGTGCCTCGACAACATACTCCAGATGCGGTCTTACCAGTGACCTGTACATGGGCAATACCACCTCCTGTCGACTACTACTAATCCCCCTGGCTGTGCACTCCAACATCCTGTTTGCCCTTGCTGCTGCCTTCTTGCACTGCATAGAATGCTTCAGGCCACTCGTTATCATCACTCACAGATCCTTCTCCTCCTCTGTGGAAGATACCCGAACCCTTCCCCCAGGTAATACTCTGTCCTGGGGTTTTTAGTTCCAACTTGCATAACCTTGCACTTCTTGGCATTGAAGCTCAGTTGCCAGATCCTGGACCACGTTTCAAGTCTTCTTAGGTCATTTTTAAGGTCCTGTATCCTGTCGGCTGAGTCCACCCTCCCGCAGAGCTTGGAGTCATCTAGAAACAGACACAGTTTGCCCTTGATGCCATCCCCAATATCATTAATAAAAACATTGAATAGCACTGAGCCATGCGGGACGCCACTTCTGACCATCCTGGTGCTAGATGGCTGTACAATGTCAGTTCGACAACTAAGTTCTCGACCGTCATCACGGCGACGGATTTATGTCAACTGCAACTTCCGGTCGACATAAATCTGACTGGAGACCTCGGCGGTTTTTTCATCAGGGGGATTCTGCTCCCGCACACCCCGATCTATAGGATTCTAACTCTTGAGTCGGAGTTGGATCGTGGAGGGGGTGCAGAACTGGGAGACCGGGTACTGGGGTCTCGGGCAGACTATTACAGTGAAAGCATCGATGTTGTTGGCATTGATGTGTTCGCTATAATAGTGTCATCATACAGGGAGCATACCATGCTAGACAACGCTCCCCTCACCATCACCTTTTGGGTCCTGTTCCCTAGCCAGTTTTCTACCCATCTGATCATCTTCTCTCTGACTCCAAGATCCACCAGCTTCCTGATCAGCCTCCTGTGGGGTACAGAGTCAAAGGCCTTGCTGAAATCCTGGTAGAGGATGTGTTTCTCTACTATGAGTTTTTGAAGTTTCCACTTAGTATTAGTACATACTGGTCTGAGAGAAGCTGGTCTGTCTGATTGGGAAAAGTGCTGTCCTACTAGTGTACAGATTATCTGGTCCAGTATTCTGTAGCAGTTCATCCTGGCTTGCAGTGATTGCTTGTTTCCACTCCATAGCACCCATTTCTGCACTTTTTGCACTAAATTAAGTAAACGACGATGCCAGTGTAGGATCCACTTATTTTTATTGTTCTGTTTCGATGGTGGTCTGGATGCATTTGTGGGTGCAGCTTCTGCATCTTGTACTGTTACACAGTGTTGTTCCTTTCATTTCACAGTTAGTTTGATATGCTGGAAGTTTACTATTGATTTAGGCAAGGCAATTTTATTTATAAGGCGCCCAATCCCAGAAGCTCTGGGCGCCGAACATAAACAAGGGCATACTGCAGTAAATAAAAGCATAGTAAAATCTCATTAAAATATAACAAGATTAAAATTTGGCAATATAGATGTTTCCAGTAGTCGATCTTCATGGGACTCGACAAAACTTAAAGATGATATCAACAGTCAAAAGCCAGGCTGAAGAGGTGGGCCTTTAGCCTCCCCTTAAACACCTCAATCGAGGGAACCTCCTGGACAGCAGTTGGAAGTGAGTTCCACAGGGTTGGCCCGGAGACACTAAAAGCACGATCTCCGGAGGTCTTGAGCCGAACCATGGGAATGTCCAGGAGGCCCCTCGGTGAGGAGCGGATGGAGCGAGCAGAGGACACCGGTGTCAGGAGCTCAGAAAGGTAACCAGGACCCAGTCCATATAGGGCCTTAAAGGTGAGAAGGCACATCTTGAAAAGGACCCTCTACTTGATCGGCAACCAGTGCAGAGCACGCAAGACTAGAGTTACATGACTGGACCTCGAAACACCCGTCAGTAACCGGGCCGTTGCATTCTCCACTAGCTGCAGCCTGCGGATGGTCCCTCCCATTACCCCGAAGTACAGAGCATTACAGTAGTCGAGTCTAGAGGTCACCAAGGCATGTACTAGTGTCGGTAAGTCCTCAAGAGGAATGAGGGGCTTAATCTGAGCAATGTTCCGCAAGTGGTAGAAGCCACTGCTGACTACAGCTGACACCTGATCTTCAAAGGTCAGTCTACCATCAAGGATCACGCCCAAATTTCGCACCCTTGAAAAAACCACCAATGGAGTAGACCCAAGGACCAGTCCAGAGTCAACCCCCGGTGGCAACCCATCATGCCTGCGACCAGACTCCATCACCAGCACCTCAGTCTTGGCCGGGTTGAGTCTCAGCCAGCTGGAAGCCATCCAGTCATTGATTTTAGCCAGACAGCTATTAAGCACATCAACTGCTCTCGATATTCCGGGTGCAAAAGACAAATACAGTTGGGTATCATCTGGATAGCAGTAAAACTCCTCACTGTATTGTCAAATGATCTTGCCCAGGGGCAACATATACACTGTGAACAACATTGACGACAAGATCAAACGCTGAGGTACTCCACAAGACAGAGGCATTGAGGAGGAGGAGGAGAAATCCCCCATCACCACCCATTGTACTTTGTTCAAAAGATAGGACTCAAACCATTTGATGACAGTGCCGGTGAGTCCACAAAACTCACAGAGTCGATTGAAAAGCACGACGTGATCCACAGTGTCAAAAGCTAAGGAGAGATCGAGGAGCACAAGAACTGATCTGTCTCCTCTATCTCTAGAACTACGCAGGTCATTATGCACTCTCACTAGAGCAGTTTCAGTGCTATGTCTGGCCCGAAAACCCGACTGGAATGGCTCATAGATATCCGAGGACACCAGGCAATCCTCAAGCTGCTGTGCCACCAATCTCTCAACAACCTTGCTCAAAAATGGCAGCTTGGAGATCGGACGGTAATTTGCCAGGACGTCTGGGTCGAGGGAAGATTTCTTTAGGAAGGGCTTCACAAGTGTTTCTTTCAAGGCAACTGGGAAGACCCCCTCTGCCATCAAGCACCTGACAATCCTGGTGAACACCAGGCCGACGGCATCCTTAGAAACATTAAGAGTCTGCTTGTAGGCAATGAAGGGCGGTTCAGGGAAAATGTTATATTCATCTTCACTAATTATTGGTTGCCGTTCTTTGAAACTGTCATTAATGCAAAAGGGCTCGTCCGGGATTTGAACCCGGGACCTCTCGCACCCAAAGCGAGAATCATACCCCTAGACCAACGAGCCACTATATTTTGTTAGCCTTGGCTGTTCTTGATGAGTGATTCATCGACACACTGCTGCAGTATTTACAGACGTACAGTGTGATCGAGATCAAATTACACCACAGCAGCAGCAGCAAGGCAAGTTTCAAAGTCTATAAATAGTAGAAAACCAGAGAGAGAGACTGTGAGCCAAAGGGTTTTGTGTCCGATTCATTCAGAGCCACTAAACAAAATATCAAGAAAATCATGGGCTCTGAAGCTCTAAAAATAGTCTGTCTGCCTCTGTCTCTCTTTCTGCCTTTGTAATTGTCCCCATTCCTGTCCATCCTATGTTAGATATATTCTATGTTTTCTTTATTCCATTCGTACTACATATATTGTACAATCTGGGTCATTCATGAAAACAGGCATTTACAGTACTGAACTGGTCAAAAAATTAAAGAGCTGCTGACACCTCAAAGGAAACTTTGAAAAATATGATATTTTGGTACAATTCAGCTTGCATTCCGTATATATATATGGCACAGAGTTCTCCTCCCCATTATTTATTACTTAGGAAATTTCCATTGAATACATGCCCTTTATCTGTCAGAGTTCATCTGCCTCTGTAGCTGGCTCCCTACTTCAAGTCGTAATCGTCTGTTGTGACATCACAAACTGTTTCCATGGGAGTAACTGTGATGTCACAAGCAGTGCATTATGACCACAGGTAGGGAGACCGCGACAGGAACAGATGAACTCTTCAGAAGCAAAGATCCTGTTTTCATGCAAATGACCTCAGTAATAACAAGAAGGAGAAATACAGAACTAATGTGAAATACAAGCTGGACAGTGTCTAAATATTATGTTTTGTTAAAGTTCTCCTGACGATGTCAGCTGCTCTTTAAATAAATGAATAATTACCCCCACTCAGCATTCAGGGGGTGTGGCTGCACCATTCCTCTGGCTTTGTCACAATATACTGATAAATTAGCATCCATGAGAATGGTCTTTTTTCATTCTTAGCTTGTTTATAGAGCTTTTTCTTCACCCGTGCTCCTCATTCCAGGGATAAACCCTGTTCGGACCTGATGATCCCTGTTACTCTGGGCCTAGCAGCTCGCCAGTTACCACAGCTTCCCCTTCATGGCTAGAGCTGTGGAAGGAGGGTTGCCCCCCCCCCCCCGAGGCAGTCGACTGTGTGGATTAGAATCTAGTGCCAGCACTTGTTTTACTGCACTACCAAATGCAGGACTGCATTCCCATTCACAAGAAGACGACCAGCCATGGAGGAGGGTGGGTTGTGTCGGTCGCCTTCCACGCCTGTGGGGACTTAATGTTATCAAATGTGGATGTTGCAGGGAGGAGGGTGGGACTAGGTGCTGCTGCCGGGTGGAGGGTGGTATTTGGGTGCTGCTGCCAGGGGTGGGGGTGGAGGAATATTTTTACAGTCCCCAAAAAAAATCACAAGAGGAAACAGCAGCCGATGGTGGAGAAGGGCAGGTTGTCAGTTGCCATTGTGAGACTTTTTATTAACACTTCAGTCATGGGTGCTGGAGGGGGAGGTTGCATTGGGCTTGTTACTGAGGGTGGGGGGATGGGGTTGTTTTTAACATGACTGGGGAGAAGGGTGGGCCTTTTTTGTTTTACTTTCTCCTGCCCCCACTGTAAACAAAACGAATACTGAATTTCCAAATATCTGGGGCCTCAGATATGTATATTCAAACGAATATTTAAAAATAAGGTACTTGCCCGCCCACCCCTGACCTGCAGTTCAGTCTCTGATACACTCCTGCCCATAGCTTCAGGCATTGGTGACACTACTGCCCAGTTTACTTAGGTGACATTAACCCAGGGACTCCCTTTCTAGTTGTGGTCCCCTCATGGCTGGGCACAGGGTGAGGACTAAAGGCATATCTATCCCTAAATAACACAGAAAGGAGTGATAATAGTACCTCTGGTGCTGGACAAACAAAGGCGTGTATCCTCCAAAAACACACAGTAGAACAAAATAGTGCTGGACTTCAGGAGGGCCGACTTTGGGAGGATGGGGGAAGTGGTAAAAGGGTACCTGGCCAGAATTCAGTCTAGTATGGCCACTAACCAGAGGTGGGAGCTCATAAAGCTGGGGATAGTGGAGGCAACCAAAACCTGCTGCAAAGCCCAGAGCAAGAAGGCTAGGGCTAAGAAACCGAGTTGATTGAGCAATGAGGTCATGGAAAAGGTAAGGAGGAAAAGAGCTGCCTTTAGGAAGTACAAGAAAACGGAGGGGGGAAGACAGAGAGGAGTACTTGACAGAATCGAAGGAGGTGACAGGGCAGTAAGGGGAGCCAAAGCATCTACGGAACTCAGGCTGGCACAAGGCATTAAGAAGGGGAGAAGGACTTTTTGGCACATCAGGAGAAAAGGAGCTGTAAGGACCACATAGTAAGGATTAGGAAGGAGGGGTTGGGTGGAAGCAGGGCAACGATAAGGCGGAAGCACTAAATGAGTACTTCTGCTCAGTATTTACTAAAGAGAAGGGGGGGGGTGACACCCAAGGTGGGAGAAATGGCAGAAGCAGGGGGAAGTGGTGACAGATGGGGAAATCATGGAGGGCAGAGTTCGAGAGGGTTTGAAGGCACTGAGGGTGGACAAGGCGCCAGGCCCAGATGGCATCCACCCCAGGGTACTGAAGGAGCTGGCAGAGGTCCTTGCAGGACCTTTGGCAGACCTATTTAATGCCTCACTACATTCAGGGTGTGTACCTCAGGACTGGAGGATGGCTCATGTGGTGCTCCTCCACAAGAGTGGCCCCAAGGATGAACCGGGAAACTACAGACCAGTGAGCCTCACATCCATCGTGGGTAAGCTAATGGAGACTGTCCTGAAGGAGAGGCTGGTGGCCCTCCTGGATGCCAAAGGACTACAGGACAGCAGACAGCATGGCTTCATACGTGGCAGATCCTGCCAAACCAACCTGGTCGAGTTCTATGACTGGGTAACTAGGCAACTGGACAGGGGCCATGCAGTGGATGTCCTGTATCTAGACTTCAGTAAGGCATTCGACTCGGTGCCACATGGAAGGCTGGGAAGGAAGTTAGTAGGCACAGGAGCGGGTGCAAAGCTGGTGAGATGGGTAGGAAACTGGCTGCAGGGAAGGCAACAGAGGATGGTGGTGGGTGGGGAGCTCTCACACCCAAGGGCAGTGACGAGTGGTGTCCCACAGGGCTCAGTGTTGGGACCAGTGTTGTTTGGGATATTCATTGCAGACATATCATGGGACATCAAGAGCAAGATCAGTCTGTTTGCTGATGATACCAGAGTTGGTGCGGTGGTGGAGATGACCTAGGGGATGGCAGGGGTTGCAGGATGATCTGGCAAAGCTTGAAACCTAGTCAGACACCTGGCAACTGGGGTTTAATGCCAAAAAGTGCAAGGTGCTGCATTTTGGGATGAAGAACCCAAGGAGAAGTTACCAGCTAGGGGGAGTGCAGCTAGCCCAGACAGAGGAGGAGGAGAAGGATCTGGGTGTGCTCATTACAGGGTCACTGAACAACTCAGCACAATGTAGGAAGGCAGCTGCAAAGGCCAACAAAATGCTGGGTTGTATTGCAGGGTATATCCTCGAGGAGGGAGGAGGTGATTCTGCCACTGTATAGGTCATTAGTTAGACCACACCTGGAGTACTGCATGCGGATACTGGCGTCCCGATATCTGAAGAGGGACATTAAGTTACTGGAGGGGTGCAGCGCAGGGCGACAAAGATGATCAAGGGGCTGGGGGACTTATCATATGAGAGGAGGTTGAAGGAGTTGAACATGTACTCACTGGAGGAGAGGAGAGACGGGGTGACGATTGAAACCTTTAAATACATGAAAGGAATAAACAAGACGGGTACAGAGGGGCTGTTCAAAGTAAGGAAGGGGAGGGCCACCAGGGGCCATGACATGAGACTCGAGCAAGTAAGGTTCAGGAGGGAGATGAGGAGACACTTTTTTACAGAGAGGGTGGTGGCTGGGTGGAATGCGTTACCTGCAGAAGTAGTATGCAGTAGAACAGTGGACTGCTTCAAACGAAGATGGGACAGGACAAGGGGGAGGGTTAATGAAGGGGAAGGGTGGAAGGAAGGGGCAGCTGCAGAATAAGGGGTGCTAGCTGCACATTCAAGCAGACTTGATAGACCTCTAGGCCTTTATCTGCTGGCAAATTTCGTATGTTCATATGTGAAGTAAAACAAAGCTGGGCATAGCTGTACAATGTTTATTTAGTCTTTGGTAACTGGGTAAGGTCCACTAGGCACAAGTGCCTGTTTTCAGGGGTGATCTGGGAGCACTGGGGAGGTTGCACGACTTGCTCAGAGTCACACAGTATGCAAGTGGAGGTTGTGGGAATTGAACTCAGTTCTGTCGGCTGGATGTACCAAGCTTGTTCATAGCTTGTTGCTCTAACCTGTAGGCTACACTGCCAGCTCATTGCCATGCATTTTGATTTTAATAAGCAAGGAGCCAATAAACAACCAGCAACATCAGTGATTTTTAGAGGAAGAAAGCAATCATAAAATGCGGGGTTTTTACCTAAAAATATTACGATGCAGAAAAGGTTGACAGTGTCCCTTTAAGGGTGGGTCTCCAACAGGCCTCTGCTGTCCCCAGTCTCAGACCCCGATCATGATTCAGGCCTCCAAAGATTGTCACCAGAGGAAGCCAGTACCACCTGAACCCAAGAACCCTGCCACCATTCTTGGGCACATAGGTCCCCTCCAGCCGGTCGCAACCAGAGAAATGCACCCAGAGGTTTAAAACTGTAGCTGAAGCACAGTGGCACCCTGGACTGGGATGCACAGGAGAACTAGTTTTGGCTGGCTGAAGCCCCTATTTATATGCCCCTAGCTGGTGGGTAACATTGCCCAAGAACCCTCCCATCCAATGGGTAATTACAGGTGCAGCTGGCACCTAGACATATAGTCACCAGGCAGGAATACGCTGCAATAAACAGAATGCACACTGTTAACACTCAGAACATTTCAAAACCTGGGGAGCTCAGAACTAGGATTAACCCATTAAGTACATTAACCACACAGGCACAGTATCTTATTTTCAGTCCATACAGTATAGCCCCAGTATATCACATGACTTTATTACATGGGCCCTAGTAACCTATTTGGAAACCCATTTACAACTGTATTTTGTTTTTCTCCCATCATCCCCGTTTCTGTGTAACAGTGGAGGAGGTGTGCACTCCCATTGGGCTGCACTCTCTCTCTGACCCGGAGGCCAGCAATCAGTGTCTATTACTGAAGATGACATTATCACTAGTCCGTGATTGGTTGGAGAGCATGAATGTCAGGCAGAGTGCACTCTCCTTCGCCCTGTGTACAAACATATCCTCTGTAACAACATGCTCATCACTCCCCTCCCCATGAATTCAAACTCCTTATAATGAAACATGTTCAGCACTCGCCCCCTCCCCCCCCGAATTCAAGTACATCCTTTCTACAATATGCTCACAGCTTCCCTCATACTGGATTCAGACATCTTCTCTCTTCAGCCTGCTTACAGCTCCCTTCCACCTGGATTCAAACTCCTCATCTGTGAGACATGCTTGTAACAGGAGTGCAGTCTAAGGGGTGCAGTGCTAGCACAGAAGAGCAGAAAACTATTTAACTGTACTGCAGTTGTGGCCACCCATCACCCGTGCAGGAAAACAGAATGCAAAATGAGGCTAACACCAGAATGCAATAAATAACTGTAGATATTTATTTAGGGATAGGAACAAGGAGTACACTTTACCAAAGGTGAAATACCTGAAGAGTATTCTTTTAACTATAAGCAATATGTCTGTAATTAAGCAAGCAAGAAAACCGAATTACTGTAACAGTTAAGATAAACTGTAAGTCTGAGGTTAATACCCAAGAAAGTAACGGACTGAGACAGGAATTACTACTTGAGGGAAAGATAATGGCTTGTTTACTAGCTTACTCTAGGGGGCAACACCCACTCCCAAGCCCCCTGACCACAGTCTAAACCAAGAAAGAGGGAACTTATCTGTAGGTAGTCTGTGACGTTGCAGAGTCCATCTACAATGAATTCGATAAGCACACTGTTTATCTGCTGGAGCTGAACACCTCTTGGACACGTAAAGCTGGACACCACTGAAGCTGATGCTGGAAACCACTGGGGCTACTGGCGCTGGACACCACTGGAGCTGCTGGTGCTGGACACCACTGAAGCCGATGCTGGAAACCATTGGGGCTACTGGCACTGGACACCACTGGAGCTGCTGGTGCTGGACATCACTGGAGCTGCTGGTGCTGGACACCACTGGAGCTGCTGGTGCTGGACACCACCGGAGCTGCTGGTGCTGGACACCACTGGAGCTGTTGGTGGTGGACACCACTGGAGCTGCTGGTGCTGGTCACCACTGGAGCTGCTGGTGCTGGACACCACTGGAGCTGCTGGTGCTGGACACCACTGGAGCTGCTGGTGCTGGACACCACTGGAGCTGCTGGTGCTGGACACCACTGGAGCTACTGGTGCTGGACACCACTGGAGCTGCTGGCGCTGAACACCACTGGAGCTGCTGGTGCTGGACACCACTGGAGCTGCTGGTGCTGGACACCACTGGAGCTGCTGGTGCAGGACATCACTGGAGCTGGTGAAGCTTTAACTGTTCATTGGCTTCCTTCATTTAGTGGATGGTTGCAACTGTCAGTCCTCTCCCCCTCTCTCTCTCTCTCGGCTAACTAGCACTGTCAGTGACCCCCACTGTGTCTGTCTCTCTCTTTACATTTTGTCCTGTGTCTCTGCCTCTCTTTCTCCTCTCTTTAGCTCTTTTTATCTTCTTCTCTTTCCTTTTCTTCTGTTTCTCTTTGCTTCTCTTTATTTGTCTTCATCTGCCTCTTGGGCTCTTTCTCATCTCTCTCTGTTCCCCTCACTTTATTTCTCTTTCTCTTCTTTCATTCTGTCCCCATGTCTCTCTCTCTCTCTCTGTTTCTCTCTTTTTTTTTTAAATATTCTCTCTCAGGGCTTTCTTTCTCTGTCCCTCTGTCTGGGTCTCTTATTTCTTTATTTTCTCTCTGTCTTTATTTTTCTCTTCTCTCTCTCTCTCTCTCTCTCTGTGTCTCTCTCCTTCCCTGTTGGTGGTGATGGTAGTGATAGAGACTGGTAGTGGTGGGGAGAACACCAAGTGCTGACTGTCCACTCTTTTCACTACTGCATGGCCTTTTTATTTAAAAAGAAAACCTGTGAATGCCTGTGTTCCTATAGCGCCACCCACGGCTTGTCACGAGACAGTTCGTGCTTCTCTCTCTGGCCAGTGTGCCCTGTTGCCTTGGAGACTAAAGGACATCTCCCAGGCCGGTCGGGGGCATGCTGCTGCTCAGGCGCTCCAGACAACGCTGCCACACAAGTGCGACCAAACAGTGCACAGGGCCTAAGGATTGCAGTCCTGTTAAACAAGCATGCTTGGGAGGTGGCACTTTATGTATGCAAGTATGTACGTATGTATTTATTTACTTATATATTTATTTATATAAAAAAGCAAACAGTGGGCATAAAAGGATGGCCCGAGCTTTGGCACAACAACCGCTGTTCTCTTCCTACTACCAGAAACATCAGGGAGGGGAAACAAGGGACCGAACACAATAGGAGGCAGGTGAACCCCAACATGGGGGAATTAATAGTTTTTTGGGGGGAGGGGTAGTCCACACTACTTGCTCACTAATCCCTTTCCCCCGATTCAGATAACTCATCCTTGCAACAGTCTTCCTCCTCCCTCTGGATTCAAACACCTCATCTCTGCAACATGTGCACTACTCCTCGGTTTAATGTGGGATTATGGTTATCCCATTCTTTGATATGCTGCTCATAATTCTTGAACTATTTCTTATTTTTGGGTCCCAGTTCCATCCCATCATCCATCCCCTTATGTGGCAGAAAGAAACGTAACATGGCACGCTTAGGAGATGACTGTAATATGTTATTGTATTAGAAGATTCATCCCTTGTGGTTATCAAAACTGTCACCCTCTGACACTGCTATTATAAATACATAGAGAAAAATGTATGGGCAGCAATACACAACAAGCCTGTGTCTGCATTGAGCATTTTTTATGGCAGCCAGGAAGCTCGAGAGGTTCACTGGATGCCATTGAAAGCTTGTCTCTGTATGGATGCCCATACATTATCTTTTATAGTGTATTGGCAGCCATACCTGTTTCAGATGCCTAGCTCCTGGCAGTGAACTGGGAGTTGAGGGAGTGGCACTTGAGGGTTGATGGCAAGTTTAACTTACTGATTAAATGTACTACATCTTGTTCTGTAAGTTCAGATAAAAAAAAAACAGCTTCCAGCTTGATATGATAGAGGAAAGCAGTTGTGTGGCAGCATTCTAAGTTGTTGTGCTGCAGTAGTGACATCACTACTGCAGCACAACAAGAATATTCCAGGCATGGAATTCCATGCATAACAGGGTTCCACCATACACTATATATAGAATTGTGTATGGGAGCCCATACAGAACAAGGTTATTTTTCCACCAAGTGGTTACCATAATGATGAGGACCTCGAGAGCGAAGCTCAAGAGTGCCTTCACTCGTCATGGTAACCATGAGGTGGAAGAATAACAATGTTGTATATAAGGAGTCCCATACACTATTTTATATAGTGTATGGTGCAAAAAAAAAAAAGCACAAGAAGGCTGTCTTCAGTTTACCTTGTTTAGTGACGGCGACGGCAACAATATTAGAGTTGCACAAACCCACGTTTAGTAATGGCAAGCATGTCAGTGACGTTGTTACGTCAACAAGATGGGAGGCAGTCTTCAGTCCACTTTACCGTTCATCGATACCTGTCCATGTAGCAAATAAAGAAAAAAAAAATTAAGGCAGGTATTTGGTTTTTTCTTAATTTCTGGTGAAGCAAGGAGCCAGTTACTGGTGCATCTCAGCACGGCGCTTGAACAGTAAAAAGAGCAACTTGTTATCGGCTGTGTTCTATGACGTCCGTAGTGCAGCAGAACGAAATATTGTTCTGCTGCTGTACGGACGTCACTATTACAGCAGAACGACTTTTTTCAGAAGTCGGAAAACCATCTAGAACAAGTGGTCACCATACACTATATGTATTTTATTTTTTATTCTTAATGTGCCTTCTTGGGCACCCCATTAAACTTTGGAGTGACAGCAGGATCAACCAATGGGAGCTGGCCCTGAAGTGTGCTAATATAAAGGGGACTGTGCTGAGCCTATTGCCTGGAAATGTCCAGTTAAGGACGCTGCTGAGTTCCTGAGAGGAAGAGCGTGGTAACTGCATGTGTAACCAGTAGTGCTGTGTGAATAACGTTTCCTGAATATTATATTTGGGTCCCCAAATATTTGAGTATTTGGAATTTGTTATTTGCTGTGTGAATATCTCTTCCCTAATATTCAGGCCGAATATTATATTCGGGTCACCAAATATCTGGGTATTCAATATTCATTATTTGCAATTCGGCTGTGTGTTTTGGGGAGACTGAAAGCAACATAAATCAGCCTATCCCCTCAACTGATGGCCAGTGCTTATCTTCTAGCCACCTTCCCTGCCTTTTCACACAAATTCCAACCCAACCCCCCTCCCCCCTTCCCAGAGCTGCAGAGAGTGCCAGAGTTACATTTTCAACTGTCAGCTCCTGACAATACAGCAGAACCTGAAAGTATCTTTTTTTCATGCTCCCCCACCCTAACCCAACTCCTCTCTGTTCTCTAAAATTTAGCTTATTTATTAATTTATTCATTTTCAGCTTCTCCGTCTCGATTATTTAGCTTGATGATTGGGGGCAGAGTTAATGTCCACTACAACTAGCTTGGCTCTGCAGAGTTGCCAGTACTTCCAAAAATCATAAAGCTAAGGGAGGAATTGAGAGGGAGTTGATAATGACAAAAAAAGCAAAATATTAAAGAAGGGGAGAGTCAGGTTCAGGTGGGGGAGCAGCTTAAAAATAGATACAGTCGGCTCCTGACATAATGCCAGGAGCTGAAAAATGAAAACGTTAACTCTGCCACTCTCTTTTAATGGGACATTGTCAACCCCCTTAGGTCTCAAAGTGTTCCTAGTTTAAAAAACACATTTTATGATTATTCACATTCTGGAGAGACTACTAATGTCGCTGGTAGTTTGATTCTGATTCCTTTTTTCTCCTAAAAGGTGAAAAACTGACTGCCCACCATAATGGTGTTAGCACACAAAAACATGTTTGTTTACATTCCTTGATCAACTCCCACTGCCCTTTTCCTGGACTTAGGAACTCCCACAACACAGTCTAGCCACTCATTATGCAGTAGAAATAGAGGAGACTACTGTATCATGAGTAACTGCACTGTTTGGGGGGTTTCTAATGTTCAAAAAGTATGCAATGAGAGTAGTACAGGGATTTAAAGCAAAACATAGCCAGTATAAATATACATAGATACATAGATGTTGTTGGCAGATACGACCTTGTGGCCCATCCAGTCTGCCCTATCCTCTTCTAATGCTTAAGGTACCCAGATGCTACAGGTCCCCCCTTCGCCCTAGCTCGATAAATTCCCATGTGCCTAACCCACACATTCTTGAATCCTGAACCATGCTGCCCCAGCACTTACTGGGGAGACTGTTCCATCTCTACTACCCTTTCAGTGAAGTAGAATTTCCTCAAGTTCCCCTAAGTTTCCCCCTTTGAGGCTCATGCTGTGCCCCCTTCTTCTGCTATTTTCCTTCATGTGACAGATGCTCCCCTCTGGTACCCTGTTGATCTCCTTTAGGTACTTGAACGTCTCTATCATGCCCCCCCCCTTTCCTGCAGGGAGTACATATTGAGAGCTCTGAGTTTCTCCTCGTACGACTTATGCTGCATCCTGGACATCATTTTGTTGCCCTCCTCTGTACCGTCTCCATCCTGTCTATGTCTTTTTGAAGATGGGGCCTCCAGAACTGAACACAGTACTCCAGATGAGGCCTCACTAGGGAGTTGTACAATGGTACCACCACTTCCATCCTTCTATTTGTTATACCCTTCCCCTTGCACCTTAGTATTCTGTTAGCCTATCCAACTGCTTTGTCGCACTGTTTAGCTGTTTTGATGTTGTCTTCTATGACTACCCCTAGATCCCTTTCCTCTGTGGTGGCCTCCAGTGTTACCCCGTCTAGTTCATACTCAGCCCTAGGATTCCCTCTTCCTAGGTGCATAACCTTGCACTATTTTGCATTGAAACCCAACTGCCATACTTTGGGCCAGTTTTCTAGCCTCTTCAGATCTCTCCTAATTTTTTTCTATACCTTCCTGGATTGTACCCTCCTGTAGCTTTGTATCATCCGTGAACAGGCTAACCCTCCTTTCTAGACCCTCTGCAATATTGCTTATGAAGACATTGAAGAGCACTGGTCCCAGCACTGATCCCAGCAGTACGCCACTTGTTACCCGTCCCTCCTGAGAGCTAACCCCATTTACCACCACTCTTTGTGTTCTGTTACTCAACCAGTTTCTAACCCATGTGACCACCTCTTTCCCCACCCCCAGATTTGCCACCTTGTGGATTAGTCTCTTGCGTGGGATTGCGTCCAAGGCCTTCCTGAAGTCCAGATAGGCCACATCTACCACTCTGCCCTGGTCTATTTCCTTTGTCACCCACTTGAAGAAATTAATCAAGTTGCTCTGGCATGACCTCCCTGCCATGAATCCATGTTGCCTTGGGTTCAGCAGCCCCCTTGTCTCTAGACAGTCCACCAGCCTTTCCTTAAGCAGGGTTTCCATCATTTTACCTACTATCGAGGTCAAACTGACCGGGAGGTGGTTTCCTGCCTTCACCTTGCTACCACTTTTGTGCAGGGTTACCACTTATGCCCTCCTCCACTCCTCCGAAACCACGACTGTTTCCAATGATCCACTGAACAGCTTAGCCAAAGGTTTAGCCAGTTCTTCCCGGAGCTCCATTAGGATCCTTAGGTGTATCCCATTGGGCCCCATTGCTTTATCCACCCTAAGCCATTCTAGTGCTCTTTTTATTCTGTCCTCTGATAAAGGTCTAATGTCCACCCCTTCTCCATTAATAGGGGACTGTCCCCATTGTCTTCTTTCATGAATATAGAGCAGAAGTATTTATTGAGGATGGTTGCCTTGTCAGTGTCTTGCTCCACTACCTTCCCTCCCTCTTCCCTAAGTCTCACAATCCCTCACCCCCATCTCCCTCTGTGGCAGGGTTGAATAAGACCCTGCCCCATTTCTTATGCAGAAATAGAACATTTTGGAAACCTGTTTTTGTAAAACAGGTTCCCTCTTAAAGAGGAGGGTATGTGACAGAGTTGAATAAGGCCCTGTCCCATTTGTTATGCAGAAGGAGTTTAAACACAAGGGTCTGTTCTATCCTCTTCTTTTCTGTCTCTTGTCTGTATGGTTGCACAACCAGATTTTCTTGTGAGACCTAGGAACTGATGAATCTGATGGTTTCGCGATTCTCCGCCTCTCGCTATCTCTCTGCCTTCACTTGCAGTTCTGTCTTTTCTTCTCCCTTGCATATCTGCAGTTATAAAAATATATGTGACTCTTTATGTGGAGATGTCACTGATACTGGGATCCCTTTGTTTAAAACTGTTTATAGTTTTACTGTTGAAATGATTGCAGAAACCTATTTGGAACTCAAGGGAGTTACCTGAGATGCAGTTTTTAAGCCTTTTGCAGAGATGTAAACAAGAGGTCAGTTCTGGGTCACTATGGTCTTTTCGCTGCACCTGCATCGAAACTGACAAGAACATTCTGTAAACTTACAAGAACATTCTGTGAGAAGCAGGCTTTCTTAACAAGTTCCCAGGCAAAGGCTTATAAAAAGAGCAGCAATGTTTTTGCTAGAGACAAGGAGAGACAGTGGCTGAGAGACTGAGATTGGAAATTGAGAAGAAAAGCTCGGACCAAGGACTCTTGTTTTCTATGATTGTACTGCCATTGTAAATAGTTATACTGAACATTTTTTTTATTTTTTATTTTGCTGTTATTAATAATAAAACACTATTTGTGAATTTTGAAACTGCTTCTGATTTTCATGTGCTTCCTGACCTGTGCCTCAATGACATCCTCCTCTCGCTATTATACCTAAAGAATGCCTTCCCTCCTTCCTTCACCGATTTAGCTAGCTTTTCCTCAGTTTCGGCCTTTGCTGCCCTTACTGCCTTGTTCACTTCCCTTCATTTTCCAAGTATTCTTGCCTGTTCTCCTTGCTTTGTGTTGCCTTGTACCTCAGAAATGCCATTGTTTTTCCTCTTACTAGCTCTGCTACTCCCCTTGAGAACTACAGTGGTTTCCTCTTTCTTTTGCTCTTGCTGCAGGGTCTGGCGTAATGGTTTGCTACTAGGTGCAGGGCTTCCCTTATCTTATCCCACTGTTCCACCACTCCCCTTATGTCATCGTATCCTTGCATAGCCTTCCTGAATTTGTCCTTCGTCTTACCGAAGTCTGTCCTCCTGAAATCCAGTATTCTAGTCCTTGTGTGGCTAGCCTCCTGTGACGTCCTTATGGTGAACCCCACAGCTCAATGGTCACTGGTCCCTTGGCTGTCACACACTGTGACTTCCTTTATCCTGTCCCCATTGCTTAGGACAAGATCCAGAATTGCATTCTCCCTTGTAGGCTCCCTCACTAGCTGTGTGTGGCCACCCATTGCAGGGATTGCAGGAATCCCTTACTCCTGGCTGAGGCTGCCGTCAGGATACTCCAGTCCACATCCATCAAGTTGAGGTCGCCCATCAGCAACAATTCACTCTCTGTTGCCATGTTCTCTGTATTCTCCAGCGGTTCTCTGTCTACATCCTCCGCCTGCCCTGGGGGCCTGTATATCACTCCCATTCTAAGTACTGTTCCCCCTCCCCACCTCCAGGGTTACCCACAGTACCTCTGCTTTTTCCCCCTTGTCTTGTGGGACTGTCACTTTTATCCCTTCCCTGATGTACAATGCCGTCCCTCCCCCCTTCTTGCCTTCCCTGTCCATCCTGTGCTGCATGTACCCAGGATGGCTAGCTCCCAGACGTAGCAGTAGTAGTAAAATGTTTTTATTCATAAGATATGAATAAAGGATAAACTCGATTGAGCATAGCTCATTTTCAACGAGGTCCCATACAATGAAATACAATATATAAAATGGAAAATGTTACTGCAACATACAACACTAGTTTTTCATAAAATACGCAAATACAAACAAGTATAACATGATTTACTCTAAATTAGCAATAACATCCTATACTATAAATAATTATAAAACCTTTATATATCAAGAACAGCATTGCCTTTTTTTGTCGTGAGCTGATTAAATACCAATGTTGAATCAGAGGCCAATAATTTTTTACATTAGACAAAAACAGAGACTCGGGTATTTCATTCCAACTCATAGCCCCTCTATAATATAAAGACGTCCTATATCCAAGTTACATCTAGGCAGTTCCAAGCTAGGCACTTTACAATTTCTCAGTGAGGCCAATTTTTCCCTATATATCAAATTTTCTACCACATACCGTGGATACTTCCCCTGCAATCCTTTATAAATAAAAGCTAACAAGTGTTCGTGGTTACGTTCATAAAGTGTTGACCACTTTAACTGATCATAAAGCAAACATCTGTGAGTTAGTCTAGGGACCCCTAAGACAAACCTGGCTAAATTGTTATAACTTACTTCCAACCTCCTTAAATCCTGCTTTCTCCCACAGGAATAAAATATATCCCCATAATCAATCATGGGGATAACCATCGTATTTACCACTTTTTTCCTTACTTCCATACTCATTAATGATCGAACCCTATAGAGAGCCCCTATTCCTTTATTTACACTCTTTATCAGATTATCAATATGTGTATCCCAACTTAATGAACTATCAATCCAAAGACCCAAATATTTGTAGATGTATGCCTGTTGGGTCGGGGCCCCCCCAAGAGCAACCAATCCCAGGGCCATGTCCCCCCTGATTGCTACTGCACCATGTCTCTGTGACTACCATGATATCCAGGTCCTTGGAGCCCATTATTGCCACAAGTCCTGGGATTTTGTTACCTAGGCTGCGGGCATTGGTACACATCAGTGAAATACATTACCATGCATTTCAGTTCTACTAAGCAAGGAGGGCAGATAGAATAACCAGCAACATCAATCAATTTTTGAGAAGATATGCAATCATAAAAAGTGGTTTTTGCCTAGAAATAAGATGATTCAAAAAAGGTCCCTTTAAATTCTGTGAAAGGGAGATGCGGGTGGAAGAAAAACATTAAAAACAGTTTTGTTTTCTGTACGTGGGTCAAATACTGAATAGTACCAATAGTGGGCTGTTCAGGAATTGTTTCTGAACATTCGGGAAGCCCTTTATTTGTGGTATTTGGGGAAATACTATTCATTCCCTGCACACTCCTGGCATCCAGCCTCTCTCTCTTCATCCAGATCGAGGCAGGTTACTAGAGAGCACTCATAGAGTTAAGTGTGACCCTGAGAGAAATTCTTCTGTAAGCCCCAGCTTGAAGACAGGGTGTTTGGAGTTTGTGCCTAGAGCTTTCTGACTCAGCCAACAGCAGTAAACCTAGGCATGATATTCACCACCCTGCCCTTTAACCCTTTACTCTATAGGAGGGGGGAGGTAAGCTGTAGGTCCAGGCAGAAGATGGATAGAGGGGAGGAGAGCACAGTGAGAGAGTCCAGCCACTCCAGTTGTGACTAAGCCGAGAGGACCTGTGTCCTCAAGGATGGTGGCAGGATCTCTGGGTCCAGGTGGCACTAGTCCCTCTGGTAAGGTCTCTGGAGGTTTTGGACCAGACCACAGCCCAAGTGAAGAAGAACCCTCCCACCCACCCACCCCCAGAACACCAACTAACCCCCAGAACACCAGCCAGTGGAAGGAGGACCAAATAAAAAGTCCTACCTGAGATTAGAAATATCAGAACCTGATGGCACCAGTGAGTAGTGGAGGGCCGCACCTCAAGGAAGGTTGCCAGGATCCTTGCAGATCCACTCCTGTCATCTGTATGCAAGGGAGAGAGCAGATATGTAAATTAACCTTCATTGAAATTGCTTTGTAGTAGATAAAGGCCTACACATATAATAGTGTAACCCCATGGGGAGTGCCAATGGCCATTAGGTGGATGGATCCTGATAAGAGTTGGGGTCAGTAAGCCTCCAGGATGGGGCTGGGCATCGAAGTCCCTTTCTTTGGGCCACTAGGGCTATGAGTGTGGTGTTGGAAGGAGACACACATGGCTGGATTCTGTATAACATACTTAGGAGTAGATCATAGTTCTGATGTACTGTTTTTGAATTGATGTCACTTGCTGACACATTACAACATGTGCAGGCCTGTTTGCTTCACGGAAGTGTTCTTCTGCCTGGGAGAATGCCACCTTCAGGTGGCCTTGGGAGCGCCAGAGCTTCAGGGACCCCATTAATGGGTTATAGGGTTTATGGTAACTGTGATGGATGTAATAATAGCACCAGCACCAGTTTTAAAGCAAAGGGAATGAATCTTGGCACCAAAATGCATGAACAGTGTAGTATAGTGGGCATAAGATATGCCGAGTTAATGGGAACAGTAATGAATGTAACAGCAGCAGAGCCCTTTTAAAGCAAAGGGAGGAAGACCTGGAGATGTAATAGTGTACAGTATACTGGGCATAGTATAATTCTGTGGTAATGGGATGTGATGAGTAAGCAATAATGCATGATGGCGTGTGCACGGAACAGAGTTTACCGCATGCCCAGGGGCGTAGTGCGGTATGAGGCCACAGGCTGAGTGCCTTCAGCCCCTGGAAGTGTGGTAAAATTTGTTCCATTCACACCCCCAAACTGTCTTATTACGCTTATAAAATGGGCTACATTTTTTAAAAGAATTTCTAAAATTAGATAAATAGGTGTATCTATGAAAAAAAGGTTGTCATTTAATGAATGTATGATAAAATAATCCTTCCACCTGGTTTGCTATTGGGCATTTGTCCTTTGGCAGCATCCATAGTTGTATTTTTTTTCTTTAATGAGAGCATGCCTGATGGCAACAGCCCAACCCAACAGAGATATGTCCATATAGTGCCGTAGTAGAATTTAACGTGAGTTTCATTTATATATATATATATATATTTTTTTTTTTGTTCTATTCAATGATGCTCCTTTGCTTTGCTGTTTAAGTTTTAATGTTTCAGGAGAGCTGTCTGACCTGCCCCTCCACATTGACATCTCACAGTTTAGAAAATAAAAAACGTTGCTTCTGCTTTTTTTTTCCTTAGTGGAGGAGGAGGGCAACGCGGAAGTGCAGCCACTCTACTAAATGCGCCCTCTCTCTCTCAATCCATGTACCCTTGGTCTCCTGATACATTAAAACTTAAACAGTAAAGCAAATGAGCATCACTCAAAATAACAAAAAAATACTTGTTTTCCCACCTTTTCTCCTTGTTTATAAAGTATGATTGCCTACTTTCTTCATCCTGTTTTTCCCCACATTCAAGATATGTTTATCATGGAATGTTTACATTGGAATTCAAGGATTCAAAATTCTGCTCAGTTCCACTTGCAGAATGTTCCTTTCCTAACATACTGCTCATCTAATCACTCATTATTTGACTAGGTACTCTCCTCTCACCCTCCCCGTTGTATCATTGCTTCAGGTATTCTCCCAAACATTTTTGGTGACCATTGCTTGACTTATTGTGTCAGGAAGGTGCATCTCCCCCACGCGCCCCCTAAATACATATGGCACTGCTCCATCAGGGCGCTTGACAACAATGCCCTTCTGTCTGACTTGCTCAGTGCTAACTGGTCCCAAGTTCTCTCAGCTACCAACACCGACATAGCTGTTAGTGCTTTTACCAGTGTCCTCACCGGAGTTTGGAACACTCATGCTCCTCTGAAAAAAGGACGCATCAAATGTATCCACCAGCCCTGAATAAAAGCCACCCTAATTGCCTTGTGCAAATTACACAATCAAACATGGGCCTCCTACAAGTCCACTATCACCCAGGTTGACCTCCAGGTGTATAGGTCACTTAGAAATAAGTACACTAAGGCCTTCCGCTCAGCAAAAACTAACTACTTCAAGGAACTACCTCCATTCTACCCAAAGCTCTCCCTGTAACTTCCGGAAGACCATCCACTCTCTCATCGACCCCCCCCCCCAGTCTACCACTCCAGCCCTCTCATCTGATGGCTCCATTGTTTCTGACCCTGCCTCTGTGGTTGACACCTTAAACAAGTACTTTACTTCCTGCGCTGTCCACGACATCCCTGCCATGACCCACCCTGTGACCTTCCTGCAGTGGTTTCTCCAAATGGACACAATTTTTCACCTTTCTCTCTGCAAGAAGTCTACAGCGTTCTGCTGTCACTAAACCCAGCCAAAAGCAGCACTGATGGTAGTGATCCTAACATCCTTCATATTTCCGCCCCTGCCATTGCCCTCACCCTCACTCACCTGCTGAATCTCTCTCTCCTCTCAGGTTTAGTACCACAGGTTTGGAAAATGGCTAAGGTCATCCCCCTCCACAAAGGTGGTGACTCATCCAGCCCTGGAAATTCTGCCCCATCTCCCTTCTCCTCGCCCTTGCTAAGCTCTTAGAATCACTTACATACTCTAGGCTCTCCAAATTCCTCACTGTCTAAAGCACCCTCTCTCCTTTGCAAGCTGGTTTTAGGAAGAATCACTCAACGACATCCTCCTTGTGTGTTATAGTGCCATTCTTGCTGGTATGGACAAAGGTCATATCACCACTGCCATTTTTGTCGACTTAGCTAAAGCCTTTGACTCGGTGTCCCACCCACTTCTGATCCACAAGCTCCACTCAGTTGGATTAGCCACCCCAATAGTAAACTGGTTCAGCTCCTACCTAACGAACCAGTGTCAATATGGTCAGGTAGGCTTCACCCTATTTTCTCCCCTCCCAACCCTTGCCGGGGTTCCCCAAGGCTCCATCTTAGGTCCTGTCCTATTCTACCTATTTATTAATGACCTCTCCTCAGCGTGCTTGTACGCACAAAGCCATATGTACGCAGATGACAGGATTATCTGTTATTCGGGACCTTCTGCTCTTCATGTGGAGGCTCCCCTCCAAAGAGATTTCAACAGCATGTTGCACTGGTTCTAGGCAAACAGCTTGTGAGTAAACATGAAGAAAACCGTCTCAATGACCTTTGGATCTAGACAGAAACACTCAACTACCCTGTCCCCCCCCCCGGGTTTCTTCACCCAGACGGTTCCCCCCTTGTAAATGTATCTGCATACCAATACCTTGGGGTATGGCTAGACAGCAGACTCGACTACTCAGTTCTTATTGACGCAATGCATGCCAAGCTTCGCCAAAAATTAGGTGTTATGTACTGTAATAAGGACTGTCTTTCTCTTCCCATATGTCGCAAATTAGTCCCAAAAAAATCCTCCCTGTTCTAGATTATACAGATCTTGTCTACAGCTCCTCCCTTACCAGACCTGACACCCTCCTAAACTCTTTTTGCCGTTTTGCCACTGACTCCCCTTTCTGTACTCATCACTGCTCCCTCTACTCCTCACTTTCTAATCCCCCACTCTCCCACCACTGTTGGACACACTTCTTAGCGTTCTTTGCCAGATACTGGTTTGGTTTACTACCTTCCTATCTTTCTTCACTTCTATCCCCAGCCAGCTACTCCCCTTACCCACTCCGCTCCAGGGCATACCGTTCTTTTTCTCTTTCTCGCCCCCACTCCTCGGCACATCAGCCTGCCTCCTTCTGCCATGTACCTTTCCTTTGCAACCAACTCTCTCCTACTTGCCAGCTAGCCTCTTCACTCCCAGCATTCAAGCACCTACTCCGAAGTGAACTGACAGCCTCATACCACCGCCCATAGCCCCATGCCACTTTAGCCCTAAGCTTTTCAGGCACTCTGTCTTTCTTTGTTTATGTTTTATATATATATATATATATATATTTGTATTTTGTTCTGCTTAATCTATGTATTGTACTTCTCAATTTTGTACTTTGGCTGTATTTAGATTTTCACTATTATTGTGTAATCCCATTGTCTTTGCACTTTTTTTTGCACTTTTGTACTTAAGAACTGCACTCCGGATTTTGTACTCTGACTGTATTATTATATGTTTGTTTAGTATGTAAATTTCACTTTGTATCTTTTGCCTGCTGTTTTTCCCCTCACCTGGGTCTCTCCTGTAAACAAGCCCTGGCTCAATGTGCCTTTCCCGGTTACCAAAGTTTAAATAAATAAATAAATACTGTATATATATATATATATATATATATATATATATATATATATATGTGTGCATGTATATATATATATATATACACACACACACAAAACAAAGGCCTCTTCTAGATCCACAGACACAATTATCTCACTGTCAGGGCAAGCAGAAGAGATTTCCCTGATGAGCAGGTAAGGATAGAAGGGGATATTTCATTCTCAGCAAAGAAACAGTTGTAATGAAAACTATAAACAATACTTAATGTTTCTTATTTGTTTATGTGCGTAAGGAGAGTGTGATGATCAGGGAAACATTTAATTAATTTGTTTTATTTTTTATTTAAGGTAGTTATTTTAGGGCCCAGTTGAAGGTTTTTACTGTGTAATGGTGGCATTTCAAACTGGTGTATTCTAATGACACAGTGATTTTGTTTAAGTAATGCAGTCCTGCATTTAGGAACCTGATATTACCTATACATGAAACAGATACCATGCACAGATAGTAACCAATCAGAAAGCAGGATTGTCTCTTCCTATTTTATAATTAATGATAAATGAAGAACAGCTAACGAATGCAAGGGTAATTCCTGTTAAAGCTGTAGAAACAGAATTTGTTGGCAGATAAGGAATGCTTGGCCCACCCAGTCTGCCCCTTTTTTCCCTGCCTATACTGTCACCACAGACCCTACCTGATCTCCGGCTACCCCCCTCCGCTGTTTCCCAACTAAGATTCTCTTGTGCCTGTTTCATGCATGCTTGACCCCCCCACCCACTGTTTTTGCCCCCATTACCTCTACTGGAAGACAGTTCCATGCATCCACCACTCTTTCAGTGAAGAAGTACGTCCTCACATTCCCTCCTAAATTTCCCCCTTCCAGCTTCATTGCATGTCTCCTTGTTCTCATGCACCTTCTCTGAAAAATACTCTCCTGTACCTTGTCCAACCCCATGAGGTATTTATAGGTCTCTGTCATATCCCCCTCTCCCTCCTCCCTCCCAGGATGTACATATTGAGATCCCTTGGTCTCTCCTCATAGGGCTACTGATGCAGCCCCTTCACAGTTTTAGTTGCTCAGCTCTGGACAGCCTCTGTCTTGTCTATGTCCTCTTTAAGATGCAGCCTCCAGCACTGGACACAGTACTCAAGGTGAGGTCTCACCAATGATCTATATAGTGGCAACAACACCTCCCTCCTTCCGCTGGTGAAACCCCTCCTTATGCAAGCCAGCATCCCACTGGCCCTACCTACTGCCCTGTCGCATTACCTCACCACCTTGAAGTCATCAGATATGATTACCCCCAGGCCTCTTTCATGTTTGGTGATCATCAATACCTCTCCACCTTTGGCACATGATTTTGTACTTTTTCGCGTTGAAACCCAGCTACCATACCCTTAGCCATTCCTCAAGTTTTCTCAGGTCTCTACACATTCTCTCTACCCTCTCTGCAGTGTCCACCCTATTGCAGATTTTGGTGTCATCTACAAAGTGGCATAACTTCCCTTCCAGCTCTTCTGCAATGTTACTTATAAAAACATTAAAGAGGGCTGGACCCAGTGCTGAGCCCAGAGGTACCCCGCTGGTCACACTCTCTCTTCCTCCAAGTGAATTCCATTTACCACCATTCTCTGTCACCTGTCCATCAACCAATTACATACCCAATTGACCACCTTGGGACCCAACTGCCCAGTTTCCTAATGAGCCTTCTATGTGATATGGTGTCAAAGGCCTTGCTGAAGTCTAAGTAGGCCACCTCCACCTTTTCACCCTGATCTACTTCCCTGGTCACTCAGTCAAAGATGTCTATTGGGTTCATCTGATAGGACCCCCCCCCCATGGTTCCATACAGGATTCAAGATACTGCACAGTCCCTTCCTTAAAGAGGGACTCCATCACCATCCCCAACACTGGTGTTAGATAGATCAGCCTATAGTTGTCAGCCTCCTCCCTGCTACTGCTTTTATGAAGCGGTACTACATCTGCCCTCATCCAGTCCTCTGGAACCACTCCTGTTTCTAGAGAGTTATAGAATAGGGCTGTCAGAGGTGCAGCAAGTACCTCCTTGAGTTCCTTCAACACTCTTGGGTATACTTCGTCTGGACCCATAGCTTTGTCCACTTGAAGATCTGCAAGTCCATTCAGTACTCTCTCCTCTGTAAATAGACATGTGTCTACCTCCTTCCATCCAGTGTTTCTGCTGAATTTATTTGGTCCATCCCCTTCCCCTTCCATGATGAAGACTGAACAGAAGTATCTGTTCAGGATTTCTGCTTTTTCCTGATGTTCCTATGCACAGTCCCTCCCCCCACTCCCTATTTTTAACTTCACAATCCTTCCTCTTGTCTGCTCTGTGGAGTGATGCTCAAAAGCAATGCATGAACACAGTGGGGTAACATGGCACCCATTACCATGGTGTACTACATGATGGTGAAAGGTAAGGGACTGCCTGCACTGTGGAGTGATGCTCAGAAGCACTGCATGAACACAGTGGTGCAACATGGCACCCATCACAGTTGTGTCCTGTGTGCTGGTGAAAGATCAGGGACTGCCTGCACTGAGAAGCAATGCTCAGAAGCACTGCATGAACACAGTGGACAACATGGCACCAATAATGGCTGTATACTGCATGCTGGTGAAAGGCGAGGGACTGCCTGCATAGTAGGGTGATGCTAAGAAGCACTGCATGAACACAGTGGGACGGCATAGCACCCATCATGGTGAAGTACTGTGTGCTGGTGAAAGGTGAGTGACTGCATGCACAGTAGAGTTATTCTCAGAAGCACTGCATGAACCCAGAGGAGCAACATGGCACCCATCACAGTTGTGTACTGAGTGCTGGTGAAAGGTGAGGGGACTGTCTGTGCTCATTTAACTGCTATATGAAAAATAACATTTACACTGCCTTATATGGCATTTATTTACTTACTTATACATCTAACCCTAACTTTTATTGTATTTAAGATAAACACTCTGACACACTAACACACATGCACTGCTTCATGTTCTACTACAATACAGCATTACAGCCATTTGCAAACTGACTAGGAAAAGGTTAATGTACCAGGAAAGGGTTAAAAGAGTGCCACACAGGCACACGCAGGCTCGTGCTTGCACACACACACACACACACACACATTCTTCTCTGTGATGTGAGCAGAATTTAGAGACCTTTGTCTCTGCCTGCATGCAACATCCCTTTCTTAGCCTTGTGTGTTGTACTGACTTTCACCAATTCATTTCAGAAATATGAGCAATACCAGAATAACCAATATAAAAAACTCATTGTGATTTACATATGTTAGTGTGTTATTTACTGCTGTCCTTTTTAATTATTGCAGATCCGTTGAACTGATAACAACACCTTACTCTGTGTTGATCTGAGACCTGTCCCCATAACGTCTGAAATCTGAACTTCCTTCCACAATCTCAATTACAGTTTATGGCAGGGAAAGGCTGACTGAGTTGACATGTTTATGAACTATGAAACTTTTTGGAAAGAGAATTCTACCCAGATTGAAGCTAGTAACTCACACAAAATAGTGTGTTGCATCACTGTTCAGCTGATATGAACACAGCAGACTGCTTCAATTAATTTTTTTGTTATTTTTTATTTACATTTTGTTAACCGGGTAAGGACACTGGACTAATAGTCATTTTTCAGGTCCGATCAGACATAAATACAATAATATAAAACATAACCCTTGGGGGGGGGGGGATGCTACAAGTCTCGATGGCTGAGAGGGACCTGGGGGTGGTGGTGGATGTCAAGATGAACAACTCAGAGACTTGTAGGAGGGCAGCAGCCAAGGCCAACAGGATGCTGGGATGCATCGCTAGGGGGATCACCTCCAGAAGGAGGGAGGTGATACTCCCTCTGTATAACTTCTTGGTGAGGCCGCCTCAAGTACTGCGTGCAGTTTGGAGCCACCGTAAAGAGGGACATTAAACTACTGGAGAGGGTCCAGAGGAGGCCAACCAAAATGATTTGGGGCTTGGGGGACAGGACCTATGAGGAGAGGCTCGAAGAGCTAAATATGTACACATTGGAAGAGAGAGAAGGGACTGGGGGGACATGATTGAGGTCTTCAGGGACATGAAGAGGGTAAATAGGGGAGGAGCAGTCAGGGTGCTTCGAAGGAAGGAGGAGGGGGCCACTAGAGGGCATGGATGGAAGCTGGAGGGGGGAAGATTCAGGGGAGAAAGGAGAAGGTGCTACTTCACTGAGAGGGTGGTGGAGCCATGGAATGCACTGCCTAGGGGGCTGGTGGAGGCAGAGACGGTGGAGGGGTTCAAGAGGGGGTGGGACAGGTACAGGGGAAGGGTTCTGGAAGCAAAATCCAATGCAGTGAGAATATCCGGAACTGGGAAGGGAGAAGCCAGGGAAGGCAAGGGGGGCAGCAGGGTCAGCTCCCAGGGTGGGGGCTGACCAAACGAGCAGACGCGAAAGACCATTAGGCCTATTCTGCTGGCATTTTAGTATGTTAGTATAACAACACTAATTAAGACAAGTACAAACATCCTGTGCCTGCAAATAATTCTTGAAATTAATTTTAAAATTTTGTAAAGAAAGAGCTGATCGCAAATATTCCGGTAAGTTATTCCAAAACAGAATTAGCGGAGTGATTGCACAAAATTTTATGTAGTCTATTCGGAATCTGGAAAGGTCCCTTTTTCTACTGTCATAGCAAGACATCTGCAGGGCTCCTCCCACTGCAGCCATAGAAACGAAAACCCCACAAATTGCTTGCCTAAGAGAAATGCAGGCTGCTATCAGTGCAAAAGATGCATTTATGATAAATATGTCACACTGGGGAATTCTTTTATTTATTTTATTTAGTTTTTGTTTACCGGGTAGGTGCACTAGCCAACAATATGACTATTTTCAGGCACGACCCGGGAGAGTACAGAACATGGTGAACAAGGACAGAACATTTCAAACGGATGTGAAACAAACCTTACATTTTTAGGTAGCGAGCATTACACATTGATGCAGAAAGTTAATGAAAAAACAGAAACATAACAGAAAGGCACAAGGCAGCATTACACTTTCAAAGGTATTGAACAGCTTAACAACATAAGGAATCTGGAAACATAACTGTAGAAAAGAAAGCAGCTAGCATAATATATTATGTAGGTAAGTTATACAATACTACAAGAGATACAGTAATGGGAGATACAGGTAGCATATTTACAGCTGTAGGATTTGGAATATAAGAAGTGGAATGAGTTAGGCAGGTAGAATACAGTAAGGCAGCACAGAGGAGGAGGATAAGGTAGGGCAGGTAGAGCAGTTTTAAGCTGTGAAAAGTAGGGGTGGATGTAGACAGGGGAAGGTAGAGAGGATAGAAAGGAAAGAGGAGAACACCATATAGGAGAGAGTGGCTAAAGGAACTTAAATATAGAGATAGGAAGGAGGAAGGTAGGAGGAGAGCAGCCTAGGCCTTAGTGGGCATGACAGTCCTACAAATCCATTTAAGTAGGGTCGGGACAGGTGCCGGGGCAGAAAAGCAAGGGGCAATGGGGTAGGCGAGCCTACAAGTCAGTTGGGGGGGGGTCAGAACAAGTGCAAGGTTCTGCATGCAGTAGATCTTGCCAAAGCTCTGTCTTATAAGTGTTGGTGGGATCCAGTCTGCCTAAGTTCTAGGGGAAGTGTATTCCAAAACTGAGGAGCCACGTAACTGAAAGCACCAGTGCCTTTAGAGATATGATATCTGGGAACTTATAGAACCCACATACAAGGAAGGAATTTGAAATCAGACAGTTTATAACCTGTGACACAATGTGGGTGATCCATGTAGCTGAATGTACTTGTAGGGCGTTTTATGTAGGCAAAATGACTAGAAGCCTCAAGACAAGAGTGGGGAACATTGCTGGGCCGTTGAGAGGGCTGATCAGACTTACGCTACTGCTGCACATATTTTGGAAATGCAAGATAAAACTCAGCATGAGTTTCATTTGAGGACAGTTGACAAAGTGTGCCCAAAGCCAAGAGTGGAAATCTGAATAATTTAGTACTAAAGTGAGAGACCTTTTGGATCATCAGCTTAAACACAGCAAAGGTGCCGGCTTTAAACATGGGGTGTGAATTTAAACCTTTTTTATTAAGAGAGAAGAAAATGATACAATGTTTTGCTCTCTTTTCTTTTTTCAGTGCTGGGGAATGAAAAGTCACCAAATGAATCAGACTCTTTATATGGACTGTTTAGTTGCTTTTGATTACTTAGTTACTGTTAATAATGAGTATTATACATAAGAAATGTTTGGGCACGTAATAGTGATGTATATTAATTTTTTTAAAGCGTCTTTTGTACATAGTTGGTTTTTGTGTGTGTTAGATCACATTTGTATTTATATTAGGATGGTGGTTTTTGATACATGTATTTAATTCTACATCTTAATAATGACGTCACTATACATCGTCATCGGTTGACATATAAAAGGGACAGATCATTAGAACACAAACAGCCTTTGAGGAAGGCGCTACCGAAATGCATCGGGTGTTTGCTACCCCTTGTGATGTCTGCTTTTTAATTATGTTGGTTTAATGAGAATGAAGAACTCAATAGAGCACCTATTTTTGAGAAATTGTGGAAGCTTATTTGTCATTATTTATTGGAGGTGGTGAGTGCCCAATTTCTTCTGTGAAAGCAATGTAAGCTTTTATTGTGAGCACCACCATCCCAGTGTGGACTTTTTTTCTGTTCCCAAATCAAGTTATTGTAATCTGTTCCACACTAGTACCCCTGTTGGTGCACCCGCACCCACTCCCACCCCCACCTGCTGCCCCCCACCCTTCCACGGTGGTCCACTGCCAGTGTAGTGAAGGAATAAAGCCTGATAGATAATAATGTAGAACCATAGGTGTCGGAACAGGGGGGGCCACTAGGGCCATGGCCCTACCACTTTCATAAGTGGCCCTATCACTTTTTGCTATCATGGTAATATATTTAATAGGGGAAAATTTACCCCTTACGTCCTTGGCCCTACCACTTTTCAAACCGTTCCGGCACCACTGTGTAGAACTCTGTGCTCTCACCTACACGTAGGCTCAGAGGTTGCTCTGCCAGTATTTCCTACCCCAACAGTAAATAGAAGTATTCAGGGAGGGCTGTTATACCCCTGGAGTAGGCCCATTAGTCAAGTTCAGATGTCCTGGGCTCAGTTAAACTGCATTTCATCCAGCCTCTATAGACATAAAATTAGGCAGGTAGGGAGACAGTGGAAAACTGTAAACACAGTTCACAAACTGAACAGGCATGCACCTCCACACCAAACTATAACAGTGCCTACCTTCTGGGTATGAATAAAGACATTTTAAACAAGTACTGCATAGGTAATGATAATGCAAAACATAGTGAAAAAGAAAACGTGAGCATACAAATAACATTTTGTTTTAGAGAGAAAGTCAGGCTGGTGTGCCAGAGCCAATAGAATAAGCCCTGTGTCTAGAAGGAATAGCCAAGTGCTGTGATTTTACAGTGTCCATTAAAGTTCAACTTCAGCCCTCTTCAATGTGGTCAGTCTCTTCAGTTACACTAGGAGCCATCGGTTCATCCACAAAAGCAGAATTAGACCCCGGGTCCTCTTGTTCCTGTGGGTGACCTGGAGTCATGCTGGAAACAAAAGTTGTGCTCTAACCCCATGCTCCAACATGTTTTTTAATGGATTGCAGTCTCTTTTTCCTTGTTGCATCTGGGAGGAGATATTTTGAAAAGCACAATTTTACTTTCTTCCAAAACAATTTCTACATGCTTCCAGGACACCTGAAGTAAGGAAATGCATGCTTCCATGCTGGATAGTGTAGCTAAAATGGTCAGGGCCTCTGTGAATCCTCACCACATGGCCGGGCTCACATTAGGATAGCAGAGGCTGGATTGATGGTGATGCCAACTCAACCAGCAACAACTTCAGGTCTGTAAATATGTTTTTCAAGAACAGGAAGTAGCTTAGTCCAACCAGCCAGTCAGGGAGAGAAGCCAACAATGCAGACATTAGCTTGGCGCTGGGTATTTTCAGGGGCTTCCATTTTTGCCCTGAGGTAGTTAAGATCCTTCACCACTGCAGCTTTGATGTCCCTCTGTCTCTCTGCTTCCCAAAAGAGCTCTTGCATGGAGGTGACATTATCTTGTATTTTACTGTCCCGCTCGCCAAGCTTTGCCTCAACTGCTGCGAGACACTTGTTAGTCTCTTCTCCAGTTGCTCGGATTTTATGGAGAATTGCCATTATCTGTGTAACTGAAAGGACTGCTCCATTCGATCCCCCAGGCTGCACAGGCCCCGTGCCCTTCAGTGCAGTTACCACTGAGAGTAAGCTGTCTATGTTTTGAGCCTCCTGTTTCTGATCTCTCTTTGGCCCCATTTCCCCTCAGGAATTGGTGACGCCTTTAGTTGGTCTATTGTAAAGTTTTCTCTGTTACTAAAAACCCATGATTCTTAACTTTTGTCTGTAGCTAAGGTCAGAGCCTAGAAGAAAAGCATCCTCCATGTTTGCTGCTCCACAGCACCCCCAACACCTGATGCCTATTAGCTGTCTTGTTCTGCCCACCTACCCTTCCCTATCTACCCTATGTACTGCCATCACCCTTGCTCCCTAGCTAGGGAGCTGTTCCACTCTCCTAGTTAACACTCACCTAAGCAATCTGTCTCTGCAGGCCTACACCAGATAGGGAGTAGTTTTAATCCCTAAATGCATCCTGCTTCTGCAGGCCTACCCCAGATAGGGAGTTTTTTTTTTTCTATTTTTTTTATTTATTGGGTCTAGGATTACAGAGAGTAGCTATATAGTTTCCACCTTATCCTGCCTCTGCAGGCCCACCCCAGGCAGGGATTAGCTAAAGTTACTAATTGATCCTGCCCTTGCAGGCCTACCCCAGATAGGAAGTATTGTAACTCTAGTCCAAAATTATCCTGCCTCCACAGGCCTTCCCCGGATAGGAAGTAGCTATGTAGTTTCTACTTTATCCTGCCCCTGCAGGCCCACCCCAGATAGGGATTAGCTAAAGTATCTAATTTATCCTGCCCCTGCAGGCCTACCTGGATGGGTAGTAGCTAAAGTTTCTGATTTATCCTGTCTCTGCAGGCCTACCCCAGATAGAGAGTAACTGTAGTCTCCAATTTATCCTACCTCCACCGGCCAATTGCAGATAGGAATTAGCTAAGTAATTTCTACGTTATCATTCCTCTGCAGGCCCACCCAGATAGGGAGCACCTAAGCCTCTGCTGGCCCATCCAGACAGGGAGTAGCTGTAATCCCCAATTTATCCTGCCTCCACAGGCCACCCCATACAGGGAGTTACTATAGTTTCTACTTTATCCTGCCTCTGCAGACCTACCCCAGATATGTAATAGTTTTACCTCCCTAGTACTCCAGCTTCTACTGGCCCACCCTGTCTCTAGTCCTTCCTCTATATTCTACCCTGTCCTTGCTCACCTGCCACTTTCAGTTTAAATTGTTTACCCCACCACCTCTCCTATATCTTCCTGTGCAAAACACCCTACAGTCTGTGGTCTTCCCTGTGGACACTGCTGACACCCCAGATGAGATGCCACTTAGTTAGGCATCACACTCCTGCTTCGTGTCACTCATGCTTTGGGGTTGCTCACACAAGAGGTGGCTTGGCCTTCTGGGTAACTTGTATGGGAATACCGCCGCCCTGTTGGCTGGCTGTAGACATGTGGTCCAAGGTGCTGGGTCCGGCTGCCTGAGCTCCCACCCTCTACCCACCATCTTGTGGCCTTCCTCCAAATCCCACAGTCCTATAGACAATTTAAGTCTGCACAAGATTAGTATTTCCCACTATTCAGTACCCCCAAACAAGAAAAGAGTACTTATCCCTTCTGGCATCCACTCCATTCCCTCTCAACCGCTCAGCAGAGGTTTCCAATAGAGAGGGAGCGAACTACAAATTCAGACCTTTTAACTTAGTGGACTACAGGAGCCCTACTGGCTGGCTGTAGCCATGTGGTCCATTGGGACTGCCAATAGCACCATGTTTGACTGCCTGAGCTCCCACCCTCAATCTGCCCTCTGGTGGCATCCTCACAAATCCCACATCCCCACAGACAATTTAAATCAGTACAGCATTTGAATTTCTTACTGTTCACAGCCTTATCCTTTCTGGTATCCTCTCCGTTCCTTCTCATCTATTTGAGAGCAGTTTCCCTGAGATGTGACAACTTTTTTTTTACCAGAAGAGAGACACTAAGCTGGAAGTTTGTTTACAGGTGAGACCTGGGAGCACAAGGAAGTCAAGTGACTTGCTCAGGGTCATACAGTATGCAAGTGGGGGCTGTGGGATTCAAACCCAGGTGTCCAGGTTTGCAGCTCAGAGCCTTAAACCACCCCTCTATACTGCCTCCAACCACTGCGCTATTTGTGTGTTGCACTATATATGTGTGTGTGTGTGTGTTTATTTTTATTATCATCTATGCTTCTATAAAGTATTTCAGCTGAGGTGAGAGGTCTGTTGGAAACTGAAAATTATATTCTTCTGTGGCCCAAGCTGCAGGGAACTCAACTGTGAATGGCTTTTTGTGTTATAAGTGCTTTGTACCCACAGTACAAACAAGTGGGTGTCGATGGTACAGGTCTTTTGACCTAAAGGCATTTGTTTTGGATGACAGAGTCCCTTTCATTAAAAAAAAAACACGTTTTTAATGTAAACAGCCTAGGTAAGGCAGGATGTTTTCAGCCGGGCAGATGGCAATATTAACAAAAGGACCATGCTCAAAATAACAAATCCAGTTTGGATCAGTCTGGGGAAAAAAGTGGTCCCCAGAGATCAAAAGCAGAGACAGGGTGTGATATCAGAGAGACCAGTCCAGTTATGCAGGGATAGTGGACTAGCAAGCCAAAGGTATTTCTGTTGTATGTTTGTAAAGAGAATTCAGTTATGTTTGGGATTTAGAACTTGTAACATCATGTGTTTGAGTTTACCATACGTCACCAGTTCCCAGCTGAGGTAAGCTTCTACTGCATTTAGGAATTTAGTTAGTGTTCAGGTAGGTCTTTCTATGTGACCTCTATCTTTTCAAATGTGCTTATTTTTATCTCTGTAGAATACTGTATTCCCCATAGAGACACATAGAATTTGATGGCAGATATGGCCAACCTAGTCTGCCCATTTTCCCTACATAATACTGTAATACAGCAGACTCTACTGCTCTACGGCTTTTAGCCTCCCTTTCCTACCTGCTAAGGTTCCCTTGGGACTATCGCATGCATGCTTGAATTCCATCACAGTTTTTGCCCCCACCACCACCTGTGGGAGGCTGCTGCATGTATCCACCACTCTTTCTGTAATAAAGTATTTTCTAACGTTTCCCCTCAGTCTACCCCCTCCAGCTCCATAGCATGACCCCTTATTCTTGAACATCTTTTTCTCAGAAAAATGCTAGCCTCTTGTACTTTATTTCTACCTGTGATGCATTTGAAAGTCTCTATCATACCCCCTTTCTCCAGGTGTACATATTGCAGTCCTTTAGTCTCTCCTCATTGGGCTTTTGGTGCATACCTTGCACCATTTTAGTTGCCCTCCTCTGGAATGCTTCCACTCTGTCTATCTCCTTCTGGAGATGTAGTCCCAGAATTGGACACAGTACTCTAGATGAGGTCTCACCAATGATTTGTACAGTGGTAACACCACCTCCTTCTTTCTACTGGGTGATAGCTCTCCCGATGCACCCTAGCATCCCACTGCCTCGTCACATTCTTTGGCCACTTTAAAGTCATCAGATAGGATTACCCCCGGGTCTCTTTCCTGTTTGGTGGTCACCAGTACCACTCCCACCATCTTGTACTCTGCCCCTGGGTTCCTGTGCCCCAAATGCATGATTTTGCACTTCTCTGCATTGACATTTAGTTGCCATTGTTCTTCACCACTCCTGAAACTTTCCTGGATCCCTCATCATTGTTTACACACACACACACACACACACACACACACACACACACACTCTGAGTACCTACTGTGTTGCATATCTTTGAGTCATCTGAAAAAAGGCATACCTTCCCTTCTAACCCCTCTGCAATGTTGCTAATAAAGACAGTAAAGAGGACTGTTCCTAGTACTGATCCTTGCGCCACCCCGCTGGTCACCCTTCCTTCCTTGGAGTGAACTCCATTTACCACCACCCAGTATCGCCTGTCCCCCAACCAGTTTCTTACCCAGATAACCACCTTAGGGCCCACTCCCAGGCTACCTAGCTTGTTTATGAGTCTACTATGTGGAACAGTGTCAAAGGCCTTAGTGACATCTAGGTAGGCCACGTCCACAGCTGTACCCTGATCTAACTCCCTGGTCACCCAGTCAAAGAAATCTATCAGATTTGTTTGACATGAGCTCTCCCCCACCCAGTGAATCCATGCTGCCTCGGGTCCTGCAAGCTGCTGTATTCTAGATACTCCACAATCCTTTCCTTCAGTAGGAAGTCCATTAATTTCTCCACCACCGAAGTCAGGCTGGTCGACCTGTAGTTGCCAGCCTCCTCCCTGCTACCACGTTTGTGAAGTGGGACTACATCTACCCTCCTCCAGTCCTCCGGAACCACTCCTGTCTCCAGTGAGTGGTTGAACAGGACTGTCAGAGGTGCAACCATCACCTCTCTAAGCTTCTTCAATATCCGTGGATGTACCCCGTCTGGCCCCATTGCCTTGAAAATTTTCAGATTTGTGAATTCCTTAGGGACTTTCTCCTCTGTAAATGAACTAGTGTCCACCTCCCTTCCTTCGATGCTCCAGTCACTTAACTGTGGTCCCCCACCTTCCCCTTTCTCTGTGAATACTGAACAGAAATATTTGCTCAGGATGTCTGCTTTTTCCTGGTCCCCCTCCGCACACTGCCCCCTTCCCTCCTTAGCCTACAATCCCCGGTCTTTCTCCTTTTGCTTACATACCTGAAAAATGTCATCCCCTTTCTTCACAGGCTGGGCTGTTTTCTCCTCCATTTGTGCCTTTGTGCTCCTGACTGCTTTCCCTGCCTCCCTCTGCTTCTCCTGATACACTTCCCTATTCTCTTCCCTCTGTGTCTCCTTATACCTTCTGAATGCTAACTTTTTGGCCCTAACCTTCCCAGCCACTTCATTTGAAAACCATAGTAGTCTGTTTTTCCTCTTGCCTTTGCTAACTTGCCTATCACAGAGGACTGTTGCATTCACTATGGCCTCTTTTAGTTTTGCCCACTGTTCTCCACTCCACCCAAGTCCTGCCCCCTTGCCAGAGCATCCCTGAGGCATTCCCCCATCTCTGTAAAGTCGACCCTGCTGAAGTCCAGGACCATCACCTTTGTGTGGTTCTACTCTGCCACTGTATTTTTATTGAACCACATCATGCAGTGATCTCTGGTCCCCAGGTGGTCACCCACTGTGACGTCTGTAACACTGACCCTGTTGGTGAGTACAAGGTCCAATACTGTTCCCTCACTAGTGGTCTCTCCTACTAGTTACCTGGGGAATGCCCCCTCGAGGAAGTTCAGGATGTCCCTGCTACTAGCTGATGCTGCAGCTGAGATGTTGCAATCTACATCCGGCAGACTGACGTCCCCAGCTGACAACACCTTCCTCTTAGTTGCCATTGTTTGGATGGCTTACCCCAGAACTTTGTCCATCTCCTCCCCTTGTGCTGGAAGTTTGTAGATCATGCCAGTGTGAATAGTGGCTCCATTTCCTGTCTCTAGGGTGACCCACAGTGCCCCTCCCTGTATTCCCTGCATTTCAATTGCTTTTTTGCTATCCCTCACGTAAAGAGCCACTCCTCCCCCTTTTTTACCCACCCTGACCTTCCTGAACAGATTAGAGCCTAGTATGGCTATAGCCCAATCGTGGTTCTCATTGCACCATAACTCAAAAATAGCGACAATGTCCAGACCAGCCTCTGCCATGATGGCCACCAGGTCTGGGATGTTATTTCCCAGACTATGAAAATTTGCACACATGGCCTTCCAAATTCTGTTTCCACCCTTCTTTTCACCCCCCTTTCTTCCTTCTTGCCTACTCTGTTTACCTCCTCTGCCTTCATTCCCTTTCCACTTCATTTCTACCATTCTGCAGTTCCTCTTTTTAGTTACCTTTGGGGGTTTCCCTCCCATAAGGTTCTCCTCTTCACTACTTCAACTTCTGGGTGGGGGCAGTTTAAATCTCACTGCTTCCTTACCTCCTCTGCTAGTTTAAATGCCCGCCAGTGTAGCATCTAAACCATCAACTGAGGACTCTGGTTCCCCTCCCGGACAGGCGCATGCCATCCCCCTGTATAGGCCTTTATCCCTCCAGGTCGGACCCCAGTCCCCAATGTAGCCGAACCCCTCCTCTCTGTACCACTTCGTCAGTCATGCGTTGAAGCTCCTGGTACAGAGTACCCTATCCTTCCCCTGTTGGAGACAGGCAACACCTCAGAAAAGGCCACTGTGTGCATGCTACCTGCCTGAGACTCCTCCCCAACTCCCTGAACTCCTCCTGCACTACCTTCTCACTCCCCTTCCCTTGCTGTTCCCAGATCTATCCGCCCTCCTCTGAGGTACTTTTCCACCCTCCTTGGGGTCTCCACTATGGAGGACCCACGCATCCTCCCTGGTCACTACTACGGGTGCCTCCATGGGACAGTCCCACCCTGCCAGAGTAGAGTAGGAGTTGCGTAGTGGTACCATCTGGAGATTGTGCTTCTGACCCACCACCCTCACCCTTCCCATGTCCACCATAGTCCAGCTGCTTCTCTTACTTGGCAATCTTTGAGGTAGCGGTGGTGGACTTGGTGGTGCCTGGATGGGGGAGGAGGCCTCTCAAATCCTAGCCAACTCTGCCTAAAGTCGAGCAACCCCCCCCCTTCGCTGAGAGGTACACTCAGATGGGGCAGCACTGCAGTCTCCAGAATGTCTCAATTAAAACTGTCACCCCTCATCCACTGCACTGCACCACTCCCAGTGTGGTACTCAAAGAATAATAGATAAAAGAAAATACTTTTATAAATAAATCTAATAAGTTACAGGGTACATGGGAGCATTGTGATGCATCTTGAAGCATGCGAGAGATAATGGGAGACCCCACAGTAAAGGTAACTAAACTGAGCCCGACTTTGTGCGAGAGGGGAGGCGAGGGTGACCTGCTCCAGGAAGGTCCCCCCCCCCTCGGGCACTTGTGACTACACCGAGGCCGAGTCCTGAGGTGCCGGGTGCGTCTGCAGCCCCGGCAGGCCTCCTCAGCGGCTGTGCGGGGGCAAGCTGAAGTTTCCCAGCCCCTGCCCAGGTGCAGGAGAGTTTTTCTGCCCACCTGCCCACCCCGTTCCCTCCTCCCATTAAATGCCCGTTGGCTCCGCCCCAGGATCCATCTCACCCTATCAGCTGGTGGGGGCGGGCCTGACAGCACAAATGAGCATAGCACTGTGAACCCTCCAAGAGGTCTTTTCCCCTTTCCCATCTCTCTGGCTATGACTGATACCTCAGGGGTTAGACTAATCTTCTGACTTTTTAGGCTATGTTTTAGATATTATTTGTGATTAGTCTGCTATTCCAATTCTGGTCCCCACTGATTGGGTCTAGTCCAGGATAGAACCTGTATGAAGGGAGTAGGATTGTAAGGTGCTATCACTAATAACTGTCAGTGCTCATACTAGCCATAGTGTCTACCGAGATCTATCTGTACTGTCTAGTGAGGCTAACGTTTTGTGTCTACCGAGGTCAAACATACTGTCTAAAAAAATTAGGCTGTCATTGTACCGACCACTAGACTCTTACTGTGGTTATTGTTCTCTGATGGGATTAACTGGTCAATCACTGTGAAAACTGAATGTGTACAACTCAGTGGTAAATAGGCTATACTATTAGTCCCACTGGCCTTATACTGATAGCTCTGTATCCACCTGCCTTCTCAGGTACAATATCTATCCCTCCCTCCCTATCTCCCATCAGCTACACCTAACCTCCACTGCTGTTTGGGCAAAACAACCTAGCCGGACCACACCTCCTGCCCAGATGAGGACCAGGCTCCCTTACCTCCTGTCCAAGGAGGGTAGGGGGTTGCCCCTACAAGATGGCTTTGGGTGTGCTGTCTGCCATGTATAGGTCACTGGCTCTAACTGGTCTTGTACTATGACTCACCCTGCTCTATGTGGCCACCACTCCTCCGCTCACCCCGGGGGGGGGGGCACTGGGATAAATCTCCCCTCCTTGAGGTGCCTGATTTCACCTTCTCAAACTTCCTTGCGCCCTCCCATACCCCCCTCTGCCTCACCTGCTGTTTAAATCTCAGGGGCCTAGTGCACACTGTCAGGGTAAAACGACTTTGTGCTCAAACTCCTGCAAATGGTCTATCTCCTATGAGATGGTGTCCTTACTGGTTCCTCCTTGTGTTAATACTACTGTCTGGGGATATCGAAACAAACCCTGGACCAAATACTCCGGCCCCTACAATACCCCCCAGGTTGGGGAATGGACAAGGGCCTAAAAGTGGCTCATCTAAATATTAGGAGTCTGCTATCTAACCGGGATGAGCTTGTCTCGTGGACCACACTCTATAAACCTGATATCCTTGGAGTGACAGAGACCTGGCTTAAACCTTCGATCCCAGATTCAGCCTGTGTTCTTCCCGGGTATGACTTCATATGGCAGGACTGAACAGGGACTAAGAGGCGGGGTGGCATCCTGACCTACTACAGGTGTCACCTCAAGGTCTCCCAGTAGTCCTCCAACAATCCCAAGTGTCCTCCTGTGAGGTACTACATGTACTACTCCTACTAGGGAACACCAAGAAACTTCATCTGGTACGCACGTATAACCCTCTGAGAGGTGGTCTCCCAGGACTGACCCATCTTCTGGATTCAGCTGGTCCTAGCATTGGAGACAACAAACTCATAATCATGGGTGACGTTAACCTAAATTGGACTGGTGGAAATGAAAGGCAGTTTGAGCCCCTCCTTGCTAATCTTACCCTGACTCAGCTAATACAGGAACCAACCAGGCAATCGGCCAATGGCTCCTCCAGCTCCCTTCTGGACTGGATCCTGACCAACTGCCCAGACAGGATCGCCTCAGCGGGGACGTTATCTGACGCCATTTCCGACCACTCTCCGGTCTACTGCGTGTGGAAAGTTCCCTCCCCCAGAATTCCGCACAAGATCATGCATGTCAGGAACTTCGCCAGGTTTGATCCTGGAGAGTTCCTGGAGGACTTAAGGCTCACTGACTGGTCTGGTGTGCTAGGAACTAATGACCCCTCAGTGGCAGCCTCCCATTTCTTACCACTTTCAGGGCCCTGCAAGACAAGCATGCTCCAAAGGTCACCCGTAGGGTGAGGGGGTCTGCCACCCTCTGGTTGCACGGGAATCTCCTAGCCCAAATGCGGGCTAGAGACAAGTGTTGGGCAAACTTCAGATGGTCCCGTAATCCCGCTACTTTCCAACGATACAGACACTTCAGAAATGAGTGCAAAAAGGCCATCAGGATTGCGAAAAGCGACTTCTGCAAGTCTGCCCTAATTAGCTCTGCCAATGACCTCAGGAGGTTTTGGAGAAATATAAAAACCCTTGTCGGTGGTTCCTCGCACCCGGGGGTATCTGACATGATTATAAAAGGTGTCTGCTGCAACAATCCCCTCACCATTGCCAACTCTCTAAATTTGCACTTCTCTGACCTCTCGGCCTTCACCGCACTTTTCCCATCTGGCGCGAGTATGTCCTTCCCCCCTCCCTCTACCTGGCGGGAGGATCACCCCCCTCGACAAATGTTTTACATCAGGGCGGTGACAACCTTAGACATGCAGAGATGCCCAGTTGGTCTCTCCCAGTACTCCAGCCCCGGCCTAGATAACCTGGAGCCCAAGCTTCTAAAGCTTGAGGCTTCCTACATTGCCTCCCCAGTAGCCCACATCTTTAACTTATCCCTTGCACAGGGGTCCATCCCAGATATCTGGAAGGAGGCAAGGTTAGTCCCTGTCCTGAAGCAGGGTAACCCTAAAATACCGGACAACTATCGTCCGATTGCTATCCTTTCATCCTTTAGCGAGCTCCTCAAAAAAGTAGTGGCTGAGCAGCTCTCAGAGTATGTACAGTGGCATGAGCTGCTATCCCCGGCCCAGCATGGTTTTCGAAAGGGCCATAGCACCTCCACAGCCTTGATCTCTGTCACATTACGCACCAGAAGAGCCATAGACCAGGGCAAACTCTCTGGAGCCATATTTATCGACCTGTCCAAAGCCTTCGACCTTGTTGACCACGCATTGCTCTGTCAACAGTTGGGGTCACTTGGCTTTTCCCCCACTGCTATGAAATGGATCACGGGCTAGCTACATGGTAGAATGCAGCGGACCTGCTTCAAAAAAGTCCTGTCCAAACCCTTGCTGGTCACATCAGATGTCCCCCCAGGGCTCAGTACTGGGCCCCCTCCTTTTCTCCCTCTTCATCAATCAACTACCAGAGGTGACCACCAATTGCAGTGCCATCTTATATGCAGATGACCTGGTGATGACGGCCCACTCCAGTGACATCGCCACTCTTACCAAGTGTCTGTCCGAGGACTTTAATAATGTCCTGACCTGGGTTATGGATCATAAGCTGGTCTTGAATCTGAAAAAACTCAGGCCATGCTATTTGGCTCAGCTGCCAAAACCAAAGCCTCAACATCCCCCCTGAACATAATCAATCCGGACGGATCCTCCCTCCCAGTGGTGAACTCGGTCAAGTATCTAGGGGTCACATTAGACCCTTAACTTGACATGGGGAGTCATATCACTAAGTCTGCAGGGCAGTGAACTGTAAGCTGGGCCTGGCCTACAGGGCCAAGTATAACCTCACACCTGCGGCCAGGCTTGCCCTTGTGAGAGGAGTACTCCTTCCCTCCCTCAGCTATGGTCTGCACATATTTGCTCGCTCCACAAAGACTCACCTTACCAGGTGGCACACGGCATACAACAGCATCTGCCATTTTGCCCTGGCGGCTCCCTGCCTCACTCATCGCTGTGAGCTTTAGAATAAACTCCGGTGGCTCTCCCCAGCCAGATACCTGGACTTTGGGATAGGTTGCCTCACGGGCAAGGTGATCAGAACTGGTACCCCACCGGGACTGGCCCAGCTTCTACCATTAGCTGACATTTCTCCCTACTCATTAAGGTCTCAAGTCCAAGGGACGCTCAAAGTTCCTGCCACTAGAACTCTCATGGGCGCTAGGGACTTTGTTGTGTGTGCGCCCAAACTCTGGAACTCCCTCCCAGAGTCTGTTCGCTTGGCCCCCTCCCATCAGTGTTTTTGCAAATCCCTGTGGGACTTCTTGAAACAAGCCTCAGCATGTGACTGCCCCCAGCCTCCCTAGGGCAATAGTCACCTGAAAACCTGACTCTAAGCTGCCTCTTACAGGTGCTGCCTGGAACCTACTACTGCTCACCCCACTCCATTACCCAACCAGGGTCTAACTGTTGTCTTTGCAGACCCAGGTCTTGCCTTAATTTATAACTTTATTATATGTTTATTGACTTGTCCTTACTTGTAACAAAATGACTATAAGTTGTAATATGACTTTCTACTCCCTTGTATAACGTGCCCTCTGTACTCTCATATGTTGCCTATGCTGTCGTTATGTACTTGATATTTGTCTCTGTACCATCATGTTGTATTCTCCCAGGTCGTTCCTGAAAATAGGCATAATACTTGTCTAGTGTACTTACCCGGTAAACAAAAGCTAAATAAATAAATAAATAAACTGCTGTAACCCCTTTTTCCTGTAAGCTGAGAACTAAGCTGCAAGTGTCTGTTGTGACCAGGTTGAGGGTGGGGGGTGGGGAGTGGGGGGCGTCTTCTGGGACACCAGGAAGTGCTGCCTGGATTAACCCTATTTATTCGACATCGTGTGTCAGGCCCCTCTGCTGAGCGGTGTGTGTGTCTCCATGTGCTTTACAGGTACTGTAACATTTTCTGTTTCTTTGAAAGATGTCATGTTAAAAGCATACAATTTTTGCAGTTTATAACTCTAAAGCAGAACTGATGTTCACATCTGATAATGTAGCAGTTTTCTTAAAGTTAGTAAGTGTGAAGTTAGCAGCCTGCAGATTCATAGATGCTGCACTGTAAGGTTACTAGTTGCCTAGATGATTACTTCTCCAGAATAAGTAGAGATAAATGGATGCGTGTATTTGTGATTATATAAAGCTATACAATATCCCTGCTACTTGTAAAAGACAGAATCATGGTAAAAGTGTAAGGCTTAAGTGACGTGCAAGCTGTACTAGGCACTCTGTATACTGCATCAGTTTTCAAAGTTAAGATGCTTCCTAGTGCCGGCCCGGTGGCGCTGAGTGTTGAGGCGCTGGACACCCCACCTCGTGCCATGCCGACCCAAGTTCGGGAGCAGACTTGGGTCATCAAGGGTCAGATGGGGAGGAGTAGGATCAAGCATCTGGAGGACTGCTCTCCTCTCCTGGGAGGGTAGGGGCTGCATCTCCCGGCATTAGCGACTCCCAGTGGAGACTGGGGGTAGCATACTCTGGAGCGCCGGATGTGCTGCGAGTGGGCACCAGAGAGTGTCCGCAGTGCAATGATGTCATTGCACGTCTGGATTCTCGGGGACACAAGCAGGAAAAAAAACCTCCGCACACAAGAATGACACCTCAGACGGAGTCCCCGCCCACCATCTCCAAACAAAGCCTGACTTGAGGGGCAGGGGCTCAAGGATGATGCGGTCTCCCTCCCATCCCACTCTGGGAGGGGTTCCTCTGTGGGGGGTAAGCCACATTCTTCCCTGCTTCAGACGGGACATGGCACAGGCTAGTAGGTGTGTATGGGCGACGAGACTCCATATTCAGGGGCTGATGGGGGACGGTCCCCCATGCGGATGTGGACAGCATAAGTAGAAGATACAAAAAAAAAAAAAAGATGTTTTCTAGTTTATTAGTTCAAAGCCGTGTTCTTATGTGACTTTACGATATGTAATAAAATGGCTAATGAAGTTTAATCAAAGCAGTCAGATATGAATATATGAATGTAAAGTTAGTTTTTTCCACATCCTGTGTTAGACCCCTCTGCTGAGCCATGTGTGTGTGTCTCTATTTGCTTACAGATGAATAAAGTCGTATTGATTTTAGGACACCCGTGTGTGTGCTTGTGTAACACCAGGATGTCTATTTCTTACACTGCTTGCTTTGTTTTCCTTTCTTTGAACCCTTTTGTACCTTTACCCTTGATAGGGTGTTTCACCTTTTTCATAGAAACATAGAATTTGATGGCAGATAAGGACTGATTGGCCCACCCAGTCTGCCCATTTCCCTACCTAATCGATAAGCTGCTGATCCTAGTTAACCAACAGCCTACTTCTTCCTACCCCCACCCCCTAGAATTGCCTTATGACTGTCCCATGCATTCTTGAAATCCGCCACTGTTTTTGACTCTACAACCTCCTCAGGAGGGATGTTCCATGCATCCACAACCCTCTCAGTGAACAGATACTTCCTCACATTACCTCTGAGCCAATCCCCCCTCAATCTTCAAATTGTGCCCCCTTGTTCTTGCACACCTCTTTTTCTGAAAGATGCGACCCTCTTGGACTTTGTTGAGTCCCTTGAAGTACTTGAAAGTCTCTGTCATGTCTCCTCTCTCCCTCCTTTCCTTGAGGCTATACATATTAAGCTCTTTAAGTCTCTCTTCATATGTCTTCTGGTGCAGACCCTGAACCATTTTAGTTGCCCTCCTCTGGACTGCCTCCATCCTGTCTATGTCTTTGCAGAGACTAGGTCTCCAGTACAGCACGCAGTACTCCAAATGGGGTCTCACCAGCTGTCAATTTCAATTTTTATTTTACCAGTGTAACCCCTAGGTGGCCTCATCCCAAAGGCTACTACCCCCTGCCTGCTTGGCTAGTAGCAGGTTAAGGGGCCTGAGTTCTGAAATGGGTGCCTCTACCCGGAGGTCAGGGTTGGTGGTGGTCAAGCTAACCTGGGCACAGCCCTCCAGGACACTGTAACCCCCCCTCTTCCCTTACTAGTGGCCGGAACAATACACAATAATCACTTTCACAATAATCCTGATACACCACACAGGAACCCACACTCTTTGCACTTACCACTAGGGCTTCCCTCTGGCTCGACCCTGGGGAACCCCTATAAAACAAGGTTATACACAGCAAATAACAGCAGTACAGTACTCTTGCACAAACTGGAACCACAGTCAGCGTAAATGCAACAAGAGTTAGATCTGATTTATTTAAGGGACTTGAACAAGGGTGGGGCATAATCAGGTTAATTTGCTTAAAGGCTGCATCAATCAAACAGTTATGCATGTATTTCAGGGTCCACAAACAGTCACACACTCTGGGTACCCTGATGGAGAACTGTGGGCTAGCCAGGAACATTGTAGCTGGTTGGGGCCCTGCGATGGAAGAAAACAACATGCACCACACACATTAATTGTAATCCAGAGGCGGAGGGCTCAGCTCATGAAAAGAAAACAACAAGACAGTCAGATGACACACTTTTAGATTAGACTGTTGTTGTAGGGAGCTACCCTGATGATTACTCACGGTACCCAAGACTGGACACAGGCTGGACGAAAATTGAGACTGCAGGTGGTTGATCTGGAGTGCCAGGAGAAGCAGGGCCCACATGATTCGACGAGGCGTCGTTCCTGTTCAAGCGTGGAACAGGGGACTGATCCCCAGGCAGGTCTCTCATCGATGGCTTTCTCTGTGCAGTGGGTAGTCTGGCTGGGCCAGTGTGGCAAGGCCCAAGCCAAATGGAGACAAATTCGGATACAGTCCATTTTGGGCTGGACACAGCTTACAGCAAGCAGAACACAGTTCACACAGTGGGGAACCAAATCACGACCCACTAACAACTCACAGCACATTTACATGTAAGGAAATTCTACTGTACCAGGCAAACCGCTCTCCGGTCACGATCGCAAAGTATTCTGCACAAACCGGGGATTCAAAATCAGCTGGAAATCCTGACAGGCCGATCGCATTCAGCAAAATCTTCGGTCTTCTTCAGGTATGATCCTGGTAAAAAGTCAGTGGCTTACTTTGTCCTCACAAACTTGGATTTAGTCTGAAATAATTCTCTTCTCTCCCTCTCAGGGGCAGCAGGCAGACATGCAGGCCACAACTCAGGCCTTTCCACAGTTCTCCCGCGCGAAACTACTCAGACGGCTGCTTGACTGTCTCAAGCTGTTGCTTCTTCAGTTCCCAACTTAGATCTGACTCAACTGCCAGCAAGCCTGGGACTTTCCCCAGAATCCAAAAAGTTCGGTTGGCTGATCTGTCTGTCAGTCACAACAAAGGCTCCCCCTTCAGGTGCAAAAAGGCACCAAAAGCCCAAAACTACAATTCCTACAGATTTTGACTCCAGACAGCTCCTGTAGTCCAGCTCCATTTTAAGTCCCACCAGAACTGATTGGTCCAATTCACAGTCCCGGGCCAAATGGTGCAGATAAACAAGACAGTCCTTGCTACAAAGAAGGCAGGTTAGACAAACTACATTATCATTATCACTCTAAATGATTTTTAGCAAATAGTTACATCTTTCAACAGAGCTCCCTCTCAGATTACTTATGACTGCAATCCAGGCAGCTCTTAAAGAGACAGTACACAGAGACTATACAGGCATTCTCTGGCAATCACATTTAAACTACTAAAACGCAGGACACTAGCCTGGCAGTGAGCATTTAGGCAAGCTCAAGGAAGACTTTTTGGGAACCCCCATTTGTAGGGGGGGTTACACCAGGAATAACACCATTGAGTGGTCTCATTTACAAGGTGGTCCAGGATAAAGCACTACAAATACAACAATATAAATACGATACTAAGGATAGTATTTATTGTACATTGCGCTTATACAAGTGAAAATGGCAATACAATTACAAATAAATTCATTGACTGTCTCTAACAATGCAGGACTAAATACACAAAAAGGGAGCAGGTACAGTGGGATAGGACATTAAAGTTCTGAATTGCAGTTTTTGGAAAAAGGAGGGACGGGGGAGAAAGAAAGAACTCCTAAAATTCATCAGGCTATAGGGGGACAATAAGTGCAGTAAAGACAACAATTGACTAAAAGAAGACAATAAGTGCTGTATGGATGGTACAACAAAGGTTTCTCAGGGAGGTTTTGGTTCAGATTAAGAATAACAGTTGCAAGTTTCCTGCAACGAGTGTCTCAGCAAGGATTTAAAGGCATGCAACCCAACAATTTGCGTGAGTTTTAAAGACTTTTGGAGGGTATTTCACACGGTAGGGAGAGCACGACTTAGGGATGATGTGCCATAGTGAGTTCTTATCTTAGGTGTGTCAAGCAGAATATAAGAGTGTCTTCTAAGTGAATATACGCCTGGAGTAGACTTAGATAGATCAGAGATATAGAGAGGGAGTTTATTGGTGATGGCTGTATAGGCCCAAATGGAGGCATTTTGTGTGACGCGAAGGCCAGCCAGGTTGTGCATAGAGGGAGCAGTGGTGGGTTTTAAAACGGGTGTTGGTATTGAATTTTAATGCTCTATGGTACAGTGTATCCAGTTTAGCTAAGGCAACATTGGAATAATGGCTATAGAGAAAATCTGCATAGTTAAGGGGGAGAAATGTGGTCTGTACCAGCCTTATTTTTGCCTCCTGGTTAAGCAGATGTTTGATTTGGAAGAATAGACCTAGCCTTTGTCTTAGCTTTTTGGTCAGTTCCTCGATATGAGTAACGAATGAGAGCTAGCAATCAAGCCAAAATCCCAAATATTTGAATTTATCCACTACCTCAAGTGATTCCGCTAGAAGTGTCATGATCAGGAGCTTGGCACCTGGGGAGTTTACGTTTACCACATGGGTTTGGTGGGAGAGAAACATGGCTTTAGTCTTCTTTGCATGAAGCAACAGTTTCAGGTGAAGAAGGGTTTGTTGTAGCAGGTTAAATTCCTACTGCAGCTCTAAGCATGCAAGTTCAAGGGTTGGCCTAGCGACGTAAAGTACTGTGTCGTCAGCAATAAGGTGGACATTTGCTGTCCTGATTTTAGAGTCGATGTTGTTGATATAAATCGCAAATACTAGAGGCTCCAGGATCAATCCCTGCAGAACTCCTCTTTGCAAGGTTTTAAGGGGGAGGGGGAAGTCACCTTGGGCTCTGACCTGCTGTCGTCTACCTATGAGGTAGCAGGAGAACCATTGCAAGGTGATTGCATCCAGACCAAATTTCGTACAACTTATACAATAATAAATCATGGTCTACTGTATCAAATGCCTTGCTCAGGTCCAAAAACACTGCACTGACGTGGTTTTTAGAGTCAAGTGCAATTTGGCAATCATTTGTTACCTTAGCCAAGGTGGATACTGTACTATGTTTTGGTCTAAAATTGGATTGTAAAGGACTGAGAATGTTGGAGGTTTCCAGGTGTTCTCTTAGTTGTAAGTTAACCAACCTTTCAAGTAATTTCAATAAGATGGGTAGCAGTGCTATGGGCTGGTCGTTATTAATGTCGCATGGGTCAGCAGACTTAAAAAGATGGATACTGTGCGCTATTTTCCAAATGGAGGGAAGAACCCTTTGTGAAAGGGACAAGTTGAAAAGATGGGTGATAGGAGATGTCAGAAAATGATGTCCTAGCTTTAGAAAGAAGGGTTCAAGCTGATCAGCTCTGGGGCTTTTTTTAGTGTCCAGAGAAATTAAGAGGTCCTCAACCTGCTTGAAGGATATTGGGCTAAAGCTAAACTTGGTTGTTTGTTGGGAAACTATGGGGGTGGGGCAGGACGGGTCTGAGTTGCAGGGCTGGGTGAGAAGTTTGCTTGCTGGAGAGGTGTCAAAGGCTAATCCAGCGGTGGCAAAATGATTATTTAACTGTTCTAGAATGCATTGTTTGCTTGTAAATGTATTACCACTGGTAACAATCTTAGAAGGCAGAGATGATGGTGAGCTGTGCCTTTCTATTTCCCTTAGAATTTGGCAGCATTATTTTTGGAGGAATCCAAGGCTGATTGAAAATACTTAGTTTTTTCAGTCCTTACGAGTTTAGTGCAATGGTTTCTGGCAGCTGTGAAGGCCACCCAGTCGGCTGCTAATTTGGTTTCATGTGCCCTCTTCCATAGTACAGTTCTGGCCTGCAAGGTTGATTTTAATGCACCAGTAAACGAAGAACAAGGCCTTTTCCTTGTTCTGATTTTTGCTAGAGGTGCATGTTTGTTGATCACCTTCAGGACAAGGTTCTGAAACAAATTATAGGCCTCTGTGACTGTAGGTGCAAGATAAAAATCTTACCATCTTATCTGACTTAAATCAGCCAGAAAATCGGTGCAGTTAAATTTGCGGTGACTCCTTTTATATACGAAACTGGAGGTGGATGTAAGCTTTGGCATAGATGTCACCCATGCTATAGCCCTGTGATCACTGATGTCATTGTGGAATACTCTGGTATGTGAGATTTTGTGAGGTTTGTTAACAAAGATTAAATCAAGATGGGTACTATGAGCAGGGATTTTAGTATTTGGGCGAGTAATCTCAAAAACAAGCTGAGTGAGGCTATAGGCAGCGCATAATTCTTTTAAGGGTTTGGAGCAAGGGGAATTCCAGTCAAGGTTAAAGTCTCCCATGATGATCTATTTTGTACTAGGTGCTTCCAGCAATTTGCGGAGATGTGATAACAACTTGAGACCCCCTGACGGGGGGTCTATAACAACCTGTAATGAGTATAGACTCATCAGATGGTTAAGAGACCTTTAAAGTGAGGCATTCAAACTCTTTTGGTGCAGTAGATGAGTCAATGACCGATGCTGTGAATTTATCTAAGACATATTTTGCGCCCCCCCCCGATGGCCTATCAGTCCTATAAACGTTGTATGAAGGGATATTAATTTCATGATCGGGGGCTGAGCCTCTTAGCCAGGATTCTGAAATCTCCAGGACAACAGACTTGGTGTCACAGACCCATGCCTGAATTATATTGTGCTTTTTGAGCAAACTACAGGTGTTCATGTATAAGAAACTCAGGCCTTTTAGATGTGGTACATCAGAGGGAGCTACAATATGCGTTAAGGGACCAGGATTTAGTTCTACATTCCAAGAGCAAAGTAGCAATAAGAAGAGAAGTTTCTTGAGTCCATAAAGTATTATTTTACGAAGTAGTAGCTGGCCCGGATTGGGAAGTATGGGAGTGATTGAAGATTTGTAGGGAACGGTGCATTGATGAAGGAATGATGACACATAAATTGCCACACGGGCAGGATGAATTATTGGTGCAAGACTGAAAAATTATGACATAGGATGCCGGATAAAAGCTGGACTTCCCTGATAATCAGTGCCAGTTAAACATTGAACCTGCACAGAAGATTTTATTTATTTATTTTATTTATTGTAGAGATCAGTTTTACAACCTTTGAGTCAAAGACTCGTTTACAAAGGTACCCCGTCAAAAAAAGGGGGGGGGAGACAACAATAGTGCGAGGTTAGGACATGGAGTGACGAACAGGTTAGAATACATAAAAATATACACTTAGAGAGAGCAGGCAGCGAGCTGCGCTGGATTAAAGCTTGCGTAAGGTACTACATTGGTGGAACAACAGGAGATGCATATTCAATTTGACAGCAAGTCACAAGCTAATAGGTACTAACTTTGGTAAAATAATAAGAGTTACATTATTCAAATTGAACATGTCACAAGCTGATATGTAGAGTTATAAGTCCGGTGGGGGGGGCTTGAGAAGGTTAGTAGGGACCGGCATAGGGCAGTAGGGGCCGGCATAGGGTAGCTACAGGCATTCACAACATCGGCTGTCAATAATGTATGCTGGTGGAGGGCAATTTTAAGCTGCCAATACCTGGGATCTTGGAGATAGTTTCAGGAAGGGAGTTAAACCAGGACGGGGCTAGGTGATGGAAAGATCTTTGGCAGCGAGAGGTCCTTGCTCTGGGAAACGTTGAAGGTGGCGGTGGCGGCGTACCGGGTTGGCAGGGACCTAGCAGCCCTCTGCAAAGGTCCAGAGACCCCAGGGGGGCAGAGACCTGACAAGGATTTTTTGGCCAGTAGGCAGGTTTGATATTTCAGTCTTTCCTCAAGAGTGAGTATTTTTGTGGCGGAGTATAGCAAACAGGTGTGGGTTCTGCTGTGGGCACCGGTAAGGAGCCTACATGCTTTATTAATAGAGGTCTGGACTTTGGATAAGGCAGAGGCATCAGCGGCAGCGTAAACAGGAGACCGTAGTCAGCCAGCGATAATACCGATGAGGTGATGGCTAGTTTAAGGCGGTTCAGGAGACAGTCTTTGTGGCGGTAAGAAGACCGATCCTGGAGTTCATTGCAGATGACAGAGCTTTAAGGTGGGCGTGGAAAGTAAGGCCGAGTGAAGGTGATGCCCAGGTACTTGTAGGATGAAACCTGCTCCAGAGGAAGGGTGCTGGTGGTGATGTGGAGGGAAAGTCCCTGGCATTATTTTGCCGATGAGAAAATAGCATGGACTTAGTTTTCTTTAGGTTCAGGACTAGGCGGTGATTGTTGAACCACTTTTCGGTTTGGAGGAGGCGCTTTGCAGTATGATTTGGAGTGGGAGTGGGTCAGGGTGTGATGCAAGGATAACAGCGTCATCAGCATAGAGTAGTATTTTACTGGAACAGGAGCTGGGAGGGTGTTCAGGAATAGGCTGAAAAGGGTCGGACCAGGATGGAGCCTTGGGGACACCGAGTGTGCTGAGGAAGGTAGGAGGAGGGTCCCATTTAGCTTGACTCTTTGGGACCTGTTGTGTGGTGAGCTTGCGAACCACTTCAGGGGGCCGCAGAGACCTAGTATACTGAGGGAGTTTAGTAGCAGGGGATGGCACACCGTGTCGAAGGCCTTGGACAGGTCAATAAAGACCGCCCCTGCAAGATGACCTTTGTCTAGTGCTGAGTGAATGTGGTGGGAGAATTCCAGAAGGGCAGTGGATGTGCTATGGCCAGGCGAAACCCGTGTTGCTCCGGACAAAGAAGGTTGTAGTTGGTGAGATATTCCAAGAGCTGTGTGTTTACTATTTTTTCTAAGGCTTTGGATAGGGGGGAAGGATGGAGATGGGCCTGTAGTTATTAGGCAGAGTGCGGTCCCCGGACTTATGGATGGGGGTTACTTCTGCATGCTTCCAAGCCTTAGGGAATTGGCCGAGGCATAGGGATTTGTTAATGATAAGCTCAGCGGGTGAGCATGACATCCAGCACGAGGCAAGTATCCTGGAGTCGAGAGGGTCATTGGTAGGGTTCTGAGAGGCAAGGCCTTTATTAAGAAGTTTGGCATCGTGGGGTGAGATCATTCGGAAGTGGAACTGCGGCCTGGGAATGGGAGCGTGGGTGGGTTGGCAACGGGTCTCGAAAATGGGCGGAGGACGCGCAATTAAGTCAGTGAAGGTTTTATTAAGGCAGTTAGCAATACAGGTGGGGTCAGTCGAGACAGTCCCGTTTATGACAATCTGGGATGGAGGGGGGGAGCAGGTCTTACCGTTTAAATCTTTAATGTTGTCCCAGAATGCTCTGGACGAGCCCCAGGAGGATGTCAACGTGGCCTGGTAGAATTTAGCTTTAGCCTGCTTGATTGCCCAGGTGCATTGATTGCGGGCTGCCCTGTAGGCTTGCCTGTCAGCAACCCTGCCGGAGTCCTTAGCTAAGTGCCAGAGGTTATCTCTCTTTTTTAGTTGTTGGATCAGCGCAGGAGTGATCCATGCAGCAGCCCGTTTTTTTATCCTACGAGTGTTGAGGGGTGCATACAGATCACAGGCGTGGTTGAAGGCCGTGGAGAGGTAGGTAAGGGCATAGTTAACGTCAGGAGTGCTGGCCAATGGGGACCAGTCGATTTGGGCGAGGTGACGTTTGAGGTTGGTGAGACCTCCAGGGAGGAAACTGGTGAGGGTCCTGCTGTACCCTGGGCAGAGGGTGGGGAGGACCAGAAGCAGATGACTGGGAGTGGTCACTGAGTGAGTCCATAAGGACATCAAGCAGACTACTTTATGAGGTCGGTTAGAGGATGACATCCAGGAGGGAGCTAGTTACTGTTACTTTGTTAAGTCTAGTGGGCTGGTGACCAGTTGGGACAGATCAAAGGCTGCAAGCTCATTCTTCAGATTATCTGCCGATGGGCTGAGCCAATTGGAATTTAAGTCACCCATAATTAACTGTTCAGCTGTCGGGGTAAGGTAGCCAGGTAGTCAAGGGAGAGGTGGCTGCAGAGTCTTTGTTCGACCCGGGGGTAGATAAACGCGCAGTTAGATAGAGTGGACGGCGTCCAGGGTAGGGGGTGATTTAGGTAATGGCTTGGCGCCCATGGTTAAAGCTCGGGTTGGGAAGGCAAGCCCGAGGATCGAGTTATGCTAAGTAGATAGCACACCCCCCTCCACGCCGGCCCATCCTATCGGCCCTGAAGATGGTAAAGCCAGGAAGGGAGATGGCAGAGTCAGGCGTGAGGGAGGAGAGCCAGGTTTCAGCAAGCATGAGAATATCCGGGGAGTGTTGGGTGACCCAACATTGGAGGGCTGCAGTTTTCTTAGGGAGACTGCATATATTAATAAAGGCGATTCGAAAGCCTTTGCCATCAGTGGGCAGAGGCATGGATGAGGTGACAGGCCCGGGGTTTGGGTTCACATTGCCGGAGAGCAGGAGCAGCAGGAGAATTAGGCGCCTCGCTTGGGGTTTGTAGTGCGCTTATACTATTACTAGGATAATCCCAGGAGATAGAGGGATCATTACTAAGATAAAAGGTACTTAGCAGTATGAGACAGCGTAACAAGGTATGATGCACGTTGTATGTCTCCATGTCCCTTGCTGCCCAATGACCCAACAGGTAGCAGGGCATGACTGGGGTAACGGGGGTTTGACGAATAGCAGTGGGATGAGAATAAACTAGGGCAGGTAAAGGGGCTACAAGTATAACAGAAATATGATGACAAGGGGTCTATAACTACCACCAAGGGGCGTGGTTGGAGGAGTAGGTTATAGGAACATTCCTGGTTGTAAAGAAACTACCAGTCTCCACCGCAGAATAAATGAACTATTTATGTCAAGCAGGATACACGATTTAATCACTGCCCCTAGTGATGAATAGATGGAATAGAAGTATATATTACTGAATCAGAAACAGAACAGCAATAGAAAAAGGTAGAGGTTTATAAGAATTTTATTTTATTTATCTGAAGTATCAGATTTACAACCTTTGAGCCATCGGCTCATTTACAAAGGTACCTTGTCACATGGAGGACAGACAAAAACAGAGAGTGTACAGTTGCAATGGAATAGCCGTCATGTATAGGTTACAGACATTGTTTACAGACATTATATACAGTTTTGGATACAGATATTTACATAAGCACAGAAAAACTTTGTTACCATGAGAGAGCATCTGTTACAGTATAATCCATTTTATTCATGAGCCAGAGGTGGATTAGACATTGCTGTAAGAGGTGACAGTCCATAATGGACTTTGTCAGAGGTTTGGGCCCTAGAGGGCATGAAACATTGACTTTGACTTTGTCGGCAGATAAGGACCGCTAGGCCCATCTAGTCTGCCCATTTCCCTACCTACAGGATAGGCCACAGATCCTAGTTAACCAACAGCCTATTTCTTCCTACCCCCCGCAAGAATTGTCTTATGTCTGTCCCATGCATTCTTGAATTCTCCCACAGTTTTAGACCCCACAACCTCCTCAGGAAGGCTGTTCCATGCATCCACTACCCTCTCTGTGAAATAATACTTCCTCACATTGCCCCTGAACTGCCCTCCTTCTATCTTTAAATTGTGTCCCCTTGTTCTTGCAAGTCTCTTTTTCTGAAAAATGCTACCCTCTTGGACTTTGTTGATTCCACTGAGGTACTTAAAAGTTTCTATTATGTCCCCTCTCTCCCTTCTTTCCTCAAGGGTATACATATTAAGCTCTTTTAGTCTCTCCTCATACGGCTTCTCTTGCAGACCCTGCACCATTTTAGTTGCCCTCCTCTGGACTGCCTCTATCCTGTCTATGTCCTTGCGGAGATGAGGTCTCCAGAACTGGACACAGTACTCCAGATGGGGTCTCACCAACTGTCTGTACAGAGGGATAACAACTTCCTGTTTTCTGCTGCTGATGCCTCTCCCTATACATCCCAGTATACCCCCAGCCCTCCCTACCGCCTTCTCACATTGCTGGTGTAACCCCCTGCAAATGGGGGTTCCCAAAAGACTTCAGGAGCTTGCTTGAATGCTCTAAGCCTGAATGGTGTTTGGCGTTTAGCCATTTATCAGTAGTGTTTTAGAACCTCTGGTACTGTCTCTTTAAGAGCTGTCTGCTTGCAGACATAATTATGTGTAGGGGGACTGTGTGTTTTTTGATTGAGTACCACCCAAACTGCTGCCAATTCACTCCATTTTTGCAGTCACTAGGAGTGCAAATGGAACTTATCTGAAAGATGTAACTGTTTGCTCTGAAATCATTTACAGTAATAATGAAATTGCAGTTTGTCTAACCTGCTTTTTGCAGTCAGAACAGTGTCTGCCTAGTTCCCCATTCTGGTTTTGAACTGCTGAACTGGACCAATCAGTGTGAGGTAAAGCTAGCTCTAAAATGGTGCCTTGACCGAATCAGAACTTGACTCATAATCTGAGCCAGCCACAAGAGGATTGTATAGGCAGTGACTCTGGGAGATGTAGTTTAGACTTCAGTGCCTTTTGGACCAACAGCAGCAGTCTATTGTGAGTGACAGCCAATCCAGTCAAGAACTGGGAGGAACTCAAAGGAAGTCCCGGTTTTGTCGGTTGGAGTTTCAGTTGAGCTTTGGCAGTGAAGAAGGAAGGAGCCCTGTGCTTTTCAGTGTGCAGTTTTAGTCAAAAAACGGTGTAAGGCCCAGAGTTCCGGTCTGCAGCGTGTGTAACTGCTTGTTAGGACTGAATCAGTCCTGTGAAAAGAATCAAGGATCTCTGAAGAGTAGAAACCAGGCTCACCCTGTAGAAGACTGGAGAAATTATTGAATTGCACTCGGTCTGTCAGGAACTGAATCTGCTGTGTGTTCTCCCGGTATTGTGCAGTAATTGCGATCGGGATAGAGAAGCAGCCTGCCTGGTAGTAGTATTCTTTTTTTTTTTTTTTACACTATAAATGTGTGAAGAGTCTCTTGGAGCTCAAGAGTAGCCCTGCTGATATTGAAGGACCCTATCTTATTTGGAGGTCGTGGAGTACTAATTCAGGGTCGCCCCTGTTGAATTGCCACATTAAATCCAAATGGAATTACTGTACTGCTGACTGTTTAATTTTCCTTTTCTGTGTGAAAGGGCCCCTACCAGCTGCCACGGTTTGGACTAGCCACTAGGGCTTGGGTACCCAGGGACAGTAACTGATAGGGATAGGCCTGTACACAGAGCCATAAAGTAGATTAGTAGTGATAAGCTAATTAACCTGATTTCCGCCCCTTGTTATATCCCCTAAATAAATCAGAGCTGCTTATTTCAGCAAAGTTATACTGCTTGAGGTATTTGTCTTGTTAAAGTACTGTACTGTGATTGTTGCACTGTATCTCATTTCACAGGAGGTCCCAGTGCCGGAACCAGTCCTGGGGTAGAGTGTATACTGTGAAGGTAATTCTGATATATTGTGTGGGGCCACTAGTGGGAAGAAAGGGTTGCAGTGTCCCAGAGGGCTGTGACCAAGTTAGTTTAACTATGCAAACCCTGACCTCTGGGTGGAGGCACCGCCATTGGATCCAGGCCCTCAACCTGTTAGTGGCAAATCAGGCAGGGGTAGTAGCCCCTGGGATAGCGCCATCTAGGGTTACATCTTGAGGCTCACCGCTGGGATTGTGTGTCCTCTGGTGGCCATATTCACAACCACTGTTAAGAAAAAAATGGGTACTGACAGAAGTGGCTGTGCACCGGCTGGTGGAGTGGTGTACTGAGGAGAGATCGACCCCAAAATGCTATGCTTATCCTGGACATCCCCTGGTATCAATCACGGACACTGTGCAGGGAGTACTTTCCAAGGTGGAAGGTTTACAAAACCGTGGTGGTGGGTGGCATGCTAATCTGCTCACCCACACTTTCCTGGCCCTAGTAGAGTTTAAGGATCCCATAGATAGCTCCAAAGTGCCACAGACCATTACCCCAGAGGGAGCCCTCACTGCTTGGAGAGTGATAACTAAGGACAGTAAAGACCTGGGGAATCAGCCCCCACCACTATCTGAAACTTTTGAGAGAAATTTGCTAAATGGTTGCTGGGAGAAGGAAAACTGTGGAGGACTTGAAGAAACTATTCTGCCACCTGGGTGTTCCTCCCAACACCCTCTCCTGCTCCAGTGCCCGTAATGGTGGCTGAACCAATGCAGACTCTATTTCTGCACCTGCCATTAGTCACGACTCTTACCGAAGGTTGAGGATCTTCTCTGGCACCCCCCACCCCCAGGGGAGGATGACTGGGAGACCTGGATAGAACTATGTTGCCCCCAAGTGCTAGAATGGCTACGCTGCCGGACGGAGCGAAGAGGGTTAGTGAGAGCCTCCGAGGTCCTGCCCTGGCTACCATCCGTGCTAAACGGGCCAGTAACCCTGAAGGACCTGCACAGGTCATCTTGAGGCCTTGGAGAATGTGTATGGAGCCCAGATTCTGATGAGGACCTATGGTGGAGAGTAAGAAATGCACAACAGTACCAAGGGAGTTGTTGTCTGTGTGTATGTCTCGGCTGGAAAAATTGTTGCAAGAATGCCTCAGAAAGGGTAGTTTGCCAGCTTGAACTGGACCGAACCAGACTGGACAGAACTTAAGTCTGCCCCTTCTCAGAACTGCTGTTGCTTCAGTTACGCCTGGCAAATCGACTGGAACTCCCACCTCCTATGATGAGTTAATGAGAGAATCGAGGAGTTGAGAAAAGGCGACCTCGGGAGGACCTGCACCAACAGCTGTGGCTACGACCCGAGTGACTGAGGGTGACCCATCAAGTGAAGTCCAGGGCAGAGGTTGACAGTCAATGAGTGCTCTGACAAGGAAAAGATATGCCACAATGGGGCGAACTGTTGAGAGAGATCCAGGAATTAAAAACAGTCCTTTATGAAGGCCACGCAAATGCAGACTGACCTATATCCGACTGCATCTGCTATGGGGTGGGGGTACCCACCCATGTATCTCCTGCTGATAACAGCTCCAAACCTCAATTCCTTGACCATGGCAGTGGAGAAACTGACGAGATGTCTCCAAATGCTTATCATGCATGAACAGAGATGGCACCCAGGTTTCCAGTTAGTAATACCCCGCCCTGGCTCCCAGTGTGGAGCCTCGGCCAGCTCAAACTCCAGAAAGTATGTTTTGCTATAATTGTAGGAAAGATGGGCACATGAAAGGAATGCCAGTCCCCAAAGACACTGACAAAGTTGCAATAGGCTACAAGGAGAGCTTCAGAGAACAAATCAGTGGTTAAGAGGTGCACGACATGATCCCAGTGAGGGCACCAAAAATGCTAACACGTCGCTTTGTGGCAAGGTCAGTTGCCCAGGCCCCACTACCGCCTCTCAGACTGGTCCAGAATAGTGGGTCCTCCATGGAGACCACTGTAAGGTGAATGGAGTGTCTACAAGAGCTGTATGAACAGTGGCCCCAAGTGACAATTATGTTCCAGGATTGGTATCAGAAGCATTTGTCAGACGTACCCTTACAACCATTAGAAGGACTGCATGTATGGGGTTGAGGTGAGAAGGCCTACCCCTATTCCGGGTATATCGAATTTGGCTGTCTTTCCCTCACCTCCGTGGCTGGAGTGGCCGAACAAGTAGAGACCCACAGCCTGTGTGTCCCCCCACTGGACTGTAGATGGTGTCCTTTGTTGATTGGAACAAATGCTCATATGTTCGGAAGGCTGGCACAGTTGTGTTATGAAAAACAGGGGTCAAAGACTAGTAGAGCTTTGAAGATTCCGGCTTTAATTAAGAAGGCCTATGAGGCACAGAGATGCTGAAAAAAACAGAACCAGAGGAACGGTCGGAATTGTATGGAAGAAGGATCCTGAGTCTCTGATCCTGGCGCCAAATACCCAGTGTACCTTACAGGGAGAGGTCCGTATCAGAAAGGATGTTAAGAATAAAATATTAATGTTGGATGCACCAGGCGATGAATTGCCAGAGGGACTGCTGGTCCAAACTAGTATTTTGCCGCTAGGCCCATGCTTATGCCAGAAGGGTAATGGTCCAAGTTCATAATGTGTCTGAAAGAGACATCGAGTGAACTAGAGGTTGCATCCTGGCTAACTGCATTGTGCAGACACTGCAGTGCTCCCAGCAGCAAGAGTTCAAGGAAGAATGACAAGCAACGCCTGACTTGTTTGATTTCGCGACACCCGCTGCCAGCTGAATGGAAAGTGAGGATCAGTGAGAAGCTTGCCCAGAGAGACCAGGTGTTTTCTTTAAAGGAATGGGATGTAGGATGCGTGCAAGGAGCTGAGCACAATATCCGCTGCATGACGAAAGACCATTTCATGAGAGGTCTCGGCGCCTGGCACCTGCTGACATAGATGATGTGAGGCAGCATCTGCAAGATGTTAGCTGCTGGTGTGTACAAGAATCAGAAGCCTTATGCTTCCCCCATTGTGGTAGTGAGGAAAAAGAATGGAACAGTAAGGATGTGTGTGGATTATCGCCTTAAACCGACGGACTATCCCTGATCAGTACACAATGCCCCGGTATTCAGGATGCTTGACTGCCCTATAACGGGGAGCAAGGTACTTCTGTGCTGGATCTCCGCGAGTGGGTACTACCAGATCGATGGCCCAGAGGACGTGAGAAGAGGCGCCTTTATCTGTCCTTGGCTTCTATGAATTCATGAGGATGCCTCAAGGGTTTCAGGTGCCCAGACACTTTTCAACGATTGATGGAGTGTGCAGTGGGGACATGAACTTACTAGAGTGCCTGGTATACCTAGATGATGTTATTGTGTTTGGCAGCTCACTGGAGGAACATGAAAGCAGATGATTTAAGGTATTGGACCGACTGGAGGACTTTGTGTCAAACTGTCCATTGATAAGTGTCAATTCTTTCAAACATCAGTAAAGTATGTGGGACACATAGTATCCACCAGGGAATAGAGACCGCACCAAGCAAAGTTGAGGCCTTGACCACCTGGCCACAGCCCAAAATCTAAAAAGAACTGCAAAGATTCCTTGGATTCTGTGGTTATTATCAGTAGCTTCATCAAGGACTATTCAAGAGTGATCCGCCCTTTACTTAACCTTACTCAAGGGTATCCCCAACCCACAAAAATACCAAAAGTCAGCGTCCCTCAAGACTGAAAGAGTGTATTTTCATCCGAGTGAAGTATTTGGGCCCGCTGGACTCCCTGATTAATGAGACTGCTTTCATGAGATCATATATCAACTTACCCATGCTCCAGTGCTGGCCTATGCCGATCCAAGAAAACCTTACGTCCTGCACACTGATGCTAGCTTGCAAGGGTTGGGGGCTGTGTTGTACCAGAAAGCACGAGAATGGCCTGAGACCAGTGGCCTTTGCCAGTAGAAGCCTGACCCCCATCCGAAAAGAACTATCCTGTACATAAGTTAGAGTTCCTAGCTTTGAAGTGGGCTATTGTTGACCAATTCCATGAGTACTTGTATGGGGCTAAAATACTGTAAAAACTGACAATAATCCTTTGACCTTATGCAGACCTCAAGCTAAGTTGGATGCCACTGGCCATAGGTGGCTTTCTGCATTATCTACATATGACTATGCTCTCGAATACCGAGCAGGTCTGAACCACATAGATGCTGCTGCTCTCTCCCGAGGCCTGTTCCCCAGAATGATTGGGTCGATTGGCAGAACCTGACATTGGACACTCTGCCGAGGTTGACAGGGAGGAACAAATGTCCCGCAGGACGCAGTGGACTGCATGAGTGGATTGCTTGGGACCCTCTGAGAATTGCATACCTGCCTTATTGCCACTTTTCTGCAATAGACATTGGTGCACTGCCTCAGCTGGACAGTGACAGTATTAGCGGCGGGCTCAATCCGCCGATCCCATGATCAAAGCAGCTTTAGAAGCCCTCTATACTGGAAAAGATGTGTCAAATTACGCCCACTGATTTGAGAACTGCACTTATACAAAGAAGGTCCTAAGTTGAAACTGATCAATAAACTGTTATACAGAGAAACAGTGAAGACAGAGGGGGACAAGTAGACAAACAACAACTAGTGCTGCCCACTGCCTTCGAGACTCAGTACTGAGGTCCTTGCACAACCACATGGGGCAACCTTGGTATAGACAGAACACTTGACTTGGTGGAGATCCAGATTCTGTTGGCCTAAGATGGGGTTGATGTGGAGCAACACATTCGAACTTGTAGTCGCCAAGCTACAGAGGAAAGCTTTGCTCCCAGAGGCTGCCCTTGTTAATATCACCACCAGTACACCCATGGAGCTGGTCTGTATTGATTTTCTGAGTTTGAGTCAGATCAAAGAAATATCAGTAATGTGCTGGTGGTCACTAACCATTTCACGAGATATGCCCAAGCTTTCCCCACAAAGACCAGAAAGCATCCACTGTGGCCAAAGTACTTGTAGAAAACTTTTTGTTCACTATGGGGCTCCACAAAGTCCATTCTGATCAAGGGAGAGACTTTGAGAGTCGTCTGATCAAAGAGATGCTTTCTCTGTGGGGAGTCGAAAGTCCAGAACCACTCTTTACCACCCCAGGGGACCCACAGCCTGAGCGTTTCAACGGCACACTTTGCTAGATATGCTAGGCACCCTGCACCCAAAGGACAAGCCTAGATGGAGCCAACAAATTAGCACCCTGGTACATGCTTATAACTGCACCAAAAGTGATGCCACTGGATTCTCCCACAGCCTGATGTTTGGAAGAGAAGCTCGACTACCAGTAGATGTGTGTTTTGGGGTCTCTCCTGATGGGGTTCAAGCTGACAACTATTTACAGTATGTGCAAAAGTTAAAGGCCCAGCTAACTCCATGAATGCCAACTAGCTCAAACCATAGCTGCCAAAAAAATCTGGCCAACAAAGAAAGGTATGATAAAAAGGTGAAGCACAGGAACTCCAGGAGGGAGATCGGGTATTGCTAAGAAATCTGGGACTGCATGGCAAGCACAAGATTGCTGACAGATGGCACCATCTCCTCACATTGTAGTGGGCAAACTAGATGATCTGCCAGTGTACAAAGTAAGGCCTGAGAATAATTCAAAAGATGTAAAAACAATGCATAGAAATCATTTACTGCCCATTGGACAAATCTTAATTGAGTCTGAGCCTGAAGAGCATCCTCTGGACCAGTGACTAGAGCTGCTGCTAAGAAAAAGATCAAGAAAGTCTGCACCTACAGAAGCAAAGAGTAAAAGTGTTCCCTCCACAGAGTCCCAGTTGAGCATGACTGTCAGTCCGCACATCGGAAGAAAGTGAGAGTGACTTTGAATACTATCCTTCTACCAACTGAGTCAATTGTTTGGAACAATCCCTAGTCAATACTGGAGATGAAGCTGGGCCTTCTGGACTGTCACAAGCCCCAAGCTTCATCCTGAACCAATGCTCCAGAAAGTGAAGTGCAAAGCATCAGATCAGATGAAATGGAATCTCATTGTGCATGGTTGACTGTTTGTGAGCTTTCAGGGAGGAAAATGATAGATTAGGAAAGACTGGTGATAACTGGAACAAGAAGAGTATTTTGAGTGCCCTGGGACAGTCCACTTGCCAGTGTCCGAAAGCCTCCATGAGCCAGGCCCACTGTTGTGGACTCAGAAACTGTAACTCCTGGAGCTGGAAAGTGCCCCCAAGTTCTAGCCTCTCTACCCCATGGAGACTCCCTGACAAGTGAGGATAATGCTGAAATGAGAACTCAGAGTGCAGAGACTGTAACCAGTTCCTCCTAGAAAGACTAATTAGAGCTGCAAAGCTATACCTTGGTGCACCTCGGTTATGATTCACTTGGGAGGCCTGTGGACTTGCCTCTCATGTTGTCCACAAAGGAGGAGTGTGTCCCCGAGCTCATTACCCAAACTGAGCATCAGTGCTAACTCCAAGTTACTTGTGTTGCTCCTCTGAAGTATGGTGCCTTGCCGTCCAGCCCCAAGGTAACTGATAGGGAAGGCCCCTCTCTTCAGGTTTCATGTACAAGAGGTAATAACTTGAGTTATGGTACAATGTGTATGTAATACTGTGTAAAGAGTGACGATACTGCAATGTTTCAGGAAATGTGTTCTTGGTAAAATGATATATTGACTGATGATTACATATGCGAGCCTAATGCAAATGTATATGGTTGCAGTTGAAACTTATAGATACATCCTTGACGGGACGTCAGCTTTCCCAAACTAGGAAGGGTGTAACCCCCTGCAAATGGGGAGTTCCTAAAAGCTTCAGGAGCTTGCTTGAATGCTCCAAGCCTGAATGGTGTTTGGCGTTTAAGCTCATTTATCCAGTGAGTGTTTTTAGAACCTCTGGTACTGTCTCTTCAAGAGCTGTCTGCTACCAGACATAATTAGTATGAGAGGGACTGTGTGTTTCTTTGATTGAGTACTACTAAACTGCTGTAATTCACTCCATTTTGCAGTCACTAGGAGTGCAAATGGAACCTATCTGAAAAATGTAACTGTTTGCCAGAAATCATTTACAGTAATAATGAAAGTATGCAGTTTGTCTAACCTGCTTTCTTTTGCAGTCAGAACAGTGTCTGCCTAGTTCCCCATTCTGGTTTTGAACCGCTGAACTGGACCAATCAGTGTGGGAGTAAGCTAGCTCTAAAATGGTGCCTTGGACGAATCAGAACTTGGACTCATAATCTGAGCCAGCCACAAGAGGATTATATGGGCAGTGACTCTGGGAGATGTAGTTTAGACTTCAGTGCCTTTTTGGACCAACAGCAGCAGTCTATTGTGAGTGAGAGCAATCCAGTCAAGAACTGGGAGGAACTCAAAGGAAGTGCCCGGCTTTTGGGTTGAATTTCAGTTGAGCTTTAGCGGTGAAGAAGGGAGGAGCCCTGTGCTTTTCAGTGTGCAGATTTAGTCAAAAAAGCGTGTGTAAGACCCAGAGTTCCGGGTCTGCAACTTGTGTGGCTCTTGTTAGGACTGAATCCGTCCTGTAAAAAAGAATCAAGGATCTCTGAAGAGCAGAAACCAGGCTCACCCTGAGAAGACTGGAGAAAGTGATCAGAGCACTTTCCGGTCTGTCAGGAACTGAATCTGCTGTGTGTTCTCCGGGTATTGTGCAGTAATTGCGATCGGGATAAGAAGCAGCCTGCCTGAATATAGTACTCTTTTTTTTTTACCATATAAATGTGTGAAAAGAGTCTTGGAGCTCAAAGAGTAGCCCTGATGATTGAAGGACCCTATCTTATTTGAGGTCGTGAGTACTAATTCAGGTCGCTCCCTGTTGGTGCCACATTAAATCCAAATGGAATTCACTGCTGCTGACTGTTGTTTTCCTTTCTCTGTGTGAAAGGCCCTACCAACTGCCACGGTTTGGACTAGCCACTTGGGGCTTGGGTACCCAGGAACAGTAACTACAATGAGGAAGGCCTGCACAAGTAGAGACATAGATAATTATTGAGTGATAGCTAATTAACCTGATTTCCCCGTCCTTGTTATATCCCTAAATAAATCAGAGCTGCTTGTTTCAGCAGTTATACTGCTTGGTATTTGTCTATGTTAAAGTACTGTACTGTGATTGGCACTGTATCTCATTTCACAGGGGAGTCCCAGTGCGGAACCAGTCCTGGGAGTAAGTGTATACTGTGAAGGTATTTGATATATTGTATGGGCCACTAGTGGGAAGAAAGGGGGTGCAGTGTCCCAGAGGGCTGTGACCAAGTTAGTTTAACTAGTGCAAACCTGACCTCTGGGTGGAAGACGCCCGCCATTGGATCAGGCCCCTCAACCTGTTAGTGGCAAATCAGGCGGGGTAGTAGCCCCTGAGATAAGCGCCATCTATGGGTTACACTAGCTAACCTTAAGGTCATCTGATATACGATTACCCAGGTCCCTTTCCTTTTGTTGTTGTTACTACTACCTCCCACCCATTATGTATATTCTTCCCCTGGGTTCTTGTTTCCCAGGTGCATTATTTACACTTCTTTGCATTGAATCCTAGCTGCCATACTTCTGACCATTCCTCCAACCTTGCCAAGTCCCTTTTCATCCTTTCACGCCTCATACATGTATCAACCCTGTTGAATTTTGTGTCATCTGCAAAAAAGGCATACTTTCCTTCCAGTCCTCTGCAATGTCACTGATGAAGACATTAAAGGACTGGACAAATACTGAACTGCGGTAACCCACTAGTAACCCCCACTTTCTTCAGAATGGACTCCATTTACAATTACCTTCTGTATCCTGTTGTCCAGCAAATGTTTTACCCAGGCTACCACCCTGGGTCCCACTCCCAGGCTGGTTAATTTGACTATTAATCCTTTTGTGTGGGACTGTGTCAAATGCCTTGCTAAAGTCTGGAAGTGAGCCATAATCACAGCCCCTCTGGTCTCACTACTTTGGTCACCCAGTCAAAGAAATCTATGAATTAGTCTGACATGACCTTCCCACTGTGAACCCATGCTGCCTTTGGTCCTGTGCTCCCTGGCCTCTAGGTACTAGACTATTCTTTCCTTCTACAGTGACTCCATTACTTTCCCTACCACAGAGGTCAGACTGACCGGGTCTGCAGTTTCTCTTACTCTGTCTTGGACACACGGCCAGAGGGAATCACATCCGCCTTCCTCCAGTCCTCAGTACCACCATCCTCCCATGATTTATTAAAGAGTAGTCAGTGATTTCACTAGTTCCTCATAATTCTTTTAGAATTCTGAATTGAATTCCATCAGGACCCATTGCTTTGTCCACCTTCAGTTTTAGGAGTTCTTGCAGAACCACTTGCTTCTGTGGCTGGGATGACCCCCACTCTATCAGAGTGCTTCTGTTAGTGGATTAGGCTTCCCCTCTTTTGAATACTGAAAATATTAGTTCCGTGTCCTGCTTTCATTTCCCCTAACCCACTGTTCATTCTATTCCGCTACTATCCCTCCCTTTGTCTTTCACGCTCGCTGATGTACCTATAAAAAGGTTTCCCCCTTCAACTGAGTTGGCTATCTTTTAAGTAATTTGGGCCTTTGTAGCCTGACTTCCTCCCTGCTTCTGCTAACTGATACAGCTCTCTGTCCTGCTCCTTCTGTGTTTCCTTATACTTCCAGAATGTATCTTTTTCTTCCTCACTTTACCACCTCTTTTGAGAACCTAGTACTTTTTCTTTGTTTGATACATTTACTAGCTTCACACAAAACGTGCTCTGTGTAATTTAATAATTCCCATTGTTGCTCCACCTCCTTCTAGCCTGTTTGCTAATTGCTTTTCTAGGCACTCTCCCATACTTGCAAAGTCAACACTCTAAAGTCCAGTACCCTCACTTTTGTGAAGCGACTCTGTAGCTGAGGTTTCAACATGAACCACTGTTTGATGGTCACTTGTCCCAGATGGCCCCACTTCTGAAGAGATCTCACTGCCCCGTTTGATACGAGGTCTAGATTGCTCCTCACGAGTGGGTTCTGAAACTAGCTATTAATGCCGCCACCTGTAGGGCATCAAGAATAGCTCTGCTCTTGGATATGGCTGCAGCAAATGCTCAATTAACATCTGTATTCAGGTCTCCCTCAAACTGCTTGGAGAGTGATAACTAAGGACAGTAAAGACCCGGGGGAATCAGCCCCACCACTATCTGAAACTTTTGAGGAGAAATTTGCTGAATGGTTGCTGGGAGAGGGAAACTGTGGAGGACTTGAAGAAACTATTCTTGCCACCTGGGGTGTTCCTCCCAACACCCTCTCCTGCTCCAGTGCCCGTAATGGTGGCTGAACCAATGCAGACTCCTATTTCTGCACCTGCCATTAGTCACGACTCTTACCGAAGGTTGAGGATCTTCTCTGGCACCTCCCACCCCCAAGGGGAGGATGACTGGGAGACCTGGATAGACTATGTTGCCCCCCAAGTGCTAGAATGGCAATGCTCGGAAGGCGAAAAGCGAAAGAGGGTTAGTGAGAGCCTCCGAGGTCCTGCCCTGGCTACCATCCGTGCTAAACGGGCCAGTAACCCTGAAGCGACTGCACAGGCCTATCTTGAGGCCTTGGAGAATGTGTATGGGAGCCCAGATTCTGATGAGGACCTATGGTGGAGAGTAAGAAATGCACAACAGTACCAAGGGGAGTTGTTGTCTGTGTATGTCTCTCGGCTGGAAAAATTGTTGCAAGAATGCCTCAGAAAGGGTAGTTTGCCAGCGATTGAACTGGACCGAACCAGACTGGACAGAATCCTTAAGTCTGCCCCCTTCTCAGAACTGCTGTTGCTTCAGTTACGCCTGGCAAATCGACTGGAATCCCCACCCTCCTATGATGAGTTAATGAGAGAAATTCGAGGAGTTGAGAAAAGGCGACCTCGGGAGGTACCTGCACCAACAGCTGTGGCTACGACCCGAGTGACTGAGGGTGACCCATCAAGTGAAGTTCAGGGGCAGAGGTTGACAGTCAATGAGTGCTCTGACAAGGAAAAAGATATGCCACAATGGGGAACTGTTGAGAGAGATCCGGGAATTCAAAACAGTCCCTTTATGAAGGCCACCTCAAGTACGGGCCCTGACCTATATCCGACTGCATCTGCTATGGGGTGGGGTACCCACCCATGTATCTCCTGCTGATAACAGCTCCAAACTCAATTCCTTGACCATGGAAGTGGAGAAACTGACGAGATGTCTCCAAATGCTTATCACGCCGCAGACAGAGATGGCACCCAGGTTTCCAGTTAGTAATACCCCCGCCCTGGCTCCCAGTGTGGCGCCTCGGCCAGCTCAAACTCCAGAAAGTATGTTTTGCTATAATTGTGGGAAAGATGGGCACATGAAAAGGGAATGCCAGTCCCAAAAGACACTGACAAAGTTGCATATAGGCTACAAGGAGAGCTTCGGAGAAGAAATCAGTGGTTAAGAGGTGCACGACATGATCCCAGTGAGGGCACCAAAAATGCTAATTCACGTCCTTTTGTGGCAAGGTCAGTTGCCCAGGCCCCCACTACGCCTCTCCAGACTGGTCCAGAATAGTGGGTCCCTCCATGGAGACCACTGTAAAGGTGAATGGAGTGTCTACAAGAGCTGTATTAGACAGTGGCTCCCAAGTGACAATTATGTTCCAGGATTGGTATCAGAAGCATTTGTCAGACGTACCCTTACAACCATTAGAAGGACTGCATGTATGGGGGTTAAGTGAGAAGGCCTACCCCTATTCCGGGTATATCCGATTTGGCTGTCTTTCCCCACCTCCGTGGCTGGAGTGGCGAACAAGTAGAGACCCTAGCCTTAGTGTGTCCCCCACTGGACTGTATGATGGTGTCCCTTTGTTGATTGGAACAAATGCTCATATGTTGGAAGGCTGGCACAGTTGTGTTATGAAAACAGGGTCAAAGACTAGTAGAGCTTTAAGAGTTCCGGCTTTAATTAAGAAGGCCTATGAGGCACAGAGAGATGCTGAAAAAACAGAACCAGAGGAACCGGTCGGAATTGTATGGAAGAAGGATCCTGAGTCTCTGATCCTGGCGCCAAATGCCCAGTGTACCTTACAGGGAGAGGTCCGTATCAGAAAGGATGTTAAGAATAAAATATTAATGTTGGATGCACCAGGCGATGGAAAATTGCCAGAGGGACTGCTGGTCAAGCCTAGTATTTTGCCCGCTAGAGCCCATGCTTATGCCAGAAGGGTAATGGTCCAAGTTCATAATGTGTCTGAAAGAGACATTCGAGTAAACAGAGGTTGCATCCTGGCTAATGTGCATTGTGCAGACACTGCAGTGCTACCCAGCAGCAAGAGTTCAAGGAAGAATGACAGAGTAACGCCTGACTTGTTTGATTTCGCGACTCCCGCTGCCAGCTGAATGGAAAGTGAGGATCAGTGAGAAGCTTGCCCAGAGAACCAGGTGTTTTCTTTAAAGGAATGGGATGTAGGATGCGTGCAAGGAGCTGAGCACAATATCCGGCTGCATGACGAAGACCATTTCGTGAGAGGTCTCGACGCCTGGCACCTGCTGACATAGATGATGTGAGACGGCATCTGCAAGAGATGTTAGCTGCTGGTGTAATACAAGAATCCAGAAGCCCTTATGCTTCCCCATTGTGGTAGTGAGGAAAAGAATGGAACAGTAAGGATGTGTGTGGATTATCGCACCTTAAACCGTGGACTATCCTGATCAGTACACAATGCCCGCATTCAGGATGCTTTGGACTGCCTAAACGGGAGCAAGTGGTTCTCTGTGCTGGATCTCCGCAGTGGGTACTACCAGATCCCGATGGCCCCAGAGGACCGTGAGAAGACAGCCTTTATCTGTCCGCTTGGCTTCTATGAATTCATGAGGATGCCTCAAGGGTTTCAGGTGCCCCAGCCACTTTTCAACGATTGATGGAGCGTGCAGTGGGGACATGAACTTACTAGAGTGCCTGGTATACCTAGATGATGTTATTGTGTTTGGCAGCTCACTGGAGGAACATGAGAGCAGATTATTTAAGGTATTGGACCGACTGGAGGACTTTGGCCTTAAACTGTCCATTGATAAGTGTCAATTCTTTCAAACATCAGTAAAGTATGTGGGACACATAGTATCCACCGAGGAATAGAGACCGACCCAAGTAAAGTTGAGGCCTTGACCACCTGGCCACAGCCCAAAAATCTAAAAGAACTGCAAAGATTCCTGGGATTCTGTGGTTATTATCGGCGCTTCATCAAGGACTATTCAAGAGTGATCCGCCCTTTACTTAACCTTACTCAAGGGTATCCCCCAACCCACAAAAAATACCAAAAGTCAGCGTCCCTCAAGACTGAAAGAGTGTATTTTCATCCGAGTGAAGTATTTGGGGCCCGCTGGACTCCTGATTGTGAGACTGCTTTTCATGAGATCATATATCAACTTACCCATGCTCCAGTGCTGGCCTATGCCGATCCAAGAAAACCTTACGTCCTGCACACTGATGCTAGCTTGCAAGGGTTGGGGGCTGTGTTGTACCAAGAGCACGAGAATGGCCTGAGACCAGTGGCCTTTGCCAGTAGAAGCCTGACCCCATCCGAAAAGAACTATCCTGTACATAAGTTAGAGTTCCTAGCTTTGAAGTGGGCTATTGTTGACCAATTCCATGAGTACTTGTATGGGCTAAAATACTAGTAAAAACTGACAATAATCCTTTGACCTATGTGCAGACCTCAGCTAAGTTGGATGCCACTGGCCATAGGTGGCTTTCTGCATTATCTACATATGACTATGCTCTCGATCACCGAGCAGGTCTGAACCACATAGATGCTGATGCTTTCTCCCGGAGGCCTGTTCCCCAGAATGATTGGGTCCGATTGGCAGAACCTGACATTCGGGCACTCTGCCGGAAGTTTGACAGGAGGAACAAATGTCCACGGACGCAGTGGACTGCATGGTGGATTGCTTGGGAGCCTCTGAGAATTGCATACCTGCTGCTTATTGCCACTTTTCTGCAATAGACATTGGTGCACTGCCTCAGCTGGACAATGACAGTATTCAAGGGCTCAATCTCACGATCCCATGATCAAAGCAGCTTTAGAAGCCCTCTATGCAGGAAAAGATGTGTCCAAATTACTCCACTGATTTGAGAACTGCACTGTTATACAAAGAAGGTCCTAAGTTGAAACTGATCAATAAACTGTTATACAGAGAAACAGTAGACAGAGGGGACAAGTAGACAAACAACAACTAGTGCTGCCCACTGCCTTTGAGACTCAGTACTGAGGTCCTTGCACAACCACATGGGGCACCTTGGTATAGACAGAACACTTGACTTGGTGAGATCCAGATTCTATTGGCCTAAGATGGGGGCTGATGTGGAGCAACACATTCGAACTTGTAGTCGCTGCTTACAGAGGAAAGCTTTGCCCCAGAGGGTTGCCCCCCTTGTTAACATCACCACCAGTGCACCCATGGAGCTGGTCTGTATTGATTTTCTGAGTTTGGAGTCAGATCAAAGAAATATCAGTAATGTGCTGGTGGTCACTGACCATTTCACGAGATATGCCCAAGCTTTCCCCACCAAAGACCAGAAAGCATCCACTGTGGCCAAAGTACTTGTAGAAAACTTTTTGTTCACTATGGGCTCCACAAAGAATCCATTCTGATCAAGGGAGAGACTTTGAGAGTCGTCTGATCAAAGAGATGCTTTTCTCTGTGGGGAGTGCGAAAGTCCAGAACCACTCCTTACCACCCCAGGGGCCACAGCCTGAGCGTTTCAACCGCACTTTGCTAGATATGCTAGGCACCCTGCACCCAAAGGACAAGCCTAGATGGAGCCAACAAATTAGCACCCTGGTACATGCTTATAACTGCACCAAAAGTGATGCCACTGGATTCTCCCTACCGCCTGATGTTTGGAAGAGAAGCTCGACTACCAGTAGATGTGTGTTTTGGGGTCTCTCCTGATGGGGTTCAAGCTGACAACTATTTACAGTATGTGCAAAGTTAAAGGCCCAGCTAACTCATGCGTACCAACTGGCTCAAACCATGGCTGCCAAAAGAAATCTGGCCAACAAGAAAGTATGATAAAAGGTGAAAGCACAGGAACTCCAGGAGGGAGATCGGTATGCTAAGAAATCTGGGACTGCATGGCAAGCACAAGATTGCTGACAGATGGCACCATCTCCCTCACATTGTAGTGGGCAAACTAGATGATCTGCCAGTGTACAAAGTAAGGCCTGAGAATAATTCAAAAGATGTAAAAACAATGCATAGAAATCATTTACTGCCCATTGGACAAATCTTAATTGAGTCTGAGCCCTAGAAGATGCCCCTCTGGACCAGTGACTAGAGCTGCTGCTAAGAAAAGATCAAGAAGTCTGCACCTACAGAAGCAAAGTTAAAGTGTTCCCCTCCACAAGTCCCAGTTGAGCATGACTGTCAGTCCATATCGGAAGAAAGTGAGAGTGACTTTGAATACTATCCTTCTTACGAACTGAGTCAATTGTTTTGGGCAATCCCTAGTCAATACTGGAGACAAAGCTGGGCCTTTGGACTGTCTAAGCCCCAGCTTCATCCTGGAGCCAATGCTCCCAGAAAGTGAAGTGCAAAGCATCAGATCAGATGAAATGGAATCATTGTGCATGGTTGAACTGTTTGAGCTTTCAGGGAGGAAATGATAGATTGGGGCAGACTGGTGATACACCGAACAAGAAGAGTATTTTGAGTGCCCTGACAGTCCACTGCCAGTGTCCGAAGCTCTCCATGCGAGCCAAATGTTGTGGACTCAGAAACTGTAACTCCTGGAGCTGAAAGTGCCCCAAGTTCTAGCCTCTCTACCCCATGGAGACTCCCCTGACAAGTGAGGACAATGCTGAAAATGAGGCTCAGAGTGCAGAGACTATAACAGTTCCCCTAGAAAGACTGGTCGAGCTGTAAAGCCTGTGGTGCACCTCAGTTATGATTCACTTGGGAGGCCTGTGGACTTGCCCTCAATGTTGTCCATAAAGGAGTGTATGTGTCCCGAGCTCATTGCCCAAACTGAGCATCAGTGCTAACTCAAGTTACTTGTGTTGCCCTCTAAGTATGGTGCCTTGCCCCATCCAGCCCCAAGGTAACTGATGAGGAAGGGCCCCTCTCTTCAGGTTTCATGTACAAGGTAATAACTTGAGTTATGGTACAATGTGTATGTAATACTGTGTAAAGAGTGACGTACTGCAATGTTTCAGAAATGTGTTCTTGGTAAAATGATATATTGACTGATGATTACATGTGCGAGCCTAATGCAAATGTATATGGTTGCAGTTGAAACTTATGGGGGTACTTGCTTGCGCGGACGTCAAGCTTTCCCAAACCAGGAAGGTGTAACCCCCTGCAAATGGGGTTCCCAAAAGACTTCCAGGAGCTTGCTTGAATGCTCCAAGCCTGAATGGTGTTTGGCATTTAAGCCATTTATCAGTGAGTGTTTTAGAACCTCTGGTACTGTCTCTTTAAGAGCTGTCTGCTTGCAGACATAATTAGTTGTATGGGGGACTGTGTGTTTCTTTGATTGGTACCACTCAAGCTGCTGCCAATTCACTTCATTTTTGCAGTCACTAGGGTGCAAAGGGAACCTATCTGAAAGATGTAACTGTTTGCCAGAAATTATTTAGAGTAATAATGAAATTACAGTTTGTCTAACCTGCTTTCTTTGCAGTCAGAACTGTGTCTGCTAGTTCCCCATTCTAGTTTTGAACTGCTGAACTGGACCAATCAGTGTGGGGTAAGCTAGCTCTAAAATGGTGCCTTGGACGAATCAGAACTTGGACTCATAATCTGAGCCAGCCACAAGAGGATTGTATGGGCAGGTGACTCTGGGAGATGTAGTTTAGACTTCAGTGCCTTTTTGGACCAACAGCAGCAGTCTATTGTGAGTGACAGCCAATCCAGTCAAGAACTGGGAGGAACTCAAAGGAAGTGCCCGGTTTTGTCGGTTGGAGTTTCAGTTGAGCTTTGGCAGTGAAGAAGGAAGGAGCCCTGTGCTTTTCAGTGTGCAGTTTTAGTCCAAAAGCGTGTGTAGGCCCAGAGTTCCGGTCTGCAGCTTGTGTAACAGCTTGTTAGGACTGAATCCGTCCTGTGAAAAGAATCAAGGATCTCTGAAGAGTAGAAACCAGGCTCACCCTGTAGAAGACTGGAGAAATTGCTAGAATTGCACTCGGTCTGTCAGGAACTGAATCTGCTGTGTGTTCTCCCGGGTATTGTGCAGTAATTGCGATGGATACAGATGCAGCCTGCCTGGTATAGTACTTTCTTTTTTACTATAAATGTGTGAAGAGTCTTGTAGCTCAAGTGAGCCCTGCTGACATTGAAGGACCCTATCTTATTTGGAGGTCGTGAGTACTAATTCAGGGTTGCTCCTGTTGAATTGCCACATTAAATCCAAATGGAATTACTGTACTGCTGACTGTTTAATTCTCCTTTTCTCTGTGTGAAAGGGCCCCTACCAGCTGCCACGGTTTGGACTAGCCACTAGGGCTTGGGTACCCAGGGACAGTAACTGATAGGGATAGGCCTGTGCACAGAGCCATAAATGAATTATTAGAGTGATAAGCTAATTAACCTGATTTCCCCTGTCCTTGTTATATCCCCTAAATAAATCAGAGCTGCTTGTTTCAGCAAAGTTATACTGCCTGAGGTATTTGTCTATGTTAAAGTACTGTACTGTGATTGTTGCACTGTATCTCATTTCACAGGAGGTCCCAGTGCGGAACCAGACCTGGGGTAAGTGTATACTGTGAAGGTAATTCTGATATATTGTGTGGGCCACTAGTGGGAAGAAAGGGGTTGCAGTGTCCCAGAGGGCTGTGACCAAGTTAGTTTAACTATTGCAAACCCTGACCTCTGGGTGGAGGCACCCGCCATTGGATCCAGGCCCCTCAACCTGTTGAGTGGCAAATCAGGCAGGGGTGGTAGCCCGGGATAAGCGCCATCATGGTTTTACACTTGCTAACCCTTAAGGTCATCTGATATGATTACCCCCAGGTCCCTTTCTTTTTTGTTGTTGTTACTACTACGCTACCCCACCCATTGTGTATTCTTCCCCTGGGTTCTTGTTTCCCAGGTGCATTATTTTGCACTTCTTTGCATTGAATCTTAGCTGCCATACTTCTGACCATTCCTCCAACCTTGCCAAGTCCCTTTTCATCCTTTCCACGCCTCCTTGTGTATCAACCCTGTTGCAGATCTTTGTGTCATCTGCAAAAAGGCATACTTTTCCTTCCAGTCCCTCTGCAATGTCACTGATGAAGACATTAAAAAGGACTGGACCCAATACTGAACCCTGCGGTACCCCACTAGTAACCCCCTTTCTTCAGAATGGACTCCATTTACAATTACCTTCTGTGTCCTGTTGTCCAGCCAATGTTTTACCCAGGCTACCACCCTGGGACCCACCCCAGGCTGGTTAATTTGACTATTAATCTTTGTGTGGGACTGTGTCAAATGCCTTGTTAAAGTCTAGGTAGGCCATGTCCACAGCCCTCCCTGGTCTACTACTTTGGTCACCCAGTCAAAGAAATCTATTAGATTTGTCTGACATGACCTTCCCACTGTGAACCCATGCTGCCTTTGGTCCTGTGCTCCACTGGCCTCTAGGTACTCAACTATTCTTTCCTTCAGAAGTGACTCCATCACCTCTACCACAGAGGTCAGACTGACAGGTCTGTAGTTTCCTGCCTCTGTCTTGGACCCACTTTGTGAAGGGGAATCACATCCGCCTTCCCTCCAGTCCCTCGGGTACTGCCAATTATCCTCCCATGATTTATTAAAAGAGTAGTCATGATTTCACTAGTTCCTCCTTAATTCTTTTAGAATTCTGGGGTGAATTCCATCAGGACCTATTGCTTTGTCCACCTTCAGTTTTAGGAGTTCTTGCAGAACCCTTCTTCTGTGAAAGGACTGGGACTGACCCTCTATCAAGAGTGTTTTGTTAATTGGATTAGGCACTTCCCTCTTTCTTTGTGAATACTGAGCAGAAATATTCGTTCAGTATTCCTGCTTTTTTCACTTTCCTCTGCCCACCCACTGTTCATTCTATTCAGCCTCACTATCCCTCCCTTTGTCTTTCATTACGTCATGATGTACCTATAAAGGTTTTATCCTTCTTAACTGAGTTGGCTATCTTTCGTCAGTTTGGGCCTTTGCTAGTCTGACTTCCCTCCCTGCTTCCTTCTGCCTTAACTGGTACAGCTCTCTGTCCTGCTCCTTCTGTGTTTCCTTATACTTCGGAATGCTTATCTTTTCTTCCTGACTTTCACAGCCACCTCTTTTGAGAACCATAGTGCTTTTTTCGTTTTGATTTGTTTATTTGCTTCACAAAGGCTTGTTTGCTCTGTGATGGCAGTTTTGATAATTCCCCATTGTTTGCTCCACACCTCCTTCTAGCCTGTTTGCTAGTGCTTTTCTGAGGGCACTCTCCATCTTGCCAAAGTCAGCCTCCCTAAGTCCAGTGCCCTCACTTTTGTATGGCTTGACTCTGTAGCTGAGTTTAACATGAACCACACTGTTTGATGGTCACTTGTCCCCAGATGGCAACCCACTTCTAGATCTGAGATCCTCTCATGCCCCCGTTTGAGAGTCGAGGTCTAAGATTGCTCCCTCACGAGTGGGTTCTGAAACCTAGCTGTCTAATGCCTGCCACCTGTAGGGCATCAAGAATGGCTCTGCTCTTGGATGTGGCTGCAGCAAATGTGCTCCAGTTAACATCTGGCATATCTCAGGTCTCCATCAACAGTATCTCCCTTTCTCTGCCATTCTAAGAATGCCTTCTATCATATCCTTGTCCATTCCTTCCCCTGACATGGGGGTCTGTACCTAACCCCTGTGCGGATTGGTGCCTTCCAGTCTCAAGGTGACCCACAGTGCCTCCTCTCCTCCCTGTTTACTCTTTTGTTCAGTGGCTTTTATCCCTTCCTTTACATAGAGAGCTACTCCTCCCCCTCTTCTCCCCTGCCTGTCTCTCCTGTAGGTTATGTACCCTGGTATGTTAACATCCCAGTCATGGTTCTCTGTGTACCATGTTTCTGTGACTGCTACGATATCCAGGCATCCCTCTTCCATTAAGGCCATCAGCTCAGGGAGCTTGTTGTCCAGACTACGGGCATTGGTACTCATTACCCTCCATTTCCTGATGGCCTTACTCCCTTTTGCCCCATCCCTGTCCTTCTTGCCTTTGTCACTTTCTCCATTTACCCCTGCTCTTCTCCCTATCGACACCTCTATGTTGGTGTTTGCCACACTTACTACCGTGATTATTTGGGGGCTAGGATTTTCCTGCTCCTTTCCAGTGCCTCCCCCCTTGGCTAGTTTAAAAGCTTGCCAATGAAGCATTTAAACCTATCACCTAGGATCCTGGTTCCTCCTGGACAGATGCAGCCCATCATGCCAGTATAGGCTTGCATCACTCAGGTGGACCCCCAGTCCCCAATGAAGCCAATCCCTGAGCTCCACACCAGTTTTCAACCACTGATTGAATCCATGGTGCGGAACACCTAGCCTCTCCTATGCCATAGATGGGTAGCACCTCCGAGAAGGTTACCGTGCGTGGTACTTGTCTAAGGCCCCTCCCCAATTCCACAAACTCTTCCTGCACTTCTAAACCCTTTTCTTAGCCAGGTCATTTGTCCCTAGGTGGACAATGACATCCAGCTCCTCCCTGTGCAGCTGCTCGGCAATCCTGAGGATTCGCTTCCTGTCCCTGCAGCCATGGCGCCAGGCAGGCACTTACCTCCCTCTCCCTTCCTCCCCAGTTCTACCTTCCCTTACAATGGAGTCCCCACCAGGAGTTGTTTCCTTCCCTGCAGGGTCCCCTGCCACCCTCCTGTGGGTCTTCTTTGTGGAGGTTCCCAGCATCCTCCTTGTCTCCACTGTGGGTGCCTCCATAGAGGAACCACACTTTGCCAGAATGGCATCAGGAATTGTGGAGAGGTACAGTGGAGGATGCACCTCTGTTCCACCACCCCTCACCTCCCTGAGCCCACTATGGTCCAACCGCCCTCTTTCTTGGCAACCTCTGAGGCAATGGCAGTGGCACTGGTGGTCCCTGGATGGAAGAGGAGGTCCCACAAATCCAGGCCAACTCAGCCTGGAGATGAGCAACCTCCTCCCTCAGCCCAGAGAGGTGCCTGCAGATGGGACAGCACCGCATCCTCCAGAACATCTCCCGGAAGACTGCTGCTCCACAGCCACTGCACTGCACCACTCCAATCATGTATTATTTCTGGCCCCTTAACTGTTTGCAATCCTTACTCTTTCCTCTGTTTTTTCTCTCTCTCCTTACTTTCTGCCTGTGTGCCCTTTAAGCTCCTGATTGTCCTGTTCTGAGACAAGAATATCCTATATTTAGCAGTAGACCACTTACTTGCTCAGAGGCAGACCTCCAGCAGCTAGAGGGGGCCGGAGAGCTACTCTTGCCCTTCTAGGATGGTGGGTCCTTGGTGGTTCTGTGATCACTCACTTCCTGCCCCTAAACAGGAAGTTCCTTTTGTCAGTCAAATTCTGTGCCTATAAAAATAGAACTAGCTTGGGGGGGGGGGCCTGGAAGAGAGGGAAGGAGGGCAATATAGTCCCAGCAGAGAAGTTCAGTCACACAGCAGTCCTTTCTCCTGGTGTCTTCTGCCAAGCTATTAGCAGAAACTTTCTAAGGCAGTCTTTAAATGTAGCTTCCTTCTAGCTAAGCCACTCCCCCTACTTACCAGATCTTTCTACAAGAAATTTAAACCTCACAGCAGTTAAGTCCTTTCAGTCACCTGAGATTTACACCTAGATAACTCTTCAGATACCCATTCAGTTCAGTTAACCCAAACACACACTTTTTTTTTTTGTATGTTAGTTTTTTTACCCTAAATTAAAGGTCAAATACAAAAGTTCTTCTACTTTAGTCCCAGCAGAGAACTTCAGTCACACAGCAGTCCTTTCTCCTGGTGTCTTCTGCCAAGCTATTCAGGCTAGTTGCAGTTACAGGAGCAGACATTGAGGAGGTGGTTTCGGAGAGCGACTTTAAAAGGGGCAGTCTTGGGTGTGCTGTTGATGGTGGCTGGGAGTACATTAAACCAGACAGGGGCCCTGTACCAGAAGGATCTCTGGGCAAGGGAGGTTTTTACCCTGGGTACCGCCAGTATAGCTTTGTCCGAGTTGCGGGTGGAGATAGAGGGGGTGGCAAGTTGGAGAGAGGCGGTGACCCCAGGAGGGGAATGACCAAGCAGAATTTTCTTGGTCAGTAGGCAGGTCTGGTAATGGAGTCTTTCATTGAAGTTGAGGAGATTGGCAGTGGAATAGAGGGAGCAGGTGTGGGTGAGCCATGGGGCACCAGTTAGGAGCCTGCAGGCCTTGTTGAGGGAGATTTGAATTTTCTGGAGTGCGGAATTATCTGCTGCCCCATACACAGGGAGCCCGTAGTCCACTAGGGACAGTATAGAGGAAGTAATGGCAAGCCTAAGGGCATCAGGAGGGAGGCAGTATATTTGCCAGTAAAGGAGTCCAATCCGAGTGTTTGCGGTGGCCACTAGGGTGTTTATGTGGTCATGGAAGGTAAGGGCAGAGTCGAGGGTAAGCCCAAGATATTTTTAGATGGATACCTGTTCAAGGGGGTGCTGGGGAGGATGAGGAGAGATGCACTTTTCACTTTGTTTTGGTGGTGGGAGAAAATCATCGATTTCATCTTTTTTAGGTTTATGACCAGTCTACGGTCCTTGAACCATGTTTCGGCCTGGAAGAAGGCGTGTTGGAGGGAGTCCTAGAGGGGAGTAGGTTTATGATGCGAGGCATAGAGCACTGCATCATCCGCATAGAGTAGGATTTTTTCAGAGCAGGCCTTTGGCAAGGTGTTTAGGGAGAGGGTGAAGAGTAGTGGACCCAGGATGGAGCCCTGGGGCACCCCGGAGCGGACGGGTAGCGTGTCGGATAGGGTCCTGTTTATTTTGACGTATTGGGACTGGGTGGAGAAGTAACTGGCACACCATGCAGGGGTCCCATGGAGAAGCCAAGTTGGTAGAGGGAGTCAAGAAGGAGTGGATGGCGGACCGTTTCAAAGGCCTTGGAAAGGTCTATGAACACAGCTCCAGCAATGTTACCGGAGTCTAGGGAGGAGTGTAGGAAGATGGTGAATTCTAGGAGGGCTGTGGTAGTGCTATGGCCTGAATGGAAGCCATGCTGCTCCGGGCATAATATGTCATGCTTGGCTAGTATTCAGTGAGTTGTGTGGCAACCACTTTTCTAAAGCTTTGGGGGAATGGAGATGGGGCATAGTTACTGGGGGAGGATTTGTCACCACTTTTATGAATGGGGGTAACAACGGCTGTCTTCCAGGCACTGGAGAATTGCCCCAGGCAAAAAGGGATCTGTTGAGTAGGTCCATTAGAGGGACTAGGACCTCATCGAGGACTAGCCGAAGGAGCCTAGTGTCTAGGGGGTCATTGCTAGGGTTATTGCTGTTTAGTGCTTTTGGCGGGAATGGACGGGCTTCATGGGTAGATATTTTCACAGGAGTAAACGAGGGCGCTGCAGGGTTGGGGGTTGGGATTTGGGCACAGGGTCAAAGTAACAACTGGGGAGAACAGTGCTGAGATCTGTGAAGGTGGTGTTTAGACAGTTTGCTATGGTAAGTAGGTCAGTGGAAATGGTGCCGTCTGTGGAGAGCTGGGAGGGAGGTGGGGAGCGTGATTTCCCATTAAGTTCTTTGATATTACTCCAGAAGGTCCATGCAGACCCCCATGTGGCGGTGAGAGTAGTTTGATAGTGGTCCGCTTCGGCCTTGCGGATGGCTCGTGTGCATCCGTTGCGTGCGGCATTATAGGATTGTCTGTCAGCCAATCTGCCAGACTCTGTAGCTTTGTACCAGAGAGTGTCCCTTTCCCTCAGTTTTTGGAGTAGGGAGAGGGTGATCCATGGTGCATTTTATCTTTTGGTGCGGTGTTTGGTGAGTGGTGCATAGAGATCACAGGCCTTAGTGAAGGTCTGCATGAACAGATCGAGCGCAATGTCAGTGCTGTGGGCTATATTAATGGGGGACCAGTCCATTTGGGTAAGAAGTTGTTTAAGTTTTTTTAACCCCCTGGCCGGAGACGCCTTTGGAAGGTGGTTTGGGCTGTGGGTTTGGGGGTGGAGGAGGCCCATAGGAATAGGATGGGTGAGTGGTCGCTTAGGGAGTCGGGAATAACTTTTATATCCTGGATTTGTTGGGGGCGGTTAGAGATAAGATATCCAGGAGGGTGCTGGTACCAGTAGAAGGATGAAGTCTAGTAGGTTGGGTGACTAATTGGACCATGTCGAGGGCGGTGAAGGAGTCCTTCATTGGTGCGGCCGAGGGACCAAGCCAGTTGACATTTAGGTCCCCTACTAGTGACTGTTCAGCTTTGTGTGGGAGGATAGAGAGATAATCAGTGAGGGATGTGATGGCTGGCTTTTGGTTCTTAGGGGGTATATAGGAGACTGTGAGGTATAGTGGTCCCCTGGAGGGGTCTGGGATGATTTTTAGGGTGAGGGCTTGGGCTCCGTTTTTGAGCTTGGGGGGTGGAAGCATGAGGCCAATAATGTTATCTGTGATGTAGATCACACAACCGCCCCCACGTTTTTCCACCCAGTCTTCCCGGTATAGGGTGTATCCATGGGAGTAAGACAAAGGCGTCAGGAGTAGATTTGGAGAGCCAGGTCTCAACTAGTACAATGATGTCTGGTTGGTGTAGGGTGGCCCAGCATTGGAGCACTACAGATTGTTTTGGCAAGCTGCTTATGTTCAGAGGCAATGCGGAGTCCAGAGGACCTAGTTGGTGGACTGGTGGGGGCAGGGCCTGGATTAGGTTGGATATTACCAGAGAGGAGTAATAGAATGACCAAGATTCTAGCCATAGGGTGGCAGCTAGTTAACTTTTTGGTAGTACAGTACGTTGAGAGGAGGGGGAGGCCATAGTGGAGCAGGGGATGTGCAGGGTTTGGAGGATTGGGAAGACACAAAGGAGGTGGAGCCAAGAGGAGCCAGGGTGGGCGGCGGGGTTTGGAGGGCAGCTAGGGGGTGGATGCGGGGGGTCCAGGGTGCGATGACAAGGTGGGGGGGGGGACGAGTAATTCAGGAGAGATACGAAGGTGCAGTCCATAAAGGGCATGGGGTGAGGTCTGGCTGGTGGGAGGTGAGCCCCTGGGTGGTTATGAAGATGCGACACATAAAGAGGAAGTGAACAGACATGGTGCCTAGGTAGCCTTGGAGTCGGAACAAAGTGGTTGTGGGGGGGAGCCAAAAAACATTAGGAGTTTTAAAAACAAGCCAAGAGACATTAGCTTGACTTGTTGGCTTAGTTGCTGACTTTGGTGTCAAGTGTACAAGGTTTGAGGCCTGCAGTAATAATAATAATAATAATCTTTATTTTTAATGCGCCTTTCAAAAAGTCAAGGCGCAGAAGAGTTTATAAAATACATCCAAATAATATGTCATAATAAAAATTCGATAAAATAAGTAATATCAGCATCATAATAAAATACTAAAATCAGACCAGTTCAGCAGCATCCCTGAACGCTTTCCTCCACAAGAAGGATTTCAATGCTTGTTTAAAGCCCCCCACTGTCATGCACTCTCTAATCCAACGGGGTAGAGAATTCCAGAGGGTTGGTGCCACAAACATGAAGGCCCGGGCACCAGAAGATTTCAAGACTACCCTCGGAATCTCTAGCAACCCCTCGTTGGCTGAGCAGAGCGGTCGCTCCGGGATGTAAGGGACCAGAACCTCTTTCAGGTAGTCAGGGCCCAATCCGTGCAGGGCTTTGTAAGTCAGCAAGCCGACTTTAAAGGAGATCGCCACTGAACCGGCAGCCAGTGCAGTCCCCGCAGCACTGGAGTAATATGGGAGGAACGAAGTGTCCCAGTTAACAACCAGGCTGCGGAGTTCTGCACCAGCTGCAAGCGGCAGATATCAACACCTGGAAGCCCAGAGTAAAGGGAATTGCAGTAGTCCAAGCGCGAGGTCACAAAGGCGTGGATCAGAGTAGGTAGGTCTCCAGACGGAACAAGGTGCTTGATCCTAGCAATATTCCTAAGATGATAAAAGGATAACTTAACGACAGCCGACACTTGCGCACGCAGTGTGAGCTGGTCATCAAGAATTACCCCTAGGTCGTGCACCTGTTCAGAGATAGGGAGCTCAACATCCCCCAGGAATAAACCAGAGGGATGGTTTGTCCCCCACCCCCCTATCCGGCGACCAGGATCCACGACCATCACCTCCGTCTTTTCCGAATTCAGCTTCAGCCAGCAGGACCTCATCCATCCTTGGATTTCATTGAGGCAGTTATTAAACACCGAGAGTTCTCTATTCTGGTCAGGTGCAAAAGACAGGTAGAGCTGGGTATCATTGGCATAACAATGAAACTCCAGCCCATACCGTCTTACAATGTCTCTGAGCGGAAGCATGTACACCGCAAACAACATGGGGGACAGCACTGAGCCCTGAGCCACCCCACAAGACAGAGAGATAGGGGCGGAGGAAAACCTCCCAGATACCACTCTCTGAGTTCTACCAGTGAGGAAAGAAGTAAACCATCTGTGGACCAAACCTCAAAGCCCACAGATGATTCTCAAGCAGCACCCCATGGTCTACAGTGTCAAATGCTGATGACAGAAGAAAAATATTTTAGCAGAAACTGTGGAGTCAGAAGCTTTAAGAGCTTTAAAACAGAGCTAAAACTTAGCCTGACTTGTTGGCGTAGTGGTAGAGCTGCTGACCTTAGAGTCAAGGATACAGGGTTTGAGACCTTGAGGGGATAGTAGCAAACTATGGGGAACAAGGGGGGTTTAGTAGTAATAAAGTAGAGATTAGAAAAGAAAACAGGGACTAGGAAGGAGCAGTAGTGACTTCTAGTGAACAAAAACCACTATTAGCTGCAAATAGGAATGGAGATGAGGGGAGTGGATGGAGTGGTGCCAGCAAGGGCACTGCAGCAACCCCTAGTGGTTAGAAATTATAAGCTGCAAATGGGAACATGGACACTTGGTAAATGGAGAGAGAGGTCATGTCATGTGACCTGTATGCAGCAATAAAGGTAGAGCTTGGGTGGGGCAGTCAGCACAGTGCTGATGGGGTGACACCTCTTCAGAAAGTAGGCTGGAAGAAGAGAGGCTTTACCTCTTACAGCCATATATATCAGAAAAGTAATTAAAAAAAGAGGAGATGGGGTATTTTATGTGGGGGGGGGGGGAATATATTTCAGAATCTGAAATGAGTATATGTAACCCCTAGGTGGCACTATCCCAAGGGCTACTACTCCTGCCTGCTTGGCTGCAGTCCCCTGATGAGAGCTCTTCAGCTGGGCAGTGTTCTGCAGAAGGAAGCAGGTGGGGTAGAATTTTATAAGGTGCAGTAAGAAGTAGGTGGTGAAGAACTAGAGGAAGGATGGAACAGGGTGAAGATGTATTTCAGAATCTGGAGTGAGTATATATTTCTGAAACTTGAGTAAAGCAGCAGTAGATCAAGTAAAGGTTGAGATGGGTATGGGCGAGGAAGGCTTGGAGGCCTAGTGGAAAGTGTCACAGACTCCGGAGAGGAGCGTACACCACAGGCCACTAATCGAATCTCACAGGAGGGATGAATCAGAAAAGTAATTAAAAAAGGAAAAAAGGAGAAGGGATATTTTATGTGAGGGGGAAAAAATATATTTCAGAATCTGAAGTGAGTATATGTAACCCATAGGTGGCACTATCCCAAGGGCTACTACTCCTGCCTTCTTGGCTAGTAGCAGGTTAAGGGGCCTGGGTAATGAAACGGGTGCCTCCACCCGGAGGTCAGGGTTGTTAGAGGTCAAGCTAACCTGGGCACAGCCCTCCGGGACACTGTAATCCCCCTCTTTCCCTTCTAGTGGCCTGAACAATATACAATAATCACTTTCACAATGACCCTTATTCACCAGGCAATTACCCACACTGTTTGCACTTACCACCAGGGCTGGTTCCTCTAGCTTGACCCTGGGGACCCCCTGTAAAACAAGGTTAAGCACAGCAAATAGCAACAGTACAATACTTTTGGCACAAACTGGAACCACAGTCAGGTTAAATGCAAACAAAGTTAAATCTGATTTATTCAGGGGACTTGAACAAGGGAGGGGCGTCATCAGGTTAATTTGCTTGAAAGCTATATTAATCAGACAGTTATGCATGCAGTTCAGAGTCCCTACACGGTCACACACTCTGGGTACCTGGGTAGGAAAATGGTGGGCTAGCCAGGAACGTTGCAGCTGGTTGGGGCCCTGTGATGGAAGAAAGCAACATGCACAACACACACTATTTGTAATCCGGAGCCCGGAGGGCTCAGTTCTTGAAAGAAAAGGCAACAAGACAATCAGATGACAACACTTTTAGATTTAGCTGTAGTTGCAGAGAGCTACCCTGATGTTTACTCATGATTCCCAATACTGGACACAGGCAGGATGAAATCAAGACTGCAGGCTGTTGAGCTGTAGTGCCCGGAGAAGCAGGGCCCACACGAATCACCGAGGCATCATTCCTGTTCAAGGCATTGAGCAGGGGGCTGATCCCCCAGGCCAGTCTCTTGTCGATGACTGTCTCCGCGTAGCAGGTATTCTGGCTGGGCCGGTGTAGCAGGGCCCAGGCAAACGGAAATGAATACAGATTCAGTCCGTGGAGCTGGATACAGCCTCCAGCAAGCAAAACACAGTTCAGACACACAGTGGGGAACCAAATCACGATGCACTATAAGCACACAGCACATTCACATGTAAGGAAATTCCACTGTACCAGGCAAATGGCTCTCTGGTCGCAATTACAGAGTCTCTGCACAATCCGGGAGTTCAGAGGTAGGTGGAAGTCCTGACAGACTGATCGCATTCAGTAAATCTTCGGTCTTCTTCAGGTGCAGGGTCTGCACCGGAAGACATATGAAGAGAGGCTTAAAGAGCTTAATATGTATAGCCTCGAGGAAAGAAGGGAGAGGGGGGACATGATAGAAACTTTCAAGTATCTCAAGGGAATCAACAAAGTCCAAGAGGGTAGCATCTTTCAAAAAAAGAGGTGCGCAAGAACAAGGGGGCACAATTTGAAGATAGAGGGGGGGCGGCTCAGGTAATTTAAGGAAGTATTTTTTCACAGAGAGGGTTGTGGATGCATGGAACGGCCTTCCGGAGGAGGTTGTGGAGTCAAAAACAGTGGTGGAATTCAAGCATGCATGGGACAGTCATAAGGCAATTCTAGGGGTTGGGGGTAGGAAGAAGTAGGCTGCTGGTTAACTAGGATCTGCAGCTTATCCAGTAGGTAGGGAAATGGGCAGACTGGGTGGGCCAAGCGGTCCTTATCTGCCATCAAATTCTATGTTTCTATGTTAAAGCCTGGTCACAATTCAGTGGCTCAATTCGCTCTCCAAAGTCGGATTCAGTCTGAAAAAAGCACAAGTTCCCTCTCAGGAACAGCAGGCAGGCATGCAGGCCAAACTCAGGCCTTTCCACAGTTCTCCCACACGAATCCACTATTGATTGCTGCTCGAACTATCTCGAGCTGTTACTTCTTCACTTCCCAACTCAAATCTAACTGAAACTGCAAGCAGTGTGGGACTTTCCCCAAGATCCAAAAGGTTCGGTTGGCTAATCTGTCTGTCAATCACAACAGGGCTCCCCCTCCAGGTTATTTTAGGCGCCAAAAGCCCAAAACTACAATTCCTACAAGTTTTGGCCCCACCAAGCCCCTGTAGGCAGGCTCCATTTTAGAGTCCCAAATGTACTGATTGGCCCATTCTGCAGTCCAGGACCAAGATGATGGAAACAAACAGAACTGTCCATGCTGCAAAGAAGGCAGGTTAGAACAAACTGCAATATTATTACTACTCTAACAATTGATCAGCAAACAAGTACATCTTCTAACAGAGCTCCCTCTCAGATTAATTATGACTACAATCCAGGCAGCTCTTAAAGAGACAGTACACAGAGGCCATACAGGCACTCTCTGGCAATACATTTAAACTGCTAAAACGCAGGACACCAGCCTGGCAGTGAGCATTTAGGCAAGCTCAAGGAAGACTTTTCGGGAACCCCCATTTGTAGAGGGGTTACATATATGTTTCTGAAGCCGAGTAAAGCAGCAGTAAAAGAAGTAAAGGTTGAGAAGGGTATTGGAGAAAACAGGAAGGCTAGGTGGCCTAGTGGAAGGTGTCACAGAATACAGTGGTGGGAGAGACAGAGAGGATAAGGGTTTTGACAAATAAGGTGTAATTGTACCTCTGAGATGGTTTAGAGGTTAGGGTTACTGCCTCTGGTGTAGAAGCTGGAGGGTTCGGAACCCAGGTAGGAGTACAGGGCAGGTGGTGTTGGGGGTTTCACCAGAGGTGGGCAGGGAAGTAGAGAGAAGCCTAAAAGAAGAATGCTATCCAGCACAGATAGAGTTAATTATTCTAGAGGTCTAGGAGGAGAGAGTCGGGCACAACAGTGATTCTTAGTGGCTGTGTAATATAAACTGCTAAAGGCAAACTTGGGTGATTGTTTCAGGGACGACGACCAGTCATGTGATTGATCACGTGACATAGGCTCCCTATAAAAGGGGGTGGGTGGAGCAGTCGCTGCATAAGTAGCGACAGGCTACCACAGTTCCACACCTTTCTGTTAGATCCTACCACTCTTCCCTAGCAGTGTGTGCTTACCAACAAGAGTTTAGTAGGGCTCCTACCACACTTGTCCTACGTCTCCGCTGCTGTGCAGAGTTTCTAGCTGTCTCCTTTATTATTTATTTATTTTTTTTTTTTTTATTTTAGTTGTTTAACCAGGAGTAGCACACTAAGCTGAAAGCTTTTTTACAGGTGCAACCTGGGAGCACAGGGAAGTTAAGTGACTTGCTCAGGGTCACACAGTATGCAAGTGGAAGCTGTGGGATTCAAACCCAGGTCTGGTCTGCTGGACGTCACCAGATTTGCAGCTCAGAGCCTTAAACCAGCGCTATCATTGGGCTGACTCCAGTGGGCAGATTCTTCTGTGATGTCCTTTTCTCGTGGGTCCTTCTGCTGCTGCTTGATGGCCTGCTCCTTATGTAAAAGCAGAAGCAAAATGGATCTGGGGCACACCTGACTCCACTTTCACATGTCACAGGCCCCTCCCATTTAGCTGTCTCAGCTAACAGTTAAGTGACGGGGAGCTGTGGCTGCTTTCTCTTGTCCATCTCCCAAATATGTTGCTTCTAAAATCAGAATTAAACTGGATCTGGGACATTCCTGACTCTGCTTTCACAGGTCACAAGCCCCTCCTATTTAGCTGTCTCGGGGTAGCAGTAGCTGCTTTCCCCTGTTCCTCTCCCAATAATGCTGCTTCTAAAAGCAGAAGCATAGTCTTTATTGTGTACTATCCTGTAACATATTTATTTATTTTATTTAGTTTTTGTTGACTGGGTAAGTGCACTAGACAAATTCTGCCTGTTTTCAGGCACGGCCCAGGGGAGAGGGATACAGATGAATGCCAACTGACAATGAACCAGATTAAGCTGTTGGTGGTATTTATAGTGAATGTAAATATCATGGAGTTTTAAATGTTATTTTTATATGTAACCCTTAAGTGGCGCTACCCCAACGGCTACTACCCCTGCCTGCTGGGCAACCAGTAGGTTAAGGGGCCTGAGTTCTGAAATGGGTGCCTCCACCCAGAGGTCAGGGTTATTAGCGGTTGTACTAACTTGGGCACAGCCCTCTGGGACACTGTAACCCACCTCAGTTCCTGCTAGTGGCCCACACAGAATACAACAATGACCTTCACAATACCCCGATATGCTTTACTCGTATCCACACTTTTGGCACATACCACCAGGATTGGTTTCTCCAACTCGACCCTGGGGACCCCCTGTAAAACAAGGTTAAACAGAGCAAATGGCATGCAACACAATACTTCAGGCATAAACAAGATCCACAGATTGTTTACAAAGCAGAAAAAGTAGATCTGATTTATTCAGGGGAGTTTTAACAAGGATGGGACAATCAGGTTAAGTAGCTTGCTCTCTCTAATTATCATACAGTTATGCAAGCAATCAGACTCCCTAGCATTGTCACACTTCTGGGTACCCAGGTGAATGGTGGGTGGGCTAGCCAGGACCATTGCCTGGGGTAGGCCGGCGTTGCATCTGGTAGGGGCCCTGTGATGGGAAAAACACACCTTGCACAACACAATATTTGTAATCCAGAGCCAGAAGGCTCAGTTCGTGAAGAAATAGATAAGACAATCAGGTGACACACTTTTGATTTAGCTATCTGTTGCAGGGAGCTACCCTGAATATTACTTACAGTACCTAAGACTGGACACAGGATGGACGAAACTGAGACAGCAGATGTACTCTCTGGGATGCCAGGAGAAGCAGGGTCCACACGATCCGCCAAGGCGTCATTTCGGTGCAGGCGTGGAGAAGGGGGAATGCTCCCCAGCCAGGTCTCTCATCAGCAGGGTGATCTGGCAGGGGCCTTGTAGCAAGGCTCAGCCGCATGGGGCTAACAGTGAGTCTAGTCCGTTCGAGCTGTGTACAGCTTCCAGCTGTCAGCACACAGTTCACACAAGCGGGGACTAGCTCGCGATCCCCTTCCAGTTTACAGCACATTTACATGTAACTCAAAGTCGTACAATACCAGGCACACTGCTCCCCGGTCCCAATCGCAAAGTCACTGATCTAACCGGGAGCTCAAAAGTAGCTGGAGCTCCTCACAGGCCGATCGCTTTCAGCAAAATCTTCGGTCTTCTACAGGTTTAGCCTGGTCACACTTCAGTAGCTTCTTCGTTCCCACAGAATCGGGTTCAGTCCGAAAGAAATTCTCTTTCTCCATCTCAGGGCAGAAAATAGGCAAGCAGGCCAGAAGTCAGGCCTTCCACAGTTCTCCTGTGCAAACTACTGCTCAAACGGCTGCTCAAACTCACCGAGCTGTTTCTTAGCTTCCCACTTAGAACTGGCTCGCCAGCAGACAGCACAGGGGATTTCCCTCAGATCCAAAAGGTTCGATTGGTCGGTTCTGCTATCAGTCACAACATGCTCCCCCTGTTGATGCAAAAAGGCGCCAACAGTCCAAAACTACAATTCCCAGAGGCATACTCCACATATCCCCTTAGTTGCAGGCTCCATTTTATTTAGAGTTCCCAAGTACTGATTGGTTCATTTCTGCAGTTCGGGACCAAAATGGTGGAGCTAACAGAACAGTCCTTGCAGCAAAGAAGGCAGTTAGAACAAACTGCATTATCATTATTACTCTAAGCAATTTCCAGCAATTAGTTACATAGATACATACATAGACAGTGTCGGCAGATAAGGGCCTATGGCCCACCTAGTCTGCCCATTTGAGCTTGTAAGTTCAGTTTGTTTTCCTAGAAGTCTATTTCCCCTTACCCCTGACCTCTAGAATTCCTTTATGTCTATCCCATGCATTCTTAAATCCCGTGATTGTTTCAGCCCCCACCACTTCCTCTGGCAGGGTGTTCCACTTGTCCACCACCTTGTCTGTGAAGAAATTCTTTCTCATGTTTCCTCTGAATCGTCCTCCTCCAACTTCATCCCATGCCCTCTAGTCCTGAAACATCTTTTCGCTTAAAATAGTGTTTTCCTGCACCCTGTTCCTCCCTGTAAGATACTTGTATGTCTCTATCATATCCCTCTCTCCTCCTCTCCTCCAGGGAGTACATGTTCAGTTCCTTCAACCTGTCTTCATAGGACTTGTGATGCAACCCATGCACCATCTTTGTTGCCCTCCTCTGAACCTTCTCTACCCTGTCTATGTCCTTACGTAGGTATGGTCTCCAGAACTGTACACTGTACTCCAGGTGGGGCCTCACAAGTGTCTTGTATAGCGGAATTATGACCTCCCTTTTCCTGCTGGTGATGCCCCTGCCTATACATCCCAGCATCCTATTTGCTTTACCTGATGCCTTGTCACACTGTTTCCCTACCTTGAGGTCGTCAGAGATGACAACCCCAAGATCCCTTTCCTGCTTGGTGCATGCTATATCCTCACCCCCCAACTGATATATTGTGCCAGGGTTTTTGTGCCCCATATGCATTATCTTGCACTTCTTTGCATTGAATTTCAACTGCCAAACCTTGACCATTCTTCAAGTTTCTGCAGGTCCCTTCTCATTCTGTCTACACCCTCTGGTGTGTCTACTCTGTTACAGAGCTTTGTGTCATCAGCGAACAGTGAAATTCTGCCTTCTATATCCTGTGCAATGTCACTGATGAAGATGTTGAATAGGACCGGTCCCAGCACTGATCCCTGTGGTACCCCACTGGTCACTCTTCCCTCTGTGGAGTGACAGCCATTTACCACCACCCTCTGTGTCCTGTTACATCTTTCAACAGGGCTCCTTCTGCACAATTAGCGATGGCAGAAACGGAGCGATTACTCGCAGACCGAACGGGACTCGAGCAGGGAAACACTCAAGACCCCCCCATTCAGATTAATTATATCTGCAATCAGGCAGCACTTAAAGAGACAGTACATGGAGGCTTTAAAGGCGCTCGCTGGCAACAACATTTAAACGGCAATAGCGCCAAACACCAACCGGGCAGCGAGCATTTAGGCAAGCTCTAGGAAGACTTTTAGGGAACCCCCATTTGTAGGGGTGGGTTACATATATATTTTATGCTTTCTGTGATTGAGCCATTTGGGGTATAGTTAACCAGGGGTAAATTGGCAAGTCTGTGATCCGTTTACGAAGAGACAGGCTATGAAGTTACTGTTTCTAAAGCAAAGTCTTCTCAGCTGTGACAAAAGGAGTGGGTCCTTTGCCCTTTGGAAAAGAGCACAGTACGGTGTGAGCAGTGGTTCCAGTGGGATTGAGACAGAGCGATACCCAAGTGAGAGTCATGCTGAGTGGTGGCAGCATACCACGGTAACCTTTTCAGGCATCTGAATGGCTAGAAAAACTGGTAGCAGTGAAGACTGAGTTCTGGGAGAGAACCAGTCTGTGGCAACACTTAAAAATATGGCTGTACCTCCACCAAAGTTCCATTTGAGCCTTTTATGTTTAGAGTTCAGTTGCTTGATGTATTGCAGTCCACATGAGTTACGTACAAAGAAGCCAGTAGAATTGGGCCCATTGGTCTATCTAGTCTGCTCGTTGTGCAGGGATCTCAGCGCAGGCTGTTGTCTCTGCTCCCCCCCACCCTAACCTGTCCATCCCTGTCCTTTTGCCCCCTTCCATGACCCTTATCTTCCCCCTATATCTATCCCAGCCTCTCTTGAAGCTGCCCCCTGTCCTCTACGTCTTCTGGCAGTGTGTTCCATTTGCTCACCACCTTTCTATGAAGAAGTGTCTTCTAACCTCCCTCCTAAACACCCCCCCCAACTTAAGGCTGTGCCCCCTCGTGGTTTTTCTGCAGTTTAGCCTGAAGAGACCCTTCCTGTTCACCCTATTAATCCCTTTCAAGTACTTGAAGATCTCAATCATGTTTCCCATCTCCCTCCTGTCCTCCAGTCAGTACATGTTTAGGGTGTTGTTAAGGCACAGGTCAGGAAGCATAGGATGATCAGGAGCAGTTGTAAAATTCGCAATGAGTGTTTTATTATTAGTAATAACAGCAAAATAAATAATACAAATTTGTTCAGTATAACTATTTACAAAGGCAGTACAAAAGGAAAAAACAAAGTCCTTCTTTTGAGTGTTTCTTCTCAATTTTAAATCTCGGTCTATCTCTCTTTCTTGCAAAGCATTGCTGCTCTTTTTATAACCAGTCTTTGCAGGGAGCTTGTTAAGGAGACATAGTGTTTTCTTCACAGCATGTCCTTGTCTGTTCCCAATGTTCTTGCAGGTGCAGCAAAAATAACAACAACCCCCAGAACTGACTTCTTGTTTACAAATCTACAAAGGACTTAAAAACTGTATCTCAAGGGAGTTTGCAAACCAGCTTCGCAGGTTAACCCCTTGAGTTCCAAATAGCTTTGCAATCATTTCAACAGTATAACTACATACAGTTTTAAACAAAAGGATCCCAGTATCAAATATAGTTTTACATAGAGATTCACATATATTTTTATACCCGCAGATATGCAAGGGGGAAGAAAAGACAGAACAGCAAGGGAAGGTAGAGAGATAGCAAGAGGCGGAGAATTGCGAAACTCTTGGAGTGATCAGTTCCTATATCTCACAAGAAAGTTTCGTTGCACAACCAGACAGACAAGAGACAGAAAAGGAGCAGATAGAATAGACCCTTGTGTTTAAACTCTTTCTGCATAATAAATGTGACAAGGCCTTATTCAACCCTGCCACATAAGGCCCTCAGTTTCTCTTCGTATGATTTACCCTGCTGTCCAGCAGTCATCTTCATATCTCTTCTCTGTGCCGTCTCCATCAGGTTGATGTCCTTTTTAAGGTGAGGGCTCCAGAACTGCACTGTGTACTCCAGATGTGGTCTTACCAGTGACCTGTACATGGGCAATACCACCTGATGTCACCTACTGCTGATCCCTCTGGCTGTGCACACCAACATCCTGTTTGCCCTTGCTGCTGCCTTCCTGCACTGCATAGAATGCTTCAGGCCACTAGTTATCGTCACTGACAGATCCTTCTCCTCCTCTATGGAAGATACCCAAACCCCTCCCATGTAATACTCTGTCCTGGGGTTTTTAGCTCCAACTTGCATAACCTTGCACTTCTTGTCATTGAAGCTCAGTTGCCAGATCTCGTACCACCTTTCAAGTCTTCCTAGGTCCTTTTTAAGGTCCTGTATCCCGTCGACTGAGTCCAACCTCCCGCAGAGCTTGGTGTCGTCCATGAACCGACACAGTTTGTCCTTGATGCCATCCCCAATATCATTAATGAAAACATTGAATAGCACTGGTTATAGACTGCGCTTCATGGAATGCCACTTGTGACCACTTTGGTCCTAGATGGCTATATCGATGCCAGTTCAACAACTAAGTTGTCGAATTATCACACCGCAATGGATTTATGTTGACCGAATGCGTTGGTATAAATCCAACTGGAGACCCCGGCAGTTTTTTCGAGGCCCCCTGTACCCCCCAATCTATGGGATTCTAACTCCAAGTCGGCATTGGATCGGGGAGGGGGGTGCAGGACTGGGAGACCAAGTGTCAGGGTCTCAGGCAGACTATTACAGCAAAACCGTAGATATTGTTATCATCGACGTGTTTGCTGTAATAGTGTCGCTATACAGGGGGCATACCGTGTTAGACAACTCTCCCCCCACCATCACCTTTTGGGTCCTGTTCCCTAGCCAGTTTTCTACCCATCTCACCATCTTCTCTCCGTCTCCAAGGTCCGCCAGCTTCCTGATGAGCATACTGTGGGGTACAGAGTAAAAGGAATTGCTGAAATCCAGGTAGAGGATGTGTTTCTCTCCTATGAATTTTTGAAGTTTCCTCTTAGTACTAGTACAGACAGGTCTGAGAGAAAGTGGTCTGTCTGGTTGGGAAAAATGCTGTCCTACTGGTGTACTGATTATCTGGTCCAGTATTCTGCAGCAGTTCATCCTGACTTGTGGTGGTTGCTTGTTTCCACTACAGAGCACCCATTTCTGCACTTTTCGCACTGAATTAAGTAAATGGCAATGCCAGTGTAGGATCCGCTTATTTTTATTGTTCTGTTTTGGTGGTGGTCTGGATGCATTTGTGGCTGCAGATTCTGTATCTTGTATTGTTGCACAGTGTTGTTCCTCTCATTTCACAGTTAGTTTGATATGCTGGAAGTTTACTATTGATTTATGTTAGAAACGTTAAGAGTCTGCTTGTAGGCAGTGAAGGGTGGTTCAGGGAAAGCGTTGTATTCATCTTCACTAATTATTGGTTGCAGTTCTTTGAAACTGGCATTAATGCAAAAGGGCTCGTCCGGGATTTGAACCCGGGACCTCTCGCACCCAAAGCGAGAATCATACCCCTAGACCAACGAGCCACTGTCACTTATTAACCTTGGCTGTTCTTGATGAGTGATTCATTGACACACTGCTGCAGTATTTATAGACATACAGTGGGACAGAGATCAAATTACACTGCAGCAGCAGGGCAAGTTTCAAAGTCTATAAATAGTAGAAAACCAGAGAGACTGTAGAGAGTGTTTTGTGTCCGGTTCCTTCAGAGCCACTAAACAAAATATATTAAGAAAATCATGAGAGCTGGAGCACTAAAAATAATCAGTCTGCCTCTGTCTGTCTGTCTTTGTAATTGTCCCCATTCCTGTCCATCCTATGTTAGATGTATTCTATGTTTTCTTTATTCCATTCGTACTACATATATTGTACAATCTGGGTCATTCATGAAAACAGGTATTTACAGTACTGAACTGGTCAAAAAATTAAAGAGCTGCTGACACCTCAAAGGAAACTTTGAAAAACATGATATTTTGGTACAATTCAGCCTGCATTCCGTATATATGGCACAGAGTTCTCCCCCCCATTATTTATTACTTAGGAAATTTCCATTGAATACATACTCTTCATCTGTTAGAGTTCATCTGCCTCTGCAGCTTGACTCCCTACTTGAAGTCGTAATCCTCTGTTGTGACATCACAGTCTGTTTCCATGGGCGTAACTGTGATGTCACAAGCAGTGCATTATGACCTCAGGTAGGGAGAAAGCAACAGGAATAGATGAACTCTTCAGGAGCAAAGATCCTGTTTTCATGCAAATGACCTCAGTAATAAATAAAAAAGAGAAATACAGAACTAATGTGAAATACAAGCTGGACAGTGTCTAAATATTATGTTTTGTTAAAGTTTTCCTGAAGATGTCAGCTGCTCTTTAAATAAATTAATACTTACCCCCACCCAGCATTCAGGGGGCTTAGACGCACTGTTCCTCTGGCTTTGTCACAATATACTGATAGATTAGCATCCATGAGAATAGCCCTTTTTATAGAGCATTTTCTTCACCCGTGCTCCTCATTCCAGGGATATACCCTGTTCGGACCTGATGATCCCTGTTACCCTGGGCCCAGCAACCCGCCAGTTACCCCTACAGCTTCCCCTCCATGGCTAGGACTCTGGAGGGAGGGTTGTTGCCCCCCGAGGCAGTCCACTGTGTGGATTAGAATCTAGTGCCAGCAGTTGTTTTACTGCACAAGCAAGTGGAGCACTTCCCATTCACAAGAAGACGCACCAGCCATGGAGGAGGGCGGGTTGTTTGGCCGCCTCCTGCTGCCTGGGAGGGACTTAATGTTACAAAATGTGGGTGCTGCAGGGGAGGAGGGTGGGACTAGGTGCTGCTGCGCCGGGTGGAGGGTGGTTACGGGTGCCGCTGCCTGGGGTGGCGGAATATTATTTTTAAAATCCCCCCAAAAAATCACTAGAGGAAACAGCAGCTGATCATGGAGAAGGGCGGGTTGTGCAGTTGCCATCGTGAGACTTTTTTTATTAACACTTCAGTTGTGGGTGCTGGAGGGGAGTTTGCGATTGGGCTTGTTACTGAGGGTGGGGGGACAGGGAGGTGCTTTTAACATGACTGGGGAGAAGGGTGTTTGTTTGTTTTTTTAACTCCCCCCCCCCCATAAACAAATACGAATACCGAATTTCCAAATATTTGGGGCCCTAGATATGTATATTCGACCGAATATTTAAAAAATAAGGTATTCACCCACCCCTAATCTACAGTTCAGACTCTGTTACACTCCTGCCCATAGCTTCAGGCATTGGTGACACTATTGCCCAGTTCACTTAGGTGACATTAACCCAGGGATTCCCTTTCTAGTTGTGGTCCCCTCATGGCTGTGAGGGGAGTGAGGACTAAAGGCATATGCATCCCTATATGACACAGAAAGGAGTGATATAGTACCTCTGGACTGGTGCTGGTCAAACAAAGGTGTGTATCCTCCGGAAACACACTCAGTAGAACAAAATTGGAGTTCATACATTGGCACCTTGATCAGCCTACTCCTTGCCCAGTACCTCCATGGAGGTTGCAGTCAGTGTCTTATCAGTCACAGATCACAGTGGCTTACCCTTCACTTTATGACGGATCTGTCCCTCCCATGCTCTTGGTGGTCAGATCCTTGGTGCTACTGTGCTGGTCTTTCGCAGAACACAGACTCTTTAAGCCTCAGACCCCTGCTAGTTCACATAAGTTCAGCTACCTCATCTGCAGCTTCTCCATCATTTCAATATACATAGGTCAGGTTGTGCGACTGCCATCTGGAGACCTTTTATAAAGGGACACTGTCAATACCCTTAGGCCTCAAAGTGTCCCTAATTTAAAAAACACGTTTTATAATTGTTCACATTCTGTACAGACTGTTGATGCAGCTGGTAGTTTGATTCAGGCCCCTTTTTTCTTTTAAAATGTGAAAAACTGACTGCCCACCATACTGGTGTTACCACACCAAAACATGTTTGCTTACATTTCTTGACCAGCTCCCATTGCATCTTTCCTGGACTCAGGAACACCCTCAAAGCAATCGAGCTACTCATTATGCACTGCGAGTAGAGGAGAGGAGAGTACTGTATCATGAATGGCTGCACTGTTTGAGGGTGTTTGTAATGTTCAGGAAGTATGCACTAACAGTAGTTCAGTGATAAAAAGTAAAACAAAGCTGGGCATAGCTATATATTGTTTTTTAGTCTTTGGTAACTGGGTAAGGCCCACTAGGGACACGTGCCTGTTTTCAGGGGTGACCGGGGAGCACTGGGGAGGTTAAGTGACTCGCTCAGAGTCACACATTATGCAAGTGGAGGTTGTGGAATCAGACTCAGTTCTGTTCATGCCAAGCTCATTTACAGCTCGTTACTCTAACCTGTAGGCTATACTGCCAGCCCATTACCATGCATTTTGATTTTAATAAGCAAGGAGCCAGATAAAACAACCAGCAACATCAGTGATTTTTAGAGGAAGTAAGCAATCATGAAATGTGGGTTTTTACCTAATGCAACTCCCCTACAAATGGGGGTTCCCGAAACGTCTTCCTTGAGCTTGTTTAAATGCTCACTACCAGGCTGGTGTCCTGCGATTTTGCAGTGTAAATGTGATTGCCAGAGAGTGCCTATATAGCCTCTGTGTACTGTCTCTTTAAGAGCTGCCTAGATTTTTATTTATTTATTTATTTATTAGGATCTAGGATTACACACCTTTTGAGCTGAGATCTCTTTTACAAAGGTTCCACATCAATAGGAGGAAAGACAGCATTACAAGGGTTCAAGCAGGACAGTGTGGGCAGGACAGTATTGTGGTGGGTAGGTAACTGGCTGGGTGGCAGGACACAGAGGGTGGTGGTAAATGGTTGTCACTCCACAGAGGGAAGAGTGACCAGTGGGGTACCACAGGGATCAGTGCTGGGACCGGTCCTATTCAACATCTTCATCAGTGACATTGCGCAGGACCTAGAAGGCAGAATTTCACTGTTCGCTGATGACACAAAGCTCTGTAACAGAGTAGACACACCAGAGGGTGTAGACAGAATGAGAAGGGACCTGCAGAAACTTGAAGAATGGTCAGGGGTTTGGCAGTTGAAATTCAATGCAAAGAAGTGCAAGATAATGCATATGGGCACAAAAACCCTGGCACAATATATCAGTTGGGGGTGAGGATATAGCATGCACCAAACAGGAAAGGGATCTTGGGGTTATCATCTCTGATGACCTCAAGGTAGGGAAACAGTGACAAGGCAGCAGGTAAAGCAAATAGGATGCTGGGATGTATAGGCAGGGGCATCACCAGCAGGAAAAGGAGGTCATAATTCCGTTATACAAGACACTAGTGAGGCCCCACCTGGAGTACAGTGTACAGTTCTGGAGACCATACCTACGTAAGGACATAGACAGGGTAGAGAAGGTTCAGAGGAGGGCAACAAAGATGGTGCATGGATTGCATCACAAGTCCTATGAAGACAGGTTGAAGGAACTGAACATGTACTCCCTGGAGGAGAGGAGGGAGAGAGGGGATATGATAGAGACATACAAGTATCTCACAGGAGGAACAGGGTGCAGGAATACACTAGTTTTAAGCGAAAAAGATGTACCAGGACTAGAGGGCATGGGATGAAGTTGGAGGGAGGACGGTTCAGAGGAAACATGAGGAAGAATTTCTTCACAGAACCGGTGGTGGACAAGTGGAACACCCTGCCAGAGGAAGTGGTGGGGGCTGAAACAATCACGGGATTTAAGAATGCATGGGATAGACATAAAGGAATTCTGGAGGTCAGGGGTAAGGGACAACAGACTTCTAGGAAAACATAAACTGAACTTACAAGCTCAACTGGGCAGACTGGGTGGGCCATAGCCCCATATCTGCCGACACTGTCTATGTATCTATGTAGCTATGTATAAAACATGTACAATATTTACAATAATTGCAATGGATTATTCAAGCAGGTTAAATTAACAAAAAAAAACTAGAGAGGGTAAGACACCCATACAGTTGCGTTTACAGTAAGTTATTGGAGAGGATAGATGCAGGTAGTAGAAGGTTGGAGTCAGTTTGCTGAGGCAGTAGTTAGTGGAGAGAAGAAGTAGGCGGTAGGGAAGAGGGGGCTAAGAGATGATGGGAGAGGGGAGTAGGGTGGGAAGTGGAGTTGCAGCAGTCAGAAGTTGATACCAGCCCATTTACAGAAGAAAGGGTTCTGAAAGAACTCTTAAAACTGAAGGTAGACAAAGCAATGGGGCCTGATGGGACTCATCCCAGAATTCTAAAAGAACTAAGGGTAGAACTAGTGACACCACTGACTACCCTCTTTAACAAATCATGGGAGGATGGGTGGTACCCGGGACTGGAGGAGGGCAGATGTGATTCTCTTCACAAAAGTGGGAGCAAGGCAGAAGCAGGAAACTACAGACCTGTTAGTTTAACCTCAGTGATAGGAAAATGATGGAATCACTTCTGAAGGAAAGAATTGTCGAGTATCTAGAGAGGCCAGAGGGACAGGATCCAAGGCAGCATGGATTCACAAGCGGAAGGTCATGCCAGACGAATCTGATAGATTTCTTGACTGGGTGACCAAAGTAGTAGATCAGGGAGGGCTGTGACATGGCCTACCTAGACTTTTAGCAAGGCATTTGACACAGTCCCACACAAAAGATTAATATACAAGTTAGCCAGCCTGGGAGTGGGTCCCAAGATGACAGCCTGGGTAAAGAATTGGCTGGAGAATAGGACACAGAGGTAATAGTAAATGGAGTCCACTCTGAAGAAAGGGGGGTTACTAGTGGGGTACCGCAGGGTTCAGTATTAGGACCGGTCCTCTTCAATGTCTTTATAAGCTTGCATTGCAGAGGGACTGGAAGGAAAAGTATGTCTCTTTGCAGATGACACAAAGATCTGCAACAGAGTTGATGCACAAGGTGGGGTGGAAAGGATGAGAAGGGACTTGGCAAGGTTAGAGGAATGGTCAAATATATGGCAGCTTAGATTCAGTGCTAAGAAGTGCAAGGTAATGCACCTGGGAAACAAAACCCAGGGGAAGAGAACACAATGGGGGGTGAGATACTAACAACAACAAAAATGGAAAGGGACCTGGGGGTAGTCATATCAGATGACCTAAAGGTGGGCAAGCAATGTGAAAGGGCAGCAAGGAGGGCTGGGGGATACTGGGATGCATAGGGAGAGGCATCACCAGTAGAAAACAAGAAGTTCTAGGGACATGGATATGTTGTTCATCCACACTTATTGGCAGGTTCCTTGCCGCTTTAAATCTTGCCGGAAGGTCTTCAAGCTGGCTCCTCCCACCCACCTGGGTGGTAAAACTCTCGGCTCCGCCCCATGACGCCAGATCTTCCTTACCGCTTGGAAGCTCAGGTTCCCTCCTTAACGCGCTGCGTTTAAGACTGGTTCCTAATTCTTCGAAAGTTCGAAATCGAAAGTTTTTGCTAAAAAGACTTAGGTCTTCTTCTCTGTGGCTGCGATGGACAATCGACTCCGGTTTTGGAGGTGCCTTGCGGGTGAAGATGTCTAGGGACGGATCCGCACTCCACGCAAGCGTCACTGCTCTGGGCCTTGAGCACGCACCCGCAGGCCCGCGACTTGTGCTCTTCCTTTTCGCCTTCGCCCTGAAGACCGTATGCCCGATACAACTGGGGCGCCCCGAGAAAAGAATTCCACCGGTGAAATCTAAAGAGGCCCAATTGGCGGTGTCCGCTGCGGCGAGCTTGGCGGATCAGCTTGAGCAGATGATCGCCCTCAAAGAGGAGGCGGCGCGGGCCGCTTCTACCTCGGCTGCGGCATTTGTCCTGCTCTCTCTCGGTGCCTCGTACTCGGCTTCTTTTAAGGAGCTTTGTCTGACCCTCTCGACCAAAGGTGAGGGTCCAACTTCTTCGGGACCTTTTCCAGGTCCAAAAGAGCAAAAGTAAGTCTCTCCGTCGGCGCTGTTGGGGCGGGAAAGATCCCCTCCCTTGTCGACAGATGGACTTCAGTCGACCCCTCAGCTGGCCACTGGCTTCACGGTGTCCCCGTCAGGCCAGTTGACCGAGACTGCCCGTCGGCAGCGGTTGAGATTTTTCTCACCCGCTGACGGGTTGTCGGCTGAGAAGCTGAGAACCTCTCTCCCGGGTTCCCCGTGGAGTTGAGGATCCTGCCGCTTGTCTGTGCCTCCGTTCCGAGCTCTTCGGTGGAATCGTCCGAGCCGAGGGAGGCCGATTGACACTTCTCCTCGCCTTCCTCGGCCTAGTCGAGACTCGGTCTCAGTCTCGGACATCCTCGCGTCCAACCGATCCCGCCGCCATAGGCGGTCTCGGTCTCGGCACCGCGGCAAGCGGCGCCACCGCTCTTCCTCTTCCTCTTCCTCGGACGAGGGGAGGCTTCGGCGCAAGTTGCGTCGGAAGTACGAGGAACTCATGTGGCAACAGCTCCTTTTGACTGGGAATAAGCCGACCCAGTCGTCTTCCCCGGCCATTAAGTGGCTGTCACCGGAGCAGCCGAAACAACCCCTCATTGTAGTCGAGGAGCCTGTTCTTAGGCCGGTTGTTCGGCCAATTCCAGCTGCCCCACCGATTCTGGTGGAACCTCCGCCCACAGCCATTAGTTGGGGCTCCGACCAAAAATTCTCGGTCGGCCTTGGGTTTGCCCCATAGGCTGTCTGTCACCCTCACTCCCGATAAACCTCGGCAGGTGGAGGGTGGCTCAGGCCCCAGGCAGCTCTTTGAGGACTCTTCTGAGTCCGACGATGGTTCCTCCCTCTTCTCCAAGTGCATGGACTTGGAGTCCTCGGGAGGGCAGTCAATGGACGATAGCCCTTCGTCCTTCTTAGGATTGCTTCGACTCATCTCGGAGTCCACCGGGATGAAGCTCAAACCTGTTTCTAAACGGGCCAGGTATCCCCTCACGGAGATTCTGGACCGAGGGGATTCTCCTACGGAGGCCTTTCCGGTGGCCGAGGCATCAGTGGGTCCGCCTTGGAACTTTGGCAGCGCCCTGCTTCCTGCCCTGCGCCCTCGGCCAGGTTGGCCAGGAAGTATCGCGGTCCCCTACGGTTCCCTGTCCAGTTTTGGAACACCCCTCGGCGAGGGTTGGATACCGACAGCGTTTTCCGGTGCCAGGAGCGCCAGGAATGTGGACAAACCTCCCGACAAGGAATCCAAGAAATTGGATTATGCCGGGCGGAAAGTCTATCTGGCCCTCTCGGTCTCGCCAGGCCAGTTCGGCCATCCTCATGGCACATTTTCTCACGCCCTGTTGGGCTCCTGGATGAGGGTATCCTCATCTTCCCGCAGATCTGCAGACTACGGTCAGGCAGGTGGGACCAGGGCAGGGCAGGGCCAAACAGCAGCTCCAGACTGGCGTAGACATCGGGGACTCATGTGCCAGGTCTGTGGCGGCCGCAGTGGCCATGCATTGTCGGGCTTGGCTGAGGATATCCACCTTTACCTCGGATACCCAGCACAAGTTGGCGGATGTTCCCTTTTTGGGGACTGACCTCTTCGGCCCTGGGGTGGAAGGTCACCTGCAGAGGATCGAGAAGTCCAATGCTACCTTGGACTCGGTCTCTTCCACTCAGAAGGACAAAGGCCGCAAGCCACAGCCTAAGCCCTTTCGTCCTTCTGCGCCCACGGCGCGCCCGGCCCAACAACGTCAGGGCCAGCAGGCTCGGCCTTGGTATCCCAAACCTAAGCCGTCGGCTTCCTCCAACAGGAAGCAGGGAGGTAAAGGCCCAGGAGGTCCCTCGGCCGGTCCCTCCTCCATGCCTGCCCAGTGACGGGCTGAGGGGTGTCGCCCCCATCCCTGTCACCTCACCCCTGGTTCCCTCCGTGGGGGGACGGCTCAGACACTTCCTTTCCGCCTGGTCCGCTGTTACCATGGACAGGTGGGTACTGGAGGTGGTGGGAAAAGGCCTACCTCTGGAATTCCAGCAGGCCCGCTCCTTCAGAGCCGCCGCACTGGGGCCTCTGGGTCCGCAGTTCACTGGCGGCTCGCCGAGCCGACATCGCCTCCTCCTCCAAAAGGAGGTGATCACGGAGGTAGAGGACCCCTTCAGACCCGGGTTCGTGTCCAGGTATTTCCGGTTCCAACGGACGGGGCTGGCGCCCCATTCTCGACCTACACGACCTGAACAAGTTCCTAAGGTCTCGAACCTTCAGGATGGTCACTCTGGCGCAGATAATACCATCTCTGGAACACGGCGTGTGGTTCTGCTCTCTGGACCTACAGGACGCGTTTTCACGTCCCTATCCGTCCGATCACATCGGAGATTCCTTCGCTTTCGAGCGGAGGGATCCCTCTTCGAGTTCCGAGCCATGCCCTTCGGCTTATCTCCAGCTCCCAGGGTCTTCACCAAATGCATGGCAGTGGTGACAGCATTCCTGCGGCGCCGAGGGTTCCGGGTGTACCCTTACCTGGATGATTGGCTGATAGCAGCCCCCTCCAGACGGAGGTGGAGCGGTCCAGAGATCTGGCCCTCCAGGTTTGCTCTCAAGTTGACCTCCTCATCAACGAGGCCAAGTCGGAACTCGAGCCGAAGCAGGTGATCCTGTTCATCGGGGCAGAGCCCGACTCTCTTCGAGCCAGAGCACGGCTCCCGGCGGACAAGGCCGAGGTTCTTACCTCCTTTGCCCAATCATTTCTGGTTGGGCAGTCGCGCCCTGCCCGGGACTTCCTGTGCCTTCTGGGTCTCATGGCGGCCTGTACCAGCGTGGTCCGTTGGGCGCGCTGGCACATGCGCCCCCTTCAGTGGGGACTGGCCAGCCAGTGGTCACAACACTGCAATCCTTTGGACCAGCTAGTGATAGTGACCCAGGAGATGTGGAACGCTCTCCAGTGGTGGACCGTTCCATTCCATCTGCAGGAGGGCATCCCGTTTGTCCGCCCCGAGCCGACGGTCTCTCTATCGACCGATGCCTCTCTGATGGGTTGGGGTGCCCATCTGGGGGAACACCGAGTGCACGGCCTCTGGTCCCCGCGGGAGTCCCGATGCCACATCAACCTGCTGGAGCTCCGAGCGGTCCGCCTAGCTCTCACCGCTTTGCTCTGCTTCTCCGGGTCAAGTGGTCTGAGTCCAGACGGACAATACCACGACCATGTACTACCTGAACCGCTAGGCGGACGCGCCCATGCTTCTATGCAAGGAAGCTCTCCGCATTTGTTCACTGCAGCAGCCTGGAGGCGGATCTCCTAGCCATTCATGTGGCAGGAGCCTCCAACACCCTGGCCGATGCCCTGAGCCGGATAGGGGCTGCATCTCATGAGTGGTCTCTCCTGCCGGAGGTAGTACAAGATCTGTTCTCCCACTGGGGCACACCTCAGGTGGACCTGTTTGCCTCCAGGGAGAATGCGAAGCTGAGGCTGTTTCATGCCCGCCCCCCTCAGCAGGGCTCGCTGCAGGGGGATGCCTTCTCGAGGCTCTGGACCCCGGGCCTCTTTTACGCCTTTCCCCCATTTCCCTTGATTCACAAGGTGCTTCTCAAGACAAGGAGGGACAAGGCGCAGATGATTCTGATAGCCCCAGACTGGCCCCGCCAGTTCTGGTACCCAGATCTCCTCAGCCTCAGCTCCAGGCTCCCGAGGCAGCTTCCAGCTCGCCCGGACCTGCTCTCAGTCAGTCAGGGGAAGGTGTTCCATCCGGACCTTCAATCCCTGCAACTGACGGCCTGGTTCCTGAGCGGCTAGAGTTCCCCAGGCCTTGGGTCTTTCCGACGAGGTCCTAAATGTTGTTGAGGCGTCCTGCAGGAGTCGACCAGAAAATGCTATGCCTTCAAATGGAAGAGATTCTCCATTTGGTGTCAGGCAAGGGCTTGACCCTTCCTCCTGTTCTGTGGCAAGCATTTTGACTATTTATGGTCCCTTTCTAGTCAAGGGCTTAGGTCGCGACCCTAAAGGTGCACCTGGCAGCCATCTCTGCTTACCGGGCGCGGGCCGGGAGCACGGTGGCACAGGAAAAGGTGGTCTGCGCTTTCAAAGGCCTTGATCACATTTCCCCTCCGGTGCGAGAACCTCCACCTCCGTGGGATTTACTGCTGGTACTGGCAAAGCTCATGGGCAAGCCATTCGAACCAATGCACAGGTGTGATCTCTCTCACCTGTCATGGAAGACTGCCTTCTTGGTGGCTATCACGTCAGCCAGAAGGATGGGAGAGCTCCAGGTGCTTTGCATCGAGTCTCCTTACCTGGTCTTCCACAGGGACAAGGTTGTCCTGTGCCCCCACCCGAAATTCCTTCCAAAGGTGGTGTCGGAGTTTCACCTTAACCAGGTGCTGACTCTGCCGGTGTTCTACCCCAATCACACCTCGGAGGCCGAATATAGGCTCCATACTCTGGACCCTAGAAGGGCGCTCGCTTATTATAAGGAGCGCACGGCTGAAATTCGGGGAGAGGTTCGCCAGCTGTTTGTCACCTACGCTGAAGCCGCACCTGGCAGACCTGCAGCCAAGCGGACGATAGGCAGGTGGGTCACCTCCTGCATAGATCGCTGCTATAAGTTGGCGGGCATGGAGCCTCCCAGAGGGATAAGAGCTTATTCTACCCGTCATACTGCTGCATCGGTGGCTGCTTCCAGGGACATCCCTATCCAGGAAATCTGCAGGGCTGCTACCTGGAAGTCAGCACACACCTTTATTACCCATTACCACATTGACCTTGAGTCATGCCGGGATGCTGGTTTTGGGGCCTCGGTTCTCCAGTCTTTATTCCCTAAGTAGGGGGTGTGCGCCTTGCCTCCCTCCTCCGGAGAACTGCTAGGAGTCTGCCAATAGTGTGGATGAACAACATATCCATGTCCTAGAAATACAGGTTACTCACCTGTAACAGGAGTTCAGGAATGGATATGTGTTCATCCACACGACCCACCCTACCTCCCGGCTTTGACGCACAACCTGAGCTTCCAGCGGGCCAGATCTGGCGTCATGGGGCGGAGCCGAGAGTTTTACCACCCGGGTGGGTGGGAGGAGCCAGCTTGAAGACCTTCCGGCAAGATTTAAAGCGGCAAGGAACCTGCCAATAAGTGTGGATGAACAACATATACCATTCCTAGAACTCCTGTTACAGGTGAGTAACCTGTATTTATTATCCCTCTGTACAGACAGCTGGTCAGACCCGATCTGGAGTACTGCGTGCAGTTCTGGAGACCCAGTCTCCGCAAAGACATAGACAGGATGGAAGCTGTCCTGAGGAGGGCAACTAAAATGGTGCAGGGTCTGCACCGGAAGACATATGAAGAGAGACTAAAGGAGCTTAATATGTATAGCCTCGAGGGAGAGGGGTACATGATAGAAACTTTCAAGTACCTCAAGGGAATCAACAAAGTCCAAGAGGGTAGCATCTTTCAAAAAAAGAGGTGTGCAAGAACAAGGGGCACAATTTGAAGATGGGGGGGCGGCTCAGAGGTAATTTAAGGAAGTATTTTTTCACAGAGAGGGTTGTGGATGCATGGAACGGCCTTCTGGAGGAGGTTGTGGAGTCAAAAACAGTGGTGGAATTCAAGCATGCATGGGACAGTCATAAGGCCATTCTAGGGGTTGGGGGTAGGAAGAAGTAGTCTGCTGGTTAACTAGGATCTGCAGCTTATCCAGTAGGTAGGGAAATGGGCAGACTGGGTGGGCCAAGTGGTCCTTATCTGCCATCAAATTCTATGTTTCTATGGACCTTGTCAAGAGAGATGTGATGGGTGGATGCATGAGGCGGGTGGCCAAGCAGAGTTTTGAGCGACCAAGTGGAGATAGGAGAGGGAGTGTAGGGGGTGGTAGAGATGGCCTGGGCATGCCATGATGGGAGCCGTGTAAAGGTAAGTCAGAGCCCTGTGGCAGAGGGACTACTGGTAACAGCCACAGGTGCTAGATGAGGAAAGCTGCTGGCGTAGTAGTCTCTTGAAGGGGCCCAGAGTAGGTTGAGCGGAGATGTCCTGGATGAGGGCATTAAACCAGAGGGGTGCTTTGTATTCAAAAGAGCACTGACCCTGCGTCGTTCGAAGACGAGGAACATGGTAGAGGTGAGTACTAGCACTTCTAGTCCATTGTGTGTTGCTGCAGTGTGGCTGAAGTAGGTTTACTGTGCCATGGGGAGAATACCTAGTAGTGCCTTTTTTGCCAGCAGGCAGGTTTGGTAGTGTAACCTCCCACTAAGTTGGAGCCAGCCCATTTGCACATAGAGGTCACAGGTATGGGTGAGACACTCAGCTCCTGTGAGCAGTCTGCAGGTCTTGTTCAGTGCTACTGATATTCTGCAGAGGGCAGTGGGACTAGCAGCACCATAGATGACCAAACCGTAGTCTATGACAGCGAGAATGGAGCTGTTGATCACTAGTCTAAGAGCGTCTGAGGTGAGACCGTGCTTGTGCCTGTGGAGGAGACCAGTTCTGTAGTTGACAGTCCTAGCCACATTGCTGATGTGCTGGTGGTAGGCCAGGCTGCTGTCAAGTGTGACCCCAAGATATTTAAAGTGCTGGGTATGTTGGAGCAGAGTTCCAAATCGTGTACTAATGTTGAGAGCATATGACTTGTACTTGCTTCAAGTGCTGCAGAACATCATGGTTTTGGTTTTTTTACTGTTTAGGATAAGTTTGTGTTCCTGGAACCATTCCTCAACAATTCCAAAGCTGTTTTTGGTTTTTTTAAGTCTGTTTTATCTCCCCCAGGTACCGGAACTCTCTCGGGTCTATCCACTCGCCTATGCCGCTCTACCGCCCACTGTGAACCCTGTCATCTTCAAGGATGTTACTTTCCCCCAAGCCCCCAGGAGGATGAAGGGCCCAAGGAGTCTGAAAGAGCAGTGGCAGGGTTCCAGTATTGGGCGTGTGGTGGTTCGGCACTGGGATGGCCGTTGCTTATCCGGGCTGGTGGGGCTTTTTACGTAGTTTACACCCCAGACGTGTGACGTGCAGTGCTGTCAGCCCGCTACGTGGGTGCTCCCACTGACGTCTGGAAGGCCGCCGCCCAGCGTCTTCCCTGTTTGTGAGCCCCTGTGCAGCGCAGTGCTGCCGGTCTCCACCTGGGGCCGCTGCTGCGCTAGACTACCCCTGGATCCCTCCCCGAGAGAGGAGAGCAGTCCTCCGGACGCTCAATCCTCTCTCTCCCCTGCCGACCCCCAGCGGTCTTGGCTCGTTCCCGAACCCGGGTCGCCAGCGTGGCATGAGATGTGGCATCCAGCGCCTCAACCCTCAGCGCCATGGGGCCATCCCGAAGCTATGTTGCAGCTTGCACTCAAGATTCTCTGGGTCTGGGCAGTTTGAGAAGATTACTGCATCATCTGCATAAAGTAGCATCTGCTGTGGGCAGCGGCGCAGTAGATTGTTGAGAAAGATGCTGAAAAGGAGCGGTCCCAATATGGAGCCTTGGGGGACCCCAGATTTTACAGGCAGATAATCGGAGATGACATTGTTTATTTTCACTCTTTGTGTACATTGTCCTAGGTAGCTTTTGAACCAGAGGGTTGATTTTGCAGAGATGCCAATGGAGGTCAGTTGGTTTAAGAGGAGGGAGTGGTGGACAGTATCGAAGGCCTTTGAGAGGTCAATGAATACTGCCCCATGCTAGGGTTCCTTGGTCCAGGGACTGGTGAATAAACCCAGTGAGTTCAAGTAGTGCTGTGGAGGTACTGTGACCTTTACGGAAGCCATGCTGCTCTGGGCATTGGATTGAGTATTTTACAAGATATTCGACCAGCTGGTCAGCCACTATGCATTCTAGCGCTTTGGAGAGCGGTGGCAGAATTGAGATGGGCCTGTAGTTTGACAGCAATGCCCTAGCTCCATTTTTGTACACAGGAGTCATGATGGCCAATTTCCACAGCTGTGGGAATTGCGAGTGGCAGAGCGACATTTTCAGGATCTTGGTTATGGGCAGGAGAACTTCATCAATAGTGAGGGCAACAAGTTTGAGGTCCAGTGTGTCTGCACTTTGTTTCGATTTCCCGAGCAATTTGAGGAGGTATTTCCTGACTTGTGAGGTGGTAAGTTTCTTGAAGTAAAAAAGAGTGGCTGAGTGAAGACTAGCATCAGTAGTACAGGTGTTGGAGTGTAGAGGGTCATTGAAGAAGTCTGGGGGGAGTGTCCTAGAGAGGTCTGAGAAAGCTTCATTGAAGGCGTTAGCTAAGGTGAGTGGGTGTTGGATAGGGGTTCCCTGTATATTTATTAGGTTCAGTGCCGATTTCACATCCTTACATAAGACAGTTGGTCCAAAAGTTTTTTCTGTCACCCCAGGAGGCAGTGAGTGACTCCTTGTGGTGTTTTGATTTGGCCTGGCGTATTTCCCAGGTGGAGGCATTTCTGGCTTGCTTGTAGGCTAGTACATCTGTGGGTTGACCCGACTCTCTGGCAAGGTGCCATAGGTGATTGCGCTTTTTCAGTTTGCTTATAAGGTCAGGCGATAACCATGGCTTAACTGACCCCCTTGCTTTGACTTTTTTGTGGGGCGCATACACATCGCAGACTTGCGTGAATTGTTTTATGAAATAATCCTACGCAGTATTAACGTCAGTAGCATGGTCAATTTGTGACCAGTCAGAGGTGGCAAGATCATGTTTCAGGGACTGAAGATGCCCACACTTTGGTATCCTACTGAAGGTGAAGTGTGGAGGTGGCTTGAGGGATTTGTTTGACCAGTTACACGAGACTGGGGAGTGGTCACTAATAGCATCAGGGTGCACTGTCACATTGGTGAGTCGTTCTGAGTTGCTTGAGAGTATCTAGTCTAGGAGGGTGCTGGTGCCTGTTTTGTAATTAACCCTGGTAGGGGAGGAGACAAGCTGGGTGAGTTCAACTGCTGAGATATTGTCCCTGTATATGCGTGCATTGGGTGGGAGCCAGTTGATGTTAAAGTCCCCTAGTAAGATGGTCTCAGAGTTAGTGGGCAGGCCACGGATGAAGTCAATAATACCCTTGAAGCCCCTTTTGTGTTCATTAGGGGGAACGTAGACAGAGACGACAGTTAGGGTTTTGTTGTGTGCCCCAAGTATGGCTTTAACTGCTAGGGCCTGGGCATGGGGCCCGAGATCCGCTTGGGGGAGGGCAAGACCTTTGATAGTGTCCTTGAGGTAGATGGCACAGCCACCCCCTCTCTTGGAAGCCCTGTCAAGCCTGAAAACGTTGAAGGCAGGGAGGGCAACTACATTATCAGAGATCTTAGGTGAGAGCCAGGTTCCAACTACTGACAGGATGTCAGGGTTGTGCTGAGTGGTCCAGGCTTGAATTTGGTCCAGCTTGCTTGGGAGGCTTCAAATGTTTATTGATACAATTTTGATCGTTCCATGTCCTGGGCATTTAAGGAGGTGATGTGGACTTGGTGGGCCAGGGTTTGGGTGCACATCCCCAGCCCTGAGCAATAGGAGGCGGTGTGCAATTTGCCGGTAATCACACAACGTTTTACAAGGACTGCTATTTTTCTTCCTATACGTAGACTGTGTGCAGGACGCTGGGAGTCCAGGTGGTTTAGAGAGAAGGATCTTGTTGGGGCAGAGGTAGCAGGTCCCCAATGTCAGCCACCAACTCTGCGGTAGTATGAGCCAGTGAGCAGACAAGGCTCCCTTAGCAATCAGGAAGAAGTGTCCAGTAACACGGTATGGTTCATAGTGGATATGCATGCCAGGGTACATTGGTTGCTGTGGAGCCTGTTGACATCTGGGAGTATGGCCATGGCATAGGATTGCGAGGAGGATAAGCTGCTGTAGCAGGGTGCAGAGACTGGGCATAATTTACAGCCTGGGTAGGCAGTGAATTTGTGTAAGACTTAAGAGATCTGGCAGCAGGAGTAAGCAGTTATAGAGCCCCTAGTGGTGTCACGCTATAGGCTGCAGATGGGAAAGTCGATACTTAGTAATTTACAAGACCTCGTGATCACTCTACCATATAAAGCAAAGTGTTAGCTGGGTGGTGGGAAGCCGCATGCATGCCGAGGTAGCACTTGGCAGCAGGAGCCGTACTTGCTGGGCTGAGATCTGTGCTGGAGGTCTCGGCAGCGACCTGAGAGGAGCCAGCCGTCCGGGGAGTGGCAGCAGAGCTGTGGAGGGGGTCCCAGCTGCTATATGGAGAGAAAGAGAGGGCGAGGAGTTAAATGCTGGCCACAGGACAAAAGAGCAAACAGCACAGCAGGAGACAGATTAGTTAGACAAAGAGAGCAGTCAGTTTGGGCACCAAGTCTGGTTCCCGAAAAAGGAAATTTTCAAGAAAGGCTGTAACACTTTAAATTATGCAGGTAACACAGTTTTACAGGATGACACTCTTGTCTGAACAATTATTTAGAACATTTCAATGGCTAGTGGCATTGAAAAGCCATTTTTAGTGCAGAGAAAGCAGAAGAATTGAAGGAGAAAGTTTCAGCCAATCAGAGCGTGCCAGAAAACAGTGCTCACATTCCGATTGTCTGGCAGCAGGAGCTGTACCTTGCTGGGCTGGGATCCGGTCTGGAGGTCTCGGGCGGCGGCCTGAGAGGAGCCAGCTGTCCGGGGAGCGGCAGCAGAGCTGGGGAGCCCTGTGGAGGGGTTCCCGGCTGCTGTAAGGAGAGAGGAGAGAGAGAGAGGCGAGGGTTAAATGGGCACAGGGCAAAAGGGCAGACAGCAAAGCAGGGGACAGATTAGGCAGACAAAGAACAGCTAGTTTGGGCGCCAAGTCTGGTTCCCGAGAAAGGAAATTTTCAAGAAAGGCTGTAACACTTTAAATTATGCTGGTAACACAGTTTTACAGGATTACACTCTTTCTGAACAATTATTTAGAACATTTCAATGGCTAGTGGCATGAAAAGCCATTTTAGTGCAGAGAAAGCAGAAGAATTGAAGGAGAAAGTTTCAGCCAATCAGAGCGTGCCAGAAAACAGTGCTCACATTCCGATTGTCTGGCAGCAGGAGCTGTACCTTGCTGGGCTGGGATCCGGTCTGGAGGTCTCGGGCGGCGGCCTGAGAGGAGCCAGCTGTCCGGGGAGCGGCAGCGGAGCTGGGGAGCCCTGTAGAGGGGTTCCCGGCTGCTGTAAGGAGAGAGAGAGAGAGAGAGAGGGCGAGGAGCTAAATGCTGGCCACAGGGCAAAAGGGCAGACAGCAAAGCAGGGGACAGATTAGGCAGACAAAGAGCAGCTAGTTTGGGCGCCAAGTCTGGTTCCCGAGAAAGGAAATTTTCAAGAAAGGCTGTAACACTTTAAATTATGCTGGTAACACAGTTTCACAGGATTACACTCTTTTCTGAACAATTATTTAGAACATTTCAATGGCTGGTGGCATTGAAAAGCCATTTTCAGTGCAGAGAAAGCAGAAGAATTGAAGGAGAAGGTTTCAGCCAATCAGAGCATGCCAGAAAACAGTGCTCACATTCCGATTGTCTGGCAGCAGGAGCTGTACCTTGCTGGGCTGGGATCCGGTCTGGAGGTCTCGGGCGGCGGCCTGAGAGGAGCCAGCTGTCCGGGGAGCGGCAGCGGAGCTGGGGAGCCCTGTGGAGGGGGTCCCGGCTGCTGTAAGGAGAGAGAGAGAGAAAGAGAGGCGAGGAGTTAAATGCTGGCCACAGGGCAAAAGGGCAGACAGCAAAGCAGGGGACAGATTAGGCAGACAAAGAGCAGCTAGTTTGGGCGCCAAGTCTGGTTCCCGAGAAAGGAAATTTTCAAGAAAGGCTGTAACACTTTAAATTATGCTGGTAACACAGTTTCACAGGATTACACTCTTTTCTGAACAATTATTTAGAACATTTCAATGGCTGGTGGCATTGAAAAGCCGTTTTCAGTGCAGAGAAAGCAGAAGAATTGAAGGAGAAGGTTTCGGCCAATCGGAGCATGCCAGAAAACAGCGCTTGCATTCCGATTGTCTGACAGCAGGAGCCGTACCTTGCTGGTCTGGGATCCGGTCTGGAGGTCTCGGGCGGCAGCCTTAGAGGAACCAGCTGTCCAGGGAGTGGCAGCGGAGCTGGGGAGCCCTGTGGAGGGGATCCCGGCTGCTGTAAGGAGAGAGAGAGAGGGCGAGGAGTTAATTGCTGGCCACAGTACAAAAGAGCAGATAGCACAGCCGGGCAGTCATAATTAATCTAAATGGGAGCTCTGTTAGAAGATGTACTTGTTTGCTGATCATTTGTTAGAGTAGTAATAATATTGCAGTTTGTTCTAACCTGCCTTCTTTGCAGCATGGACAGTTCTGTTTGTTTCCATCATTTTGGTCCCAGACTGCTGAAATGGGCCAATCAGTACATTTGGGACTTTAAAATGGAGCCTGCCTACAGGGGCTTGGTGGGGTCAAAACTTGTAGGAATTGTAGTTTTGGGCTTTTTGCGCCTAAAATAACCAGGAGGGGGAGCCCTTGTTGTGACTGACAGACAGATCAGCCAACCGAACCTTTTGAATCTTGGGGAAGTCCCAAACTGCTTGCAGTTTTAGTTAGATCTAAGTTGGGAAGTGAAGAAGTAACAGCTCAAGGAAGTTCGAGCAGCAATGCCTAGTGGATTCGCACAGGAGAACTGTGGAAAGGCCTGAGTTTTGGCCTGCATGCCTGCCTGCTGTCTCTGAGAGGGAACTTGTGCCTCATGTGATCCCGCTCCACAAGAGTGGTAGCAGGGAGGAGGCGGGGAACTACAGACCGGTCAGTCTTACCTCAGTAGTGGGCAAGATTATGGAGGCACTCCTTAAGGAAAGGATAGTGCAACACCTGGAATCCATAGGGGAACAGGATCCAAGACAGCATGGGTTTACAAAGGAAGGTCCTGTCAAACTAATCTCATAGATTTCTTTGACTGGGTAACCAGAGTGGTGGACCAAGGGGAGCAGTTGATGTCGCCTACCTTGACTTCAGCAAAGCTTTCGACACTGTTCCACATAGAAGATTGATAAATAAGCTGGGTAGGCTCGGGTGGGTCAGAAGTTGGTCAACTGGGTGGCAAACTGGTTGATGGGCACAAAACAGAGAGTGGTGGTAAATGGTATACAGTCAGAAGAGATGCAAGTCACAAGTGGGGTACCTCAGGGATCAGTCCTGGGGCCAGTCCTCTTCAATATCTTCATTAGTGACCTTGCAGATGGACTAGAGGGTAAGGCTTGTCTGTTTGCAGATGACACCAAGATCTGCAACAGAGTAGATGATCCAGATGGGGTGGGCAGAATGAGAAGAGATCTAGATAAACTAGCAGAATGGTCAGAAGAGTGGCAACTGGGATTTAGATGCAAAGAAGTGCAAAATCATGCATATAGGAAGAGAATCCTGAAGCCACCTATAGGCTGGGAGGGGTGTTGCTAGCAGTCACAAAGGAAGAAAGAGACTTGGGCATCATCATCACTGATGACCTAAAATCATCAAAGCAGACCTCTAAAGCAGTAGGTAAGGCTAGGGGGTGTTAGGAGTGTATTAGTAGGGGTATCACAAAAGTGGAAGAGGGAGGTAATAATCCCTCTGTACAAGACACTGGTTAGGCCCCATCTGGAGTACTGCGTGCAGTATTGGAGGCCACACCTTCACAAGGACATTAACCAAATTGAGGCAGTCCAGAGAAGGGCAACCAAAATGGTGCAGGGACTGCATCAGAAGACATATGAGGACAGATTAACGGAGCTCAATATGTATACCCTTGAGCAAAGGAGGGAGAGAGGTGATATGATCGAGGCATTCAAACACCTTAAGGGCATAAACAAGGTGAAAGAGTCTAACATGTTTAAATATAAGAAAAATAGCAGGACAAGAGGACACAGCATGAGATTAGAGGGAGGCCGATTAAGGGGGATGTGAGGAAATTCTTTTTCACAGAAAGGGTGGTGGATGCATGGAATGGCTTACCACAAGAAGTGGTGGCTATGAATACAGTGCAGGGCTTCAAACAGGCATGGGATAGGCATAAGGGAGCAATACAAATGACTATGAATAGATAGGCCACTGACAGAGCAAAGGCCGATGGCACATTTATAAGGTAGAAAAAGAAATGGGCAGACTGGATGGGCCTTGCAGTCCTTATCTGCCGTCAACTTCTATGTTCTTTGTTTCTATGTTTTTCGGACTGAATCCGAACTTGGAGAGTGAAGTAAACCACTGAATTGTGACCAGTCTCCTGTTTATTTATTTTATTTAGCTTTTGTTTACCAGGTAAGCACACTAGACAGTTACGTGCCTATTTTCAGGTGCGAGCCGGGAGAGTTACAGAGATACAAGTAATAACAGTACAGAGGCTAGCATCAAGTTACACAAAGGTACAGTCAGAATACAAGCAAGAAGGACCAGCCGAAACAAAGTACAAAGGCTTGGGTCCAACTGTCAGGCAAGGTACAGACAGGTATAAGCAATCAACTACAGTCAGGTAACAGGCAGATAACAATTTTAGTGCAGTTCAATATGAGGCAGAACAACCCAGGGAGGGCAGCCAGGAAAAATTAGAGCCAGTGTCAGCAGCAACAATATTTGTGAGTATTGCTTATTTGTTATTTATTTTTGGAATAAGTGCACGCCCGCAACCAGGATTTTATTTTTTTTTTATTTCAGGCACTTCACGGAGGGAGGGAGGGACTACAGGGGCAGAGGCAGCTTGAGGCTTGTTTTAGGTAATCCCAAAGGGAGGACCTGAAGCAACTGTGGGTGGGGGCAGTTCTTACGTGAGGAGGTAGGAGGTTCCAGGTTTTTGGGGCAAGAGCTGCAAATGCTCAATTTCCCGCAAGGGAGTGAGTCTTTGGAACCATCAGTGCCTGGGATTCAGTGGACCTCAACTGACAGCCAGAGGGGACAAGCTGGAGGAGGTCAGCAAGTGCTGGAGGAGTAGATGATCGGATGATGTTATCCGTAAAGTTGCCCATAACGAATGAGCGATGGTTGCTTGGGGAAAGTCAACCCAGTCTAGAGTAAAGTAGACACCGATGGGTGAGACGAGGGGCTGATAGGGCAAACCGACATATGTTGTTGTATGAGGTGTCCCATTTGGAGAGCCAGGCTTTGGGGGCATCCGTGAAGGAGGTAAGCCCGTAACAAAGCGAGGGGAGGAAGACCCCTTTTGCCAGGGCAAGTCTGGCAGCTGGGGTGAGGCAACTTTTTGCTCTGTACGCAAGTCCTACTTTGCAGTTGGTTGCCTTACAGGAGTTAAGTATGTGCAGGGTGAGATCCATTTGTGGGTCAAGAGTCACCCCCAAGTACTTGAACGATTCCACCACCTTCATGGGGGTGCCATCAGTGCCATCGACTCTGAGCACGGCCGGGCATGCTCTCACCTTGGGAAGGGAGTCGAATAACATTGCCTGCGTCTTCTGAAGGTTGATGACCAGCTTACTTGCCTTGAGCCAGGATTGGATGCGACCAAAATCCAAGTTGAGTCCATAGTTAATGTCATCAATACTTTGTGAACTGGCAGGGAGCACTATATCATCGGCATATAGGGTAACTTGTCCAAAGGTTGGGATTGAGGGCAACTGGCTTATAAAGAGGGAAAACAGGAGGGCACCAAGGATCGACCCCTGAGGTACCCCACAGGCTACTGGTGATAGGACGGATATGGCATTTTGGAACCTCGTGTACTGTTTCCTACCCGAGCGATAATTAGAGAACCAGGCTAGGTCGGGAGGGGAGAGACCAAAAGACTGGAGAGCAGAGCCCAGGAGGGTGTGATCGACCAAGTCGAAGGCCTTGGACAGGTCTATGAAGACAGCCCCCGTGAGTTTGCCATGATCAGTCACGGTTCTAATGTTGAAGGTGACCTGTGCTAGGGCAGTGGAGGTGCTATGTCCTTTTCAGAACCCATGCTGCTCAGGGGAGAGAAGGCCATAGGTTTGGAGGAAGAGGGCAATCTGGGAGGCCACTACTTTCTCGAGCAGTTTGTTGACTGCGGATAGAATCGCTATGGGTCGATAGTTCTTAAGTAATGTGGGATTGCCATGCTTGAGGACAGGGGTCACACGGGCCACCTTCCAACTGGGAGGGACAGACCGCATCGTGAGCGAGGAGTTTAGAATATGGGAGATTGGGCGGGCCAAGAAGGGGGCCCCAAGGTTTAGCAGTTTGGGCATAAGGTTGTCATGCCCAGCACTGGAGTAAGGGGAGAGACCTACTAGAAGCTTCTGGGTTTCTTTGAAGGAGACAGCCTTAAAGTAGAAGGGAGGGAGGGGAGGATGGGGTGGAGCACCAGGAGCAGGACCCATATCCTTAGAAATTGAAGGCATAGAGGTATAATCAGATCAGTCCGAGAACAGGTCATTGAATGTGTTAGCTATCATTTGGGGATTATTGCAACTGACTCTTTATTTGCAGGTCAGGGACCTGCTGGCAGGCTGGACCATTTACCATGTGCTTTATAGTGCGCCAGAAACTCCTCGGGTTCTTGGCGGACATTCGAGGGATGATTTGCAGAAATCACTCTTTGCCGAGCGGATTGCCCGTTTGCATGAATTTCTAAGCTCCCTGTAGACCTCGAAGTCTGATCTGTTCCCAGAGGCTTTGTATGTTAGCCAACTTTTGTCCCTGAGCTTCATCAGGGCAAACAATTCCCCTTGTAACCATTTAGTGACTATGCCCCTCACTCTTCTTTTAATGAGTGGGGCATGTCTGTCTTGTAGTGAGGTGAATATGGTCAGGAAGCTGTCTAGAGCAACCAAGGGGTCTGGGTCTGCATATACCGGGGACCAGTCTGTCAGGCTGAGGTCGGTATGGAAGTTGTTTAGGTCAAAGTTTGAGTAATCTGTCATCTGTAAGACTTTTGGTGGAACCCTGGAATTTTGAACCTTCCAGATGCAGTATGTAGGGCAATGGTCCGAGATCGAATCAGGGAGGAGGCCTGAGGCAGTAATTCGGTCAGGCCTATTACACAGCATCCAGTCAAGCAGAGAGCCATTTTTCCCAAAGGAGGAGGGTCTGGTGGGTTTGGTGATAAGTTGGCAGAGGGCAAGGCCAGATAGAAGGGGTTCATAGATTTTTGCCTTCCCACTCAGCCAGTTAAGGTTGAAGTCCCCAAACATGAGGAGTTCACTAGTCCTCACCTTGGGGCTAAGGCAGTCAAGTAGGTAGAAGAGCCCACGAACACCACCTTTTGGGGGGTTGTATACACAGGCGAGGTGAAACTTCTTAGTGTTACCTAATAGGAGGAGGGCATGTATAAACTCACAGGAGGGGGAGGGGGGTGAAGTATGTCAGTCAGTTTTAGATGAGATTTGTAATAGAGCACCAACCCACCACCACGCTTTTTGCCTGCCCTGTCCTGTCTAATGGCAAGGTAGCCAGGGAGAGCACAGACAGAGTCGGGGTGCGCAGGTTTGAGCCAGGTTTCGGAGACCCCAAGGATGTCAGGTTTACAGTAGGTGTCCCATGCCGTTAGATCTGAGTGATTGACAAGGATGTTCCATATATTGAGGTGGGCCATCTTTAGACCCTTTACCTCTTCCCACTGTGGGGGCAGCATGATGAGTTATGTATATGAGGGGGTTGGAAGTAGGTTTCGGGCTGTAACCTCAGCACCAGTCAGCTAGGTTAGGAAGCAAGTGTGCTAAGTGAGAATCACCCAGCAAATTTAGCTGTAGTTGATTTGGTCGGATAATGTGCTGGGAGACTACAGGCAGGGATCAGGTTAAGAATGGGGCTAAGTATATTCAATATTGTTTGGCCACCTCTGGGGGTTCAGAGGAGAGTGAAGCAGGCTGAGCACACTATGATTTAGGTTCAGAGCAGTTTGTTGCCACGAGTCCCCAATCTAGACAGGGCAGGGCCGCAGCGAGCTATGCTTGTTTTGCAAAAAGTTGTTTTGCAGGCTTTTCCTTCTGCCTGCTCCGGCGCGACATAAACTGCAGCCAGAAATGTGAAGGGACAGAATGTCCTGCCTATTTAGCCAGCTGATGTGGGTTAGAGCGAACAAGAGATGTGAGATGCGCCCACTAGTGGAGGAAGCGGAGAACCTGCAAATGGTAAATTGAGCTGATAGGTTCTGCAGCTGACGTGATCTCAGCTATATAAGTAGATGCTCACCAAGGGCGGTGGCGGGGCCTCCACTGGCAGCAGTCCACCGAAGTAGGTAGGCGCAGCTGAGCTCCTTGTGTGTGTACCTGTTCCTTTTTTCCCCTGCAGGGAAGACAAGTCAGCAGGGGTCCGGCTTGGGGCATACCTCTCAACTGTACCACATTACGAGGAATGTTCCTCATTTTACTTCACAAAAGCTCCCTGTTCCACATTGTGAGGACTTGTTCCACATTCAAAGTCAACATTTTAAAGCAAAAATCCATAGTAAATGATGCAAAAAAATATATTATTCGATTAATAACAGACTTTCTGAACATAAATGCAACATTTTAACAATGTTTTGAGCTTCTTCAGTAAAGATTTGATTAAGTGTTCCACATTTTGCCCATTTGTTCCACATTTTGACAGGCAATGTTCCACATTTGGAGGACAAAAGGTTGAGAGGTATGGCTTGGGGGGAGTGCGAAGCAACCGAGGGCCCTCACGACTACCACAGCTAAGGAAGAAAGAGAAAAAGGCACTGTATTTATACACAGGTAAGCAGAGGGAGGGGCAGTCTGAAATTCCTGTGCAAATTAATTACTAGCACCTGCAGCACAGTGGAGACTTTTGCAGCTTAGTAAGGCAGTTAACTACGATTACTTATGCTGTGCAGTTTGACTTTTGCTGCTTAGTAAGGCAGTTAACTACGATTTCTTATGCTGTGCAGTTTAAAATTAAGGCACCAGAAGCCACTGGAAGGTTTTACTGACTGAAATTCCTGTGCAAATAAATTACAAGCACCTGGGGCACAATGGAGACTTTTGCAGCTTAGTAAAACTACGATTTCTTATGCTGTGCAGTTTAAAATTAAGGCACCAGAAGCCACTAGAAGGTTTTACTGTCTGAAATTCCTGTGCAAATTAATTACAAGCACCTGGGACACAATGGAGACTTTTGCAGCTTAGTAAGGCAGTTAACTATGATTTCTTGTGCTGTGCAGTTTAAAATTAAGGCACCAGAGGCCACAGAGGGTTTTACTGGCTGAAATTCCTGTGCAAATTAGTTACAAGCACCTGGGGCAAAATGGAGACTTTTGCAGCTTAGTAAGGCAGTTAACTATGATTTCTTGTGCTGTGCAGTTTAGAATTAAGGCACCAGAAGCCACCGGAGGGTTTTACTGGCTGAAATTCCTGTGCAAATTAGTTACAAGCACCTGGGGCAAAATGGAGACTTTTGCAGCTTAGTAAGGCAGTTAACTACGACTTCTTATGCTGTGCAGTTTAAAATTAAGGCACCAGAGGCAACCAGGAGATTTTACAGTCTGAAGTTAAAATTACACTTAAGTTTCCTGTGCAATCAGAGAGATTTCTGTACAAGCTTAGCAGATTTTTAGTGTTAAAAAAACTATCTTCACTACTCTGGCGACTTAAAATATAGCAGGTCTGTTTTGAAAATGGCACCAAAGAACAGGAGCCTTTGTCCTCCACTGGCAGCAGTCCACCGAAGTAGGTAGGTGCGGCTGAGCTCCTTGTGTGCGTACCTGTTCCTTTTTTCCCTGCGGGGAGACAAGTCAGCAGGGGTCCAGTTGGGTAGAGGGCAAAATAACCGAGAGCCCTCACGACCTACACAGCTGTTACTTTTTTCCCTGTGGGGAGATGAGTCGGCAGGGGTCCGGCTTGAGGGGAGGGAGAAGCAACCGAGGGCCCTCACGACCACCACAGCTAAGGAAGACTTGAAGAAGACGACGGAAGATTTGCTGAATGCGATCGGCCTGCCTGGACTTCCAGCCACCTCTGAACTCGCGGATTGTGCAGAGACTCTGTAATGGCAACCGGAGAGCCTTTTGCCTGGTACAGTGGAATTTCCTTACATGTGAATGTTTTGTGTACCTATAGTGGGTCGTGATTTGGCTCCCCACTGTGTGTTTGAATTGTATTCTGCTTGCTGGAAGCTACATTAGAATTTCCTTACATGTAAATGTACTTTGTGCTGCTAGTGGGTCGCAATTTGGTTCCTCACTGTGGTTTGAACTGTATTCTGCTTGCTGGAAGCCGCATCCAGCCCCACGGACTGAATCCAAAATCATCTTCATTGGGCCTGGGCCTTGCCACACTGGCCCGACTACCCGCTGCACAGAGAACGCCATCAATGAGAGACCTGCCTGGGAATCAGCCCCCTGCTCAACACTTGAACAGGAACAATGCCTCGGTGATTCGTGTGGGCCTCGCTTCTCCGGGCACTCCAGCTCAACAATCTGCAGTCTCAATTTCGTCCTGCCTGTGTCCTGTATTGGGTATCATGAGTAAACATCACGGTAGCTCCCTGCAACAACAGCTAAATCTAAAGTGTTGTCATCTGATTGTCTTGTAGCTTTTCTTTCACGAACTGAGCCCCCCAGCTCTGGATTACAAGTAGTGTGTGTTGTGCATGTTGCTTTCTTCCATCACAGGGCCCCAACCAGCTGCAACGTTCCTGGCTAGCCCACCATTTTCCTACCTGGGTACCCAGAGTGTGTGACTGTGTGGGGACTTAAAGTGCATGCATAACTGTTTGATTAATATAGCCTTTAAGCCAATCAACCTGATTATGCCCCTTCCTTGTTCAAGTCCCCTGAATAAATCACATCTGACTTTTTTTTTTTTGCTGCATTTAACCTGACTGTGGTTCCAGTTTGTGCCAAGAGTACTGTACTGTTGCTATTTACTATGCATAACCTTGTTTTACAGGGGTCCCCAGGTAGTCGAGCCAGAGGAAACAGCCCTGGTGGTAAGTGCAAACAGTGTGGGTACTGGTATGGTGTACAAGGGGTACCGTGAAAGTGATTATCGTATATTGCTCAGGCCACTAGAAGGAAAAGAGGGGGTTATAATGTCCCAGAGGGCCGTGCCCAGGTTAGTTTGACCACTACCAACCCTGACCTCTGGGTGGAGGCACCCATTTCAGAACTCAGGCCCCTTAACCTGCTACTAGCCACGCAGGCAGGGGTAGTAGCCCTTGGGATAGCGCCACCTAGGGGTTATACTAAAAATAATATGATACAGAAAAGGTTGACAATGTCCCTCTAAGGGTGGGTGTCCAGCAGGCCTTTGCTGTCCCCAATCTCAGACACCAGTTGGGATTCAGGCCTTCAAAGACCATCGCCAGAGGAAGCCAGTGCCACCTGAACCCAAGGACCCTGCCACCATTCTTGGGCACATAGGCCCCCTCCAGCTGGTCGCAACCAGAGAAATGCACCCAGTGGTTTAAAACTGGAGCTGAAACACAATGGCACCCTGGACTGGGATGCACAGGAGAACTAGTTTTGGCTGGCTGAAGCCCCTATTTATGTGCCCCTAGCTAGTGGGTAACATTGCCCAAGAACCCTCCCATCCAATGGGTAATTACAGGTGCAGCTGGCACCTAGACATACAGTCACCAGGCAGGAACTCGCTGCAATAAACAGGATGCACACTGTTAACACTCAGAACATTTCAAAACCTGGGGAGTTCAGAACTAGGATTAACCCATTAAGTGCATTAACCACTCAGGCACAGTATCTTATTTTAAGTCCATACAGTATAGCCCCAGTGTATCACATGACTTTATTACGTGGGCCCTAGTAACCTTTTTGGAAACCCATTTACAACTGTATTTTGTTTTTTCTCCCATTATCCCCATTTGTGTGTAACAGTGGAGGAGGTGTGCACCCCCATCGGGGCTGTACCTTTTCTGTGACTGGGAGGCCAGCAGTGAGTGTCGGTCATTGCAGAAGACATTATTGCTAGTCCGTGATTGGTTGGAGAGCATGAATGTCAAGCAGCGTGCACTCTCCTTCCCCCTGTATACAAACACATCCTCTGCAACAACATGCTCACCACTCCTCTCCCTCTGAATTCAAACTCCTTATAATGAAACCTGCTCAGTACTCCCCTCCCCCAGACTCAAACTCCTCATCTCAACAAAATGCTCACCACTCCTCTTCCCCCAGAATTCAAGCACCTCCTTTCTACATTATCCTCACGGCTTCCCTCATACTGGACTCAAGCACCTCCTCTCTACAACGTGCTCACGGCTTCCCTCATACAGGATTCAAGCACCTCCTCTGTACAACGTGCTCACGGTTTCCCTCATACAGGATTCAAACTCCTCATCTGTGGGAAATGCTTGTAACAGGGGTGCAATCTAAAAGGTGCAGTGCTAGCACAGAAGAGCAGAAAACTATTTACCCTTACTTCAGTCGTGGCCACCCATCACCCATGCACGAAAACAGAATGTAAAATGAGGCTAACACCAGAATGCAATACATAACTAGATATTTATTTAGGGATAGGGAACAAAGAGAACACTTTACCAACGGTGAAATACCTTAAAAATATTCTTATAACTGTAGGCAATATGTCTGTAATTTAGCAAGCAAGAAAACCGAATTATTGCAACAGTTAAGAGAAACTGTAACTCTTACTTTAAGCAAGGGGCTCTTGAACTCCATGCTTACTACTTAAGTCTGAGGGTAATACCCAAGAAAGTAATGGACTGAGATGGGAATTACTACTTGAGGGAAAGATAATGGCTTGTTTACTAGCCTATTCAAGGGGGCACCACCCATTCCCAAGCCCCCTGACCACAGTCTAAACCAAGAAAGAGGGAACTTATCTGTAGGTAGTCTGTGACGTTGCAGAGTCCGTCTACAATGAATTTAATGAACACACTGTTTATCTGCTGGAGCTGAACACCTCTTGGACACATAAAGCTGGACACCACTGAAGCTGATGCTGGAAACCACTGGGGCTACTGGTGCTGGACACCACTGGAGCTGCTGGTGCTGGACACCGCTGGAGCTGCTGGTGCTGGACACCACTGGAGCTGCTGGTGCTGGACACCACTGGAGTTGCTGGTGCTGGACATCGCTGGAGCTACTGGTGCTGGACACCGCTGGAGCTGCTGGTGCTGGACACCGCTGGAGCTGCTGGTGCTGGACACCGCTGGAGCTGCTGGACGCCACTGGAGCTGCTGGTGCTGGACACCACTGGAGCTGCTGGTGCTGGACACCACTGGAGCTGCTGGTGCTGGATACCACTGGAGCTGCTGGTGCTGGACACCACTGGAGCTACTGGTGCTGGATACCACTGGAGCTGCTGGTGCTGGACACCACTGGAGCTGCTGGTGCTGGACACCACTGGAGCTACTGGTGCTGGACACCACTGGAGCTGCTGGTGCTGGACACCACTGGAGCTGCAGGTAACTGTTCCTTCAGTTCCTTCGTTCAGTGGATGGTTGCAACTGTCAGTCTCTCTCTCTCTCTCTGTCTGGAGGGGCTAACTAGCACTGTCAGAGACCCCCCCCCCCGTGTCTGTCTCTCTCTTTATATTTTGTCCTGTATCTCTGCCTCTCTTTCTCCTCTCTTTATTTTTCTTCTCTTTCCTTCTCTTCTGTTTCTCTTTGCTTCTCCTCATTTCTCTTCATCTGCCTCTTGGGCTCTTTCTCAGCTCTGTTCCCCTTACTTTATTTCTCGTTCTCTCTCTCTTTCTTTCTCTTCTTTTATTCTGCCCCTATGTCTCTTTCTCTCTTTTTCAAAAGGAAATATTCTCTCTCAAGGGCTTTCTTTCTCTGTCCCTCTGTCTGGGTCTCTCTCTATTTCTCTTTCTTTTCTCTCTGTCTTTATTTTCCTCTTTTCTCTCTCTCTCATTCCTTCCCTGTTGGTGGTGGTGGTGGGGAGAACACCAAGTGCTGACTGTCCACTCCTTTCACTGCTGCCTGGCTTTTTTATTTAAAAAGAAAACCTGCAAATGCCTGTGTTCCTATAGCACCTCCCACGGCTTGTCCCGAGACGGTTCACGCTTCTCTCTCTGGCCAGCGTGCCCTGTTGTCTTGGAGACTAAAGGACATCTCCCAGGCCGGTCGGGGGCATGCTGCTGCTCTGGTGCTCCACACAACGCTGCCACACAAGTGCGGCCACACAGTGCACAGGGCCTAAGGATTGCAGTAGTCCTGTCAAACAAGCATGCTTGGGAGGTGGCACTTTATGTATGCAAGTATGTACGCATGTATTTATTTATTTACTTATATATGTATTTATATAAAAAGGCAAACAGTGGGCATAAAAGGATGGCCCGAGCTTGGGCATAACAACCGCTGTTCTCTTCCTACTACCAGAAACATCAGGGAGGGGAAACAAGGGACCGAACACAATAGGAGGCAGGTGAACCCCAACATGGGAAGTGAATAATTTGTTTTTTTTTCTTTGGGAAGGGGTAGTCCACACTACCTGCTCACTAATCCCCTTCCTCCTGACTCAGATGTCTCATCCTTGCAACATTCTCCCTCCTCCCCCTGGATTCAAACACCTCATCTCTGCAACATGCACACTACTCCCCATTCTTTGAAACGCTGCTCATAATTCCTGAACTATTTCTTATTTTTGGGTCCCAGTTCCATCCCATAATCCATCCCCTTATGTGGCAGAAAGAGACGTAACATGGCACACTCAGGAGATGACTGTAATATATTAATGTATTAGAAGATTCATCCCTTGTGGTTATCAAAACTGTCATCCTGTCACTCTGACGAAGGGGTGACGCTTCTTTTGCAGGTGTCGGCTATCGTCAAATCCTCTTTCTAACATCTGAGGAATATCTCCAGGGTTAAGCATCTTGTTCCATCTGGCGATCTCCCCACATTGGTCCATGCCTTTGTGTCCTCACGCCTGGATTATTGCAATTCCCTCTACCTAGGGCTACCTGGGATGGATATCCGCCGCTTGCAGCCAGTGCAGAATGCAGCGGCCTCGTTGTTGACGGGAACCCCCGGTTCTGTCATATTTCCCTGATGCTGTGCGAACTGCACTGGCTGCTGGTACAGTGGCGGATCACTTTTAAAGTCGGATGTCTAACTTATAAAGCCCTACACGGACAGGGCCCGGACTACCTGAAAGAGCTTCTGGTCCCTTACTGCCCTGGGTGATCGCTCCGCTCAGCTGACGAGGGGTTGCTAGAGATTCCAAGGATGTGTTTAAAATCTTCTGGGGCCCGGGCATTTATGCATGTGGCCCCTACCCTTTGGAATTCTCTACCCTGTCAGTTACGGGAGTGTGCGACCATGGAGGGATTTAAACGGGCTTTTAAAACTTATTTGTTGAACCAAGCATATGGTGAATGATTCAAATTTCATTTTATCTGCATTTTATACTATTTATGATGTTGTGAATTTATGACTTATTTTGTTTTAACTGTTTGTTAGGCACCTTGGTTGCTGAAAGGCGCCATATAAATAAAGAATTATTATTATTATTCTCTGACACCTCTATTATAAATACATAGAAAATAATGTACAGCAGCAATACACAAGAAGCCTGTGTCTGCATCGAGAGTTTTTTATGGCAGCCAGGAACCTTGAGAGCAAAGCTCAAGAGGTTCACTGGATGCCATAGAAGGCTTGTCTCTGTATGGATGCCCATACATTATCTTTTATAGTGCACTGGCATCCATACCCATTTCAGATGCCTAGCTCCTGGCAGTGAACTGGTGGGCTGAGGGAGAGGCACTTGAGGGTTGATGGCAAGCTTAACTTACTGATTAAATGTACTCCATCTTGTTCTGTAAGTTCAGGTTAAAAAAGGAAAAACAACTTCCAGCTTGATATGATAGAGAGAAGCAGTTGTGTGGCAGCATTCTAAGTTGTTGTGCTGCAGTAGTGTCATCACTACTGCAGCACAACAAGCATATTCCAGGCATGGAATTCCATGCATAACAGGGTTCCACCATACACTATATATAGAATTGTGTATGGGAGCTCATACGTAACAAGGTTATTTTTCCACCGAGTGGTTACCATGATGACGAGGACATCAAGAGTGACGCTCGAGAGGGCCCTCACCCGTCATGGTAACCACGAGGTGGAAGAATAACAATGTTGTGTATAAGGAGTCCCATACACTATTTTATATAGTGCATGGTGCAAAAAAAACAGTGCAAGAAGCCTGTCTTCAGTTTACCTTGTTTCGTGACGGCAACAATATTAGAGTCACACAAAACCATGTTTAGTAATGGCAAGCATGTCAGTGACGTTGTTATGTCAACAAGATAGGAGATAGTCTTCAGTTCGCTTCACCATTCATCGATACCTATCCATGTAGCAAATAAAGAAGGAAAAAAAAATTAATGCAGGTATTTGTTTTTTTTCTTAATTTCTGGTGAAGCAGGGAGCCAGTTACTAGTGCATCTCAGCTCGGCGCTTGGACAGTGAAAACAGCAACTTGTTATCCGCTGTGTATCTCAGTTCGGCACTTGGACAGTGAAAAGAGCAATTTGTTATAGGCTGTGTTCTATGACGTCCATAGTGCAACGGAACGAAAAGTCATTCTGCTGCCATACTGACATCACTATTACAGCAAAACGACTTTTTACAGAAGTCGGAAAACCATCCAGAACAAGTGGTCACCATACACTATATGTATTTTATTTTTTATTCTTTTGTTAACTCTGTTTATTCGCCCTGCATCCTGGGACTCTCTCGGGCTGCCTCTGCTCACCAGCCGCTCTACTGCTGACCTGGTTCCTTGCCTCCTCAGAGGGTATGCTGCCCTCCACCTGCCTCCGACCGGGAACCCCCCAGCTCTGAGCCCTGGGGGTGGGGCCGCCACTCCATCCTGCGCTCTATCTACAATCTAGTGCCAGCCGAGGAGGAGGAAGGGAGAGAGAGGTGAGGGTGTCTGTATTGGCGTGGCGGTGGTCCAGAGGGGAGTCTATCCAGGCGCAGGGTTTTTTTTCTTTGTGTGCATGCCCCCGCCTGCAGGCGCCTGTGCAATTACTTCAACACGGAAGGATCCAGAGACATCAGCCACGCACGTCCCCGATTTAATCCCAGCGTTGGTAGTACCTCCGGTCTCCACTGGAGGTCACTATTGCGCCGGGATGCCCCTGGATCCCACCCCAGGGAGAGGAGAGCTGTCCTCCAGACGCTCCATCCTACTCCCTCCCTGCTGACCCCCAGCACCCGGGCTCGTTCCCAAACCCAGGTCGCTGGTGTGGCGTCCAGTGCCTCAACCCTCCGTACCACCGGGCCAGCTTTATTTTTTATTCTTAATGTGCCTTCCTGGGCCAACCCCATTAAACTTTGGAGTGACAGCAGGATGAACCAATGGGAGCAGGCCCTGAAGTGTGCTAATAAAAAGGGGACTGTGCTGGGCCTATTGCCTGAAAATGTCCGGTTAAGGACGCTGCTGAGTTCCGGAGAGGAAGAGCATGGCAACTGCATGTGTAACCAGTAGGGCTGTGTGAATACCTTTTCCTGAATATTATATCTGGGTCCCCAAATATTTGATTATTTGGGATTTGTTATTTGTTGTGTGAATACCTTTGCCTGAATATTCAGGCCGAATATTATATTCGGATCACCAAATATCTGGGTATTCAGTATTTATTATTTGTAATTTGGCTGTGTGTTTTGGGGAGAAGAAAACACAACATAAATCAGCCTATCCCCTTACCTGATGGTCAGTGCTTATCTTCTAGCCACCATCCCTGCCTTTGCACACAAATACCACCCCCCCCCCCCGCTTTCCCAGAGCCGCAGAGAAGGCCAGAGTTACATTTTCAACTGTCGGCTCCTGACAATATAGCAGAACCTGGCAGCATCTTTTTTCACACTCCCTCACCCTAACCCAACTCCCCTCTGTTCTCTAAAATTTTACTTATTTATCTATTTATTTTTTTCATTTTCAGCTTCTCCGTCTTGATTCCTTAGCTTGATGATTGGGGGCAGAGTTAATGTCCACTACAATTAGCTTGGCTCTGCAGAGTTGCTGCTACTCCCCCCCCCCAGTCATCAAGCTAAGGGAGGAATCGAGGGGGGGAAGCTGATAATGGGAAAAAAAAGCAAAATATTAAAGAAGGGGGAAGTCGGGTTAAGGTGGGGAAGCAGCGTTAAAAAAAGATACCGTCGGCTCCTGACGTAATGCCAGGAGATGAAAAATGAAAATGTTAACTCTGCCACTCTCTATCTTATTTATTTATTTAGTTTTTGTTGACCTGGTAAGTGCACTAGACAAATCCTGCCTATTTTCAGGCACGACCTGGGGGAGGAGGATACAGATGAATGCCAATTGACCTTGAACCAGATTAAGCTGTTGGTGGTATTTTTAGTGAATGAGGGAATTTTGGCCAGGACACCAGGGAAATTCCCCTGCTCTTGGTCAGAGTGTGCTGCACTTCCGCCAGGATTTGGCAGTGTGCTTGTAGACAGCTGAGAGTGTGGACGTGCGGGAGGCTGAGGTGCTGATCACCTCCTCGGCCCCCCTTCAATGAAGTGATCATCATGGCTGACGACTGAATGGAGCACGACGAGCCTACCAGTATGGATGACCGGAGCTGCGAGACCGCAAGTACTGCTGCTTCTCAGTCAGAGACTTTGGTGGAATCTGCAAAAAACGACGTTCGCGATGCTGCATCAATACAATTGCAGCTTGCTGAAGCAGAGCAGCGGTTCCTAGCCACTCGGAACCATTTGCTGTAGGAACTTGGGCGTCACCAGGGAGACTTGCTGAACGTACAGGAACGGGAAGTTACACGGCCTTCCACTGTACTGGACCTAGCACCGGAGGCACTACTTGAAGGGAGTTCCATGCTGACAAAACCTACTACGGATGTTGAATTATTGCCGCATTGTACGAATTCGTCTATGGAAGAAATAAGTACTATTGATGCGGGTAGGGCTATTCCACAGCCTTGTGACACAATTCGGGGAATGTTATCTCCTGATGGGCTTGTTGTGGGCGTTCTGGCTGGGGAAGGCCTGGCTGTTACTGATGGCACGAGTCCTGGTTCCTCCTGTGTAGGACAATTTTGTATTGGACTTTCACCGAGGGGTAAGGGAAATAGAGTTGGTGAATCTGTTGGCCTAGGACATGACTGGAAGGGTTGGGTGTTGGCTTCAGCTGTGGTGACTTCCCCTTCCTCTGTAACTGTCTCTCAGGAGGTGGAATTCTCAGGCAGAATGGCTGGGGCCCCTGCAACATGGGTTACAACTGCCTTAGGGGCGGCAGGCTGGGTTAAATCTCTGGATGGGAAAGGCTGGGATGCTAATGTGAAAGTGCTGCCAGAAATGGGGGAGCAGGTAAGACCTACTGCTGACCCTGATGCGGACATTACTGATTCCCTATTGACACCAGGACAGCATTCCCTGATGGTAGGGATTCAGAACTCTCCTAAATTGACCCAGGATTTGCTTCTAAATGACATTAAAAAAGTTAAAAAAGCCTCCAGTGCTAGGTCCAGTACAGTGGAAGGCCGTGTAACTTCCCGTTCCTGTACGTTCAGCAAGTCTCCCTGGTGACGTCCCAGTTCCTGCAGCAAACGGTTCCGAGTGGCTAGGAACCATTAAAAAAGGTATGCCTCTTTGCAGATGATACAAAGATCTGTAACAGAGTTGATACACAAGGGGGGGTAGAAAAGATGAGAAGGGACTTGGCAAGGTTGGAGGAATGGTCAGACATATGGCAACTTAGATTCAATGCAAAGAAGTGCAAAGTAATTTACCTGGGAAACGAAAACCCAGGAGAAGAGTACACAATAGCAGGGGAGGTACTAACAACAACAAAAATGGAACAGGACTTGGGGGTAGTCATATCAGATGATCTAAAGGTGGGTAAGCAATGTGAGAAGTCAGTGAGGAGAGCCACGGGGATACTGGGATGCATAGGAAGGGGCATCACAAGTAGAAAAAGGGAAGTGGTTATCCCTCTGTACAGACAGTTGGTGATACCCCATCTGGAGTACTGTGTGCAGTTTTGGAGACCTCATCTACACAAGGATATAGACAGGATGGAAGCAGTCCAGAGGAGGGCAACTAAAATGGTGCAGGGTCTGCATCAGAAATCATATGAAGAGAGACTGAGAGAGCTTAATATGTATACCCTTGATGAAAAGAGGGACAGGGGGACATGATAGAAATGTTCAAGTACCTCAAGGGAATCAACAAAGCCCAGGAGGGTAGCATCTTTCAGAAAAAGAGATGTGTAAGAACAAGGGGACACAATTTAAAGATAGAGGGGGGACGGCTCAGGGGTAATGTGAGGAAATCTTTTTTCACAGAGAGTGGTGGATGCATGGAACTGCCTTCCTGGGGAGGTTGTTGGGGCTAAAACAGTGGGGGAATTCAAACATGCATGGGACAGACACAAGGCAATTGTAGTGGGGGGGTGGCAGGAAGTAGGCTATTGGTTAACTAGAATCTGCAGCTTATCCAGTAGGTAGGGAAATGGGCAGACTGGGTGGGCCAAGTGGTCCTTATCTGCCGTCAAAGTCTATGTTTCTATGTTTAAACGTTTGGAAGGTGAAGTTCCTTTATCTGTTGAAGCCCCCCCCCCCATCCTCTCTCTGATGAGCATCAGGTTTCTGTTGTGCAGCAGTTATCGTCCCCTTCTGCCTCAAGTCACACAAAACCTGCTCCTGCCCAAAAGTCTCAGCTAATGTATGGCATGATAAGTTTAAAGAGCAGTTATTTCCTGCTACTTTTGGACTTTTTTCTGAGCCTGCAGCTAGGCGTAATGCAGTCCGTTTAAAGTTCAGAGGACCTATGACAGAGGTACTGAATAGGCATTTTGTGGGGCGAGAATTTCTGAAGGGAAGCATGAAGTTTTATGCATATGAAATACTGTACAGCAGCTTATATTGGCACTCTCTTTATTTAGCGCCACGTGGGATGCAGTACTATTTAGCACCCTGTTAAATTAGCGCATCAGTTTCATGTCCAATTGCAGCACTATGCTCCCTGTAATATTAATGATCAGCTTATTTTAGTGCTTTTGTCAGTTAAGCTAATATAGCGAAAATAAACTGAAAGCTAATATTTCCTGCTATACAGTATATGCTATGATTCACATGCCTGGGGACTCTGTTTTTGATATCAGTTTCAAACATCCTGTAGGACTTGATAGATTCTGGAAACAGTTTCAAACACTTAAAAATACTCCTTTATGGAAACCTTTTATGGCCATCCCCTTGACAAAACCAATTTCTAAGAAAATTACTGTTTTGTTCTGCAGTGAGGGTGTTAATGTTGCTGATATCACCTACTGGTTGCAGCAACATTGTACAGTGAAGAGGCAGCCTGAACCTATTTTAGACGATGAGCACCTCTGGACCAGAGGCTGGCGCTATCTGGTGGACTTGTATCTCGAACATGGTCTCACCAAACATCTACCTAACTGTTTTTTCTTAGGGAGGGACAGGGGCATACTATTTTACCCTGGTCAGCCCATGGCTTGTTACAAGTGTGGAGCATTAGGGCACCTAAGTAATGTTTGTGATCAACAAAAATGTGGCCTTTGTGGTGACTTGGGTCACATTGGTGCTCACTGTAGAAGACCTATGAAATGTAATCTCTGTGATGAACAAGGACATTTCGTGCATGTTCTTGGGCCTCACATAAAAACGCAGATCCCACACTCCATGCAGAGCAGGATGTGTATGTTGCTAATGCCCAAAAAGAAAAACAAAAGATGCATGACTTACTCCTGCAGTCCCGTCCTTCAAACCCAGTACCTCAGGATCTGTCTAATGTTTGCCTTGAGAACCCCATGGTTGAAGCAGAGGATGTGCAGTTTGATATGGAGATTTCACGGCCGGAACCTTCCAACTCTGATATGACTGGGATGGACAATACTCCTAGTTCCAGTTCCCCGCTGAAGATTGACCCTCCCACTTCTGCTGCACTGCCGCCTGAAGAGGCCGGTTCTGCTGGTGTGGTGGCAGAAACAGTCTACAAAGCTGCAGTGGGTGTAGAGGCATCTAGTATGCCTCCTCTGGACGTGCAGCAGGACATTTCCTTTCAAAAGGTGACTCGCTCTTAGGCTAGTAAATCAAATTAGGATGGTCAACTGGCACCTACAGAACCTGATTTAGTACCTATACAAAATTCCTATGCCCCAGTGTTTGAGCAAGAAGGTGAAGAGGATGGTATAGACTCCGATATTTCTTCAGTTGCTTCTTCACATACTGAGACTGTCCCTGATATAGGCATTAGGGAAAAGCCTAAACCAAAGAAGCAGAAAAAATGAAAGTGACATGTCCCGGATTGGCTTTTTGTGTTATATACTTGATTTCTTTTTTATGTTGGCTTGCCGCGCTTGCGCGCAAGTCAACATCTTGGGACAGTGCAGATTTGGGGGCGTCTTGGCACATGTAATGCAGGGCATGCATCAGTAGGTGTCCTCATTCCCCAATCAGCCTGCATGCCATGCCCACACCATGCACATGCTAATGTATGAAGCACATCTATGAGAAGGTCCGCTGCAATCCCGAGCAAAGCTCATCAGATGCAGCTGACCTTCCTGCTTGCTGCCACATTAGCAGCATGGTGGACGCCGCCCAATGGCCAACTTCGGGGTGCCCAACTCTAGCCGGCTTTCTGTGGCTGGACAATTGTCGATGGGGAGCCCACCTCACAGCATAGAGCACCCCCCATTTCCTATATGCCAAGGTGGGTGCTCAGTCCCCTCGGTTCTTGCCTCCCCGCTCATTGTTGACAACAGGGGAGCCCACTCCATCGGCATAAATCAGCCCCCTTCCACATTTCTTATGTTTAGGTGCCCAAAACCGGCTCTTGCCTCTCGCTGTCATTGTGTGTCAACGGGTGCCCATCCTCGTCGGCATAATCTCACCTCCATTGTCTGCCAATGAGGGTGCCCAATCCCGTCAGCTGCACCCCCAAAACAGTTCCCTAAAAAAAATAAACTGTCCTGCGATGTAATTTTTTAATTACCTGTAACAAAAAGGTCCTCGTAGTCTCCTGCCCCCACCCGCACTCCACCCACTGCGCACCCTGCCTCCCCACACCCCCACCCCATACTTACCTCCGGAGTCCGGCACAACGATCTTTGGTGGACCGGGAACACGTCTGCACTCTTCAAAGCCGACCACAAACTGAGGAAATGCCGGTAAGCTGTATCATGGAATGAATAGGGTTTTTTCAACTTTGCTGCATATCTCGGGCATTTGTTGGAATTTTGGCACCAAATTTTCAACATGAGGTTTTTGGGGCCCCTCCTCATGAATTCTATCACTGTCGTGGCATTAGTCAGCCTCGAAAGGTGATTTCGCAGTCACTGCGCAGAATCACCTTTCGGGACCCATTAACGAAATGACAGTGCCAGTGTTCATGAGGTGGCCTTCAAAAGCCTATGTTCCAAATTTGGTGGAAAAATCCAACAATGCCTGTTTTATGAGCTGCATACAGTAGTTGCTACGCAGGTCGCAGAATTTCTGTGCATTCGCATTATTTTAATTCGGATTTTCAGCATTGTCATTTTTGTACACCTTCTTGTGAACAGTACAGCTGTCATTTTCCACATCCTGCCCAAAATGTGTTTCTGCACTTCCGGCGACAATAACGTAGTCGCTGTGGGAAATCAGTGTTTGGGCCAGATTATGAAAATTACAGTGACACAGTTCATGAGCAGAGGTCCTAAAATGCCTGTGTTAAAAATTTGGTGATGATACTCCATAAAATGACTGTGTTACGAGCGTGCGTTGGCAGATTGTAAGCACGCTCGTACCGTCATGCATTTGTGATATTTTCACTCTGGATTTTCATCATTGCCATTTTTCCACACCTCTTGATGAACAGTACAGCTGTCATTCCACATATCCTGCCCAAAATGTGTTTTCGCACTTCCGGCGCAGAATAGCGTGGTCACTGTGCAAAATCACTTCTTGGGACACTTTGAGGAAATAACAGTGACACTGTACATGAGCAGAGGTGCTAAAATGCCTATGTTGAAAATTTGGTGCCGAACGCCCATAAAATGGCAGTGTTGCAAGCGTGCATTGCATATTTCCCATGCACCCTTGTAACTTCACAAATTTGTTATATTTACATGCCACATTTTAAACACTGGCATTTTTTTACACCTCCTTATGAACTGTACAGCTGTCATTTTTCACATCCTGCCCAAATTGTTTTCCCGCACTGCACTACCAAACACCCAAAGGGACACCCCAATGCCTGTCAGTCTCTGCAGGGTGGGGGTGGGTTGGCATCAGTTCCATACTTCACTGCCATTCCTATTATGCATCTGTCTAACTCCTGCACTGCCAATGCCAGCAAGCCAACATTCAGCATTGACAAATGCTTGTTTTTCTGTAGTGCTTGCCTCTTCTTTTAATGGCTGAGGGCATTGCCTTTCTCACTGTTAATGTTAACAGTATTAAATCTCAGAAAAAGAGACAGGTTACCTTTGCCAGTCTAAGGGAAAGTCATGGTAATATCATTCTGTTGCAGGATACTAGACTACATTCTTTGAGGGACTTGAAGGAAGCAGAAAGAGATTGGAGGTGGAGTATTTCATTATGGTCTTTAGGAGAAGATGCACGTGATGGATTAGGTATTTTGTTTGCTGATATTACTGCTCGTGTTGTACAAGTCCTGGACATTTTTCCAGGCCGGGCTATGCTTGTAGATGTCATCATATCTAATTGTGTATATCGCCTCATTAACATTTATGCCCCTCAGCTAAAGGCTGATAGGTCATCACTTTTTAAACGAATTGCCCCTTATTTGAATACCTCTAAACTGGTTTTGTGGGGAGGGGGGTGATTTTAATTGTGGCCTTGCCCCCAGAGATTGGGGAAGACAATCGCAGAAAATTTACTGTGATACTAATACGCTGTTAGACATAGTACAACATAATCACCTGAAAGATGTGTATGATTTATTACACTTACCCCCTGCACATACATTCTTTAAGGGGGTTTTGTCATCTTGTATAGATTTTTGGTTTCTATCTGACGGAATTGCTTGTTCAGGGGTTATGATTTTGCCTGTGGAGACTTCTGACCATGTGGTAGTTAAAATACTGATAGGTCCCTATCAAAAGCTTCAGATGGGACGTGCCTATTGGAAATTAAATGTTACATTATTGCAAGATGACATTAATCGGATTCATGTGCAGACTTTTTTTGCAGCACGTTCCAGTCTCTGTTTTTTATATGATAGTCCTGTTGACTGGTGGGAGGACACTAAACAGGATTTAAAAGTACTGTTTATACAGCTTTCTAAAGCAAGGGCCAGGAATACTTACTTGACATATTTAGGTTACAGGGCTCAATATTTGAAATTATTGACTCTGGTGACTTCTTTGGATGGTGTAGCGTATCAACAATTTAAGGATATTAAGGCTAGAATGTATGATTTCCTTAAACAAAAAAGGAAGATAGATATTTGTATCAGCAAAAATGTTTGCTTAAAGGCACACGGCAACAAGTTAACCCTTATGATCTTTCCACACAGGAGTCTAATAGATTTGGCATATCTGCTTTGTTAGACATGAATGGTACAGTTGTGCAGGATGTTGGGGGTTTATGTCGAGTTGTTCAGGCACATGTGAAGGCTACATTTCAGAACACTGCTACTGGTTCTTCAAATCTGTTTTTTCAGCATGTAGATGTTCCCCTTTTGTTACCAGAAGAACTTAAGGAATTGATAGCTCCAATTACTACTAGTGAAATTGGATTGGCTGTTAATAGTCAGTTCACACTATGCCAGGTATTGACGGAATCCCTAATGAATTTTATTAAATGTTTTCAGATTTATTGATTCCATGGTTGCATCCTCTTTATGAAGCTATTTGGTCAGAGAATAGGCTGGCGCCTAGTATGTATAATGGGATTATGATGTTACTCTATAAAAAGGAAAATCCTAACATTTTGAAAAACTGGAGACCACTAAGTCTTTTATCCTCAGATTATAAGATTTTGGCCAATATTTTATCACGGCGACTTTCCAATGTTGCCCGGAAATTGCTAATTTCTACACAAACCTGTGCTGTCCCTGGTAGGAACATTATTCATAATCTTGTCTATCTCAGAGAAATTATAGATCAAGGGTTGCAACATAAATTGTCTGGTTATCTTTTATGATTGGATCAAGAAATAGCTTTTGATGCAATACCACATGATCATATTTGGGCAGTATTGCATCATTGTGGGATTCCAGACTTATTGGTCAACTTGTTGAAAACATTGTACTCGGCAGCACAGGTTACCCCTCTCATTAATGGACATATGGGCATTTCTGTCTCACTTCAGGTTGGTTTTCGACAGGGATGTCCACTGAGTCCCTTGTTGTTTGTGTTTGATTTAGATCCCATACTACGATAGATTGAAGCTGATGCTCAAATATCACCTATTCTAACTTCAGAAGGCTTTATCTTACAGAAAGTTCTGGCATACGTGGATGACTGTATATTTTCTGTGGCTGATTTAGACTCAGGAAGGAGGATCCTTACGGTTCTTCAGACTCTACAGACGCATACTGGTATTAGGATTAATTATAGTAAAAGTAAAATGCTGGTGTTAGGTACAGCCTTGTCGATACACACTTTTGTTATTCCTGTTGTCAATGGGAATCTGAAGTTACTTGTTATTTATTATGGTACACAGGATGCTTTCCAGCTTAATCGGGACATACTTTATGATATGGCCTATCAAAAAGTGATTAAATGGCAGTCATGGAAGATGACAAGAAAGAAAAGGGTGTTTCTTCTTAGAGCATATATAGCACTGATTTTTTTTTTTGTATGTTTCTCATGTATTCCCCCTTCCTTATGGTATGCACGCTAAGGTTACGAGTCTTTTTTTTTCCAGTTACTTTGGGGCAGTTGGCTGAATCCTGTGAAGAGGGCACTTACTTATAGAGCCTAGAAGTCAGGTGGTCTTAACATGATTCAGCCTCTAGTATATCTATTCGGTAACTTCTTCTATAGTTCCATTAGACCTGTGTTGTTGGGTACTGAAGTAATGGGAAATCTGTGCATGAAATTGTGGGGTGAGAACTTTTTAACTGCTTGGGGCAGGGGCAAGTGGCACTCATCGGAAAAGCAGCTCCCCATTTATGTTAGGCACACTTTAAAGTATATTAGAATGTGGAAAATTGATCTTCGTTGGTTCATTTCCCACGAGAAGAAATTTTTCTATAATTTTATTGTAGATTCTTGTTATTTTGAAGAACCTATATTTCAGGTTTCTGAGACTGTAAATACGGATTTATTGTTGGCTAGCATAACAGAACCCAGAATCCCCAAAAAAATGCAGGATATGATTTGGATTTGTGGACATCAAAAACTCAATGTGAAAAATAATCAGAAACATAAGCAGTTGGCTGATAGGGTATGTCACAAGCAGTCATGTCAGGGGCATTTAGAAACTATTCAGCATCTCTATTTTGATTGTGTTTATATGCAAAATTTTTGGCAAGCACTAGCACATTGGTGGGGTGAACAGCTTTTTCGTATTATGTCTTACAACATTTTAATACTGGGTCAGATCCCAAAAGAATGGCATAAATGGCATAGAAGTACAGTTTTCGTTATTTTAGCCTATATTAAATGGTCCATCTGGCAAGCAAGGTGTTTAAGAGTTCTTCAAAACAAAGAGATTCAAATGCAGGAATTTTTTTTTTTTTTCAGATTCAGAGTGAACTGGATAAAATTTATGAGTATGAATTTCATACCTTAGGATCTGAAGTTGGAAATCACTTGTAGCACGATATTGGGTGGGTGGGTTAGTATGGTTTTTGGTGTCACATTGTTTTACTTTATAGTATTTTTGTATTTGAAGAGATAAAGTCAAATTTTGTGGCTTAGTGGGTTATTGTTGTATATCTCCAGTTCATTATCACTTTGTATTTCCTTTCACATTTGCTTCCTGTAGGTTTTCCTTTTTCGGATATTGTTGCAGTTCTGTATTGTTTCAATTTTCTGTATTCTGATTTTGTTTGTTAATAAAAATGTCCTCTACTCTTTTCGATAAGTGCCATGGGATCTTTAACATCCACCTGAACTACCACCAATCCAGGCAGATGGGACTTCGGTTTAACGTCTCATCCGAAAGATGGCACCTCAGAAGTGCAGCACCCCTCTCATGTTGCACTATAGTGTCAGTGCTGGGATATTAACCCAAGTGCCAGATGTGGGAACTGAACCCACAGCCCTCTGATCTCTGATCTTCAAGGGACTCTGTCAACCCCCTTAGGTCTCAAAGTGTTCCTAGTTTAAAAAACACATTTTATGATTCTTCACATTCTGCAGAGACTGATGATCCCGCTGATAGTTTAATTGTGATTCCTTTTCTCTTTTAAAAAGTGAAAAACTGGGGGGGAGGGTCACGTGACCGCTTCATGGCGTAAGGACGTGCCTTTATCGAGCTCCATTCCCCGGGTGAATTAAAATAGGAAATCCAACGGAATCTCTTGTCTAAAGGAAGAGTGAAGCAGATTAAAAGATAAACGCAGCAGCATGGATGAATATGTTGTACTGACAGGGGGTAAATCTCAGCTGGCGGGCACAAAAAGCAACAGAAAGCCGCCAGCCACGGGTCAGCCGATTATTGCAGGCCCCATCTCTATCTTGGCTGCCGAAATGACGGCGATAGGCCGAGAACTGAAAGATCAGCTAATGAACGCGCTGTCCCCACAACTAGAGAGACTGGAAAACAAAATCGAGGGCAGACTGGCCACCATGGATGCCCAACTTGAGCAGCAACAGGAGCGGCTGGAAGAGGTGGAGAGCCGTATTTCGGCAGTGGAGGACACACTTCACCCAATGGTGAGACGGGTGGAGGACCTGGAGAAGCGGGTACAAGACCTAAGGGAGGCCCTGGACTACCAGGAAAATTGTCATCGAAGGTCCAACTTCCGGCTCCGGGGCCTTCCCGAAGGTAAAGAAGGGCCAGACATACTCGGGTTCTGTGGGACGATATTGCCAGCATTACTGGGTCTGAAGCTGAAGGGGGGCCGCTATAAACTGGAGCGAGCGCATCAGGCAGTGCAACCGCGACCCCAGGATGGACACCTGCCAAGGCAAGCAATATTTCGCTTCCATAATTTCCAGGACAGACAGGAGATGTGGAAGGCATATAAATGTATGCCAGAGCTTAAATTTGAGGGAATACGCTTGTTCATATCCCAGGATCATTCTACGGGGGTCAGAAAAAAGAGGTGGGAATTCAATGAAGTGATTGCTGACTGCCAGCACTTAAAGCTTGACTGGTACATGATTTTCCCAGCCACCATGAAAATTAGGCACGAAGGAGCTACATATAGCTTTTGGGAGGCGGATAAGGCAGCCAAGTTTGTGACGGAGCTGAAGAAGAAGATAGGCTGACTGCCCTGAAGGGAAGAGAAGAGAGTATGCTGGCTGGGTGGAGAAGATGCTTAGTTTGCCCTGTAAATAGTTAAAGGAAAATATGTAAAATGGTGAGTTAAAACCTGTTGCAGCAGTTAGATGTGAGGAATCGAGGATGCCTGGTCTGACCATCGCTCCAGATGATCAAGAGATGCAGTTGGTGGGGGTTTCCCCTTTAAGAGTGAATGGCCGGACTGTGAATTCCCTGAGCTCTCCACGAACAACTCGGGACTGTATCTGGGAGGAATGAGGAGAGACAGGGGGAATGTTTCACCTGTGAGATGGCTGCATTTGACCCCAAGGGACGTTTACTAGCCACAACACATGCAGTTACAGCCCCTATGCCATTGAGCTGGAGGGTCGCGGAGGCCAGATCCACGAGGGGGGGCCTGCATGTTGAGAATGATTCGTGCGGCCTAGCCTTGTGGAGTGGGAAAAATGGCACGCAGTTTTTTCAAAGGATGGGGAGAGGAGGAATCAGTATTTCTGCATCTGATGGGAAGGAAGGGTAGAAGGGGGGTAGGGAGGGGGGCTTAATGCTGATTTGTGCATGAAAAGTTTGGCAGTATTAGGGGGAGGTTGAAGGGGAACGACCGCTTCGGTTCCAATCTCTGAGGGGTCACTGAGTAAGATCATGAGGAGAGGATATCAAACGTGACCTGAAAACCTCTGGTCCCTCATGTTGTCAAATGGGCAGGGTGATGAGTTCTCACTCGCGAGGAGGGCCTGCTCGTGGTAAATGAATCGCGGGGCCCAGCCTTGGGAGGAGGAAGGGGGAAAGGAAAAGGAAAACGAGAGATCGAGAGATGCAGTTGGTAGGGGTTTCCCCTATAAGAGTGAATGGCCGGACTGTGAATTCCCTGAGCTCTCCACGAACATCTCGGGACTTATTTGGGAGGAATGAGGAGAGACAGAGAGAGTGTTTCACCTGTGAGATGGCTGCGTTTGAACTCAAGGGACGATTGCTAGCCGTGACACACGCAGTTACAGCCCCTGCACCACTGAGCTGGAGGGTCGCAGGGGTCAGATCCACGAGGGGGGCCTGCACGTTGAGAATGATTCGTGCGGCCTAGCCTTGCGGAGTGAAAAAGGTATGCAGTTTTTTCTTTTTTTTCTCTCAAAGGATGGGGAGGGAGGATTCAGTATATCTGCATCTGATGGGAAGGAAGGGTAGAAGGGGGTAGGGAGGGGGCTTAATGCTGATTTGCATGAAAAGTTTGGCAGTATTAGGGGGAGGTTGAAGGGGAACGACCGCTTCGGTTCCAATCTCTGAGGGATCACCGAGTAAGATCGTGAGAGGATCTCAGACGTGACCTGCAAACCTCCGGTCCCTCATGTTGTCAAACGGGCAGGGTGATGAGTTCTCACTCGCGAGGAGGGCCTGTGCATTGTAAATGAATCGCGGGGCCCAGCCTTGGGAGGAGGAAGGGGGAAAGAAGAAGGAAAATGAGAGAACCAACTTAACTAAGGGAAGTGGGGTCAGATGCATATAAGCACTGATATGCACAGGAGCGACTGCAAGAGGGACGGGAGAGGCCAGTGATATGGCAAGAGGGGATGCTAAGCTGAAAGGACAGGTGATCAAGCATGATGGCATTGTTGAATACAGAGAGAGAGGGACACTACGGGATTAAGATTAAGTATGCACCTAAACGAGATGGAGGAATGAGAGATAGGTGGAAAAAAAGAAGAATGTAATCACCGGGGGGGGGAGGTTGATCAAAACTGTTTTTGTATCAAGCCCTTTAGAATAACCATAGGGGAGAGAACATACTGGTTCTAGCAATGTTGTGTGTTTCGAAAGGGGGAAGGGGAGATTGTAGTGTATATAGTTCGGGGGGTACAGTTCAAAGGTTACATGTTATATGTTTTATATGAAAAGAAATGCTATATATTAGGATGGTCACAGATTTGAACCCTGTTTTAAAGATGGGAGAGCTGCATTTATTAATAATAGGATGGATCAGAAGGAGAGGGTGAATATTGTCTTGTGGAATGTTCGAGGCTTCTCCTCCCCGGTTAAGCGCACCAGTCTTCTGACGGCTCTTAGGAGGGTGTGTGTGCTCAGGTTGCCTTACTACAAGAAACACATTTGACTCCTTCAGAGCACCAGAAGCTGGTGAGGAGCTGGGTTGGGTCATGCCACGCTGCCTCCTTGTCTTCGCATAAGAGGGGAGTGTCGAAATTGATACATAAGCATCTTCCCTTTAAGGTTACAAGAGTGGTGCAAGACAAGAATGAGGGGAGATATGTGTTTGTTGAGGGAACGTTGCATGGGACACAGGTCACTTTTGGGAGTATTTATGCTCCAGCTGTGTTTGAGCCCTTGTATTATCGGTCCATTCTAGATTTGCTCATAAGAGAACAATTTCAGGGGCTGATAATGGGGGGGGGACTTCATTTGTGCTCTGGACCCACCCATGGATCATTCGTGAGGCAGGGGCAGGGGGGGAAGCTGCATGAAACAATGGAGGGAAAGCTTAGTGGATTTAGATATACTAGATCAATAGTTCTCAGACTTTGTCACAGTGAGCCTCCCCAAATACATGGAAAAGATTCTGAGCCTCCCCAAAGAAAAATGACATACTGTACTTTGCGCAGTACACCATGAATACATTGAAACCCCTCTGAGTACTTGGCTCACATTCAGTTCTTTGTCTTATACTGACATGGGACCTTTGAAAAAGAGCTTATGTGCTCAAAGGTGTTATCTGAATAACAAATAAATAAAATAAATATTATTCAGCTTATTGTAAGCCCCTCCCCCACAGGCCAGCCTGCTTGCTCCACTATTTTCATTCTTGAACCATTGTTACCCCTTGTTGCAGTACCTTCATGGGTCAGACTACGTTCTATGTTTCCTCTCTATATGAAATAACCTTCCTACATACTTTGCTTCTCCCCCTCCTTCCCTGCTCCTAAGCAACTTCTCGGGGATTACTTTGCTCCTTCCTGCTATTGCTCTTAGCACTTCTATGCTCAACCCTTATATTTGGGCTGTTCTGCCATCAGCTTACAAATTGATCAGTTACCACCACTCATTATTAGTTTACTGTTCACATTTGTTTGCACTATTGTTCACTGTGTATTTCTTGATTGTTTTGCAGTTACCTTTTGAAATGTATTCACCCCCTACTCTTCCCCAGGTACACCTGAAATGAGCCTTGGCTCATTCACCTTCCCTTGTCACCTATTAGTAAAATAATACATAAAATTCACCTACTATTATCCTCTTTCAGTTTGCTTCATCTCATCACACAAAATATATAAAACTCAAAATTTAAATACAGTACTTTTTCAGACTTCCTTGAGCCTCCCCTGGAACAAGTTGGGGCCTCCCAAGGGAGGCTGGCCTCACCATTTGAGAACCCCTGTACTAGATGCATGGAGAACGGCCAATCCCACACTCAAGGAATATACCTTTTACTTCAACCCCCACAAGACATGGTCCAGGCTGGACCACATCTATATCGAAGGAGGCTGGTATCACAAGATGGCAGAGGTTAGACATGGGCCCATACATATCTCAGACCATGCCATGGTGATTATGGCAATAGAATTCGGGACCAACAGGTTAAAACCTGTCTCATGGAGACCCACTGTACCTGTTGGGGAAGGAAGAGTTTTGGACCTTTCTGAAAGAGCAGTTGGGGAGGTATGTGGAGCTCAATAGAGAGACTGCACCATTCAGACAGGTGTTTTGGGATGCAGGGAAGGAGCAGCTGCACCGGCAGGTAAAGGAGTTGGAGCGTAGAGCAGCTGGGGGGGGGGAGAGGAGGTTATACAGATGCTGGCAACGGCAAGAGGGACATTTAATAATATGCTAACTGAGCAGGCAAGAAATCAGATTTGGTTTATGAAACATAAGTTTTATGAGTGGGGTAATAAACCAGGGCCCATGCTGGTGAACCTTATTAGGGGCAGAAGGGGGACAGCGAGAATCCAGGAGATATGAGGGGAAGGAGGACTGATCAGGGACCCAAGCTATCGGGGATAGGTTGAAGAAGTTTTATCAGGCCTTATGCAAGGCCGAATGTGAAGGTACACTGGATAGAGCAAGAGAATTTCTAGACAAGATCAAAATCCAGGGAATCACTGAGAAGCAGAGGGAAGAGTTGGGCTGGGAAATTTCCAAAGAAGAGATCAGAGTGGCCATACAACGCATGAAGCCGGGCAAGGCGTCTTGGCCAGACGGCCTCCCAGCCGAGTTTTATAAGGGAATGGGACAGAAGTGGTGGAATTGCTGTGGGAAGTTTTCCAGGAGCCCAGGGAGGGAAACCCTCTGCCGCCTACTATGGAGATAGCGACGATATGTGTCATACCGAAACCCGGAAGGAACCCCCAGAACTGTGCCGCATATCGGCCTATATCCCTGTTGAATGTAGATGCTAAGATTTATGCTAAGGTTCTAGCTGCCTATCTGGATGTGTTGCTACCGCAGATAGTACATCCAGACCAAACAGGTTTCATACAGGGTAGGCATTCCTACCATAATGTGAGGAAGGTCTTAAATGTGGTGCACTACTCTTCTCGGCGTCCGGGGATGACAGCGATCTTGTCCCTGGATGCCGAGAAGGCTTTTGACTGAATTGAATGGGGATACCTCTTTGAGGTGTTAGTCAGATTTGGACTGGGTGAAAGATTTATTGGTATGGTTGGGGCTTTGTATGGATCTCCACAGGCCGCGGTGTTGGCCAACGGGGTGCTCTCGGAGCGGTTCTCCTTGTTTAGGGGGACGAGACAGGGGTGTCCGCTTTCCCCATTATTATTTGATTTGGCAATTGAACCTTTGGCCATAGCCATAAGACAGAACCCGCATATCAAAGGAATAAAGGGTATGGGAGACAAGCAACACAAAATGTCGCTTTATGCGGACGATATGATATTGTATCTAAGTGATCCAGAGAACTCCATGCCCCCTCTATTAGAACTTATAAAGGAGTTCGCCATCTTCTCAGGGTATAAGATAAACCTAGATAAGTCAGAGGTAATGTATTTAGGGAAGGGGATGGTAAGAGGGAAGGAGCTGTGGGGTTTGTGGGAGGTCAGCTCATCCTTTAAATACCTGGGGGTAAATATTGGAAAGACTATCCCGGAACTCTATGGCTTAAATTACACTCCACTGATTGGGGGTATTGTAGCAGAAATGAGGAGGTGGAGCGCATTGCCACTGTCTTGGATAGGGCGAATTAATTTAATAAAGATGAATATCTTACCAAGGATCCTCTACCTGCTGCAGATGCTTCCAATGGGCCTGAATAAGAGGGATAATAAGAAACTGGAAAGGGGCTTCTCTGAATTCCTGTGGCAAGGGAAAAGGGCTAGAATCATCTTGGGCAGGCTAAAGGCAAATTCAAAAGGGGGGGGTTAAACTTCCCTGACATTAAGAGCTATTATCTGGCTGCGCAAATGAGAATTGTTAAAGGCTGGGTCGCTAAACCTGAAGCAGCTAGCTGGATAGACCTGGAAGAAATGGAAGCCCGGGGTAGGCTTTCGGCATATCTAGCTAGAGGAGGGAAGAAAGCATATCTAGCTCAGACACGGATAAACCCCCTAGTGTTAATGATATTGGAGAGCTGGGCACAGAACAAGAAAGCCCTGGGAAGTCAAGAAGTAGAATCGCTGCTCCTGCCGTTATGTGGGAACTCCTTCTTTCGCCCGGAACTAGAGGATCCAGGATTTGAGGAATGGAACACTTAGAGGGGTGCAATGTATAGGTGACCTCTTTAGGGGGAAGGACATATGCTCTTTTCAGGAGCTTAAGGAGAACGGAGGGATACCAAATAATCATTTGTTTCGATTCTTCCTGGCCAGGGGTTACTGTAAGCAGATAAGGAAGCAGGGGATGCAGACATCTTCGCTGGAACAGGTAGAGACCCTGGTTTGCAGAGCCAGGAGGGATCCCAAGGGTATGGTGGGGGCTATGGTCCATATAATTCAGGGTAATCTCCAAGATATGACAAGTAACACCAGAGGCCTGTGGAAAAAGGATCTGGGACTCCCAATTTCTGACTATAACTGGGGAATCATTCTAGAAATACATATGGGACTATTATTGTCCAATAAATATAAGGAGTCAGCGTATAAATTTATACATAGGCTCTACTGCCTCCCGGTGGTCCTACACAGATATCAGCCAGAAGTGTCTGATATTTGTAACAGTTGCAAAGAACAGCGAGGTACATACTTTCACTGTTTCTGGGCATGCCCCAGATTACAAGCATTTTGAAAAAAGATAGCACAGACCATGAGTGGAAATATGGGGTCGGACATACCTCTCAACCCAATTGACCTACTGTTTGGCATAGAGACGCGAGGGGGAGAGGAGTGGTCCCCAACTAGAAAATGGGTCAGGGTGCTACTTTCACAGGCCAGACCGACTATTTTGAACACCTGGGTGTCAGCGAGGGATCCTTCCATTGAGCAGTGGCGCTCCCTGACTAAAGGGGCTCTTGTAATGGAAAAGAGGTCCTACCAGATTAGAGGTAGAATAGAGACTTTCATGTCCATATGGAGCCCCTTTTTGGCAACATTAACTATGGAGGAAGCATTGATTTTACAGATAGGGACTTAAGATCTAGGTGGAGGGACCAATAGTGAAAAAGGAAAAAGTGTATTTGGACCATCTAAATTAGAATTAGAATTAGAATTAAAATTAAAATTCAAGGTTATGAATTGGTAAAAGTTATAAAGTAATTGCAATGGACTAGAGAATATGAGTTATTTGGGATATGTGGACCTGTGTAAATAATTATTAGTTTTAAATAATTATTAGAGTTTTAAGTGTACATAGTTTATGTGTTTTAATAATGTCTGTAAATGTTTTTTTACATGCATAAAATCTCAATAAAAGATTTAAGCAAAAAAAAAAAGTGAAAAACTGACTGCCCACCATAATGGTGTTACCACACAAAAACATAGAAACATAGACTTTGACGGCAGATAAGGACGGCTTAGCCCACCTAGTCTGCCCATTTCCCTACCTAGAGGATAAGCTGCAGATCTTATTTAACCAACAGCCTAAAACATGTTTGTTTACATTCCTTGATCAACTCCCACTGCACCTTTCCTGGACTTAGGAACCCCCACAACATAGTCTAGCCACTCATTATGCAGAAGGAATAGAGGAGACTATTGTATGATGAGTACCTGCACTGTTTGGGGGTGTTTCTAATGTTCAAGAAGTATACAGTGAGAGTAGTACAGGGATTTGAAGCAAAACCTAGCTAAGTATAACTATACAGTCATAGATACATAGGTGTTGTTGGCAGATAAGGACCTTGTGGCCCATCCAGTCTGCCCTATCCCTCTTTCTAATGCTTAAGGTACCCTCAAAGCTACAGGCCCCCCCCCCTTCACTCTAGCTTGAGAGTTCCCATGTGCCTATCCCACGCATTCTTGAATCCCTGAACCGTGGCTGCTCCCACCACTTCCTGGGGGAGAATGTTCCATCTCTCTACCACCCTTTCAGTGAAGTAGAATTTCCTCACATTCCCCCTATGTTTTTCCCTTTTAGGCTCATGCTGTGTCCCCTTGTTCTGGTATTTCCCTTCATGTGAATGATGCTCCCCTCTGGTACCCTGTTGATCCCCTTTAGATACTTGAGGGTCTCTATTATGTCCGCCCCTCTCTTTCCTTTCCTCCAGGGAGTACATATTGAGAGCTCTGAGTCTCTCCTCATACGACTTATGCTGCATCTCGGACACCATTTTTATTCGCCCTCCTCTCTAGCATCTCCATCCTGTCTATGTCTTTTTGGAGATGGGGCCTCCAGAACTGAACACAATAATCCAGATGAGGTCTTACTAGGTAGTTGTACAATGGTACCACCACTTCCCTCTTTCTACTTGTTCTACCCCTCCCTATGCACACTAGTATTCTGTTAGCCTTTCCAACTGCTTTGTTGCACTGTTTAGCCACTTTGAGGTTGTCTTCTATGATTACCCCTAGATCCCTTTCCTCTGTGGTGGCCTGCAGTGTTACCCCATCTAGTTCATGCTCAACCCTAGGATTTCCTCTCCCTAGGTGCATAATCTTGCACTTTTCTGCATTGAAATCCAACTGCCATTCCTTGGGCCAGTTTTCTAGCCTCTTCAGATCTCTTCTCATTTTTTCTATACCTTCCTGGATATCTACCCTGTTTACATAGCTTTATATCATCCATGAACAGGCTAACCCTCCTTTCTAGACCCTCTGCAATATTGCTTATGAAGACATTGAAGAGCACTGGTCTCAGCACTGATCCCAGCAGCACGCCAGTTGTTACCCATCCCTCCTGTGAGCTAACCCCATGTACCACCACTCTGTGTTCTGTTGCCCGACCAGTTTCTAACCCACATGAGCACCTCTTTCCTCATTCCCAGATTTGCCAGCTTGTGGATTAGTCTCTTGTGTGGGACTATGTCGAAGGCTTTCCTGAAGTCCAGATAGGCCACATTTAGCGCTCTGCCATGGTCTATTTCCTTTGTCACCCACTCGAAGAAATCAATCAAGTTGCTCTGGCATGACCTCCCTTGGGTCCAGCAGCCCTCTTGTCTCTAGGTAGTCCACTAGCCTTTCCTTAAGCAGGGTTTCCATCATTTTACCTACTGTCAAGGTCAAACTGACCGGGTGGTAGTTTTCTGCCTCCACCTTGCTACCCCTTTTGTGCAGGGGTACCACTTGTGCCTTCCTCCACTCCTCTGGAACTACGCCTGTTTCCAGTGATCCACTGAACAGCTTAGCCAAAGGTATAGCCAGTTCCTCCCGGAGCTCCTTTAGGATCCTTGGGTGTATCCCATCGGGCCCCATAGCTTTATCCACCCTAAGTCATTCTAGTACTCTTTTACTCTGTCCTCTGATAAAGGTCTAAAGTCCACCCCTTCTCCATTAATGGGGGACCGTCCCCATTGTCTTCTTCCGTGAATATGGAGTAGAAGTATTTATTGAGGATGGTCACCTTGTCAATGTCTTTCTCTACTACACTGCCTCCCTCTTCCCTAAGCCTCACAATCCCCCATCTTCCTCTGTGACAGGGTTGAATAATGCTCTGCCCCATTTGTTATGTAGAAGGAGTTTAAACACAAGGGTCTGTTCTGTCCTCTTCTTGTCTGTCTCTTGTCTGTATAGTTGTGCAAGTTTTTTGTGAGACCTAGGAACTGATTACTACGACAGTTTCGCGACTCTCCACCTCTTGCTGTCTCTTTGCCTTCACTTACGGTTCTGTCTTTTCTTCCCCCTTGCATATCTGCAGTTATAAAAATATATGTGACTCTTTATGTGGAAAAGTCACTGATACTGGGATCCCTTTGTTTAAAACTGTATATGGTTTTACTGTTGAAATAATTGCAAAAAGCTATTTGGAACTCAAGGGGGTTACCCGAGATGCAGTTTTTAAACCTTTTGCAGAGCTGTAAACACGAGGTCAGTTCTGGGTCACTATGATCTTTTTGCTGCACCTGCATCGAAACTGACAAGAACAATCTGTGAGAAGCAGGCTCTCTTAACAAGTTTCCAGACAACGACTTATAAAAAGAGCAGCAATGTGTTTTTGCTAGAGACAAGGAGAGACCGAGATTGAGAGACTGAGATTGGAAATTGAGAAGAAAAACTCAGAAGAAGGACTCTGTTTTCTATGTTTGTACTGCCGTCATAAATAGTTATACTGAACAAATTTTATTTTTTATTTTGCTGTTATTAATAACAAAATGCTGTTTGTGAATTTTGAAACTGCTTCTGGTTTTCCTATGCTTCCTGATCTGTGCCTCGATGACATCCTCCTCTCGCTAATATACCTAAAGAATGCCTTCCCTCCTTCCTTCACCGATTTAGCTACCTTTTCCTCAGTTTCGATCTTTGCTGCCCTTACTGCCTTGTTCGCTTCCCTTCATTTTTCCAAGTATTCTCGCCTGTCCTCCTTGCTTTGTGTTGTCTTATACCTCAGAAATGCCATCTTTTTTCCTCTTACTAGCTCTGCTACTCCCGTTGAGAACTACAGTGGTTTCCTCCTTCTTTTGCTCTTGCTGCAGGGCCTGGCACAATGGTTTGCTACTAGGTGGAGGGCTTCCCTTATCTTATCCCACTGTTCCACCACTCCCCTTATGTCATCATATCCCTGCATAGCCTTCCTGAATTCGTCCTTCATCTTACTGAAGTCTGTCCTCCTGAAATCCAGGATTCTAGTCCTTGTTTGTCTAGCCTCCTGCAACGTCCTTATAGTGAACCCCACAGCTCGATGGTCACTAGTCCCTAGGCTCTAACATACTGTTACTTCCTTTATCCTGTCCCCATTGCTTAGGACAGGATCCAGAATTGCATTCTCCCTTGTCAGCTCCCTCACTAGCTGTGTAAGACCCACCCCTTGCAGGGATTGTAGGAATCCCTTACTCCTAGCTGAGGCTTCCACCGGGATGCTCCTGTCCACATCCGGCAAGTTGAAGTCACCCATCAGCAATTCACCCTTCATTGCCATGTTCTCTGTAGTCTCCAGCAGTTCTCTGTCTACATCCTCCGCCTGCCCTGGGGGCCTGTATATCACTCCCGTTCTAAGTACTGTTCCCCTCCCCACCTCCAGGGTTACCCACAGCGCCTCTGCTTTCCCCCCTTGTCTTGTGGGACTGTCGCTTTTATCCCTTCCCTGATGTACAGTGCCACCCCTCCGCCTTCCTGCCTTCCCTATCCCACCTTTGCAGCGTGTACCCTGGAATGGCTAGCTCTCAGGCACGGTTGCTGTTGCACCATGTCTGTGTGACTGCCATGATATCCAGGTTCTCGGAGGCCATTAATGCCACAAGTTCTGGAATTTTGTTACCTAGGCTGTGGGCATTGGTGCACATAATTTCAGTTCTACTAAGCAAGGAGGCAGATAGAATAACCAGCAACATCAATGAATTTTTGAGAAGCTATGCAGTCATAAAAAGTAGTTTTTGCCTAGAAATAAGATGATTGAAAGAAAGTTCCTTTAAACTCTGTGAAATGGAGATGTTTGTGGGAGAAAAACATTTAAAACAGTTTTGTTTTCTGTAATGAGTCGAATACTGAATACCACGAATAGTGGGCTGTTCAGGAATTGTTCCTTGCCCCCCCCCCAACTCTCCTCAGTCCTGTCCACCCATTCCTCCCCAGCTTATGAGCTCAGGAAAAATGGCACTCGACTCGTTCAAATTCCTCACAGGACCACCTCTTCTGGCCAGGCAGCTTTCAGCTACTGTATACCTAAGCTCTGGAACTCCCTCCCTCTGAGCATTCGACACACCTCTCCCTCACTGCACCTCAGTGAACTCCTCTCAGTGCACTCCATCACCACCTGCTCATGCGGTTAACCCATCCGCAGCCTCTGGGCTAGTTCACCAAAACCTGGGTTTGCCCGGGGCCACTATCTGCATTATCTCCTACTGAAGCACTTGCCCAAGCCTCAACAGTCCTCCATAAATGCGTATTCATAATCTGGGTCTGACCTGTTCCATTAATAGCCACTATTAACCATGTTTGCTTTAGACTAAAAGTGGTGGCTGCACTAGTACACTGCCTAGTCACTACTTGCCTAGTCCCATCCTGTTGTTGTTCTAATTTGACCCGCTCCACTTGATTTACTTGTGTTACTGTTGCCTGTTTTTTACCGCTGCTGTTTTCTTATTGTATTAAATTTGCTTCTCTAGTGTTACTGTTATGTCCCCAGGACGCATCTGGAATTGAGCGGTACTCTGCTCAGTATGCCCTCCTGGTAAAACTCTTAAATAAATTCCGTCAGCCCATTATTCATGGTATTTGGGAAATACTATTTGTCCCCTGCACACCCCTAGTACCCAGCCTCTCTTTTCATCCAGGTCAAGGCAGGTTACTAGAGAACACTCACTAGGTTAAGCCTGACCCTGAGAGAAATTCTTCTGTGGGCTTGAAGACAGGATGTTTGGAGTTTGTGCCGAGAGCTTTCTGACTCAGCCAATAGTGGGAAACATAGGCATGATATTCACCGCCCTGCTCTTCCCTCTTTACTGTATAGGAGGGGGAGGCAAGCTGTAGGTCCAGGCAGAAGACGGATAGAGGGGAGGAGAGCACAATGAGAGAGTCCAGCCACTCCAGTTGTGACCAAGTCAAGGGGACCTGTGTCTTCAAGGATGGTGGCAGGATCTCTGGGTCCAGGTGGCACTAGTCCCCTCTGGTAAGGTCTCGGGAAGTTCGGGACCAGGCCACAGCCCAAGCAAGGAAGAACCCTCCTACCCACTCACCCCACCTCCAGAACACCAGCCAGTGGAAGGAGGACCAGATAAGAAGTCCTACCTGAGATTAGAAAGATCAGAACCTGATGGCACCAGTGAGTAGTGGAGGGTCACACCTCAAGGAAGGTTGCAAGGATCCTTGCAGATCCACTCCAGTCATCTGTATGCAAGGGCGAGAGCAGATATGTAAATTAACCTTCACTGAAATTGCTTTGTAGTAGATAAAGGCCTAAGCACATAATTATGTACCTCGTGGGAAGTGCTACTGGTCATCGGATGGAGGGATCCTGATAAGAGTTGGGGTCAGTAAGCCTCCAGGATGGGGCTGGGCATGGGAGTCCATTTCTTTGGGCCACTAGGGCTATGAGTGTGGTGTTGGAAGGAGACACACATGGCTGGACCAACTCTATAACATATTTAGGAGTAGATCATAGTTCTGATGTGCTGTTTTTGAATTGATGTCACTTGCTGACACATTACAACATGTGCAGGCCTGTTTGCCCCACGGAAGTGTTCTGCCTGGGAGGGTGCCACCTTGAAATGGTCTTGGGAGTGCCAGAGCTCCAAGGACCCCATTAATAGATGATAGGATTTATGGTAACAGTGATGGATGTAATAATAGCATCAGTGCCCTTTTTAAAGCAAAGGGAATGAATCTTGGTACCAAAAAGCATGAACAGTGTAGTATAGTGGGCATAAGATATGCCAAGTTAATGGGTACAGTAATGAATGTAACAGCAGCCGCAGAGCCCATTTAAAGCAGAGGGAGGAAGACCTGGAAATGTAATAGTGTACAGCATACTGGGCACAGTATAAGTCTGTGGTAATGGAATGTGATGAGTAAGCAATAAGACATGATGGGGTGTGCACGGAACAGAGTTTACCACATTCCCAGGGGTGTAGTGAGGCACGAGGCCACAGGCCGAGTGCCTTCAGCCCCTGGAAGTGCAGTAAAATCTGTTCCATGCTCACCCTGGAGTGTCTTATTGCACTTATAAAATGGACTACATTTTTTAAAAGAATTTCTAAAATTAGATAAATAGGTTTATCTATGAAAAAAAAGCTGTCATTTAATGAATTTATGATAAAATAGTCCTTCCGCCTGGTTTGCTATTGGGGTTTTGTCCTTTGGCAGCATCCATAGTTGTATTTTTTTCTTTAACGAGAGCATGCCTGATGGTGACTGCCCTCCCCAACAGAGATGCGTCCATATAGTGCCGTGGTAGAATTTAATGTGAGTCTCATTCATATATATATATATATATATATATATATATATATATATATAAAAATATACATTTTTTTTGTTCTTTTTCAGTTTTAATGTATCAGGAGAGCTATGTTACCTGCCCCTCCAAGTTGTCATCTCACAGTTTAGAAAATAAAGACTGGTGCTTCTAATTTTTTTTGCTTAGTGAAGGGGGAAGGCAATAACACGCAAGTGCAGCCACGCTACAAAATGCCTTCTCTCTCTCTCTCTCTCTTGATCCATGTAACCTCGGTCTTCTGACCCATTAAAACTTAAACAGCAAAGCAAAGGAGCATCACTCAAAAAGAACAACCCACACAATGATTGCGCAGGTCACCACGAGAAACATTTCAGGATCAACAAAGGCAAAATGAACTAGACATGGAAGAAGGAGCCATGTACATAGAAACTGGAGGACAACAATAACAACAACAACAGAATTACAGGTACGGGGCAGGGGCAGGGGCTGAGGCAGAGGGAGGACCCGAGTAACGCAGAGACAGCTGACATTTTATTACCAGAGACAGCAGAAACGGGGTTACTAAACAATGTCATTAACCTCTCAGACTACAGACTTTGTGTTTGAAATTGCAACACTTATTTATTTATTTATTAGCTTTTGGTGACCGGGTAAGTGCACTAGGCAACAAACCTGCCTATTTTCAGGCACGACCCAGGAGAGTACAGGACATTGTTATACATATTACAGTAATACATGGTGATAATAAGGTAAACATAAGACAGCAGGAGCAGTTAACAACATGCATAGGTTATTAGAGCAGCACAATCGCAATCACAATCAAATACAGTGCATAATAAGTGACATGTAGAACAAGAATAGGCTTGTGTCCGTGTTAATAAGGGACTTAAAGTTTGTCCTACATGGAGCTTGAATTGGTTTGATACGTACATTGACATTGACTGCTTTGTTCGAAAGTTGAATTTAAAATGGTTTTTTTTTTGCAGGTCTTGGTTATTACGTAGTATCTGAAAACATTATCTCTGATGAACAGGGTGAGTTGTTAAATTCTGTTAAAACACAAGAGGAAGTGAGTTCTTTTGATAGAATATTTAAACCTAAGTCACGGTTTATACCTCCCACCAACCCTACAGTTCAGGTTTTTCTTAAAGCATGCTAGCAGGATTTACAGCAGCTGTGTCAGAACAAGACCAAGGCTATGTATATTAATATGACCAGTGAAGAGTTTCAGGCCCTAGAATCACTCCAAAAGAATCCACTAATAGTAATTATGCAGGTGGACAAAGGGGGCAGTCTTGTGGTCCAAAATACGAATGAGGTTAAAAGGCAGCTTAGTGATTTGACTTTCTATAGGCATCTTAGTAGTGACCCTACTGGTAAATTTAAGAAAGAAATTGATGACTATCTGAAATCTGCCTTTGATCAGGGCATTATCAATTCTGATGTATTGCAGTTTCTTACAGGCGATTACCTGATCAGGGCAGCAATCTGTATGTTGCTTAAAGTGCACAAACGCTTAATAAATTCTCCAGGATGCCCTATAATTGCTGGCATTGGGTCACTGACTGAGAAACTATCAGAATTTTTTGATTTCTATATTCAAACCTTTCTGCCGAAATTGCGGTCACATATTGGGGACACGAAATAAACTTTACAGATACTGGGAGACATAGTAGTGCAACCAGAAGATTTTTTAGTCACATTAGATGTGACTTCATTATATACAGTCATACCTCATGAGGCAGGATTGTTAGCCATGGAGTATTATTTGGATCAGCGTATTAACCTTAGCCCATCCACTGAATTTATTTCTAAGTTGGCAGGTTTTGTTTTAAAGTACAATTCATTTATGTTTGAAGGTAATTTTTACTTACAGATCAGCGGAACAGCTGTGGGTTCGAAATTCGCCACTAATTTCAACAACCTATGTATGGGTTTTTGGGGAAAACAGGCTACTTATGACAGGGAGAGTAATCCCTTCTGTGATAAAACAAGTTTATATCATCGTTACATAGCTGATTGTCTTATGATTTGGTCAGGAACTAAAGAAGAATTGTATGATTTTGTGACAGACTTGAAGTCTGCAAATCCTTGTTTGAAATTTACAGTTACAGTTAGTAATACAAGTATTTTGTTTCTGGATTTATGAATTGTCAAAAATATAGAATATACAGTGAATACTACTTTATATAGAAATCCTACCGACACAAATGCTGTTTTGTTAGCTAATTCTTGTCACCCACAACATATTGTGAATGCAGTACCTAAAGGGCAATTTATAAGGGCGCATAGAAATTGCAGTACAGATTTCAACTTTCAGCAACAAGCAGATGATTTAGAGTGCAGGTTTGTAAAGAGAGGTTATCAAAAGCCTTTAATTGCAGATGCACGTTCAGCAGTGCAAACTTATAACAGAGATGATCTGCTCAGAGAGGAGTTGGAAGTAAGCAATAACATTGACAGGTTGAATTTCATTACCACTTACAGTATTGAAGCCAAAAAAGTGGAAAATATCATTAAGAAAAATTGGAGAATTTTACAGACGGAGAACAAGTTAAAACCATTTGTGGATGTTATGCTTAGATTTGTGTATAAACGGGCTAAGAACATAAGCGATATTGTAGTTAATAACTATCAAAAAAGTCCACAAATCAGCAGAAGTTGGCTCCCACCTTTACCTAGAGGTTGTTTTATTTGTAAAAGAGGCAAATTTTGTGAGCATATCACCTGCACGAATACGATCATTAATAGAGGTGGCAACTCCACGATTCACATTTTGGATTTTATTAACTTCGACACCACATATGTTAATTGTATGGCCAGTTGCCTATGTGGGGCATGTTACATAGGTCATACTAAAAGAAAATTTAAAGAAAGAGTAGGCGACCATGTTAGGGCAATAGCAGCTAGAAACAAAGACTATGCTACAGCCCTTCACCTATGTAATGCACAGAATGCACAATATGCTGTGAACCACGTGTGGTCTTTTGTAGCAATAGAGGAAATATGTATGGGCCCCAGAGAGGGCAGTACTGAAAGTAAACTGTCTGAAAGAGAGCAATTTTGGATTTTTAAAACAAATGCTATGAATTTACCTGGTCTTAATGAAACAATTGAAATTTCTCCGTATATCTAATGTTTATAGTGTATAATGAGCATAAATTGTATGCATTTTTATAATACTTATTAAGATTATGTGCGAGTTTTTTGCTCTAAAAACAGTTTATAAGGTAGCAAATTTAATAACTGTGGCAGCAGTATTCTGTATTATAAAGATTGTAAAGATTGTTAAAAATGAACTGTTTCCGAACTGTATGATTGTATTGACAAGCTTTGCTTGATGATTTGATTTCATTTTTTGAACATAACTTTGATTTTTACAACACTAAAGAACTGACACGCTCAAGTCATGTAACAAAATAGTACGCTATAGCTTTAAGAGAGCACTATTTAAGAGCATTATTCAGGTGTGTCATTTATCCTCTTGACAAAGTGTGTAAACGTGAAACGTTGAGGGTTTGTACCTGGGAGAGGGGCCTGCCTGGTCCATGTATGCTGTTTTTATGCTGGATACAATAAAAGGAGCAACTTCAGAAGAAGCACTTGTAAGGTTGCAGTTCCTTCCTACAATGGGACTGGTGTGTGTTTGCACTTGGCTTATGTGCAGTTTGCCCTTCTATCTGACTTGCTCAGTGCTAACTGATCCCAAGTGCTCTCAGCTACCAACATCGACACAGCTGTTAGTGCTTTTACCAGTGTCCTCACCAGAGTTTGGAACACTCATGCTCCCCTGAAAAAAGCACGCATCAAATGTATCCACCACTCCTGAATAAAAGTCACCCTAATTGCCTTGTGCAAATTACACAATCCTGCATGGGCCTCCTACAAGTCCACTATGACCCAGGTTGACCTCTAGGTGTATAGGTCACTTAGAAATAAGTGCACTAAGGCCATCCGCTCAGCAAAAGCTGACTACTTCAAGAAACTCCTCCATTCTATCCAAAGCTCTCCCTGTAACTTCTGGAAGACCATCCACTCTCTCATCAAACCCCCAGTCTACCACTCCAGCCCTCTCATCTGATGGCTCCATTGTTTCTGACCCTGCCTATGTGGCTGACACCTTAAACAAGTACTTTACTTCCTGCGCTGTCCATGACATCCCTGCCATGACCCACCCTGTTCCTGATCATGACCTTCCTGCAATGGTTTCTCCAAATGGACACAATTTTTCACCTTTCTCTCTGCAAGAAGTATACAGCGCTCTGCTGTCACTAAACCCAGCCAGAAGCAGCACTGATGGTATTGATCCTAACATCCTTCATATTTCCGCCCCTGCCATTGCGATCCCCCTCACTCACCTGCTGAATCTCTCTCTCCTCTCAGGTTTAGAAAATGGCTAAGGTCATCCCCCTCCACAAAGGTGGTGACCCATCCAGCCCCAGAAACTACTGCTCCATCTCCCTCCTCTCCTCCCTTGCTAAGCTGTAAGAATCACTTATATACTCTAGGCTGTGCAAATTCCTCACTGTCTCAAGCACCCTCTCTCCTTTGCAAGCTGGTGTCAGGAATAATCACTCAACCACAGCCTCCTTATTGCGTGTTACAGGTGCCATTCTCGCTGGTATGGACAAAGGTCATATCACCACTGCCATTTTTATCGACTTAGCTAAAGCCTTTGACTCGGTGTTCCACCCACTTCTGATCCACAAGCTCCACTCAATTGGATTAACCACCCCAGTAGTAAACTGGTTCATCTCCTACCTAACGAACCAGTGTCAGTATGTTCAGGTGGGCTTCACCCTGTCTTCTCCCCTCCCAACCCTTGCCAGGTTTCCCCAAGGCTTCATCCTAGGTCCTGTCCTATTCTCCGTGCTTATTAATGACCTCCCGTCAGTGTACTCATACGCTCAAATCCATATGTATGCTGCTGACATGATTATTATTTGGGACCTTCTACCCTTGATGTGGAGACTCCCCTCCAAAGAGATTTCAACAGTGTGTTGCATTGGTTCCAGGCAAACAACTTGCCAGTAAACACTAAGAAACCTGTTTCAATGACCTTTGGGTCTAGACAGAAACTCTCAGCTACCCTGTCCCTCCTGGCTTCTCCAACCCCTGATGGTTCCCCCCTTCTAAATGTATCTGCATACAAATACCTCGGTGTATGGCTAGATTACAAACTCGACTACTCAGTCCATATTCACTCAATGCATGCCAAGCTTCACCCCAAACTAGGTGTTATGTACTGTAATAAGGATAGCCTTTCTCTTCCTGTACGTCATGAATTGGTCACAAAAAAATCCTCCCCATTCTAGATTATGCAGATATTGTCTACAGCTCTGCCGCAGCCTCTTCCCTTGCCAGACTCGACACCCTTCTAAACTCTTTTTGCCATTTTACCGCTGACTCCCCTTTCCACACTCGTCACTGCTTCCTCTACTCCTGATTTCCCTGACGAGCAGGTAAGGATAGAAGGGGATATTTCATTGTCAGCAAAGAAACAGTTGTAATGAAAACTATAAACAATACTTAATGTTTCTAATTTGTTTATGTGCGTAAGGAGAGACTGATGATCAGGGAAACAACTTTTAATTAATTTGTTTTATTTTTTTATTTAAGGTAGTTTTATTTTTGGGGCCCAGTTGAAGGTTCTTGCTGTGTAATGGTGGCGTTTCAAACTTGTGCATTCTAAAGGCACAGTGATTTTGTTTGAGTAATGCGGTCCTGCTTTTAGGAACTTGTTATTACCTATGCATGAAACAGATTCCATGCACAGGTAATAACCAATCAGAAAGCAGGATTGTCTCTTCCCATTTTATAATTAATGATAAATGGAGAACAGCTAACGAATGCAAGGGTAATTCCTGTTGAAGCTGTAGAAACAGAATTTGTTGGCAGATAAGGAATGCTTGACCCACCCAGTCTGCCCCTTTTTTCCCCTGCCTATACTGGCACCATAGACCCTACCTGGTCTCCAGCTACCCCCCCTCCTCTGTTTCCCAAATAAGAGTCCATTGTGCCTATTTCATACATGCTTGACACCCCCCACTGTTTTTCATCCCATTACCTCTACTGGAAGACGGTTCCATGCATCCACCACTCTTTCAGTGAAGAAGTATTTCCTCATATCCCTCAAAAATGTTTCCCCTTCCAGCTTCATTGCATGTCTCCTTTGTTCTTGTGCACCTTCTCTGAAACATTCACCTCTCCTGTACCTTGTCCAACCCTGTGAGGCATTCATAGGTCTCTGTCATATCCCCCTCTCCCTCCTCTATCCCAGGGTGTACATATTGAGATCCCTTGGTCTCTCCTCATAGGGCTTCTGATGCAGCCCCTGCACAGTTTTAGTTGCCCAGCTCTGGACAGCCTTTGCCTTGTCTATGTCCTCCTTAAGATGCAGTCTCCAGAACTGGACACAGTACTCAAGGTGCAGTCTCACCAATGATCTATATAGTGGCAACACTGCCTCCCTCCTTCCGCTGGTGAAACCCCTCCTTATGCAAGCTAGCATCCCACTGGCCCTACCTACTGCCCTGTTGCATTACCTCACCACCTTGAAGTCATCAGATATGATTACCCCAGGTCTCTTTACTGGTTGGTGATCGTCAGTACCTCTCCCCCATTGGCACATGATTTTGCACTTTTTCACACTGAAACCCAGCTACCATACCCTTAACCATTCTTTGGGTTTTTTTAAGGTCTCTGCACATTCTGTCTACCCTCTCTGCAGTGTCCACCCTATTGTAGATTTTGGTGTCATTTACAAAGTGACATACCTTCCTTTCCATCTCTTCTGCAATGTTACTTATAAAAACATTAAAGAGAGCTGGACCCAGTGCTGTGCCCTGAGGTACCCCGCTGGTCACACTCTCTCTCTCTCTCTTCCTCCAAGTGAATTCCATTTATCGCTATTCTCTGTCACCTATCCATCAACCAATTGCATACACAGTTTACCACCTTAGGATCCAACTGTCCAGTTTCCTAATGAGCCTTCTGCGTGGTATGGTGTCAAAGACCTTGCTGAAGTCTAAGTAGGCCATGTCCACCTCTTCACCCTGATCTATTTCCCTGGTCACCCAGTCAAAGAAGTCTATCAGGTTCATCTGATATGACAACCCCCCCCCCCATGATTCCATGCTGCCTCGGCTCTTGTAATCTGTTGGATTCAAATACTGCACAATCCCTTCCTTAAAGAGGGACTCCATCACCATCCCCAACACTGGTGTTAGACAGATCAGCCTATAGTTGTCAGCCTCCTCCCTGCTACTGCTTTTATGAAGCGGTACTACATTGGCCCTCATTCAATCCTCTGGAACCACTCCTGTTTCTAGAGAGTTATAGAATAGGGCTGTCAGAGGTGCAGCAAGTACTTCCTTGAGTTCCTTCAACACCCTTGGGTGTACTCCGTCTGGTCCCATAGCTCTGTCCACTTTCAGATTTGCAAGTCCTTTCAGTACTCTCTCTCCTCTGTAAATAGACTTGTGTCTACCTCCTTCCTCCCCAGTGTTCCTGATGAATTTATTTAGTCCAACCCCTTCCGCAATGAAGACTGAACAGAAGTATCTGTTCAGGATATCTGCTTTTTCCTGATCCTCCTATGCACAGTTCCTCCCACCACCTCCTATTTTAAACTTCACAATCCCTCCTCTTGTCTGCTCTGTGGAGTGATGCTCAGAAGCACTGCATGAACACAGTGCGGCGACATGGCTCATAGAATGTGGTATCCTGATCTATGGGTCTGCCGATGACACATCTCTGCATAGAATAAGGGTCTCCCTGAATTTATTTTTATTTAGGTTTTGTTGACCGGGTAAGTGCACTAGACAAATCCTGCCTATTTTCAGGCACGACCCGGGGGAGGGGGATACAGATGAATGCCAACTGACCTTGAACCAGATTAAGCTGTTGGTGGTATTTTTAGTGAATGAGGGAAATTTGTCCAGGACACCAGGGAAATTCCCCTACTCTTTTCGATAAGTGCCATGGGATCTTTAACATCCACCTGAACTACCACCAATTCAGGCAGATGGGACCTCGGTTTATCGTCTCATCGGAAAGATGGCACCTCAGAAGTGCAGCACCCACCTCATGCTGCACTACAGTGTCAGTACTGGGATATTAACCCAAGTGCCAGATGTGGGAACTGAACCCACAGCCCTCTGATCTCCCGGCCTCAGAGGTGAGTGTGCTACCTACTGAGCCACTGACGCTGACATGACACTGAATAAAACGTGCAATCTAGTCACCGATTGTAACAGACTCACCCATACCTGCACTCTCTACAATATCGCAAATTTGCTCAACTTTGAACAAAGGCTAAAGTACCAGACCTGCCTGTTCGCCAGGAAAATTCACAGTGGCCTCACTCCCCAGGTGTCTCCTCCCTTCTTCACCCTTTTCCAGTGATGGTAGCTACCCGCAGCTCCACCAAACCCTCCCTCCAAGTACCATGCTTCAGAACAGCTTTAGGGCAGTGATCCTTCTGCTATCGTGCCCCTACCTAGCTAAACTCTCTTCCCCACCATATTGCTGCTACACATAAACTCAGGAGTTTTAAGATCCTCCTCAGGGATCATAGCCTCAGTTCTCATGCCTGCAATTGCCACTGACCAACTGCAACTCCCACTAGCACTGTCCCTCCTCTTATACCCTGACAACTCCCACTTGAACCTGTCCTGCCTCTCCCTCCCTCCCCTGTCTCCTGCCCCCCTCCTGACAAGGGATCTCCGTCCCACCGGACCTACTGTTTCCTTGTTTCTTTTCATTGTATTTTATAAGGAGTACTGTATGCTGTCTTTTCTCCTAATTGTATAATGAGTGCTGTATGCTGTTTTTAACCTTGCTCAATTGCTTATTGTATGTTCTTGTAACCTATGTTTTTCCTTGACATAGAGCCTTTGTAAATGAGTCTCTGACTCAAAGGATTGTAATTCCGATACCATGTGATAAATAAAGTAAATAAATAAAATGGCATCCATCACGGTGATATACTGCATGCTGGTTAAAGGTGAGGTACTGCCTGCACTGTGGAGTGATGCTCAGAAGCACTGCATGGACACTGTGGTGCAACATGGCACCCATCACAGTTGTGTACTGTGTGCTGGTGAAAGGTCAGGGACAGCCTGCACCGAGGAGCGATGCTCAGAAGCACTGCATGAACAGTGGGGAGTCACGGCACCTATCCCTGTTGCATACTGTGTGCTGGTGAAAAGTGAGGGACTGCCTGCATAGGTTAGAAATGCTCAGAAGCACTGCATGAACACAGTGGGGTGACATGGCACCCTTTACCGTGGTGTACTGCATGCTGGTGAAAGGTAAGGGACTGCCTGCACTGTGGAGTAATGCTCAGAAGCACTGTATGAACACAGTGGGGTGACATGACACCCATCACGGTGGTGTACTGCGTGCTGGTTAAAGATGAGGGACTGCCTGCACTGTGGAGTGATGCTCAGAAGCACTGCTTGGACACTATGGTGCAACATGGTACCCATCACAGTTGTGTACTGCATGCTGGTGAAAGGTAAGGGACTGCCTGCACTGTGGAGTGATGCTCAGAAGCACTGCATGAACACAGTGCAACGACATGGCACCCATCACAATGGTATACTGCATGCTGGTTAAAGATGAGGGACTGCCTGCACTGTGGAGTGATGCCCAGAAGCACTGCATGGACACTATGGTGCAACATGGCACCCATCACAGTTGTGTACTGTGTGCTGGTGAAAGATCAGGGACTGCCTGCTCTGAGGAGTGATGCTCAGAAGCAATGCATAAACACAGTGGGCAACATGGCACCCATAATAGCTGTGTACTGTGTGCTGGTGAAAGGCAAGGGACTGCCTGCATTGCAGAGCGGTGCTAAGAAGCACTACATGAACACAGTGGGGCAACATGACACCCATCCTGGTGAAGTACTGTGTGCTGGTGAAAGGTGAGGGACTGCCTGCACAGGAGAGTGATGCTCAGAAGCACTACGTGAACCCAGAGGGGTGACATGGCACCCATCATGGTTGTGTACTGCATGCTGGTGAGAGGTGAGGGAGTGTCTGTGCTCATTTAACTGCTGTATGAGAAATAACACATACACTGCCTTATGTGGCATTTATTTACTTATACATCTGACCCTAACTTTTATTGTATTTATGATAAGCACTCAGTGACACAGTAACACATATGCACTGCTTCATGTTCTACTACAGTATAGCATTACAGCCATTTGCAAACTGACTAGGAAAAGGTTAATGTACCAGGAAAGGGTTAACAGAGTGCCACACAGGCGCGCATGCACACGCGTGCACACACACACATTCTTCTCTAGGGTGTGAGCAGAATTTAGAGACCTTTGTCTCTGCCTGCAGGCAATATCCCTTTCTTAGCCTTGTTTGTTGTACTAACTTTCACCAATTAATTTCAGAAATATGAGCACTAACCAGAACAACCAATATAAAAAAAAACTCATTAAGTGATTTACACAAGGTAGTGTGTTATTTACTGCTGTTCTTTTTTTAATTCTTACAGATCCGCTGAACTGATAACAATACCTTACTCTGTGTTGATCTGAGGCCTTTCCCCATAATGTCTGAAATCTGAACCTCCTTCCTCAATGTCAATTACAGTTTATGGCTGGGAAAGGCTGACTGAGTTGACATGTTTATGAGCTATGAATCTTTCTTGAAAGAGAATTCTACCCAGATTGAAGCTAGTAATCCACACATAATAGTGCATAACAACAGTGCTCAGCTGAATGAACACAGCAGAATGCTTCAGCTAATTATTATTATTTTTTTTTTTATTTAAATTTTGTTAACCGGGTAAGGACACTGGACTAATAGTCCTTTTTCAGGTCTGACCAGACATAAATATAATAATACAAAACATAACAACACTAATTAAAACAAGTACAAACATCCTGTGCCTGCAAATAATTCTTGAAATTAATTTTAAAATTTTATAAAGAAGGAGCAGATCGCAAATATTCCGGTAAGTTATTCCAAAACAGAATTAGCGATGTGATTGCACACAACCTCCAACCTGATCTAGTCCATTCAGAATCTGGAGAGCTCCCTTTTTCTACTGTCATAGCAAGACGTCTGCAGAGCTCCTCCCACTGCAGCCATAAAAAGGAAAACCCCACAAATTGGTTGCCTAAGAGAAATACAGGCTGCTATCAGTGCAAAACATGCATTTATGGTAAATATGTCACACAGGAATTCTTTTAAGAACCCACATACAAGGAAGGAATTTGAAATCAGACAATTTATAACCTGTGACACATTGTGGGTGATCCATGTAGCTGAATGTACTTGTAGGGCATTTTATGTAGGCAAAATGACTAGAAGCCTCAAGACAAGAGTGGGGGAACATTGCTGGGCCATTGAGAGGTGTGACCAAACTTGCGCTACTGCTGCACATATTTTAGAAATGCAGGATAAAACTCAGCATGAGTTTCATTTTAGGACAATTGACAAATTGTGCCCAAAGCCAAGAGTGGAAATTTTAATAATTTAGTGTTGGTTAACTAGGATCTGCAGCTTATCCAATAGGTAGGGAAATGGGCAGACTAGGTGGGCCAAGCGGTACTTATGTGCCGTCAGCGTCTATGTTTCTATGTTAAAGTGGGAGACCTTTTGGATCATCAGCTTAAACACAGCGAAGGTGCTGGCTTTAAACATGGGGTTTGAATTGAAACCTTTTTTTATTAAGAGAGAAGAAAATTATGCAATGTTATATGCTCTTTTCAGTGCTGGAGAATGAAAAATGGCCAAATTAATCATACTCTTTATATGGACTTTTTAGTTGCTTTTGATCACTTAGTATTGTTAATAATGAATATTATACATAAGAAATGTTTGGGCATGTAATAGTGATGTATATTAATTTAATTTTTGTTTTTTAAGTGTCTTTTGTAGCCAGCCCGGTGGCACTGAGGATTGAGGCGCTGGACGCCACACCTCGTGCCACACTGGTGACCTGGGTTCAGAAATGAGCCTGGGCCGCTGGGGGTCGGCATGGGGAGAGAGGATTGAGCATCTGGAGGACTGCTGTCCTCTCTCTGGGGAAGGGGACTAGTTGTCCCACCCGCTGACTGCCCTCTAGCAGTGACTGGAGGGTAGTACGGGTCAGGAGGCTTGGAAGTCGACGTGATTACGTCAGAGGGAGGGAAGAGAGAAAATGGAAAATGGTTGGGGCTCCACGGACCCGTGATGGCCTGACCGCTCTAGTGAGTCTGCCCCACCGCCACCAGATATCCAATCCATCTTTATTTTTATATGACGTACTGGGTGCTGGGGGACCGCCGGCAGCCTCCCACCTGGCCCTGCCGTGGAGGGGGAATCTGCAGGGGAATCTCTGGGGGCAGACAAGCTGGGAGTCGGACCAGAGGATGTACCCCCTCTGGGGGGGGGTCATAGCCCTGTGGAGCTTGTGGCAAGGAGGAAAATAAATAAATAATAATCATTTTAAAAAAGCGTCTTTTGTACATAGTTGGTTTTTTGTGTGGTAGATCACATCTGTATATATATTAGGATGGTGGTTTTTGATACATGTATTTCATTGTACATTTTAATAATGACGTCACTATACATCATCATCAGTTGCCATACAAAAGGGACAGATCATTAGAACACAAACAGCCTTTGAGGAAGGATCTACCGAAATGCATCAGGCAGACAAACTCTGGACCAGATAGAAAATCTCCTCCCTGCTCTCTGACTTCATCGCGTAACGCTCCCTTCGTAACTCTTGTAAGAAAACGCTATGGACTGCCAAAAGCAATTACTATAGAGGCCTTCTTTACGCCACCTCTAGTAACCCAAAAAGATACTGGACACAAATAAACCACATAATGGGACGCTCCACGTCCCAAACCCCCCATGACTTTCTAATAAATAACGTCTCCTGTAACAACTCTACCAATACCATAGCTAATGCTTTCAGTTCACTCTTTACCGCCCTCCCTAGTTTTGATGCTGACGGTCCCCCCCTTGCCACACCTCCTCCCCCCAACCTCCCCCCATCCCATCCTTCCCTGATTCTCCACCCGGTCTCCAGGCTGGATGTCCTACATGCTCTTAACATGATGTCTCCCCCACGGCAGTGCAGGCCCTGATGGACTGGAATCCAGAATTCTCAAATTAGGTGTGTCTCTTCTTGCCACACCCATCATGCGATTGTTCAACCTCTCCATTAGCTCGGGTACTTTGCCCCTCTCCTGGAAGAATGCCAGGGTTATCCCAGTCTTCAAAAAGGGTGATCCAAAAAACCTAACAAACTACCATCCTATTGTGCTCCTGCCGACCCTCAGTAAACTGGAAAAGCTTATCCATCGCCAGGTGTCTAACTTCATTGCCAACTTTAACCTGCAATCTCCAGCTCAGCATGGCTTTAGGCCAAACCACAGCACCAGGACAGCCCTAGTGCAATTCACCAGTGATGTCAAATCTGCTATGGACCAAGGCCAGCTTACTGGGGCTGTTTTTATTGACATGTTAAAGACGTTTGACTTGGTTAACTACAACCTGCTCCTGCATCAACTAGGCTATATTGGCGCCTTCCAATCCACACTTGCCTGGTTTGTGAGCTATCTGAGGAGCCGCTCCCAGTCTGTCGCCTGTCATAAAGTTCTCTCTGCCCCTGCCCTGCTTCGTTCGGGCATCCCACAAGGTTCCATACTTGGGCCCCTGCTCTTTTCTTTGTTCGTCAGTAACCTACCTTTGGTGCCCTCCCACAGTCACTTCTTACTCTATGCCGATGACTTGGTTCTCTATGTCTCCTCCAGCTCTATTCATGAAATTAACTCTCACCTCTCCTCTGATCTTCATCGTATCCAACTTGGCTTACGTCCCACCGCCTGGTGCTAAATGCTGCCAAGACCCCAGCTGTGCCGTTTGGGTCACAAAGGAAATCTGTCACTTCAACTCTCTCTCTCCAGGTTTCTTGTCTTGATGGCTCCCTTGTGGAAGTAACTCAGTCCTACAGATGCCTAGGGGTCACGCTGGATCCATCTCTTAATGTCTGTCTGCATGTCAAAGCTGTCTGCAAATCAGTCAATGCTAAAACTGGACTGGCTTACCGAGTCCGTCAGTTTCTGACCCCTGCCACCAGGATCTCTGTCACCCAAGGCCTTCTCCTCGCTGGACTCTGCTACGCTGTGCCTGTCTTCGCTATGGCACAGGCAAGCATCTTGCAAATGTGGGACATTGCCTACAACAATGTCTGTAGATTTCCGCTATCTGCTTCTCGTCTTAAGCACCACTGTACTCTCTACTCTGACCTCCACTGGTTGTCTCCTTCCTTGCACCGGGCTTATTCATTAGGTTGTCTGACTGACAACATTATTTGTTCTTCTATCCCCTCCCACTCGCTGCTATGCTCACGCCCATGGACTGCCTTGTTCCCTCCGTTCCATGTCTTTAGCTCTGTTATCTGTCCCAAAATGCTCTACCAGGATGGGTGAACTTGCCTTCTCCTTCTATGCCCCCAGATTTTGGAACTCTCTCTTAGGCACTCCAAATCCCACCCCACTTTCAAGAAAGGCCTCTCCAATTACCTTGCCCCCCCTTGACATTTGCAAATGTCCCTAGCTTCACGAGTCACGCAAACCTACCATTGTCCTGCACTTAAACTTCCCTGTGACCTCTCGATTCCTCCCGTCCCCACTCTTCCTCAGCTGCAGCGACGCACTTTGTTCCCGGTCTCTGCCTGGGAATTGTCTCCTTGCTGACTTACCAACAGCACTGTCATGTTTTGTACATTATTAACAGTAAATTGTGCCTTTTTGTCTGTTTTGTTCCTGTTATACTGTGTAATATGCACCTCCTTTATGTACTATGAAACTTGCACCTCTGTATAACTGTTTGGAATCTCCTATTGTACAACACTGTATATGTATTTGTTTTTTACCTGTTCCTTGATTTGTACTCTCCCGGGTCGTGCCTGACAATAGGCAGTTCTGTCTAGTGCACTTATCCAGTTACCAAAAGCAAAAAAATAAATTATGTCAGTTTAATGGGAATGAAAAAATCAACAGAGCACCTATTCTGAGAAATTTTGGAAGCTTATTTGTCATTATTTTCGGAGGTAGTGAGTGCCCAATTTGTTGTGTGATAGCTATGTAAGCTTTTATTGTGAGCACCACCAACCCAGTTCAGACTTGTTTTCTGTTCCCAAATCAAGTTATTGTAATCTGTTCCACACTGGTACCCCTGTTGGTGCACCCACTCCCACATCCTCCCACCATTCCATGGTGCTCCACTGCCAATGTAGTGAAGGAATAAAGCCTGATAGATAATAATGTAGAACTCTGTGCTCTCACCTATGTGTAGGCTCAAAGGTCGCTGTGCCAGTATTTCCTACCCCCACAGTAAATAGAAATATTCAGGGAGGGCTGTTATACCCCTGGAGTAGGCCCATTAGTCAAGTTCAGACATCCTGGGCTCAGTTAAACTGCATTTCATCCAACCTCTATAAACACAAAATTAGGCAGGTAGGGAGACAGTGGAAAACTATAAACACAATTCACAAACTGAACAGGCATGCACCTCCACACCAAACTATAACAGTGCCTACCTTCTGGGTATGAATAAGGACATTTTAAACAAGTACTGCATTGGTAATGATAATGCAAAACATGGTGAAAAAGAAAACGTGAGCATACAAATAACATTTCATTTTAGAGAGAAAGTCAGGCTGGTGTGCCAGAGCCAATAGAATAAGACCTGTGTCTAGAAGGAATAGCCAAGTGCTGTGATTTTACAATGTCCATTAAAGTTCAACTTCAGCCCTCTTCAATGTGGTCAGTCTCTTCAGTTACACTAGGAGCCATCAGTTTATCCAAAAAAGCAGAATCAGACTCCGGGTCCTCTTGTTTCTGTGGGTAAACTGAAGTCATGCAGGAAACAAACTTTTTGCTCTAACCCCATGCTCCAACAATATTTTTTAATGGCTTGCAGTCCCTTTTTCCTTGTTTGCATCTGGGAGGAGATATTTGGAAAAACACAATTTTACTTTCCTCCAAAACAATTTCTACATGCTTCCAGGCCACCTGAAGTAAGGAAATGCATGCTTCCATGCTGGATAGTGTAGCTAAAATGGTCAGGGGCCTCTGTGAATCCCCACCACATGGCCAGGCTCACATTAGGATAGTAAAGGCCTGATGGTGATCCCCAACTCAACCGGCAACAACGTCAGGTCTGTAAATATCAGATCTTACTTTGAGATGGCTCTTGCAGTAGGTAATCACTTGTAGGACTGCACGTCATGTTGTCAGGACTGCATAGAAACTTTTTCTAACAGTGTCTGACGGGGGACTGCCCACCCGACGTCACGTGACCAATATCAGCATGACACTACATAGTGGGCGGTCCCTATGTCCGCCCTCCAGTTCTTTTCTACCATTGACTTGTGCATGTCAGACCGACTGAAGCTCATCGCAGCAGTTCGAACACCTTTTTCAGACGAGTATCTGTTATTTCTCTTTTCTAATAATATTTTTCAGTAGTTTGTATGTCATCCTCTTCTCCTATGGATTCACATAAAAACAAGTACGGTTCATGCAGCATCCAGCTACCGGATAAGGACCAGCATATCCTTTGCCTGTTCTGCCTGGGTCCTGACCACAAAGTTGAGGAGTGTGAGGCCTGCACCCAATTCAACCAGGCCACGTGGAAATGGCACCAACAATCTCTCGCGACCTATCTCCTGAAACAAAAAATGGCTTCGATGGAGAAAGAATTAAAAATGCTGAAAAGTGCCTCCTCCTCGCCAACTGATCCACACAAGAAGAAGAAAAGGGATAAAGAACAACATTGGGACCGGAGCAGTCCCCCATCGAAGCCGCCCTCTGGCCTTTGATGGAGGATCAGCCCCTTTCTCCAGGAAGGTGAGTGCCATGGCCAAGCCTGCGCCCTGCCTTCAGGACAGGCTTTGGCACCCCCCCGCCGCCACTGGTTACGGTGACGGCAGGCTCCTCAGATCCATCTGAGGCCGCCACCACTCTTAGGCCCATTTCCAGCCCAGGCTCTAAGTCTGCTGGCGCGACCGATAAGCTGCTCATCAGACCCTCCGATGAGCACCTGGCCGAGGTTGGTAAGTCGGGAGTCGGGGCTTCTGACTCCTGCATGACCTAGGTCGATTAGCTGATCATTGGACCCTTCAATGATCGCACAACCTTGTCGTGTCCGTCAGGCTCTGATGACGTGATGCAGCCGGACGACAGCTGTGTCCCAGCTGGAGGACAAGGGTCCCCCAGGGTTCCGTCCATGGAGAACCCCTGTCTCCTGCTCCATCGAAGATCCCTCCGCTGTCGCCGGACCCACAGGTCCCGACAGATGCACACCCTTCACTAGGTTTACCTGCTGTCGGGGCACCTACAGGCCTTACGTTGGTTCCAACGCCACCTATAGCAGTGCCAGACCCTGCTCATCCTCAACACCCGCAGGTCCCCTTGCCTCCCCCAGGACCTCCATCGGGCCTTCTCCCATCGGGGCTCCCAACAGGTATTCCACCTTTGAGGCCTTCCTCGGGGCTTCACCCTTCAGGACCTTTGTCGGGTTTTCCTCCCACAGGTCCTTTGGGCTGTCCTTCTGCAGAACCGTCAGGCATTCCTCCTTCTGGGCCGCCGTCAGGCTACCCCCCATCAGGGCCGCCATCAGGTTACCCCCCATCAGGGCCGTCATCAGGTTACCCTCCGTCAAGGCTGACGTCAGGCTTTACAATGTTGGGGACACCATCAGGATATCCGCCGTCAGGCTATCCTCTGTCAGCCCTGACACCGGATCTCTTTTCATCACACTTTAATTATTCAGGCTACCCTGGTTACTGTCCACCACCAGGCTGTCCACACCATTATCTGCCCTCTAGTTTTGGGGTACATGTGCCTGGAACCGGATTTGCTCACCCTCCATCTCCTCCACCACCTCCTCCTCCTCCTCAACCTCAGGTGGACTTTAGGGAGATCCTAAAATCTTAGTGGTCTGAGACCATAATCCAATTGGTCTCAGAATTAGACAGCAGGCATCCTATTCTTCTGGACGCAGGCCGCCCAGCTCCTTCCCCGAGCGCCCTCTCCGATCCTTCCTCGCACTTCAACATCAGGCCGTTCATCAGCTCCAGTGCAACCCCTGACATCTGAAGGGATCACCAGGGAGCCAGCTCCTCAGATTCCTAAAGAACTTCTGGAGGATTCGGATGATTCGGAAGCAGACTCCGATTCCTCTTCCACCAGGTCAGATTTTGAGACACCTCCCCCTGAGGAACCAGTGCCTCGGAAATCCCCAAAATCACTACCCGAAAATCCCTCCTTTGTGGACCTCCTCAAGCATATGGTGGAGGCCCAAGGATGGAAGTCAGAGAATCTGGACCCTAAAAGACAAAGCTAGGCAGAGCATCTGGACTTCCCAGATACGAGTCAGTTGGATATCAAGAAGGGTGCAGGTTCAGACTCTATAGAGCCTTACTTTTTGAAATGTGCATACCATGTGTTGGCAGTGCCAATCACGCACCTCTTCAACTTGTCACTATCCAAGGGGAACCTCCCCTCACAATGGAAAGTAGCCCATGTCATCCCTCTGCTCAAATCAGGTGACCCTTGCGACCTTAATAATTATAGACTGATCCCCCTCCTCCCCATTCTGTCTAAATTATTGGAAAAAATAGTGAGTGAATTGGCTAAGGGCATGAATGCAGGAGTCTGTTAAACCCAGTGCAGTCTGGATTCAGAGCAAGGCACAGCACCATAACTGCCCTAGCAAAAGTGACTAATGATTGGCTCCTTGACCTTGACAATAGGAATTTTGTCTGTGCCATTTTTTTGGATCTAAATAAGGCCTTCGACACAGTCGACCATAGCCTGCTTCTTTCCTCCCTATGTAACCTAGGTCTGGAACCTAACTCTTATGTGCTGGTTTGCCGACTACCTCGCAGAAACAGCAGGTTAAAGCTGAAGGTGATCTTTCGCTACTTAAACCCCTACAGAGAGGTGTGCCTCAGGGGTCTATCCTTGGTCCCGTTGTTTGCGGTTTATATTAACATCGATGACAACATCAATAAGGCCAATATCCACTTGTTCGCTGATGACACAGTACTTTATTTGAGTCGTCCTACCCCGGAAGCAGCCTGTGAAGACCTCCAAGCCAAATTTAACCTATTGCAATACCAGCTCATAAGCAAAAAGCTTCTGCTTAGTGTGAAAAAACCAAAAGTGATGCTCTTCTCCCCTTCCTCCTATGCGGCGAACCCCACTTGCGTTGGGGCTATCCCTCAGATTACCACAGTACTTGGAGAAAATCTAGAGTATGTGCCAAAATTCTAATATCTGGGTGTATGGCTCGATCACAAACTCTCCTTCTCTGAACATCTCAAAGAACTACAGAAGAAACTAAGACAAAGACTAGGACTATTCTACAGAATTAACAACTTCCTTACTAGGGATGCTAAACAGCGGTTGGTTCAAGCCACATTCCTTTCATTAATAGATTACGTGGACCTTCTCTCTAGCCATTGTACTGCGTCTGCCCTGGCTGAGTTGGACACCCTATACCACAGAGCAATCAGGTTCATAACGGGCCTTCCACTTTCCACACACCATTGCTCCTTGTACACTGCAGTCGGCTGGACTTCCCTTCATTATAGGAGAAATAGAAATGCCGCTCTAATGGCTTTCAGAGCGGTTACCAACAAGCTCCCCCTATACTTCTCTAATTGTATTCCCCTGAGTGTGATAGGTGCCTATGCTCTAAGAAGCTATTCCCTAATTGCCTTGCAATTACCTAAGGTCAAATCGCTTTGGCAGAGCTGCCATAAGTTTCTTGTTGCCTTCCTTGTGGAACAATATGCAAAAAAACATGAAGCTGAGCTGTCCTGTTAGCCTGAATATTTTCAAGTCGCTCTATGACCGCTCCTTGAAGAAATCCTGCAAATGTTTCCCACATCCCTAGCTCACCTATTTTCCAGTTTCCCTCCTGCCCATCCTGCCTCCCGCCCTGCCTCTGCCTCTCTCTCTCTCTCTACCAAAATACCGGCTTCTCTGCCTCTCTTTAGCCATGGCCAAGTTCCACCCCCTTCCCTGAAGTATGCCAGTTAACTATTCCAACCCCATCATTTCTTCCTAAGCTGGTATATCTCTTCTTGCCTTTTTCTGTCCTTTTAAGTGAACATTCCAGCCATACCCAGTTATGAGCCTATCTGTTGTAAAGGTCCTCTCACTCAAATGTTGATGTATATAGGTATATTTTTTTTCTTTGTATAATATTGCATTATGTTTTACCATGTTACTGCACTATGATTTTTGTATGACCAGGTCCATCTTGCAAATGAGCCCTGCTCAATGGTGCCTGCCTGGATAAATAAAGATTTTGATTGATTGATTGATTGAGTCCGGTACTCATTCCCCCATGGCTGGAACCCCACGAGGATTTATCCTCAGCCATATGGCAGAGACCTTCCTCCATCCTGGCCATGGCAAAGAAAGCCAACCAGGTTTACAGGATCCCTGAGGACAAAGACCACCTCAGTGTGCACCCTAGGGCTGCCTCGGTGATCATCATTGCAGCACATGATCGATCTGCTAAGCCTAAGCACCTCAGTGCTCTCTCCCCACCGACAAAGAGTCCAGGCAAATGGACCAGTTCGGGAGGAAATGTTATGCTTCTTCTATTCTAGCGATACATGCTCTGAACTACATCTCACACATGCTAGAGTACTAAAAGTCCTTGTTCCACCAGCTTGAGCCTGTTGTCGAGGCCCTACCAGACTCTGAAACAAAGTCATCCTTGGTAAACACCTTAAAAAATGGCTAAGGTGGCTGGATGTTACTCTTTGTGGGCCACCTACGATGCGGTGGATTCCTCCGCTAGAGGTATGTCCACAGCTGTAAGCCTTCACCGGTACTCTTGGCTAAGAGCATCGGGCCTAGCCCATGATGTTCATTTGGCTATCCAAGATGCCTCTTTCAGAGGCTTTGTCCTGTTCAGCGGAGATGCCCAGGACATTATTACAAGCCTGCAGGATAAAGGCACAGCTCTTCAGTTGGTCCATACCATGTATCGACCAAAATAACAACAAAAACGTCCTTTTCATTGACAAAACAGAGGCCAGATGAAAACCCAGCAAGTGCCCAAGTGCCAATTCAAATGTAGGGCTCCCAATACTACTGCCACCCCTCCAGCCAAAATACAAAGGGCTTCAGGAGCGGTCCTCCCCAACCCCTCCCATTCCTGATTTGCTAACCGCCCACCCTCCTCTTCGACTGTCGGAAGAACGGGGGGGGGGCGGAAGATTCGCAAGGTATCTGGGAGTCCATCACAACAGACGTCTGGGTGCCTCAGTTAATAAAGCTTGGTCATGTAACCCCCCCTACAAATGGGGGGTTCTTAAAGGCTTTCCCAGAGCTTGCCTAAATGCTCCGTGCCTGACTGGTGTTCGGCGTAAGGCCGTTAATTTCGGGCGTTGTGAGTGCTGTTAAAGCCTCCAGTACTGCCTCTTTAAGAGCTGCCTGCTTGCAGGCTTTAATGGTATAAATAGGGGGACTAGGGTTTCCCTGCTCGAATCACGCCTTGGACTGCGGTCTGATTGCTCCGTTTCTGCGGTCGCTAGGAGCTCTGAGGGAGCCCATCTGAAATATGTAGTCGTTTCCTGGAGAACATGTATAATGTTGGTAAAACTGCAGTTTGTTTAACTCCTTTTATTTACAGCTGGGACTTAGTGCTGTGCCCCTCCATTTTGGACCCGGACTGTGCTGAAGGGGTCCAATAGTAGCTAAGGAGCATCTAAAATGGTGTGGAAGTGACCAACCAGAAGAAAAAATTACTCACCTTAGTAATGTTGTTTCTTCTAATGGAGTCTTGCTATATTATGACATATGCAGTGAGTCCCAACCTTCGAACTGCTCCGGAGGTGAAAGAGTTAACTTTCCATGCCAGGCATGGAACCTTGAGTGCGAGCTCGGTTGAAAACTCTATCTGTTGTTGCTCAAACTCAAACTGTCAGATCTTTATGAGCAAAACTCACTAAGATTCTGTGTGGAAGCTGTAAACCTACACTAGCCTACTGGTTACTAACTACAAAAAACACATTTTTGTTCTTGATCCCAAAACAAAGACTCAAGTCAGGGGAATCAAGAAAGAAAAATTAAAACATAACACCCAAGCACCCTAAGAAAGGGTGAAAATAAAGTGGGCATCTACGAAGTGCCAACATTGCACTGCCCACCCACCTCCCAAAAGTAGAGGTTCTGAGAGGGGCAGGCAGGCTACGGGGGAGGTTATAATATAAAGAAGATTCTTAGAAGAAACAACATTACTAAGGTGAGTAATTTTTCTTCAAACAACATAGAAGTCTTGCTATATTATGAACATAGCAGATTAACAGCAGTACCTCCATGGAGGAGGACAGAACCTACTTAGGAAATAGGCTCTGAAGCACAGCTGTGTTGAATCGAGCATCACTCCCAGCCTGATGTCCAGGGAGTAATGCTTAGTAAAAGTGAGAACTGTTTTCCAGGTAGCTGCTTGACATATCTCTAGGGATAGGATGTCCTGCAGCAGCCAGAGACGCAGCTGTACCTCTGGTAGAGTGAGCCCTCAGGCCTGAGGGAGGAACCTACCCAGTTTTTCATAGCAAAATTGATACAAGAGACAATCCACCTGGCAATGGATCTTTAGGCAGGTTCTTTACCAACCTCACCATAAGTGAGGAACAATTGGAGGGAGTCAAACCTGTGACCCTTGGTACGTTCTATGTAGTAACTAAGGGCTCTTTTGACATCTAAACTGTGGAATCTCCTCTCGCCAGAGGAGGAATGGTCAGTGAAGTACACAGGAAGGGACATGGATTGATTAAGGTGGAAGTCTGAAACCACCTTAGGCAAAAACTTTCTGTTAGTCCTGAGGACCACCTTATCTCTGTGAAAGGAGATAAAATCAGGCTCCACTGACAATGCTTGCAATTCACTTATGCGCCTGGCAGAAGTGATGGCTATCAAAACACAGTTTCCAAGTCAAGTACTTGAGCTCTGCCAAGACAAAGGCTCAAAAGGGGTTGCATAAGCTGGGCAATGCAAATATTAAGATCCCAAGCAGGGGCAGGGTCACTGAATGGAGGGTTGGTATGAAGCAACCCCTTGAAAAACTTGGAGAATACAGGGTGAACTGAAAAAGAAGAAGGTTTACCTGCTGATAAGAAAGCAGACATGGCTGCCAGGTGCACTTTTAGGGTAGCTGGTCTCAGCCCCAAAGAATTCAAATGCACCAAATAATCCAAGATTGTGGGCAAGTCAGCAGATTCTGGGGGAATATGCTTGCCAGAGCACCATATGGAAAATCTCTTCCATTTGGAATTATAAGTAGCCCTGGTGGAAGGCTTCCTAGAGGCCTTCAAGATATCCAATACACCTTGGGAGAGGTAGGTTAGCAACTTCACTCTTCAAGAACCAGGCCTGAGATTGAGAGATTTGAGGTTCTGATACCAAACTCTCCCTGGGCACAGGTTAACAGATTGTGATTCCTGGGAAGACACAGGGAAGGTGGACTGCTAAGGACATGAGGAGTGGGTACCAGGGCTGTCTGGCCCAATCTGGAGCAATCAGGATCATCTTGCAGGGTTGAGATCTGATTTTGACTAGCACTTTGAACAGAAGAGGGAAGGGGGGAAAGGCATAGAGAAACTTCCCTTCCCAACTGAGAAGGAAGGCATCCAGAGGGACTGAGCCCAACACTGGGGGCCTGCAGCAAAAAATGGGAAGTTGGTGATTGTCTAGGGCTGCAAAAAGATCTATCTGCGGGGTGCCCCATCTGGCAAATACTACCTCTAGTACTAGGGGATCCAGTGCCCATTCGAGATGGCCCTGGGAAATCCTGCTGAGAGCATCTGCCAGGACATTGTCCTTGCCTGGGAGGTGAACTGCTGTAAGGGAGGCGTTCAGGGAATAAGCCAGAGACCACAACTTCATTGCTTCGGTGCACAAGGCCATAGACCGAGTGCCTCCTTGCTTGTTGATGTACCACATTGTAGTGGTGTTGTCTGTTCTGACCTGTACAACCTTGTTCTGAACAGATGTGGAAAAAACTTGAACTGCTAGAAAAACTGCTCTGAGTTCCAACAGATTGATGTGGAGCAGAGATTCCTGTGGGGACCACAATCCCTGGGTAGTGAGGTCGCCCATGTGAGCTCCCCACCCCAAGAGGGATGCATCTGTAGTAAGGGTTAAGGAGTGAGACTGGGGGGTGAAGGGGACCCCCTGTCTCAGATTGCTCTGGTCCTGCCACCACTGAAGGGCCTGGATCAGGGTTCGAGTCACTGGGATCAATTTGGTTAGAGGGTCTCTCCTTTGAGACCAAAAGGCTCAAATGGAATTGGACGTCCCTCATCTGAAATCTTGCTCCTGCACTACTGCTAGAAGCAGCCATGTGCCCCAGGAGCTGTAGAAAATGCCTTGCAGGTCGAGAGACCTGCAGGGTGAAAGAGGAGCCGAGAGACCAGGGTCCTTGCCTTTCCAGAGGAAGGAAGGCTCTGGCCTTCTTTGTGTTCAGTTCTGCACCTATGAAGGTAAGAAGCTGGACAGGCTCTAGAACTGACTTTGGAAGATTGAGAAGGAAACCTAGGGATGTGAGCAGTTGCTGAGTTACCTGAAGGTGTAGTTTGACCTGGTCTGGAGACTGGCTACTATGAGCCAGTCGTCCAGATAGGGAAAGATGGCAATCTTGCCTTCTTAAATGGGCAACTGCTACTGCCAGGCATTTTGTGAATACCCCGGGCCGAGGTGAGGCGAGGCATATTGCTCTGAACTGGTAATGGCCTGAGGGCAGTTCTGAATCTGAGGTACTTTCGATGGGAGCTTCTGATAAGAACATGGAAGTAGGCATCCTTGAGGTCCAGGGAGGCTAGCCAGTCCCTGGCCTTAGAGAGGGTAAAATAATTCCCAGAGTCACCATTTTGAATTTTGGTTTTAAAAGGTGCTTGTTTAGATATCTGAGATCCAGGATGGCCGCCATTCTTCTGCCTTTTTGGGGTAAGGAAGTACCTGGAGTACAACCTTTGCCCTGGTGTAGGGGTGAACCTTTCCACAGCTCTGAGAGCCAGGAGGGTAGAAACTTCTGTTTCTAGGGCAAGTGCCTCTGATGGATTTGCAGGTGGAAAGGACCTGGCTCTCATCTTCGGAAATTTTTTGAAGCTGAGAACCAGTCCCTGGCTTACTACTTCCAGGACCCACTTGTCTGATGTTAAAGACTTCCAGTCCTGGACAAAGTAAGCCAGCCTGCCCCCTACCGGTAGTGGAGAATCGGCCCTGGCCACCCCATCAGGGAGCCTGCTTGGCAGGGGCTTTGGGCTGAGGGGTCGAAGCAGGCTTACTTGAACCCCGTCTGCCTCTTCCTCTAAAGAACCCCCTCTGGGCATAAGCAGAAGAGGAGGCCTGGGCTTGGTAAAAAGGCCTATGAAAAGGCCTGCCCCTGCCCCTGACATGCTGCCTTTGAGGAGTGGCTTGCCTTTCTTTGGCCTGTGCACTCCTATAGGTGGTCCTATACTCATCCATTTTCTTCATATAATTCTCTGTCTGCTCCCAAACAGAGAATTGCCCACAACAGGAAAAATCCATAGCCTTAGACTGGGTATCCTGTGACAGGGTAGTACATCTGAGCCAAGCATCCTGTGAAGAGCCAAGATGTAGCCATGACTCTTAATGATACATCATTAGAGTCTACTGCAGCATGAAATTGCACCTTGGATGCCTCATCCCATCCGAGCCACCTGCTCCAGCTCCCTGGCAAGCTGGTCAGGGCCTGTTTTGCTAGGGCCAGCACAGTATCCAATCTGGAATTTCTGCACCTAGCAACATAAGCCATATAATTGCCTGTCTGAGTTCCCAAAGATGCTGCCATGTACTGTTTCTTTGCCATGGCATCCATCCTCCTGGAATCCTTTTCAGGAGTGGTGAGAGGCTAGAGGAATATTTGCCTTGTCACAGGCTGCAGCCTGCACTACCCCCACATGGCTGCATTGCTGAGAGAGGAACTCCATATCAGAGCCTGATAGTGTATACCTCTTGTCCATCCTTTTATCAACAGGAAGGATAGAGTGAGGAGTTTTTAGAATTTTTACTGTCTGTTTCCTAAAGGATTTGTGCAAGGGAATAGACAGTCTCCTAGACTCTGGAATATCCATCATTTCTACATAATCGGGCTCTTCTTGGTCATCAACAGCTTCCTCAACAGGGAGTTGGAGAGTTTCAGCAACTTTCTTATAGAACATAAAGTGAGAGGGGGACTCAGATAGCCTGGGGGGGGACCCCAGACGATCTGCCTGGAGAGATGTCCGGTTCAATGGGCACATCCAGACCTTCAAAATCACATTCACTCTCCTCATACCCCTCCTCCCATTCCTCCGGTTCATAAAAATCCTCAAAATCATAATCTTGAACTGGTGGAACCAGCCGAACCGAGCGCTTCCCTGATGGTGTCGGTTCGGACGGAACCGGGGAAAGAGACTGGACAATTTGAATTGCTTTAGCTATTTCCTCAGCGGTTGGAGAAAGAACTTTTGGCTCCACACTAGCTGACTTCCTAGTCCTTTAGTTGGAACCGGCTCCTCAGAGCTGGCTCTTCGTTGCCGAGAAGTACGCCTGGTCAGAGGGAATCCCTCCGGTTCGGTTGGAACCGAACCGGGCTGGCCATCTGGGTCAGCGGACTTTTTGGACTCCCTTTCCCTGAGCCTACCAACTCTCTTTTCCACGGTGGCAGCAGGAAAATTCTTACAAATCTGGCAGTCTGCATTGAGGTGGTCAAACCCCAGACAATATACACAGGTGGTGTGTGGGTCAGCCTTAGCAAAGGCTTCCCCACAGAGACCACAGTGCTGAAACCTAGTGGACCCGGTTTTCCTTTTGGGTTCCTCAGACATAGTGCCAGCCTAACCAAACTTGCCCGTTAGTGGCAATCCGCCAAGCAAGACTCTCTTATCGGTTCCCAACCGTGTCACGGGTCGTGGAAAAAACCGTAATGAAATCCGTTTTTTTTTTAGAACCGATAAGAACCGGGAACCGCACTCTAAAGGACTAGAAAGTTTTTAAAACAACCTGATCGGTTCAAACCGAACCGAAAAAGACGTTTACAAGTTCCCACAGAAGAAAAAATAAATGTAAGCCTATCTATTACTTACAGTACCACAGACAGAGCTTGAACCAACCGATTGCGGTTTAATTTCGGTCAAGAAACCAAAAAAATAAGACTTTTTAACCGACAAACGAACCGAGCAGAAGGAGAAATCTCCGGAGCGACTGTTCAGTGAGGCGGAGTAAATAATCTGACAGTTTGAGTTTGAGCAACAACAGACAGAGTTTTCAACCGAGCTCGCGCTCAGGGTTCCATGCCTGGCATGGAAAGTTAACTCTTTCACCTCCGGAGCAGTTCGAAGGTTGGGACTCACTGCATATGTCATAATATAGCAAGACTTCATGTTGTTTGAAATCAGGACTCTAGATGGAGCCGCCTGACCAATGGTTTCAAAGATAAGCTACTTAAATTGTCGGCTGTAGAAGGGAGAACTACCTAAGAGTTAATGCAGGCCTTGGACTTTTCTGGTGAACCCACCCCTCAGGCCTCCCCTGGTGCCTCTCCGGAGCCCCCCCAAGAGTTCTATCTTGGCTCCCCCGCCTCTAGTGGTTCCCTCTATACAGCTGGATTCTTACTGTAGGCTAAAACTTTTTTCTGGCACAGTGCCAGTGCCTTCAGGGGAGGGTGATTTGGAAGCATGGATGGACTACGCCACCCCCCTAGTCCAGGAGTGGCAATGCTCTAAGGAGGAGAAACGAAAGAGACTGATGGAGAGTCTGCGGGGTCCGGCTTTGGAAGCCATTTGGTTTTTGCGGGCCACTAGCCTGGAAGCTACCGCCGCAGAGTATCTTTCCACTCTAGAGGGAGTGTTTGGGAGCACAGAAACTGGGGAAGACTTATTATGGAAATTCAAGTCTGCTAAGCAGTGGAGGAATGAGAAGCTTTCCGCCTTTGTCACCAGGGTGGAAAGGGCTTTACAGAAGGCCTACCGAAAAGGGGGAGGTCACCACCTCAGCCTTGAACCAGGTCAGGTTGGAACATGTTTTAAAGTCTGCTAGATTTTCCAGTGTGATACTGTTGAAGCTTAAGTTACATGATCAGCGAGCTGCCCCGCCTGAATACTGTCAATTGATGAGGGAGATTAGAGAAGTAGAGACTGATGAAGAGGGGTGGGAACCCTATGTGGGGGCTGTTAATTTGAGCCCAACCCCTGAGTTTAGTGAACCTGATGAGACCCACCCTTCAGGAGGGCCTGATGTATCCTCAGAGTTACAGGGAGGGGTAGGGGTGCGTGCCATTTCCTCTGATCCCCAAGTAGAAAGTGAATTGAAGGCCGAGGTCAGGAATTTACGAGAGCTGCTGAGAGACTTGAAACGATCCACTACCCACCCTGTTATGCCTGGGGAACCTGAGTTATCTAGAAACCCATGCCCTGGCCCAGGGGAATCCCCTCATCCCCCAGAGGGTTCCCAGCAAACAAAGTATCTCCTTCCCCATAGAGACCCCCGGGACCCCAAGTTCTGTTACCATTGTGGGGAGGATGGACACTTTCAGATTGAGTGCCAGTTGCCGGAGAATGTAAAGAAGGTCAACAGCAGACTAATCACTTGGCATCGTAGAGCCCACGTCCGACCCCCCAGAAAGAGTTTTGTGACCCGGGCCAATGCCCAAACAACTGTTAATGCTGTGCCCCACGAGTGGTCTGATGTGGTCAGGCCCTCGATGGAGGCCCAGGTGCAGGTAAATGGGATTCCCACCCGAGCAGTATTGGATAGTGGCTCTCAGGTGACCATTATGTTTCAGGACTGGTATCAGACACATATACCTGAGGTGCCACTACAACCCTTGGATGGCCTATATGTATGGGGGCTGAGTGACAAGGCTTATCCGTATTTGGAGTATATCTGGATCTGGTTGTCATTTCCTACTTCTGTGGCTGGAGTGGACGAACAGGTGGAAACTTTGGCTTTAGTCTGCCCCCCCACTGGACTGTATGATGGGGTGCCCTTGTTGATTGGGACCGATGCTCACATGTTTGGCTGGTTAGCCCAGTTGTGTTCTGAAAAGCAGGTGTCCAGGACTGGGCGAGCTCTCAGGATACCCGTCTTGACCCAGAAGGCATATGAGGCTCAGAGAAAAGCTAGTCAGGAGGAACCTGAAGGCCCGGTGGGTGTTGTCTGGAGGAAGGATCCAGAGCCGTTGCTATTAGCTCCAAATGCCCAGTGTGTCTTGCAAGGGGAGGTTCGGCTTAAAAAGGATATCAAAAATAAACTATTGATGCTGGATGCGCCTGGAGAAGGGAAGTTGCCTGGAGGACTGCTGGTTAAACCCAGTATCTTGCCTGCTAGGGCTCATGCTTATGCCAGAAGAGTAATGGTTCAAGTTCATAATGTGTCTGACAAAGAGATTCAAGTAAATAGGGGCTGCACCTTGGCTAGTGTGCATTGTGCGGATACTGCAGTGCTCCCTCACCGCAAGGATTTGGGGAAGGATGACAGAGTCACGCCAGACTTGTTTGATTTCGGTGACTCCCCGTTGCCTGCTGAATGGAAAGTAAAAGTCAGTGAGAAGCTTGCCCAAAGAGACCAGGTTTTTTTCCCTGAAGGAGTGGGATGTGTGTTATGTGTGTGTGGGGGGGGGGGCGAGCACCGCATTCGCCTGCCTGATGAAAGGCCTTTCCGAGAGAGGTCTCGGCGCTTAGCCCCTGCTGATATAGACGATGTGAGACGGCATCTGCAAGAGATGCTTGCTGCTGGTGTGATACGAGAATCCAGGACCCCTTATGCTTCCCCCATTGTCGTAGTGAGGAAAAAGAATGGGGCTATTTGAATGTGTGTGGACTACCGTACTCTGAACCGGCGGACCATCCCTGACCAGTATACCATGCCACGCATACAGGATGCCTTGGACTGTCTGAATGGCAGTAAGTGGTTCTCTATGTTAGATCTCCGCAATGGGTACTATCAGATCCCAATGGCTCCTGAGGACCGAGAGAAGATGGCATTCATTTGCCCCCTAGGTTTCTATGAGTTTATCCGGATGCCTCAAGGGATCCCAGGTGCCCCGGCTACTTTTCAACACCTGATGGAACGTGCTGTTGGGGATATGAACTTGCTCGAGTGTCTGGTTTACTTGGACGATGACATAGTGTTTGGCAGCTCGTTGGAAGAACATGAACGTCGATTGTTCAAGGTCCTAGATCGGTTGGAGGATTTTGGTCTTAAGTTATCTATTGACAAATGCCAATTCTTTCAAACCTCTGTGAAGTATGTGGGCCACATTTATTTATTTATTAGCTTTTGGTAACCGGGTAAGTGCGCTAGGCAACAGACCTGCCTATTTTCAGGCATGACCCGGGAGAGCACAGGACATTGGTTACAATATGCAGAAATGCACAGACATAATATAGGTGTACAGGAGCAAAACAAGATATACATTGGGTAGCACAGTAATAGTTACATAAGGGTACATTTTAGGCATAGATCATAATAAGGATGTAAAATAAAGCAATTAGGGTAACCATAAGACAGCTGAGGACAGTAAAGACATCAAGGTTCATAGCCACCTAGACAAACGTATTGCATGGGAGAATAGTACCTACATAGTATCTACTGAAGGCATAGAGACTGACCCCAGCAAGGTGGAGGCACTGACTACTTGGCCTCAGCCAAAGAATTTGAAAGAATTGCAATGGTTCCTGGGGTTTTGTGGATATTATAGGCGGTTTATTAAAGACTGTTCTCGAGTGATCCGCCCCCTCCTCAACCTCACTCAGGGGTACCCTCCCACCCACAAAAAGTATAAAAAAGTTGTGCTCTCTGGAACGGAAAGAAAGTATTTTCGTCTGAATGATGTGTTCGGAAACCGCTGGACTACTGAGTGTGAGGAAGCTTTCTATGACATTATGTATCAACTTACCCATGCTCCAGTGCTGGCCTACACTGATCCAGCCAAGCCGTACGTCCTCCATACTGATGCCAGCCTACAGGGATTGGGGGCTGTCTTATATCAGGAGCACCCCAATGGGCTAAGACCTGTAGCTTTCGCCAGCAGAAGCCTGACTCCCTCAGAAAAAAACTATCCAGTACATAAATTAGAGTTCCTGGCCCTGAAGTTGGCCATTGTTGATCAATTTCACGACTGCTTGTACGGTGCCAAGATATTGGTAAAGACTGATAACAATCCTCTGACATATGTGCAACCCTCAGCCAAGCTGGATGCCACTGGACATAGGTGGCTCTCTGCCTTGGCCACCTAGGACTATGCTGTTCAGTACCGAGCAGGCCTAAACCGTATAGATGCGGATGCTCTCTCTCGGAGGCCTGTGCCCCGAAACAACTGGGTTAGGTTGTCAGAACCTAACATAAGAGCCCTTTGCCAAAAATTTGACAAAGAAGAGCCGGTGTCTTCTGATACTGTGGAGTGCGTGGTGGATTGCTTGGGGCCATCCGAGAACTGCATACCTGCTGCTTACTGTCGTTTTTCTGCATTGGACACTAGTGCACTGCCCCAGTTCAACAATGATAGTCTCCGACGGGCTCTATCCCAAGACCCCATGATAAAACCTGCTTTGGAGGCTCTGCAAGCCGGGAGAGACGTGTCTCAACTGCGGTCCACTGAAATGAGAACTGCCCTGTTATATAAAGAAGGCCAAAATTGAAATTGAACAATAGACTGTTATACAGGGAGACTGTGGACAGAGAGGGGCGGATAGACAAACAACAATTGGTGTTGCCCACCGTTTTTAGAGAACTGGTGTTGCAGTCCCTGCTTGACCACATGGGCATCTTGGCATAGACTGAACTCTTGACCTAGTACGGACCCGATTCTACTGGCCAAAAATGAGTGCAGATGTGGAGCAGTATGTCAAGACCTGCGGTTGCTGTTTGCAAAGAAAAGCCCTACCTCAGAGAGCTGCCCCCATGTTCAATATCACTACTAGTGCCCCTATGGAACTGGTCTGCATTGACTTCCTGAGTCTAGAGCCAGATCTGAAAAACATCAGCAACGTATTGGTAGTCACTGATCATTTTACCCGGTATGCACAGGCTTTTCCTACTAAAGATCAAAAAGCAACCACGGTGGCTAAAGTACTTGTGGAAAATTTCTTTGTCCCCTATGGGGCACCTCAACGGATTCATTCCGACCAAGGAAGAGATTTTGAGAGCCACCTGATCAAAGAAATGCTGTCCTTATGGGGGTGCGAAAGTCAAGAACCACCCCGTACCACCACCAGGGGGATGCTCAGCCGGAAAGATTTAGCCACACATTGCTTGACATGTTGGGCACACTGCAACCAAAAGACAAGCCTAGATGGAGCCAGCAGATTAGCACCCTGGTACATGCTTATAACTGCACCAAAAGTGATGCCACTGGATTTTCCCCGTACAGACTGATGTTTGGGAGAGAAGCTAGGCTGCCGGTGGATGTATGCTTCGGGGTTTCTCCTGATGGGGTTCAAGCAGACAATCATCTACAGCATGTGCAGAAGTTGAAGGCCCAACTCAATCATGCTTACCAACTAGCCCAGACCATGGCTGCTAAGTGAAACCTGGCCAATAAGGAACGGTATGATAAGAAAGTGAAAGCAATGGAACTGAGAGAAGGGCATAGAGTGCTATTGAGGAATTTGGGACTGCATGGCAAACATAAGATTGCTGACAGAAGGCATCACCTCCCTTATATTGTTGTGGGAAAACTGGCAGATTTACTTGTATATAAAGTGCGGCCTGAAAACAATTCAAAAGATGTGAAAACTATACACAGAAATCGCCTGCTACCAATCGCGCAAATTTTGATAGAAGCTGAACCTCCTAATGCCCCCCCCCCAGGCCTGTGACTAGAGCTGCTGCCAAGAAAGAACCCAGACCACTTGATTCTTCAGCAAACAAACTAAAAAGACCTTCTCCAATCCCCTCTGATGAAGATGATCGCCAGTCTGTGTCTGAGGACAGTGAGAATAATATTGAATACTATCCCTCTTATGAACTGAGCCAACTGTTTCGGGGAAATCTCCTAATCAACTCTGGAGACAAAGTTGGGCTTTCTGGACTGTCTGAGCCCCCAGCTTTGTCGCTGGAGCCAATGCTCCCAGAAGATGAAGTGAGTGGCATTCAAGCTGAAGGGGTGGGATCCTTGAGCCTGGCTGAACTGTCTGGCCTGGCTGAACTATCTGACTTTTCCGAAGAAGGAAGTGATGTGGGGGAGCAAGCCAGTGATATGCCAGAACCTGAGGAATATTTTGAGTGCCCTGATGGTTCCTTGCCAGTACCCGAACTGTCCCCAGCTGAGCTAAGTAGTGTGGGTCCTGATGTAGAGGGTCATGTCCCTGAAAGTACTATGGGCATGGGGTCCCCTTCTCCTGTGGAGGTTTCCCCTACTAATGTCAATGAGGCTGAAATGGAATCGGGACCTGTAGCAGGTTTTTCCGAGACCCCTAGGCACTCCAGCCGAGAAGTATGGCCTGTAGTAAAGTTGAGTTATGAGTCTCTGGGTCAGCCTGTGGACCTGCCTTTAAATGTAGTCCATAAAGGGGTGTATGTGTCCCTGAGCTCCTTGCCTAAGTTAGCCTTGGGGGATAACTCCAGCCTGTTAGTAGTATTGCCCTTTGAGTATGGTACCCCTGCTTTGGGTAGCCCGCAAGTAGCTGATAGGAAAGGGTCCCCTCTTTCCAGGTTTCATGGGCAGGAAGTAATGACCTGATTTAACAAGAAAAAGGTCATCTGTGTGTAAGGTTGCATAAACCGTAGTAAATTAAGAATACAGTAACAATGCATGTAATATAAAGTGTGATATAATGTTATTTAAACTGTTTGCCTTAAAGTGATTTAAGGGTAACTACTTGAAGCGGACGCCAAGTTCTTTCCAGGCCAGGAAGGGTGTAACCCCCCTACAAATGGGGGGTTCTTAAAAGCTTTCCCGGAGCTTGCCTAAATGCTTCGTGGCTGACTGGTGTTTGGCGACAAGGCTGTTAATTTCGGCTAGGAGTGTGCTGTTAAAGCCTCCAGTACTGCCTCTTTAAGAGCTGCCTGCTTGCAGGCTTTAATGGTATAAATAGGGGGACTAGGGTTTCCCTGCTCAAATCCTGCCTTGGACTGCGGTCTGTTCACTCCATTTCTGCGGTCGCTAGGAGCGCTGAGGGAGCCCATCTGAAAGATGTAGTCGTTCCCTGAAGAACATGTATAGTAGTGGTAAAATTGCAGTTTGTTTAACTCCTTTTATTTACAGCTGGGACTTAGTGCTGTGCCCCTCCATTTTGGACCCGGACTGTTCTGAAGAGGTCCAATAGTAGCTAAGGAGCATCTAAAATGGTGTGGAAGTGACCAACCAGAAATCAGAACTCTAGATGGAGCCACCTGACCAATGGGGATGCAGCTTGTAATTCTGGGGAGTGGCATTCTGGGCCATGGCGCCTTTTTGCACCAATGAGGGCAATAATGAGTGACTGGCATCTGCCGTCCACCTATAGAGTTGGGTAGCGCCCGAATAGAGAGAGACTGGCCTTAGCTGTCCAGGAGTAGAGACGTTGTGGCTGCGAGTGAGGAAGAAGCTCTGGGCTTCTGCGCCGTTGAGTGTTTGTGTGGGAAGCGCGTGAAAGGCCTGAGTTGGCTGGTTTGAATAGCAAGCGAGCTTCGGACTGCATCCGTAAGGCGGCGATCGGAGGAGGCGGTGTTAAAGCGCAGCTACCTACCAGGCTCACCCTGTAGAGGACTGGAGAATCTGCTAAATCGCGCTCGGTCTGTCAGGACAGTGAAGCTGCAGTGAGACGCCCGGATAGCTGTGAGTTCGGTCGAGTCCCAGAAGCAGCTGCCTGGTATGGTACCCCTCTGTTGTTTTCCATATAAATGTGTGAGGAGGCCTTTGAAGCTCAGGCTCAGCCCTGCGAGTGGTGAAAGAGTGGTTCTCTGTTGGAGTTGTGAGTACTGAATCAGGGTAGCTCCCTGTTAAAGGTTACAATTAAAGGCAAAATCGTCTTGTTGTATTGCTGACTGTACTAATTGAGCCTTCTGGCTCCATCTGCTCTGCTCAGGAATTAAATGCTCGTTTGTGTCAGGGCCCCAACCAGCTGCATTGAGGAACTAGCCATTAGGGCTTGGGTACCCATAGACAGTAATTAATAGGTTAGGCCTGTGCACAGAGCCCTAGGTAGTCAAACATATATTATAGTGGTAAGCCAATCACCCTGATTCCCCCTGATCCTTGTTGTCTTCCCTTGAATAAATCAGATTGCTTATTTTGCAAAAGTACACTGGCTTGTCTGTGTAGTAATGGGAAAATATTGCACAATAAATGTGATGTAACTGAACCTTGCTTTTCAGGGGATCCCTGGAGTGAGGTGATTGGTTCGAGCCGGGGGGTAAGTGTATATGATAAGGACACTGGAATTGAACTGTGTGGGCCACTAGTTGGAAGAAAGGGGGGTTGCAGCAACCCAGAGGGCTGTGACCGAGTCAATCTCGACTGTTCTGACCCCGACCTCTGGGTGGAGGCACCAGCCAACGGATCTGGGCCCCTCAACCTGTCACAGTTAGGGCAAGCAGGGGTAGTAGCCCTTAGGATAGCACCCTCTAGGGGTTACAGTCACATTCTTGAATTTCTAGAAAAACCTCCAAACAATCCACTGAGGTCTCATTACTCAAAGGTGCATATCCCCCATCTAAGGGAGGAGATCATGGCTCTTCTTCAAAAAGAAGCAGTAGAGCCAGTGCCGGCAAACCAGACTGGGATGGGATTCCACTGCCATGTCTTTCCGGCACCAAAAAAGATAGGGGATTTCCGCCCAATTCTGGATCTCAGTACCCTGAACCTCTTCATAGAGTACCAGAGATTTTGGATGCTGACATTGCAAAGCCTTCTGCCTCTCCACTCCAAAGGATAATGGCTTTGTGCCCTGGACATGTAGGATGCATATCTACGCATCCCAATATTCTGTCCACATCATAAATTCCTCAGGTTTTCTTTCCAAGGGGAGCATTACCAGTTCAGAGCTCTCCCTTTTGTCCTGTCCTCCACTCCACGGGTCATTACCAAATGCCTAGCGGTAGTGGCAGGTGCCTTGAGGAGTCAGGGGCACTATGTCTTCCCCTACCTCAACGCTTGGCTCCTTGCAGCACTGTCAAAGGAGGGGTTGTAAACTTCTTTATCGGCTACCCTGCAGCTTTTTGTGCACCTGGGTATCATGGCCAATTACCCCAAGTGCCAGCTTGCTCCTTCCCAGCACCTTCAGTTTATTGGGGCGGTGCTGGACACAGTGCAGGGCATGGCCTTTCTCTCCCTGGACAGGGTGGACACCCTGGAGAGACAGGCCAAGCTGGTATCTTCCAACCGACACATCTCGGCCGGGGCAGTTCTCCATCTTCTTGGCCTCATGGCAGTGGCTATCCCTACAGTTCCATTGGCCAGACTGCACATGCGTATCTCACAGTGGACTCTAAGGTCCCAGTGGGATCAGAGGGAGGACAACTTAGACAGTCCGGTCCTCATCTCCAGCCCAATGCAATGGGATCTATTATGGTGGCAGGAGTCCAGCAACCTGATCCTAGGAGTCCCTTTCCAGACCCCTCCTCATTCCCAAATACTGACCACGGATGTGTCAGGACAGGGATGGGGTGCCCATCTGGGATGCCACAGGACTCAGGTCCTGTGGTCACCTGTAGAAGCGCACCTGCACATAAATGTGCTAGAAATGAGAGCAGTGCTTTATGCTCTTCAGGCCTTTCAGCACATCCTTCTACAAGAAACCTTGTTGATTCAAACGAACAACATATGCGTGGTTGGTACATTAACAAGCAGGGGCGCACCCGCTGGTATCCTCTTTGCAGGGAAGTGATGCAGGTCTGGAACTGGGTGGTTCCGCACAGGGTACATCTCCTAGCATTCCACGTCTCAGGCGTGCAGAACGTTCTTGCAGACAGTCTCAGTCGCACCAGGCTAAGAGCCCACGAATGAGAGCTAAAGCAAGAAGTTCTAGATCACATCTTCTACCTTTGGGGTTGTCCAGAAGTGGATCTGTTTGCAGCCTCATCAAATGCAAAACTTACCAAGTTTTTCTCACTCGATCGTGGGCACGGTGCTTTCTGGCAAAATGGACTGTCACTTTCTTGGACAGGAAACTTTCTGTACACATTCCTTCCCCTTCCAGTCTTGCGGAGGGTGTTGATCAAGCTTCAGACAGAAGAAGCACAAATTATATTGATACCTCCATTTTGGCCTCAACAAATCTGGTTTCCACTGCTTCAGCAGCTAGCAGCGAACCTCCGATCTCTCTACCTCTGTCTTATGATCTCCTGACCCAAGAGGGGGGCACACTAGTACATCCGGGGCTAAAGTTCCTTCATCAACATGTGTGGCACCTCAAGACATAGCTGCTTCTAGGTATGGGATTTCCCCAAGAGTAGCTCAGATTTTGGTAGAGGCATGAAAGCCATCTACCTGTACTACCTACGTCATGAAGTGGAAGTGCTTTCCAGTTGGGCCACCTCAATAGGTTTGGATCCTTTCTCGTGCCCCGCACCCCGGGTCATGGAGTATCTTCTCCATCTGTCGGATCTGGGCTTGAGCTATTCGTCACTGAAGGTGCATCTAGCAGCCATCTCCGCCTACCATGATCCAGTAGGAGGCAAGACTCTGGCTCAGACAGAGGTCTCCAAAACCTTCTTAAAAGGTATTTTGCATCTGAAACCCCAGCTCCACCATGGGACCTTAGTTTTCTTTTAGAGAAATTGACCTTACCTCCCTACGAACCAGCAAGTACTTGCGATGTGCACTTTTTGTCCTAGAAAGTGCTCTTTTAAGTTGCAGTTACCTCTGCTCGTAGAATTTCCGAGCTTCAGGCCCTGATGTGTAAGGTGCCTTATTTGATTTTTCACAGAGACCGGGTGGCTCTGCGCACAAATCCTAAGTTTCTTCCAAAGGTTGTTTCGGAGACTACCCTTAATCAGTCTCTAGAGTTGCCGTGTATTACCCCAAGTGTTTTAATCGGAGCCATCCTGCATATGTTAGATGTTCACAGAATTTTATGTTAATATATGAACAGGACAAAAGATGTATCAGCTTTTTGTTTCTTTCGCACCAAAAAGAGAGGGTGCTGCTGTTTCCAAACAGTGCCTTTCCAAATGGCTGGTAAACTGTATTTCTTTTTGTTAAAAGAAGTATGGTAAAGACCTTCCAGGGCAGGTAAAAGTACATTCTGCCAGGGGAATGGCTGCTTCCACAGCCTGTTTCAGAAACGTATCTGCTACAGACACATTCGCAGTGGCTACTTGGAGTTCTGTCCACACTTTCATGAAACACTACAGTTTGGACATTGCCTTGAGACGTAGGGCCGGTTTTGGACTAGCAGTCCTTCAGGGACTCCTGTCCGAACTACCTGGCTTTCTACTAGGATTATGTTGCAGCCTTCCATGTTTTCTTGTCCCTTGAACTCTTTACTGCTTGGCACACAGTGCTACAAGTGATTACCTACTGCAAGAGCCCTCTCGAAGTAAAATAATACAGTTACGTAAGAACTTGCCGTAACAGTAGATCTTCGAGAGAGGCTATTGCATTAGGTAACCTTTTTCCCACCCACCTTCCCCTCTTTAGTTACAGCTGTCTTTCCAGAAAGCCCTTTTTTGGATTCAGGAGCCTCTTTCCATTCTCCTGCCATGACTCTTTGGAGGTCTCTGGCGGGAGAACTGGAAGGCGGACATGGGGACCGCCCACTATATAGTGTCATGCTGACGTTGGTCACGTGACGTCAGGTGAGTGGTGCCCCATCAGACACTGCTAGCAAAAGTTTCCATGCGGTCCTGATGCCAGAGGGTGCAGTCCTACAAGTGATTACCTACTGCAAGAGCCTCTCTCGAAGATCTACTGTTACGGTAAGTTCTTATGTAACTGTACTTTTTTGAAGAACAGGAACTAGTTCAGTCCAACCGGCTAGTTGGGGAGAGAAGCCCACAATGCAGACATTAGCTTGGCACTGGGTATTTTCAAGGGCTTCCATTTTTGCCCTGAGGTAGTTAAGATCTTTCACCACTGCAGCTTTGATGCCCCTCTGTCTCTCTGCATCCCAAAAGAGCTCTTGCATGGAGGTGACATTATCTTGTATTTTATTGTCCAGCTTTGCCTCAACTGCTGCGAGACACTTGTTAGTCTCTCCTCCAGTTGCTTGGATTTTATGGAGCATTGCCATTATCTGTGTGACTGAAAGGTCTGCTCCACTAGATCTCCCAGGCTGTGCAGGCCCCGTGCCCTTCAGTGCAGTTGCCACTGAGAGTAAGATGTCTATGTTTTGAGCCTCCTGTTTCTGATCTCTCTTTGGCCCCATTTCCCCTCAGGAATTGGTGATGCCTTTAGTTGGTCTATTGTAAAGTTTTCTCTGTTACTAAAAACCCATGATTCTTAACTTATATCTGTAGCTAAGGTCAGAGCTCAAAAGAAAAGCGTCCTCCATGTTTGCTGCTCCACAGCACCCCCAACACCTGATGCCTATTAGCTGTCTTGTTCTGTCCACCTATGCACTCCCATCACCCTTACTCCCTAGCTGGGGAGCTGTTCCACTCTCCTAGTTACCACTCACCTAAGCAACCTGCCTCTGCAGGCCTACCCCAGATAGGGAGTAGTTTTAATCCCTAAATGCATCCTGCCTCTGCAGGCCTACCCCAGATAGGGAGTAGTTTTAATCCCTAAATGCATCCTGCCTCTGCAGGCCTACCCCAGATAGGGAGTAGTTTTAATCCCTAAATGCATCCTGCCTCTGCAGGCCTACCCCAGATAGGGAGTAGTTTTAATCCCTAAATGCATCCTGCCTCTGCAGGCCCACCCCAGGTAGGGATTAGCTAAAGTTACTAATTTATCCTGCCCTTGCAGGCCTACCCCATATAGGAAGTATTGTAACTCTAGTCCCCAATTCATCCAGCCTCTCACAGGCCTACCCAAGATAAGAAGTAGCTATGTAGTTTCTACCTTATCCTGCCTCTGCAGGCCCACCCCAGGTAGGAATTAGTGAAAGTATCTAATTTATCCTGCCCTTGCGGGCCTTCCTGGATGGGTAGTAGCTAAAGTTTCCAATTTATCCTGCCTCTGCAGGCCTACCTCAAATAGAGAGTAGCTGTAGTCTCCAATTTATCCTACCTCCACAGGCCTATTGCAGACAGGAATTAGCTACGTAATTTCTATGTTATCATGCCTCTGCAGGCCCACCCAGATGGGGAGTACCTCTGTCTCTGCAGCCCATCCAGAGAGGGAGTAGCTGTAATCCCAATTTATCCTGCCTCCACAGGCCACCCCATACAGGGACTTACTATAGTTTCTACTTTATCCTGCCTCTGCAGACCTACCCCAGGTATGTAATAGTTTTACCTCCCTAGTACTCCTGCTTCTACTGGCCCACCCTGTTTCTAGTCCTTCCTCTACATTCTACCCTATCCTTGCTCACCTACCACTTTCAGTTTAAATTGTTTACTCCACCATCTCTCCAATATCTTCCTGTGGAAAACTCCCTACAGTCTGTGGTCTTCCTTGTAGACACTGCTGACACCCCAGATGCCATGTAGGCACCACACTCCCGCTTCATGGCACTCATGCTTTGGGGTTGCTCACACAAAGGGTGGCTTGGCCCTCTGGCTAACTTTTATGGGAATACAGCTGCCATATTGGCTGGCTATAGCCATGTGGTCCATGGGCACTGCCAGTGAATCATAGAATCACAGAAATTTGATGGCAGAAAAGGACCCTTCCGGACCATCTAATATGCCCAACCCTTCCCTTTCACACACACCCCTCCCCACCTGCCCCCACCCTCCCCCCAATACTCAGTCCCATATGCCTGTCCCATGCCCTCTTAAAGTCCTCCACCGTCTTGGCCCCCACCACTCTGTCTGGCAGTCTGTTCCAGGACTCCACCACCCTCTCTGTGAAAAAGCACCCCCTCACATTGTCCCTGAACTTATTTCTCATGGCATCCTCCCAAATCCCACAGTCCTATAGACAATTTAAATCAGCACAGCATTTGTATTTCCTATTATTCAATACCCCCAAACAAGAAAACAGCACTTATCCCTTCCGGCGTCCACTCCATTCCCTCTCACCCATTCAGCGGTGGTTTCTAATACAGAGGGAGTGAACTACAAATCCAGGCCTTTTCGCTTAGTGGACTACAGGAGCCCTACTGGCTGTCTGTAGCCATGTGGTCCATGGGGATTGCCAATAGCGCCATGTTCGGTTGCCTGAACTCCCATCCTCAACCTGCCCTCTGGTGGCATCCTCACAAATCCCACAGCCCCACAGACAATTTAAATCAGTACATCATTTGAATTTCCCACTGTTCACATCCTTATGCCTTCTGGTATCCTCTCCGTTCCCTCTCGCCCACTTGACAGCAGTTTCCAGAGATGTGACAACTTGCAATGTGTGTGTATGTGTTTATTTTTATCATTTATGCTTCTATAAAGTATTTCAGCTGAGGTGAGAGGTCTGGTGGAAACTGAAAATTACATTCTTCTGTGGTTCAAGCTGCAGGGACCTCAACTGTGAATGGCCTTTTGTGTAAAAAGTTCTTTGTACTCACAGTACAAACAAGTGGGTGTTGACGGCAGAGGTCTTTTGGCCTAAAGGCATTTGTTTTGGGATGACAGAGTCCCTTTCATAAAAAAAACAACATTTTTAATGTAAACAGTGGCCTAGGTAAGGCAAGATGTTTCCAGCTGGGCCGATGGCAATGGTAACAAAAGAACCATGCTGTAAATAACAAATCCAGTTTGGATCAGTCTGGGGGAAAAAGTGGTCCCAGAGATCAAAAGCAGAGACAGGGTGTGATGTCAGAGAGACCAGTCCAGTTATGCAGGGATAGTGAGCCAGCAAGCCAAAGGTATTTCTGTTGTATGTTTGCAAAGAGAATTCAGTTATGTTTGGGATTTTGAACTTGTAACATCACGTGTTTAAGTTTGCCATACATCACCAGTTCCCAGTTGGGGTAAATTTCTTCTACTGTACTTAGGAATTTAGTGTTCAGGTAGGTCTTTCTATGTGACCTCTATCTTTTCAAATGTGCTTATTTTTATCTCTGTAGAATACTGTGTTCCCCAAAGAAACATAGAATTTAATGGCAGATATGGCCCACCTAGTCTGCCCATTTTCCCTACCTACTACTGTAATACCACAGACCCTACTGATCTCTGGCTTTTACCCTCCCTTTCCTACCTGCTAAGGTTCCCTTGGGACTATCCCATGTATTCTTGAATTCCATCACAGTTTTTGCACCCACCACCACCTCTGGGAGGCTGCTACATGTATCCACCACTCTTTCTGTAATAAAGTATTTTCTCACTTCACGTTTCCCCTGAGTCTACTCCCTCCAGCTCCATAGCATGACTTCTTGTTCTTGAACATCTTTTTCTCTGAAAAATGCTACCTTCTTGTACTTTATTTATACCTGTGATGTATTTGAAAGTCTCTATCATACCCCCCCCCCTTCTTCCAGGGTGTACATATTGCAGTCCTTTAGTCTCTCCTCATTGGGCTTTTGGTGCAGACCCTGCACCATTTTAGTTGCCCTTCTCTGGACTGCCTCCACTCTGTCTCCTTCCAGAGATGATGTGGTCTCCAGAACTAGACACAGTACTCTAGATGAGATCTCAACAATGATTTCTACAGTGGTAATGCCACCTCCTTCTTTCTACTGGTGTTATCTCTCTCTATGCACCCTAGCATCCCACTGCCTCTCCCCACTGCCTTGTCACACTGTTTGGTCAGCTTTAGATCATCAGATACGATTATCCTCGGGTCTCTTTCCTGTTTGGTGGTCACCAGTACCACTCCCTCCTCTTGTACTCTGCCCCTGGGTTCCTGTGCCCCAAATGCATGATTTTGCACTTCTCTGCATTGAAATTTAGTTGCCATGCTCTTGACCACTCCTGAAGCTTTCCTAGATCCCTCTTCATTATTTACACACACACACACACCGGCGTATCTACTCTGTTGCAGATCTTTGTGTCATCTGCAAAAAGGTATACCTTCCCTTCTAACCCCTGTGCAAGACATTAGAGGACTGGTCCCTGTACTGATCCTTGCGCCACCCCGCTGGTCACCCTTCCCTCCTTGGAGTGAACTCCGTTTACCACCACCCTCTATCGCCCCCGTCCCCCAACCAGTTTCTTACCCAGTTAACCACCTTAGGGCCCACTCCCAGGCTGTCTAGCTTGTTTATGAGTCTACTATGTGGAACAGTATCAAAGGCCTTACTAAAATCTAGGTAGACCATGTCCACGGCTCCACCCTGATCTTAACTCCCAAGTCACCCAGTAAAAGAAATCTATCAGATGTGTTTGACATAACCTCCCTCCAGTGAATCCATGCTGCCTCAGATCCTGTAAGCTGCTGGATTCTAGATATTCCACAGTCCTTTCCTTCAGTAGGGATTCCATTAATTTCTCCACCACCGAAGTCAGTCTGGCCAGCCTGTAGTTGCCAGCCTCCTCCCTGCTACCACTTTTGTGAAGTGGGACTACATCTGCCCTCCTCCAGTTTTCTGGAATCACTCCTGTCTCCAGTGAGTGGTTGAACAGGACTGTCAGAGGTGCAGCCATCACCTCTCTAAGATTCTTCAATATCTTTGGATGTACCACGTCTAGCCCCATTGCCTTGTCCACTTTCAAATTTGTGAATTCCTTTGGGACTCTCTCCTCTGTAAATTAACTAGTGTCCACCTCCCTTCCTTCGATGCTCCAGTCACTTAACTGTGGTCCCCCACCTTACCCTTTCTCTGTGAATACTGAACCAAAATATTTGTTCAGGATGTCTGCTTTTTCCTGGTCCCCCTCCACACACTCCCCCTCCCCTTCCCTCCTTAGCCTTACAATCCCTTCTTGGTCTTTCTCCTTTCGCTTACGTACCTGAAAAATGTCATCCCCTTTCTTCACAGCCTGGGTTGTTTTCTCCTCCATTTGTGCCTTTGCGCTACTGACTGCTTTCCCTTCCTCTCTCTGCTTCTCCTGATACACTTCCTTATCCTCCTCCTCCCTCTGTGTCTCCTTATACCTTCTGAATGCTAACTTTTTTGCCCTAACCTTCCCAGCCACTTTATTTGAAAACCATAGCGGTCTCGTTTTCCTCTTGCTTTTGCTAACTTGCCTATTGCAGAGATTTGTTGCCTTCACTATGGCCCCTTTTAGTTTTGCCCACTCCGCCCAAGTCCTGCCCCCTTGCCAGGGCATCCCTGAGGACATTCCCCCATCTCTGTAAAGTCGGCCCTCCTGAAGTCCAGGACCCTCGCCTTTGTGTGGTTCTACTCTGCCACAGTATTTATATTGAACCACATCATACAGCGATTACTGATCCCCAGGTGGCCACCCACTGTGACATCTGCAACACTGTCTCCGTTGATGAGTACAAAGTCTAATACTGTTCCCTCACTAGTGGCCTCTCCTACTAGTTACCTGAGGAATGCCCCCTCGAGGAAGTCCAGGATTTCCCTGCTCCTAGTTGACGCTGCAGCTGAGATGCTCCAATCTACAACCGACAGTCTGAAGTCCCCCACTGACAACACCTGCCCCTTAGTTACCATCTTTTGGATGGCTTCCTCCAGAACTTTGTCCATCTCCTCCCCTTGTGTTGGAATTCTGTAGATCATGCCAGTGTGAATAGTGGCTCCATTTCCTGTCTCTAGGGTGACCCACAGTGCCTCCGCCCCCTCTCTGTATACCCTGCATTTCAGTTGCTTTTTTGCTATCCCTCACGTAAAGAGCCACTCCTCCCCCTTTTTTACCCACCCTGTCTTTCCTGAACAGAGCACAGACTGGTATGGCTGTATCCCAGTCGTGGTTCTCATTGCACTATGACTCAGAAATAGTGACAATGTCAAGATCAGCCTCTGCCATGATGGCCACCAGGTCCAGGATATTATTTCCCAGATTACAAGCATTTGCGCACATGACCTTCCAAATTCTGTTCCCACCCTTCTTTTCATCCCTCTTTCTTTCTTCTTACCTACTCTCTTTACCTCCTGTTCCTTCATTCCCATTCCACTTCATTTCTACTATTCTGCTCTACCTGGTTTTGGTTACCTTTGGGGATTTCCTTCCCTTAAGGTTCTCCCTCTTGACTACCTCAACTTCCAGGGAGGACAATTGAAGTATCCCTGCTTCCTTCCACCACCTCCCTCAGCTAGTTTAAATGTCCACCAGTGTAGCATCCAAACCATCCACTGAGGATTCTAGTTCCCCTACTGGATGGACGCAGGCCATCACCCCTGTATAGGCCTTCATCCCTCCAGGTGGGACCCCAGTCCCCAAAGTAGCCGAACCCCTCCTCTCTGTACCACTTCTTCAACCATGCATTGAAGCTCCTGGTACACAGTACCCTATCCTTCCCCCGTTGAAGCCAGGTAACACCTCAGAAAAGGCCACTGAGCATGCTACCTGCCTAAGACTCCTCCCCAACTCCCTGAACTCCTCCTGCACTACGTTAGCTTTGTCCTTAGCCAGGTCATTTGTCCCTAGATGGACAATGACATCCAACTCTTCCTCCTGTCCTGCCACCTTAGCAATCCTCAGGATCTGCTTTCTATCCCTTGAAGCCATGGGGCTCGGTAGGTACCTAACTTCCCGCTCCCCCTCCCTTGCTGTTCCCAGATCTATCCCTCTCATGATGAAGTCCCCCACCAGGAGTTGCTTCCTCCTCTGAGGTACTCTTCCACCCTCCTTGGGGTCTCTACTATGGAGAACCCCCGCATCCTCCCTGCTTACTACTGCGGGTGCCTCCATGGGACAGTCCCACCTTGCCAGAGTGGCATAGGAGTTGCGTAGTGGTACCATCCAGAGAACGTGCCTCTGACCCACCACCCTCACCCTTCCCAAGCCCAGCATACTCCAGCCACTCCTCCTCCTTGGCAACCTTTAAGGCAGCGGTGGTGGACTTGGTGGTCCCTGGGTGGGGGAGGAGGCCTCTCGAATACTAGCTAACTCTGCCTAAAGTCAAGCAACTCCCCCCCCAGCCCTGAGATGTGCACTCAGATGGGGTAGCAACGCATTCTCCAGAATGTCTCCCTGAAAACTGTCACCCCACAACCACTGCACTGCACCACTCCCAGTGTGGCACTCAAAGAATAATAGATAAAAGATTTTTATAAATAAATCTAGTAAGTTACAGGGTATGCGGGAGGATTGTGATGCACCCCAAAGCATGCGAGAGATAGTAAGAGACCCCACAGTAAAGGTAACTGCTGTAACCCCTTTTTCCTGTAAGCTGAGGAACTTAGCTGCAAGTGCTGTTGTAACCAGGTTTGGGGGGGCTTCCAAAACACCAGGAAGAGCTGGATTAACCCTGTCTTTTCCACATCCTGTGTCAGACCCCTCTGCTGAGCTTTGTGTCTCATTTGCTTTACAGGTACTGTAACATTTTCTGTTTCTTTGTAAGATGTCATGTTAAAAGCATACAATTTTTGCAATTTATAACTCTAAAGCAGAACTGATGTTTGAATCTGATACTGTTGTAGCAGTTTTCTTAAAGTTAGTAAGTCTGAAGTTAGCAGTCTGCAGATTCATAGATGCTGTACTGTAAGGTTACTAGTTGCCTAGATGATTACTTCTCCAGAATAAGTAGAGATAAATGGATGTGTGTATTTGTGATTATATAAAGCTACACAATATCCCTGCTACTTGTAAAAGACAGAATAATGGTAAAAGTGTAAGACCTAAGTGATGTGCAAGCTGTACTAGGCATTCTGTATACTGCATCAGTTTTCAAAGTTAAGATGCTTCCTAGTGCCGGCCCGGTGGCGCTGAGGGTTGAGGCACTGGACATCATGCCTCGCCGGCCACCCGAGTTCGGGAGCGGACTCGGGTTGTCAGGGGTCAGATGGGGAGCAGTAGGATCGAGCGTCTGGAGGACTGCTCTCCTTTCCTGGGGAGGGGATGGCTTGTGTCTCCCGGCATTAGCGACTCCCAGTGGAGACTGGGGGAAGCATAGTCAGGAGCACCAGACGTGCTGCGAGTGGGCACTAGAGAGTGTCCACAGTGCAATGATGTCATAGCATGTCTGGATTCTCGGGGACACAAGCAGGAAAAAAAAACTCCATACGCAAGGATGACATCTCCGACGGAGTCCCCACCCACCACCTCCAAACAAAGGTCAACTCGGAGGGGCAGGGCAGGTGATGCAGTCTCTTCTCCGGGAGGGCCCTCTGTGGGAAAGTAAGCTACTTGTCCTCCCTACTTCCAGCCTGGTCGTGAGAGAGCTGGTAGGTGTGTAAGGGCAGCGAGACTCAACGTACAAGGGCTGATGGGGGACAGTCTCCCATGTGGATGTGAAGAGCATAAATAGAAGATACAAAAAAAAATTGCTTCCTAGTTTATTAGTTCAAAGCAGTTTTGTTATATGAGTTTATGATATGTAATAAAATGGGTAAATGGGGCCGGCCTGGTGGTGCTGAGGGTTGAGGCGCTGGATGCCACACCTCGCGCCGCGCCAGTGACCCGGGTTTGGGAATGACCCGGGCCACCAGGGGTCGGCAGAGGAGGGAGAAGATCGAGCGTCCAAGGGACAGCTCTCTTCTTCCGGGAGGGAGGGGGGCGCAGACTCTGCACTTGCCTGGCCTCTGGCGGAAGCTGGGGGTACAGCAAGTGCAGAGCAAGAAGAGGAGGGCTGGGGAGTAGTGGACGTCAGCAGATGCCTTGACATCGGGGTGTATACCACTTCCCCAGAACTGGGGAAAATGACGCTGGAGTGCTAAGGGAAAGGAGCACCACAGCACAGACCCTAATGGCTCCTGCCTACCTGACCACTGGGGGACCCGATGAAATCAGATTGCCTTGGGGAGTTTGGGCCCCACCTCGTATCTGCCTGGGGGATATAGCCACAGCTCCTTGGGGGTCCACCTGAGATTCAGGTAAATGCACAGAAGCGGGGATGGTGCATGAGCATCTCCCGACTGAGCAGGGCTCTAGCATGGGGAGGAGAATAAAGTACGATTTCAAACAAAATAAAAAAAATAATGGCCAAATGAAGTTTAATCAAAGCAGTCAGATATGAATATATGAATGTAGGGTTAGTTTTTTCCACATGCTGTGTTAGACCCCTCTGCTGAGCTGTGTGTGTGTCTCCATTTACTTTACAGATTAATAAAGTCATACTGATTTCAAGACACCCGTGTGTGTGCGTGTGTAACACCAGGATGTCTATTTCTTACACTGCTTGCTTTGTTTTCCTTTCTTTGAACCCTTTTGTACCCTTATTTTAGATAGGGTGTTTCACCTATTTCAATTTTTATTTTACCAGGAATAACACCATTGAGCGGACTCATTTACAAGGTGGTCCTGGAAGGACGCAACAGGATGAGGCAGTAGAAATACAACAGTATAAATGCTATACTAGGGAGATGCACTTATACAAGTGAAAATGGCAGTACAATTACAAATACATTCATTGACTGTTTCTAACAATGTAGGACTAAATACACAATAGGGGAGCAGGTACAGTGGGATAGAACATTAAAGTTCTGAATTGCGGTTTTTGGAAACAGGAGGGATGGGGAAGAAAGAAAGAACTCATGAAATTCATCAGGCTGTAAGGGGACAATAAGTGCAGTAAAGACAACAATCTACTAAAAGAAGACAGTACGTGCTGTATGGATGGTACAACAAAGGTTCCTCAGGGAGGTTTTGGTTCAGATTAAGAATAACAGTTGCAAACTTCCTGCAACAAGTGTCTCAGCAAGGATGCAACCCAACAATTTGCGTGAGTTGTAAAGACTTTTATAGGGTATTCCTCACGATAGGGAGAGCATGACTTAGGGATGAAGTGCCATAGCGAGTTCTTATCCTAGGTATGTCGAGTAGAATATAAGAGTATCTTCTTTTTTTTTTTTTTAACTTGTCTCTTTATTTAAAAGATCATAAGCATGGTACATTGTCTATTAGATACAGGTAGGTATATCTTTCATTCACAAGACAATACAAAAATGAAGTCTAAAATCCTCCTTACAATCATTCCAATCTTCTTATATCTTTTCCAAGTCGTATTAATTTATTTACCTCCTTCCCGTCTGAATCATTTCTGACTTAATTCGATGGTATCCCTAGAGATCAGGGTTCTACTGTGCTTCCACCTTCACCTGTTATCTTATCTCTCTGTTTTCCATTATCTAATCTCCTCTTTCTGTCTTCCCACTCCACCTCTAGAGCTCTAGGAAGCTCATTTTTCCTCCTTGTACCATGTCCATACATCTTATATTCTAACATAGGTATATTAGTAATTACCATTTTGTCTAATACACTATTATTTACTTTATAACTTTATAACCTTCAGCAGGATGTGCCCCGTAGTGATTCTCCCTACTCCCATCAACTTTCGGAATACCCTCTGTCATTTTTGACCCCCACTATTCACCTCTTACTCTCCTTCTTTCTGTTTTATTATCTTATTCCTCCCATCACTGCCTCTCTTCCTCTCATTCCCCCCTCTACATTAAGTATTGGTCCAATATTGGAGTTTGTGTCCTTTCCTGGATGTATTTGTAATAGTGTAACCATCTAGCATTAAACCTTTCTATCTTTAACTGAACTTTAGCTACTATGCTTTCTAACTGCTTGATTCTTCCCACATTCTTCCCTACTGAGGGTGAAGTCCGTGTAAGCCACTTTTGTGTAATTGCTTTTGTTGCAGCCACCACACAGATATAAAATAAGTATATGTAATCTTTCCTTATCAAGTCTACTGGGGGGAGGCCCAAGACCAGATTTTCAAACTAAGGAAGAAGGTGCAACTCAAACATTTTCATTATAATATCTTTCAGGTTGTCCCAATACTTAGTTAATATTGGACGTCCCCCAAAAATATGGAAGTGCGAACCCACTCCCCCAGAACCTCTCCAACATTTTTCTGAATGGTGTCCACCATAGTGCTTGGTTATTGTTGGGACCTTAAAGAATCTGATGCCCACTTTCCATCTGAATTCTCTCCAATTCTGCAAACTAATAGTTTTCTGTATACCCTCCCAGATCCCCCCCCAATCTTGCCAGTTGAATGTTATACCCCATCTCCTTGTCCCATTTTACTTGTGTATTTTCTCTATAAACCCTGCCTTCTCCTTGGCACAAAAAAAGCATACATTTGTGCTACTATCCCCTTTGTATCTTTTAACCTTGTTCTGCTTTGTATCATAACTACTTCCTCCGTTAGGGGGCAAGCCACTTCTGCCACTCCTATCTCCCCTACTATTATATTTCTACATTGGAAAAATCTAAATAATTCCTTCTGTTGCAGCTGGAATTCTTGTTGTAAGCTCAAGAAAGATTTCACCCCTTCCACCAAATGGGCCAACGTTAACACCCCCTTCCTAACCCATCCATCCAGGGAAACCAAACCCTTCTTGCCTACTATAGATGGTACATATTCCAGCAGAATTTTCCACCATATTGGTACTGGCATTTCCCACTTTTACCTGATCTGGAGCCATACCCCAAGAGTTTGCTTCGTCCAGCAATGCCTAACCCCGGTCAGGTTTACCTTCATTATAGTCCACGGGAGAACCTGCACTGGTAGATTTATATGGGCTCTCCTTTCCATCTCCACCCCATCTGGGGGTTCATCCTGTATTAAAAATTTTCAAGAGAGGCATCACTTGAGCTGCGTAAAAGTACATCCGCAGGTGCGTATACCCTCCTTCTTTTTAGGTATTGACAACAGTTGTTGCCTAATCCGGGTTTTTTTTCCTGCCCAGATGAAACTATCTAACTCCTTCTCTAAGTCTTTCCGATTCTTACTAGGTATATCTATCGGGAGGGTGCCAAAGAGGAACAACCAGCGAGGCAGGATTTTCATCCTGATAGTGTCTATTTTCTGAGTAAACCCCAACGGTATTAGTTTCCACCTGTCTAGGTCTTTCCTAATCTGTGTTTTTAAAGCCCCATGATTTAATTTATACATATCCTTCACATCATATGGGATTTTAATTCCTAAATATCTTATTGGCTTTTTAGTGTACTTGAAGGGTGACATTTTTTTAAGATCCTGATCCCATTCTCTGGAGATTAATTTCATTTACGTTTTCTCTTGGTTTATTTTATATCCTGACATTTTGCCAAATCTTTGTATTAGGGTCAGAAGATGGGATATGACCTGCTTTGGGTTAGACACATAAACGAATGCATCATCCGCATAGAGTGATATTTTATTTACTATCCCTTCTACCATTATACCAGTAATCTTAGGATGTCTCGTTATGGTTTGAGCCAGGGGCTCAATGCTGATTGCGAACAGTAACGGAGACAGGGGACAACCCTGTCTAGCCCCTCTTTGTATCTGGATCTGCGTAGATACTACCCCATTTACTTTCACCCTTGCCGTAGGTCTATTATACAGTATCTTTATCCAGTTCAGGAATTCATCCCCCAGACCCATCTCCCTCAGAACAGCAATCAGAAACTGCCAATTCAGGCGGTCGAATGCCTTTTTGGCATCTAAAATAATAGCTAGTCCCTGGTCTTTAAATTCTCTCGCCCCTGTGATGACATTCAACAATCTCCGGATATTATCTGCCAGATGCCTCCCCGGAATAAATCCCGTTTGATCTGTATGAATTAGTTTAGTGATTACTTTTTGCAACCTTTTAGCCAGAATCTTGGTCAGAATTTTACAGTCCTGATTCAAGAGGGAGATGGGTCTGTAGGAGGTGCACCTATCCTTTGGCTTCCCCTCTTTCGGTATCACCGTTATAATTGCTGGGTACCATGTTGGGGAAAGAGCCTGTTCCTCTAAACAATTATTGAAGACTTCGGTCAGGATGGGGGCAACCGTTCCACAACATTTAGTGTATAATTCACTACTGAACCCATCTGGTCCGGGTGCTTTTCCCTGTTTCAGATCTCTAATTACCTGGACTACTTCTTTCTGTGTAATTTTAGCTCCTAATCCTATCCTATCTTCTCTACTTAGTTTTTGCAACTCAAGATCTTTCAGAAAGTGATTTATCTTTTCCTCTATCTGCTCTGGAACTATTGACTCTGTATATAATGACTGGTAGAAATTCCTAAAGGCCTGTGCAATATCCCCCGGTTTGCTTCGTCTCTCTCCTGTTTTCTCATCTATTATTATGTCTTTAATCATACTATTTGCTTCCTGTTGTTTCAACCTAAATGCCAGTGTATGAGCCGCCCTATGTCCCACCTCTGTATATTTATATCCCAGCCATCTTATCCATCTCTCTGCCTGGTTTTCTTCATATTCATTTAATTTCTTTCTAGCTAATTCCAGTTGTTTTAATCATTCCCCATAATTTGGATCCTGTTTATGTTCCAACTCCCTCTGTTGTACCTCTTGTAAGAGTCTTTCCTGAGTAAGATTAGCCAGTTTTTTATTCCTAGAAGCAATACTTATCAGTTCACCCCTAACTACTACTTTAGCTGTATCCCATCTGATTATAGGTTGGCAACCTTCATTCTCTTTTGCATAGAAGATTTCTTTGAATCTATCCTCCATCCTTCTAATTGTGGATTTGTCTATCAGAAGGGAGACATTCAGTCTCCAAATGGGGTGTTTCTCTTCTAGTTCTACCATCAGGATATCTCAACTGGAGCATGGTCTGAGTTAGTGATCGAGTGTATTCGAGATCCAGAAGCCATATACAAGTATGCCTTTTGAAGGAGAAATAAATCGATCCGAGAATATGACCTCTGAACCAACGAATAGTAAGTGTAATCCCGTGTCTTGGGGCAACGTGCTCGCCACACATCCACAAAGTCTAAGCTTCTCATCAAACACTTAAGCCATTAAGTCGCTTCCCTGTTTGTCTGTATACAACCTGACGATCTGTCCAAAAATGGGCATGGCACACAGTTGAAATCCCCCCCTTACCAATACCCTTCCTTGAGGCAGTCTTATCAGTTTGTCTAGGATTTCTTTAAAAAATCTACCCCCTTTAACATTTGGAGCATAGAGATTGACAATATGGAAAGGGACATCCAGAACTGTACCAGATATTCTGACAAATCTCCCCTCTTTATACGTGTCTGTCTGGTTAACCATGAGGGGGCACCCCCTTTTCACCAAAATTGCTACTCCCACCTTCCTCCCATCTCTACTCTGCGAGGCATATACTTCTCCCACCCATGACTGTCTTAATTTCAAGCCTTCTGTTTCCCTTAAGTGTGTTTCTTGAAGAAGAGCCACATCGTATCCCATTCATTTCAGTTCCGCTAAGATTTTCGTCCGCTTGACAGGGGCATGTATTCCCTTCACATTGTATGTAATTATTTTAATATTAACCATTGTCTTGATTTATCCCTTTCCACCTTCTCAACCTCCTCTGTAAATTTCTCGTGGAACCCCATCCTGCCTTTACAAATAAACTTACTAAACCATAAAATAAACATCGTTTAACATATTTCAACTCTGTATAACTTTTCAACATTGTGGCAGCTGCTTCTTAGAGCTTGCCTCCCCTCTTAAATCAATCCTCCTTCGTATGCTTCCTAGGTGCTACTGCGCATTACAGCTACTGTTATTAGTTTCCCGGTAGCTTGTATGAGTGGGCTCGCTAGGCCACTGCTCCGCCTTTCCCTTAATAGGGATTTGCTGTAGTTGTTCAACAAAACGGCAGCAGTCCCCCAGAATTAACACCCCTAGCCAAAACTGCTTTTCAGCCGGGAATGAGTTAGCAGCAACCCAGCCTTAGCACCCCCCAAGCTGGATTTGCCTTTTAGCCAACATTTACCTCATACCATTATTGAGTCCATTACTCAAAAGTCTGAAGTCCATATGCAGAAACCCTTATTCCCCCCCAGGAGCCCCTCCCTAGTCCGGTCCTTCACTTCCCCCTGCTTTCAGACTGTCTCTTCTGTTTTCATCTCTGAATCCTCTCAAATCTCTTCTCCTCCGCAGATGTCTTTCTCATCCCTCCATTCTTTTCTCTGTTTCCTGGCTGTCCACCGCATTAAGCATCCTCGTGAGATCAGGCATTAAATATTTGGGCCACGACCAAGCAGGGCTTCTTTTCTTCCCATGATTCACCAGACTCCATGCCCCTTCAATCAGTTTTTGCAAAGTTTTTCCAAAGATCGCAATCCAAATTCGGGATCACAGTTTGTTTCTCTTTCAAAAATGGGACCGCATCCACCAGGGTCGGGTATACTTTGAATGAAGAGCCTGTGTATATTTTCAGTTTTGCTGGGTAGTTTATCTGCGCTTTTATTTGGTGCTTGTCCTTTAATTCCTTTATGACTGCTCTAACTTGGTTCCGACGATACTGCAACTCCATCGAGAAATCCTGGTCCAAAAACACTTGTCCCCCTGCAAATGTGAGGTTTTTAACTCGCCATGCTTCCTTTAGTATGTAGTCTTTTTCTTGAAAATTCAGCATTCTCACTACCCAGGATCGTGGTCTGGTATTCTTGTCTGTCAGCTTAGGCCCCAGAGCTCTATGGGCCCTCTTGATTGTGAGGGAGAAGTCCGAGGGTATGGTCAGTAGTGATCACAGCACATGTTGGATAAAGTCTGCTGTAGTAGGATAACCCTCCTCCTCCCCCTCTTTGATCCCATATATTTTAAAATGATTTTGTCTCGCTCTATTTTCTGAATCTTCCATTCGAGTATGCATTTGTCTTTCCCTGTGTAGGAGATGTATAATCAATCTGTCCGTTGCGTCTTGTCTCTCCGAAGTCTGGGTTATACGCTTTTCTACTCCCTCGACCTTCTTGTTTGTATTTTTGATTTCCAGCTTAAGATCTGCAATCAATGTCTCAATTTTCTGCACAGACCTGAGGATTTTAGCCACTACGATTTCCATTGGTACCTCGGGCTGGGAGTCTTCCTCATCGAAGTCAATCGATGATACTGAGGGGGACCATACTCTCAACATGGTCGCTAGGCTTTCTGTGCTTTTATGGAGAGTGAGCTGCTTTAGTTTGCTACTTTTGTGGTCTTGCCTCAACCTTTTCGGTTTAATTTGTTTAGCTGACATTAAAACAGCCCTCGATTGTCTACTTCAGTACTTTCCTTATCAAATGAGGTAGAAAATGCGTTTAATACTGCTGGACGGTCCGGAGCTCGTTCCTCTAGGCTGCTACCACCTGGGTGACGTCACCAGAAGTCCTATAAGAGTATCTTTTGAACGAATATACGCCTGGAGTACACTTGAGTAGATCAGAGATATAGAGAGGGAGTTTATTGGTGATAGCTCTATAGGTCCAAATGGAGGCATTTTTTTCAACCTCCTTTTGTGAAACTAAGGCCAGCCAGGTTGTGCATAGAGGGAGCAGTGGTGGGTTTTAAAAGGGGCATTGGTAATGAATTTTAATGTTCTATGGTACAGTGTATCCAGTTTAGCTAAGGCGGCGTTGGAACAATGGCTATAGAGAACGTTGGCATAGTCAACAAGGGGGAGAAATCTGGTCTGTACCAGCCTTATTTTAGCCTCCTGATTAAGCAGATGTTTGATTCGCAAGAATAGACCTAGTCTTTGTCTTAGCTTTTTTGGACAGCTCCTTGATATGTGTAACGAATGAGAGCTGGCAATCAGGCCAAAATCCCAAATATTTGAGTCTATCCACTGCCTCAAGTGGTTGCCCCCAGAAGGATCATGATCTGGAGCTTAAAGGGTAAAAGGTAAAAGTTTATTTTTATACAGGTAGAGTTGTTTTACATCATTGGGTCGTAAACCCGTTTTCAAGACGGACCTGTTACAATTCGGTTAAAAGATTTATAAATAAACAAACAGATTAAACGAGCAGTTTTATACTACTTCATACATTAAAACAACTAAGTTAATCCACATTCCAGCATATAGGTGTCAACACATTAAATTACACAATTTGATTCTGGGTTTTAACTTATAACTATATACCTAGAAATTTTAAGGAGAACCTCTACACATTTTTTTCTACGGGCTGACATGACATATAATTGACAACACAGTAGACATTTAAATTCAAGACGTAACTTATTACTGTATTGCTAGAACTTTAGAGGGAACCTCTACAGACATTATTTTGCAAGCTAGCTTAACCATTCAAGAATAGGTATATCATCTGTTACATATACATTCCATTTTTAAATCATAACCAGTCAGTCTCATAAAGTTTTTGGTTTTTGAGATTTGCTTCTTTCCTTCATCAGTTGGGGCCCAAAGTTTAATAACCTTCATTCCAAAGGTCATTTCACCATATTTATTATATATTTTAGGCATAACATATTTATTTCCCCCCCTTGCCTCTTAAATTATAACCATGTATATGCATTGAATATGGAATTTTATCAACAAGATACTTCGGACTTTGATTGTGTACCACCCCTTGAATTTGTTTCAACTATTTTTGGTCTATTTTTTGTTCTAAGTGAACCCATTTTAATGTCATAAACAACTCGCAGTGGTGAGTATGGTAATCACAATTTAATGTAAATTTAGCCAAGTTGTTATAAAGAACTTGAATGGCTCTTAAGTTTGACTTACTGGCCATACCATAGATGTGAATTCCATATTCAATGCATGGGATGATCAGCTGATTTATAATGTATTTTCTCATTTTCTGATTTAGACAATATTTTGATCTCCGGAAGGCCCCTAATTTGTTATTTGTTTTACAAACCAGATTTTTTATGTGGGAATCAAATTTCACATTTCGGTCAACACTAATCCCCAAATACCTATACGCAGGGCTCCAGATAAGGGGAGTACTCACCTGTTTTACTCACCTCATTTTAGGAAATACTCCTCAGAACATTTTTTCAATGAGTACCAGTACTCACCCAACATTTGTAAATACTTCACACCAAAGAAAAATGTTTCATAAAATAACTGGTGATTCAAAAGGAACAGTATTTTACAGACTTACAGCACTCGCATGCTGCCAGATTTTGTTTTACTCACTATATTTTAAAACTGGTGAGTAAATTACTACTACCTGCCAACGTTATCTGGAGCATTGTTGGCACTTGATCAATTCTTAGCTAGAAAAAAGCGACATTGTTTTTAAAAATGTACTCCTCACTCCACTCTGTCCATACATTTGTACGCATCTGAATTTGGTTTTACTCACCTCACTTTCAAAATGAGGAATACAGTACTCATCCCAAAAAATCTTATCTGGAGCCCTGCCTATATGACTCAACTTGATTTAATAATTAATTTTTAACTGTTTTAATTAGAATCTTAGGAAAGGTATTTGTGGTTTTCTCATTACTCTAGAAAACCATGGTATTGTTTTTTTTAACTATTTTGAATCAACCCAGACTGATACAGCCATGTTTCCATTCTACTAAAGTTCTTTTGAAGACTTTTCTCCATTTCCTGTAGGGAATCACCATAAGCTAATAATACTGTGTCATCTGCATACATTGTCAGAACTGTAGACTCTGCTACTTTTGGAAGCTCGTTCACATACATTATGAACAATAAGGGGCCCAAAATCGAGCCTTGAGGAACTCCTCTCCTTACAGGGACTGGCTTTGATGGAGTATCACCAATATGTACTTGTTGGACTCTTTCTGTCAGGTATGATTTAAACCAGTGAAGTGTTTCGTTATCTATACCCAAACCCACCATTCTTTCAACAATATTCTATGGTCTATAGTATCAAATGCCTTGGAGAGATCCATGAACACAGCGCCCACGGACCTGCCCCCATTTAAATGGGAGCTTGGCACCTGGGGAGTTTATGCTTACCACATGGGCTTGGTGGGAGAGAAACATGTCTTTAGTCTTCTTTGCATTAAGCGACAGTTTCAGGTGAAGAAGGGTTTGTTGTAGCAGGTTAAATTCGTGCTGCAGCTCTGAGCATGCAAGTTCAAGGGTTGGCCTAGCAACATAAAGTACTTTGTCGTCAGCAAAGAGGTGAATATTTGCTGTCCTGATTTTAGAATTGATGTTATTGATATAAATCACAAATACTAGAGCCGATCCAGTGATGCTGGAGATTGAGGTGCTGGTCGCTACACCTCGTGCCACGCTGGTGACCCCGGTTTGGGAACGAGCCCGGGTTGCCGTGGGTCGGCAGGGGAGAGAGGATTGAACATCCAGAGGACTGCTCTCCTCTATAAGGGGGAGGGTCTCATGTCGTCCTGCTCATTGATTGCCCTCTGGTGGTGACTGGAGGGCAATACGAGTCGGCAGATGCGTTCCGATGTAACCACATCAGTAGGGAGGGGGGTTGGGAGAAAAACAGGAGGAAAATGAGTCTGGCAGGGCTCCATGATGGTCCACCGTGCTGCAAGCCGACTCCCGGTTCTGGATTGGATCTTTGGGAGGGGGCGCCACCTTCCCGGCCTCGCCATGGGGGGAAAGCCCTGGGGGAAATACCAGGGTCGGCTAAAAATGTGGTGTGGCAGGAGCCGAGAGAGAGTTCCTCCTTCAGAGGACCACAGGCCTTGCCAGGGCTCAGGAGAAAAATCTGTATAAAAAAAATCACAAATACTAGAGGTAGCAGGAGAACCACTGCAAGGCGATGGCATCGAGACCAATGTCGTGCAACTTCTACAATAATAAACCATGGCCTACGGTATTAGATGCCTTGTTCAGGTCCTAAAAGACTGCACTGATGTGGTTTTTAGAGTCAAGTGCAATTTGGCAATCATTTGTTACCTTAACCATGGTGGATACTGTACTAAGTTTTGGTCTAAAATGGGATTGTAAAGGACTGAGAATGTTGGAGATTTCCAGGTGTTCTCTTAGTTGTAAGTTAACCAACCTTTCAAGTAATTCAGATCAGACGTCCGTCCTTCCCTCTCCAATGGGAGCGGTGATGGTCGGCGGGAGATGTCGAACACTCAGTTTGTATGGTCTGACTTCAGCCTCCCCACAATCGATAATATTGTGATAGTCATCCTAGCGCTGTGACCAACCAACTGTGATTTGGACCCTGGCCCCTTTGAGGGAATTTTTATATATGCTTCTTTTATATATCCTAAAGCTATATTTGCTATTATATGCCTTGAAGTTATGCTTGCTTTGAAAGCCATGCTGTAACAAAGTAATAATGAATGTAGTAGAAATTTCTGAGTTCATGTTTTCTTTTTAAGGGTTATAGAATTTGTACTGAGGTTACTTGAGGTACATTTGTGAAAACAGAAGCTAGATAAAACTGAGCAGAACTGGTTGTACCAGCCTGAATAACAGGCTTGGACAAAATATAAAGATAAGAGCATGCCTGGGCAAAATATAAAAATAACAGCATGTAGTGGCATTGAAGGCAAGCTGTACGTTGCTATGGTGTGAGTGAAACTCATTGTCTCTCTCAGGTCAGCTTGACCCAGGCATATGTATCAAGCAGTAATGGGAAAGAAATGAATTGCAGTGGAAAAGTACCTCATACATATCAACATGTTTTTTCTTTTTACATTGCTGAAAACTTGTTATGCTGTTTTATGATTGGCTCATACTGAAATGTTGGTATTTTTCAAGATAAGAAGTGCAAAATCTAGCTTATAAAAAGCTGTTGTAAACTTTAATCAGGGACGATCTCCTTTGTAGAAGTCCCACATGCATGTGTAAGATTTGATCAAAGTAAGTAGCGACAGGCTACCACAGTTCCACACCTTTCTGTTAGATCCTACCACTCTTCCCTAGCAGTGTGTGCTTACCAACAAGAGTTTAGTAGGGCTCCTACCACACTTGTCCTACGTCTCCGCTGCTGTGCAGAGTTTCTAGCTTCCAGCTGCCTCATTGGGCTGACTCCAGTGGGCAGACTCCTCTGTGATGTCCTTTTCTTGTGGGTCCTTCTGCCGCTTGATGGCCTACTCCTTATGTAAAAGCAGAAGCGAAATGGATCTGGGGCACACCTGACTCTGCTTTCACAGGTCACAGGCTCTTCTATTTAGCTGTCTCAGCTAGCAGTTAAGTGATGAGGAAACTATAGCTGCTTTCTCCTGTTCCTCTCCCAAATATGCTGCTTCTAAAAGCAGAAACAAAATTGATCTGGGGCACACCTGCCTCTGTTTTCACAGGTCACAGGCTCTTCCATTTAGCTGTCTCAGCTAGCAGTTAAGTGATGGGGAGCTGTAGCTGCTTTCCCCTTTTCATCTCCCAGATATGCTGCTTCTAAAGGCATACCTGACTCGGCTTTCACAGGTCACAGGCCCCTCCCATTTAGCTGTCTCAGCTAGCAGTTAAGTGATAGGGGGAGGGGTAGCAGTAGCTGCTTTCCCCGTTCCTCTCCCAATAATGCTGCTTCTAAAAACAGAAGCACAGTCTTTACTGTGTACTATCCTGTAACATATATAAATATCGTGGAGTATTAAATGTTATTTTTATATGTTTTATGCTTTCTGTGATTGAGTCATTTTAGGTATAGTTAACCAGGGGTAAATTGGCAAGTCTGTGATCCATTTACAAAGAGACAGGGGTGGGTCCTTTGCCCTTTGGAAAAGAGCACGGTACGGTGTGAGCAGTGGTTCCAGTGGGATTCAGGCCGAGAGATACCCAAGTGAGAGTCACACTGAGTGGTGGCAGCATACTACATTAACCTTTTCAGGCATCTGAATGGCTATGAAAACTGGTGGCAGTGAAGACTGAGTTCTGGGAGAGAACCAGTCTGTGGCAACACTTAAAAATATGGCTGCACCTCCACCAAAGTTCCATTTGAGCCTTTTATGTTTAGAGTTCATTTGCTTGATGTATTGCAGTCCACATGTGTTGCTTACAAAGAAGCCGACAGAATTGGGCCCATTGGTCTTTCTAGTCTGCTTGTTGTGCAGGGATCTCAGCTCAGGCTGTTGTCTCTGCTCCTCCCACCCTAACCTATCCATCCCTGTCCTTCCCCCCCTTCCATGACCCTTATCTTCCCTCTACAGCATATCCCAGCCTCTATTGAAGCTGCCCCCTGTCCTTAATGAGATCCCTTTTCTGGCAGCATGTTCCATTTGCTCACCATCCTTTCTGTGAAGAAGTGTCTTCTCGCCTCTCTCCTAAACACCCCCCCCAACTTAAGGCCATGCCCCCTTGTGGTTTTGCTGCAGCCTAGCCTGAAGAGACCCTTCCTGTTCACCTTATGAATCCCTTTCAAGTACTTAAAGGTCTCCATCATGTTTCCCATCTCCTTCCCTCCTGGGAGTACATATTTAGGGTGTCGTTGAGGCACAGGTGAGGAAGTAAAGGATGATCAGGAGCAGTTGTAAAATTTGCAATGAGTGTTTTATTATTAGTAATAACAGCAAAATAAAAAATTAAAATTTGTTCAGTATAACTATTTACAAAGGCAGTGCAAATAGAGAAAGCAAAGTCCTTTTTCTGAGTGTTTCTTCTCAATTTTAAATCTCAGTCTCTCTCTCTCTCGCACAACATTGCTGCTCTTTTATAACCAGTCTTTGCAGGGAGCTCATTAAGGAGACATAGTGTTTTTTCACAGAATGTTCTTGTCAGTTTCCAATGTTCTTGCAGGTGCAGCAAAAAGAACATAATGACCCAGAACTGTTCTCTTGTTTACAACTCTGCAAAGGACTTAAAAACTGCATCTCAAGAGAGTTTGCAAACCAGCTTCTCAGGTTAACCCCTTGACTTCCAAATAGCTTTGCAATCATTTATTTCAACAGTGTAACTACATACAGTATTAAACAAAGGAATCCCAGCATCACATACAGTTTTACACAGAGATTCACATATATTTTTATACCCACACTTATGCAAGGGGGAAGAAAAGACAGAACAGCAAGGGAAGGCAGAGAGATAGCGAGAGGTGGAGAATTGCGAAACCGTCAGAGTGATCAGTTCCCAGGTCTCACAAGAAACTTGGGTTGTGCAACCAGACAGATACGAGACAGAAAAGGAGTGGATAGAGCAGACCCTTGTGCTTATACTCTTTCTGCATAACAAATGGGACAGGGCCTTATTCAACCCTGCCACATAGGGCCCTCAGTCTCTCCTTGTATGATATACCCTGCTGCCCAGCAATCATCTTCATAGCCCTCCTCTGGGCCAGCTCCATCAGGTTGATGTCTTTTTTTTTTTTTTTATTCACTACTTTTTGGTGCCTCCCACCACCGGCACCATCTGCCTGGTCACGGACCCTTCAGCTGTGGCTTCCCATATTAGCCGCCCTCCCGTTACCCCCTGGCTTATCCACCAGGGTGGGGTCGCAGCACCTGACCCCTCTGAAAGGTACCACAATCAACGGGATAGGGCAGGAGTCGGCCTGGGAGCTGACTGCAGCCGGTGTCATCAGGGCGTTGGGTGGCAGGCTTTTTCTCCCCTGTAAGCAGGGCCAGGAACGTGCAGGGATGCCAGCATCCGTCCCGCCCCTCTGATCCTTGTTGGTGATGGTTGCTGTGGTGCCCCCGGCCTCCGCCAGGGGTCCCTCGAGCACCGGTCACATGCACTCCCGGAGAGGAGAGCAGTCCGTGGGGACGTCGATCCTTCTCCTCGGCCAGCCTCCTGATCACCAAGCGTCCGTTCCCGAACCCCAGTCGCTGGCATCACAAGCAGAAATCCAACCGCTGCGCTGACAGGCCGGCCATAGGTTGATGTCCTTTTTAATGTGAGGGCCCAAGAACTGCACTGCATACTCCAGATATGGTCTTACCAGTGACATGTACAGGGGCAATGCCACCTCCTGTCACCTACTGCTGATCCCACTGGCTGTGCACCCCAACATCCTGTTTGCCCTTGCCACTGCCTTCTTGAACTGCATAGAATGCTTCAGGTCAGCTCCACCGGGGGCTGCTCCTTGTGGGAGGAGATCATAATTTTGCATGTGAACAATTAGATACAACAAATGCTAACTGTAGCGGGGTTGGGATAACAGGACAGTAAACCACATGGCTCCTAAAAGAACTTTTGATGTATCCCTTTCCCCGGAGCATTTAGCGACTGAGAGGGAGACTGTTTTTGAAATAGAAACAAGCCAAACCTCTCCCTGCTCTCTCTCTTGGGTCACGGTCATGGTGAATAGGAGCAGGCGGCTGGCAGGATGCCAGTGAAATTTTTCAGCTGCCCCGCTGAAGAAATACAAAGTAAAGGTGGTTATTTTGTGGTCTGCTCTGTTAACGCTGCAAGTGAACTGAGCATTAGAAGGGAAAGACCACTGCTGTACATCTTGGGGCAAGGCGGCATTTGTAAATTTCAGCCACCAGCCCAAGGAGAAAGAAGAGAAAGTGCTTGGCAGTACAGTTTGCTCGGTTCACATAGAAAGTGAACTCAGCATTGGATAGAAAGGTATGTTGCCTTCCTAAAATTGAGGGGATACAATAAACTGATTAAGGAAGCTTCTGGATGCTACGGGGTGTGCAGGTTGGTAAGGTTGAAAAAGCACACCCTTAGCTGCTTCCATGCTCCATCCGCTCCTGTGGTAAGGAGGACCTCTGTTCGCAGCTTGCGGCAAAGATAAAATAGCCGTACTGAGTTCCACCATCGTCGGTTGGAACAGAATAGGCTCCGACTTTGACACATGGTGCAACCACCTGCTTTGAAATACAAAGGGGGCTCCAAGGAGCGAAAGAAGTGAGCGCAAAGATACACGAAGTGGCACACAGCCCCTCAGGTGCCTTGAGGGCTTGAGCCAAATCACCAGTGTATATATTAAGTCCCAGAAAGACTCCGTCATTGTTCTAAGCACTGAGAATACCCTAAACAAAGGGTTTAGAAAAGAAATAAATGGGATAGAAAAGTATAAAGGAGGGCAATGGATAGCCCTCGGTGATAGCAATTAATAACAGGGCCAAACTGAAATGTTTACCGTTGGGCTGCAATCTCAGTTGTCGGAGAAAAGGAAACAATAATTATTGTTTATCCAAGGCCCAGAAGAAGGGCTTAATACTATTATTAGGTACCCCTGTTGCTATGAGAAATAAAGACACCGAAACTGGAGGCTGTATTAAATAAATAAAAACAAACTTGTGGGAAATGAAAATAGGTTGAAAAATAAAAATAAAAAGTTTTGTTTTTTAAAGGATTCCTGAACTGGCAGGAAATGAGAGAAGAGTGCACCTCATCCTCTCATCCCCAGCCAACTCAAGGAATGCTGAGCAAAACTGCAACTTTTGGGCTGAAAATAGAAACAACTGTATAAACAGTACCTGTGTAAAACCCTATTGCATTTCCTGTGCAGGGTGTGCTGTAGTAGGAGATGTTTCTATAGGGCTGGCAGCCCACAAATGAACTGCTTATAATGGGATGTGTAGCAGTGAGGTCACTACTCAGGGGAGGAGCTAGGGGCATATACCGGTTTAAAACAGAATATGAAGGATTTCTTTTGTTACAGTGTGAACCCTTATTGTTTAGCTTAGGAGTAACCCTTTTTGCTTTTCTGTATAGGGCGGGTTATGAGCCACTGAGGGATAATTATTTAGTTAAGAGGCAATTATGGGCGGATCTTTGATCCATGATGACACTAGGACAAGAGTAATAAAAACTGGCACTAGGGCCTTAGTTTAGATAGGGAGTCAGCTGGAACTGACTGCGAGAGGTGAAGGACCTCTGGAGCTCACATAACCGTGTGAAGCAGGCTCAGAGATAGCCTGGTGCCATTGCTGGGCAGAGCATTGGCCCTTTTCTCAGCTTATTTTGTTTGTTTATTTTGTGAATGAACTAATCCAAATTTTTATTATTTCTATGAAAGATCATTTTAAAAGTGAAAATAAAATAAGTGCCTTGCTGGCGCTTTTTATGCACTAAGTCTGTTGGTCTACCTGAGTTTGTTATCCTGTTATCCCAACCCTGCTATAATTGGTGTCGGAAGTGGGATTTGAACCCACGCCTCCACCCTGTCACACTAACCCTTTGAGAAGGTTGGGAGCACAGAGAGCGCAGCCCAAACTTATATAAAAGACACTGGTTGGGTGTATGCTTGGCATTCTTTGCATCCCCTTGAAAGTGCATATACCCATTGTTCCACCCCTCACAAGACATATGCCAGGATAGACTATTTCCACATAACTAAAGAACACAGTTGTTGTTAGCAATTGCAAAATAGAGCCCTCCACTAACGCAGCATGATCTGATAGAGTAATCAGTTTAGACTGGAGTCAGCTGAGGAAAATCACACAATGGAAGCTTAATAATTTCCTATTGGATCTCCCTGAATTTAAGGAACTAATGATCGAACGGATCCCACAAATCTTACAAGAAAACAGGACCGGGGGGATAAGTGCAGGCACTCTGTGGGACACTCTAAAGGTGGTTTTGAGAGGAGATGTTATAAAATTCCCTAGCCATTATAAAAAAAGACAAGCCTCACAATTAACCTGCAAGCCCAATATAAAATGCAGCAAGACCAACACGCAGCAGGAGACGAGGCATTTTTTTCCATTGTTAGAGGCCACCAAACAGAGAATTCAGTACTTAATAAAGACGGAACAAGCATTACAGTTCTTGAACCAGAAGTATTACGAGGGCGGATCTCATGCAACCCGCCTACTGGCCCACCGCTTAAGGAAAAAGACCACCCAATCCCTTATCATAAGAATCAAATCCCTGGGGTCAACAGAGGTGGAGAAAATGCCCCAACAGATCATGCAAGTGTTTATACAGTTCTACCAGGCTCTTTATACACCAGAGCATGCAGTAGATCCCCTGAAGATGCAGGCCTTTTTGGCACGCCTGAACCTCCCAAGCATATCACTGTCACAGAGAGAAACAGTGGTGGCCCCTATTAACTCAATGGAGCTGAGAGAGGTCATTTTGAACCTAAAAACAAATAAAAGCCCAGGGCCAGATGGTTATGCTAGTGAGTTTTATAAGTTATTCCAGGAGCAGTTGACTCCCACCCTCCAACTGGCCTGCCAGAAGGTGATGAGAGGATAGGGAACACCTGATTCTTAGAGACATGCCAATATCTCCAGTATTTTAAAACCCAGAAAAGATCAACTCCTATGTTCCTCATACTGACCGATACCTGTGTTAAATATTGACTATAAGATCTTTGCTGCAGCAATTGCTAGAAGGTTAGAATTCATCCTCCCTATACTGATTAACCCGGACCAATGTGGCTTATCATGACCAGACAAGCCTTGGACAATATTAAGCAGACCCTTCATCTGTTACACTACTCTGCCCAGTCAAACTCCCCCTTTCTGCTATTAAGCCTGGATGCGGAGAAGGCCTTCGACCGGGTGGAGTGGTCATTTCTAGAGGCTACTCTGTGAAAAATGGGATTCCCTGGGGATTTTGTTAGCCTTATTATGGCAGTATATGAGAGGCCTAAGGCCTGCATTAAAATAAATGGTTCTTTTTCAGAGCCTGTCTCTCTCTACCGCAGTACCAGACAGGGTTGTTCCCTATCACCCCTGCTGTTTGCTATCTATCTGGAGCCGTTGGCCCAGGCAGTTAGACAAAATCCAAACATACGTGGGGTAGTGGCAGGTGAGAAACATCATAAATTAGTGTTATACGCAGATGATCTGCTACTATATATTTCTGACCCAGGGCACTCGTTTCCACAGATACGGCAACTCCTTACAGAGTTCGGCAGCTTAGTGAGTTACAAGATCAACACTACAAAAACTGAAGCATTAAAAATCCACTATGTCTCCTCCCCTTTGACACAGAGGTCATTCACATTTAAATGGAACCTTTCTCATCTGAAGTATCTGGGGTGCATGTAACAGAAGACCACACCCAGATAAGCAAACTTAACTATTTACCTTTGATGCACCAAGTCACACTGGATTTGGAAAGACGGAAAGCCATTACACTCCCACTAATACAGATGGTAGATATGGTGAGAATGAACCTCTTGCCTCATTTTTTATACCTGGTCAAAACACTACCTGTCCCACTACCAGACAAAGTCATGTGGGAGATTAATAAGAACATTTCTAGGTACATCTGGGGCTCTCACAGTTCAAGGGTGAGGTATACAGTTTTACAGTTGCTGAAGAGTTTGGGGGACTGGCACTGCCTGACTTTGACTTTGAGGCATACTATCTGGCATCTCAGATTAGGATAGTTACCAATTGGCCCCACCGTCAATACCAAGCCAAAGGGAAGGACCTGGAACTAAGGGAATGAGATATTCTAAATCTAAATAGAGTGTTGCTACAGAATCCAAACCCGCCCCTAACAACTATTACTGATGATCTATACACAGTGAATACATTGAGGAACTGGAGGGCTGTTTCAGACTCTAAACAGCTTTCTAAGTATAGAAGTCTTCTTTACTCACTCTCATATCACCAACCTTTCCTACAGTCCTGTCTAGACCAGGGGTTCCAGCACTGGGAGAGAGTGGGGCTTCATTTGGTAACCTATTTCTTAAGAGAAGGAAGTATGCTGTCCTTTGAAGAACTCAAGACCAAGTATAGTTTACGTGTACAGGACCAATACAGGGTGCTTCAGGTGGCCAGCTTTATTAAATCACTTAAGGAGGGGCCTAACAATAACACTTCCCCACCAGGGCCGGATTAAGGCACAGGCCTAGGGCCCCTGCCTGCCAGGGGGCCCCCAGCAATCCCCAATATATATTTACTATACAGTATATAATTTTCTTTCTGTCTGAACTGCAGTCTTTGTTTTTTGTAAAGGACTCAGCCACAGAGTAATCTGAACAAGTTAGGAGCTGAACTGTGACATGACTCTCACCTCCCTGAGTAGGTGTTAAGTGCAGCTGACAGCTTCAGGGGGGCCCCATCTAGGCTGTCCTGTAAGGTATGAATATGCCAACTTCCTGTGCTTTGCCTCTCACCCCATTTGGAATCCTCACTTAGAATCAAGTCTCACTCTTAAATATATATGATTTAACAGTGTAATTCAGTGTATATGCTTTATATTTAATCTCACTCCTAAAATTAAGAAATCAACAGTGTTTCAATGGTACACTTAAAAATTGTACTTTTTTTTTTTTTTTTTAATTCCCTCATCTCACCCATATTGAAGTTCTACCCTTGACATAGCTCCATTTTCAGGATGAACAGATCAACATATTTTCAGATTCCCGTCAGTAAATCTTGCATGCCATTTTTTGATCCTGACTTACTTATCAATAACAGAAATGTTTGCTCCTAGGAATAATTTATTCCAAAAATCACTTGCTTTGCAATATAATTGCTAATGTTCATGACTACTCTTGTAAACCATCAGTTTAACTCCTACACCACCCATGACCTAGCCTCTTTTAGAGATGGATTCATACCCTACAAAACAACTCAAATATCCTGGTTCATATTACCTGACGGGACAAGATGATAACACACAGACTGCAAGTGCACACATGTGTGCTGGGGGGGAAGACTTTTGGAAAAGTGAAAATCATGACATTTCACACCCAAAAATTATTTTTACCAGGCCAAATTATTAATTATTAGCCCGGCCTGGTGGCGTTGAGGGTTGAGGCACTGGATGCCACACCTCACTCCACGCCGGCGACCTGGGTTCGGGCACGAGCCTGAGTCATTGAGAGTTGGCAGGGGAGGACTAGGATTGAGAATCTAATGACAGCTCTCCTAGTCCTGCGGAACAGGGTGAGACTCATGTCACTCTCTAGCGGTCCTTGGGGATGCCCGGTGGCACTGCAGAGGTGCACGTGTCTAGGGGAGGAAGGATGGCAGACGTCTGCACATTTGTGGATGGACATCATTGCACGTCAGTGCTCCCATTGGGCGGAAAAAGGACTGGACATGACCAAGCAGCTTGATGGTCTCGCCCTGCAGTGCGGGGAGGACTATCGTGGAATCATGCTGGGGGGTGCAGTGCCGGCCCGGTTGGTAAGGGATGGGAGAGCCCTCCGGTGGATTGGCCACGGCTCTGCTGCTCTCCTCACAGGCAGGGCTGGTGGCTTGATGCCCCTGCCGGTAGGCGCCTCAGCAGGGCGCTAAATAAGGTCACGATAAAAACAAATTAATTATTTTTCTCCAAATGATCAAAATTCAGACTACTGTTATTTTTCCATCCTGATATTATTAATTTCATTAATTTTGAAGCATTTTGGGTTATTTATGTTTTATGCCACTTTTTAGGGACAGCAAGAACATTTTTTTTTCAAGTTTCAGACCTGATTTGCAATGGCCAAGAGGTGCGGTCATGGCAAAGGGGCAAAGTGGTGATGAAGGACCATGGTTGCAGTGATGAGTGCCCCAGATTTCTCTGGGGCTTAGGGCCCCAGGTTGCCTTAATCTGGCCCTGTTCCCCACCAACAATTATAGAAATATTTAAAACTATACTGGAAGGAAGGACCCCTTTAGCACACATAATAACATAACCTATATCAAGGAATAATAGCCTATAGGGGGACTCCCTGCAGAAACTTAAGAGGACCTGGGAGGTGGGTTTGGGTACAACATTACCCGAGAACCTTTGGAGCTCCCACCTGAAATTCTTTCACTCAGGTACGGCATCCCCATCATGCAAGGGAGTTTTCTGGAAGCTCACGCTCAGATAGTTCAAGACCCCTGCCATGCAGGCAAAGTACTCCGAACAAAGAGATGTCTCCTGTTGGAGAGGCTGTGGTAGCCCACTGGGTACACATGGCCATATTTTTTGGCAGTGTCCAAATCTGCAATCTTTTGTGACTGATTTTTTCAAGGCCTTAATAGAAATGTTTATAGATGTTACTCTTCCCACACCATATTCATTCCTCTTTTCCTCATACCCAAAAAACTGCCGGGATCCAAATTCCAGGAAACTCCTGACAATGTGTGTCTTGGCAGCTAACAAAGTCCTAACCAAAAACTGGCTTTCTGCAGCACCCCTGATACTACATCAATGGCATGATTTAATGATTAAATTATGTAAAATGGAGCATCTCACTGCAATTATAAATAAAAGAAAGGAGCAATTTGAATTGGTGTGGAGAAGGTGGGTACTGCATATACCACAACCTAGACCAGACTTTATTCCCTGAAGGAATAAAGAAGGTGACTCCCCTACTGAAATATATCAATTTATTATGAAATAAGAAGAACTAATTTCCAAAGATGCTAGCATGAAATGGAAACATAAAAAGATTGTACGACTTATACTGTCAACCGAGAATGTAATGTCAGGATCGCTGTATTTATGTATTTATTTTTTCTTTGTATTAATCTTTTTTTAATGTCTCTTTACAAATGTCATTTATCTGTATAAGATTTTCATTCTCTTTTTTTCTCTTTTATATATCAATTGGTAAGTCCTTGTTGTATGATTGCGCAAAAGTAAAAATAAAAAAAGTTTGAATAAAAAAAAAAAAGAATGCTTCAGGTCACTAATTATCATCACTCCCAGATCCTTTCCCCTCCTCTGTGGAAGATACCCGAACCCCTCCCAGGTAATACTCTGTCCTGGGGTTTTTAGCTCCAACTTGCATAACCTTGCACTTCTTGGCATTGAAGCTCAGTTGCCAGATCACGGACCACCTTTCAAGTCTTCTTCGGTCCTTTTTAAGGTCCTGTATCCCGTCGGCTGAGTCCACCCTCCCGCAGAGCTTGGCATCATCCATGAACAAACACATTTTGCCCTTGATGCCATTCCCAATATCATTAATAGAAACGTTGACTAGCACTGGCCTAGCACCGAGTCCTGCGGGACACCACTTGTGACCACCCTGGTGCTAGGCAGCTCTCCCCCTACCATCACCTTTTGGGTCCTGTTTTCTAGCCAGTTGTCTACCCATCTGACCAACTTCTCTCAGACTCCAAGGTTCGCCAACTTCCTGATCAGCCTCCTGGGGAGTATAGAGTCAAAGGCTTTGCTGAAATCCAGGTAGAGGATGTGTTTCTCTCCTATGAGTTTTTGAAGTTTCCTCTTAGTACTAGTACAGACAGGTCTGAGAGAAAGTGGTCTGTCTGGTTGGGAAAAGTGCTGTCCTACTGGTGTACTGATTATCTGGTCCAGTATTCTGTAGCAGTTCATCCTGGCTTGCGGTGGTTGCTTGTTTCTACTACATAGCACCCATTTCTGCACTTTTTGCACTGAATTAAGCAAACGACAATGCCAGTGTAGGATCCACTTATCTGTATTGTTTTGTTTCAGTGGTGGTCTGGATGCATTTGTGGGTGCAGGTTCTGCATCTTGCATTGTTCCATAGTGTGGTTCCTCTCATTTCACAGTTAGTTTCCTATGCTGGAAGTTTACTATTGATTTATGTTAGAAACATTAGGAGTCTGTTTTGTAGGCAGTGAAGGGTGGTTCAGGGAAAACGTTTTCATCTCCACTAATTATTGGTTGCAGTTCTTTAAAACTGGCATTGATGAAAAAGGGCTCGTCCGGGATTTGAACCCGGGACCTCTCGCACCCTAAGCGAGAATCATACCCCTAGACCAACGAGCCACTGTATACTGAGGTTCCTGGCTGTTCTTGTTGTTTCTCTCATTTCACAGTTAGTTTACTGTGCTGGAAGTTTACTATTGATTTATGCTAGAAACATTAGGAGTCTGTTTTGTAGACAGTGAAGGGTGGTTCATGGGAAACGTTGTTTTCATCGCCACTAATTACTGGTTGCAGTTCTTTAAAACTGGCATTAATGCAAAAGAGCTCATCCAGGATTCAAACCTAGGACCTCTTGCACCCAAAGCAAGCGCCGTCCCACTAGACCAATGAGCCACTGTATAGTATAGTTCTTGATGAGTAATTCATTGACACACTGCTGCAGTATTTACAGACATACAGTATGATAGAGATCAAATTACACCACAGCAGCAGCAGGGCAAGTTTCAAAGTCTATAAATAGTAGAAAACCAGAGAGAGACTGCAAGCCATAGGGTTTTGTGTCCGGTTCCTTCAGAGCCACTAGACAAAATATCAAGAAAATCATGGGAGCTGGAGCACTAAAAATAATCTGTCTGGCTCTGTCTCTCTTTCTGCCTTTATAGATACATAGATACATAGACAGTGTCGGCAGATAAGGGCCTATGGCCCACCCAGTCTGCCCATTTGAGCTTGTAAGCTTTGTAGTTGTCCCCATTCCTGCCCATCCTATGTTAGATGTATACTACATAGAAACATAGAATTTGATGGCAGATAAGGACCGCTTGGCCCATCCAGTCTACCCATTTCCCTACCTAATGGATAAGCTGCAGATACTTGTTAACCAACAGCCTACTTTCTCCTACCCCACCCCCTAGAATTGCCTTATGTCTGTCCCATGCATTCTTAAATTCCCCCACTGTTTTCGACTCCACAACCTCCTCAGGAAGGCTGTTCCATGCATCCACAGCCCTCTCCGTGAAAAATACCTCCTCACATTACCTCTGAGCCGTCCCCCCCTCTATCTTCAAATTGTTAGCTTGGCAGAAGACACCAGGAGAAAGGACTGCTGTGTGACTGCATTTCTCTGCTGGGACTAAAGAAGTAGAACTCTTGTACTTGGACCTTAAATTTAGGTTAAAAAAAACTAACAAACAAAACAAAAAAAGTGTGTGTTTGTCTGAGTTAACTGAACTGAATGGTTATCTGAACAGTTATCTAGGTGTAAATCTCAGGTGATTGAAAGGACTTGATAGCTGTGAGGTTTAAATTACTTGTAGAAAGATCTAGTAAGTAGGGGGAGTGGCTTAGCTAGAAGGAAGCTCCATTTAAAGACTGCCTTAGAAAGAATCTGCTAGCAGCTTGGCAGAAGACACCAGGAGAAAGGACTGCTGTGTGACTGGACTTCTCTACTGGGACTGTATTGCTCACCCTCCCACCCAAAGCTAGTTGTACTTTTATAGGCAGAGGATTTGTCTGACAACAGGAACTTCCTGTTGGGGAGCAGGAAGTGAGTGATCACAGAGCCACCAAAGACCCACCATCCTAGAAGGGCAAGAGTAGCTCTCCAGCCCCCTCTAGCTGCTGGAGGTCTGCCTCTGAGCAAGTAAGGGGTCTACTGAGAAATACAGGATATTCTTGTCTCAGAACAGGACACTCAGGAGCTTAAAGGCACACAGGCAGAAAGTAAGGAGAGAGAGAGAGAAAAAAAAAACCAGAGGAAGGATTGCAAACAGTTAAGGGGCCAGAAATAAGACATGATGGGAGTAGTGCAGTGCAGTGGCTGTGGAACAGCACTCTTCTGGGAGACGTTCTGGAGGATGCGGTGTTGTCCCATCTGCAGGCACCTCTCTGGGCTGAGGGAGGAGGTTGCTCATCTCCAGGCTGAGTTGGCCAGGATTTGTGGGACCTCCTTTTCCATCCAGGGACCACCAGTGCTACTGCCGTTGCCTCAGAGGTTGCCAAGAAAGAGGAGTGGTTGGACCACAGTGGGCTCAGGGAGGGTGAGGGTGGTGGAACAGAGGTGCATCCCTCCAGTTGTACCTCTCCACAATTCCTATGCCATTCTGGAAAAGTGTGGTTCCTCTATGTAGGCACCCGCAGTGGAGACCAAGGAGGATGCTGGGAACCGCCACAAAGGAGACCCACAGGAGGGTGGCAGGGGACCCCACAGGGGAAGGAAACAACTCCTGGTGGGGGACTCCATTGTTAGGAAGGTAGAACTGGGGAGGAGGGGAGAGGGAGGTAAGGTGCCTGTCTAGCACCATGGCTTGGAGGGACAGGGAGTGAATCCTCAGGATTGCCGGAGCAGCTGCACAGGGGAGGGAGCTGGATGTCATTGTCCACCTAGGGACAAATGACCTGGCTAAGAAAGGGATTAGAGAAGTGCAAGAAGAGTTTGTGGAGTTGGGGAGGGGCCTTAGACAAGTAGCACGCACGGTAACCTTCTCGGAGGTGCTGCCCATCTATGACGTAGGAGAGGCTAGGGTGTTCCGCACCATGGGATTCAATCAGTGGTTGAAAAACTGGTGTGGAGCTCAGGGATTTGGCTTCATTGGGGACTGGGGGTCCACCTGGAGTGACGCAAGCCTATACTGGCATGATGGGCTGCATCTGTCCAGGAGGGGAACCAGGATCCTAGGTGATAGGTTTAAATGCTTCATTGGCAAGCATTTAAACTAGCCAAGGGGGAAGGCACTGGAAAGGAGCAGGGAAATCCTAGCCCCCCCAAAAAATCACAGTAGTAAGTGCGGTAAACACCAACATAGAGGTGTTGATAGGGAGAAGGGCAGGGGTAAATGGAGAAAGTGACAAAGGCAAGAAGGACAGGGATGGGGCAAAAAGGAGTAAGGCCATCAGGAAATGGAGGGTAATGAGTACCAATGCCCGTAGTCTGGGCAACAAGCTCCATGAGCTGGTGGCCTTGATGGAAGAGGGATGCCTGGATATTGTAGCAGTCACAGAAGCATGGTATACAGAGAACCATGACTAGGATGTTAACATACCAGGGTACATAACCTACAGGAGAGACAGGCAGGGGAGAAGAGGGGGAGGAGTAGCTCTCTATGTAAAGGAAGGGATAAAAGCCACTGAACAAAAGAGCAAACAGGGAGGAGAGGCGGCACTGTGAGTCACCTTGGAGACTGGAAAGGGCACCACAATCCGCACAGGGGTTGTGTACAGACCCCCATGTCAGGGGAAGGGAATGGACAAGGATATGATAGAAGGCATTCTTAGAATAGCAGAGAAATGGGAGACCTGAATATGCCAGATGTTAACTGGAGCACATTTGCTGCAGCCACATCCAAGAGCAGGGCCATTCTTGATGCCCTACAGGTGGCAGGCCTCAGACAGCTAGTTTCGGAACCCACTCGTGAGGGAGCAATCTTAGACCTCGTACTCTCAAACGGGGGCAGTGAGAGGATCTCAGATCTGGAAGTGGGTTGCCATCTGGGAACAAGTGACCATCAAACAGTGTGGTTCACGTTAAACTCAGCTACAGAGTCAAGTCATACAAAAGTGAGGGTACTGGACTTCAGGAGGGCTGACTTTGGCAAGATGGGAGAGTGCCTCAGAAAAGCACTAGCAAACAGGCTAGAAAGAGGTGTGGAGCAACAATGGGGAATCATCAAAACTGCCATCACAGAGGCAACAAGCCTTTGTGTGATGCAAATAAACAAATCAAAATGAAAGAAAAAGCCACTATGGTTCTCAAAAGAGGTGGCTGTGAAAGTCAAAAAAAAGATAGCATTCCGGAAGTATAAGGAAACACAGAAGGAGCAGGACACAGAACTGTACCAGTTAAGGCAGAAGGAAGCAGGGAACGGAAGTCAGAATAGCAAAGGCCCAAACAGAGGAAAAGATAGCCAACTCGGTTAAGAAGGGGGATAAAACCTTTTATAGGTACATCAGCGAGCATAGAAAGACAAAGGGAGGGATAATGAGGCTGAATAGAATGAATGGTGGGTGGGCAGAGGAGGACAGTGAAAAAGCAGGGATACTGAACGAATATTTCTGCTCACTATTCACAAAAGAGGAGGGGGAAGTGCCTAATCCAATTAACAGAAGCACTCTTGATAGGGGGGTCGATCCCAGTCCTTTCATAAAAGAAAGGGTTCTGCAAGAACTCCTAAAACTGAAGGTGGACAAAGCAATGGGGCCGATGAATTTACCCCAGAATTCTAAAAGAATTAAGGGGGAACTAGTGAAACCACTGGCTACTCTTTTTAATAAATCATGGGAGGATGGTGTGGTACCCGAGGACTGGAGGAAGGTGGATGTGATTCCCTTCACAAAAGTGGGACCAAGACAGAGGCAGGAAACTACAGACCTGTCAGTTTGACCTCTGTGGTAGGGAAAGTGATGGAGTCACTTCTGAAGGAAAGAATAGTTGAGTACCTAGAGGCCATTGGGGCACAGGACCCAAGGCAGCATGGGTTCACAGCGGGAAGGTCATGTCAGACGAATCTAATAGATTTCTTTGACTGGGTGACCAAAGTAGTAGACCAGGGAGGGGCTGTGGACATGGCCTACCTAGACTTTAGCAAGGCATTTGACACAGTCCCACACAAAAGATTAATAGTCAAATTAACCAGCCTGGTAGTGGGTCCCAGGGTGGTAGCCTGGGTACAACATTGGCTGGACAACAGGACACAGAAGGTAATTGTAAATGGAGTCCACTCTGAAGAAAGAGGGGTTACTAGTGGGGTACCACAGGGTTCAGTATTGGGTCCAGTCCTTTTTAATGTCTTCATAACTGACATTGCAGAGGGACTGGAAGGAAAAGTATGCCTCTTTGCAGATGACACAAAGATCTGCAACAGGGTTGTTGATACACAAGGAGGCGTGGAAAGGATGAGAAGGACTTGGCAAGGCTGGAGGAATGGTCAGAAGTATGGCAGCTAGGATTCAATGCAAAGAAGTGCAAATAATGCACCTGGGAAACAAGAACCCAGGGAAGAATACACAATGGGGAAGGTAGTAACAACAACAAAAAGGAAAGGGACCTGGGGGTAATAATATCAGATGACTCAAGGTTAGCAAGCAATGTGAGAAGGCAGTAGGGAGGGCTGAGGGCATACTGGGATGCATAGGGAGAGGCATCAGCAGCAGAAAACAGGAAGTTGTTATCCCTCTGTACAGCCAGTTGGTGAGACCCCATCTGGAGTACTGCGTCCAGTTCTGGAGACCCCATCTCCGCAAGGACATAGACAAGATAGAGGCAGTCCAGAGGAGGGCAACTAAAATGGTGCAGTGTCTGCAAGAGAAGCCGTATGAGGAGAGACTAAAGGAGCTTAATATGTATACCCTTGAGGAAAGAAGGGAGAGGGGACATGATAGAAACGTTTAAGTACCTCAGTGGAATCAACAAAGTCCAAGAGGTAGCATCCTTCAGAAAAGATGCAAGAACAAGGGACACAATTTAAAGATAGAGGGCGGCAATTAAGGGGCAATGTGAGGAAGTATTATTTCACAGAGAGGGTAGTGGATGCATGGAACAGCCTTCCTGAGGAGGTTGTGGGGTCTAAAACTGTGGGAGAATTCAAGAATGCTTGAGACAGACATAAGGCAATTCACGTGGGGGATAGGAAGAAATAGGCTGTTGGTTAACTAGGATCTGCGGCCTATCCTGTAGGTAGGGCAGTGGGCAGACTAGATGGGCCAAGCGGTCCTTATCTGCCGTCAAAGTCTATGTTTCTATGTTGTGCCCCCTTGTTCTTGCACACCTCTTTTTCTGAAAGAACGAGTCGAGAACAATAGTATACAGTGGCTCGTTGGTCTAGTGGTATGATTTGTTTATTCCATTCGTACTGCATATATTGTGCAGTCTGGGTCATTTGTGAAAATAGGCATTTATGGTACTTAAGTGGTCAAAAAATGACATAAATGAATAAATACCCCCCGCCCAGCATTCTGGGGCATGGCTGCACCGTTCCTCTGGCTTTGTCATAATATACTGATACATTAGCATCCATGAGAATGGTCTTTATTTATATATATACAGCTTTTTCTTCACCCATGCTCCTCATTCCAGAGACATACCCTGTTCAGGCCTGATGACCCATGGTCCAGCAACCTGACAGTTACCCCCACAGCTTCCCTTCCATGGCTAGGGCTCTGGAGGGAGGGTTGCTCCCCACCCCCCCGAGGCTGTCCACTGTGTGGATTAGAATCTAGTGCCAGCAGTTGTTTTAGTGCACAAGCAAGTGTGGGAGTACTTTCCTATTCACAAGAAGACGACCAGCCATGGAGGAGGGCGGGCTGTGTCGGTTGCCTTCCCACACCTGTGGGGACAGAAAGTTCTTAACATAACTGGGGAGAAGGCTGGGGCCTTTTTTTACTTTCTTTTCCCCACTGTAACAAATATAAATATAGAATTTCAAAATGTTTGGGGCCCCAGGTATGTATTTTCAGCTGAATATTTGAAATAATGTTTCTAGGGACATGGATATGTTGTTCATCCACACTCATTGGCAGTATCCTTGCCGCTTTAAATCTTGCCGGAAGGTCTTCAAGCTTGCTCCTCCCACCCACCCGGGTGGTATAACTCTCGGCTCCGCCCCATGACGCCAGATCTTCCTTACCGCTTGGAAGCTCAGGTTCCCTCCTTAACGCTCTGCGTTTGTGACTGGTTCCTATTTCTCCGTTTGCGGATTTAAAAATAATATTTTGCAAAAAGACTTCAGTCTTCGATCCCTCTCGGCTGCGATGGATAAATCGACTCCCGGATTTCGGAGATGCCCATGCGGGCAGAAGATGTCTCGGACGGATCCACACTCCACGTGTGTCTACTGCTTAGGCCTTGAGCACGACCCGCAGGCTTGCGACCTGTGCTCATCTTCTCGGCCTACGTCCTCGAAGACCGTGCTGCCCGATTGCAACTGGGCCGTCCCGAGGCGTTTCCCTCCGGTGAAGTCCAAGGAGGCCCGGTTGGCGGTGATGCGGCGGCGGGTTTCAGGGATCAGCTCGAGCGGATGGTCGCCTCGAGAGAGGAGGCGCGGCCGTATCTTCTCGCGCGCTGCATTTATCCCCTCTCTGGGTTCTTCCTACACGGCTTCCTTTAAGGAGCTTTGTCTGTCCCTCTCCACTAAAGGAGAAGGGCCTGCGTCTGCTGGACCTTATTCTCGGTCCAAAAAGAGGGACAAGGGTAAGTCCCTCCGTCGACGGCTCTTGGGCGGAAAGGTCCCTCTCCCGGCGCCGACCGTCGTGGCTTCGTCGACCGCCGCTTCGCCACTGGCCTCACGGTGTCCCGTCAGGTCAGTTGACCGAGACTCCCACTGATGAAGTCGAGATTTTCTCGACCCATTGGACGAGCTGTCGCCTTGCAGCGAGATTCCCTCTCCCGGTTCCCGGGAGGAGTTGAGGATCCGTGGGCTCGCCTGTGCCTCCGGTTCGGAGCCCTCGGATGGACCTTCCGAGCCGAAGGAGTGTCGGTTCCGGCCGACACCTCCTGCAGACCAAATTCCGGGACTCTCGGTCTCGGTCTCGGACCTCTTAGCGGTCCAGCCGTCCCACCGTCATAGGTCGGTCGGTCTCGGCACGCGAGTAAGCGGCGTCGCCGCTCGTCCTCGTCCTCCTCCTCGGATGAGGGGAGGCTTCGGCGTAAATTACGTCGACGGTACGAGGACCTTATGTTGCAACAGCTCCTCCTGGCCGGGAATAAGCCGACTCCGGCGCCTTCCCCAGCCATTAAGTGGCTGTCACCGGAAAGGCCGACACAACCCCTCGACTTGTCCGAGGAGCCTATACCCAGGCCGGTTGTTCGGCCAAAACCAGCTGCTCCACCGATTCCGGTGGAACCTCCGCCTCCACAGCCACCAATTGGGGCTCCGACCAAGGATTCTCGGTCGGCTAAGGGTTTACCCATCGGTGTCAGTTACCCTCACTCCCGACCGACCTCGGCAGGTGAAGGGTGGTTCAGCCAGAGGCAGCTCTTCGAGGACTCTTCCGAGTCCGAAGATGATTCCTCCTTCTTCTCAGCGACTGGACTTGGAGTCTTCAGGAGGTCAGCCAATGGACGATAGCCCGTCGTCCTTCCTAGGACTGCTTCGGCTCATCTCGAGTCTACGGGATGGAGCTCGAACCCGTTCCAAGCGGGCCAGGTATCCCTCACGAGATTCTGGACCGAGGGGATTCTCCGGCGGAGGCCTTTCCGGTGGCCGAGGCCATAGTGGGTCCAGCACTGGAACTTTGGCAGCGCCCTGCTTCCTGCCCTGCGCTTCGGCCAGGATGGCCAGAAAGTATCACGGTCCGGTTCCTTGTCCGGTTTTGCGAACACCCTCTGCTGAGGGGTTGGTTACCGACAGCTTCGCCACCGGCAACGCCAGGATGTGGACAAACCTCCTGACAAGGGTCAAGAAATTGGACTATATCGGGCGAAAAGTCCGCTCACGTCCTCTCTGGCCTTCATCAGGCCAGTTCGGCCGTCCTCATGGCACATTTTCTCATGCCCTGTTGGGCTCCCTGGATGAGGTCATCCCTCATCTTCCGCCGATCTGCAGACTACGGTTAAGCAGGTGCGGGACCAGGGCGAGGCAGTGGCCAAACAGCAGCTCAGACTGCTTTGGATGTAGGGACTCATGTGCCAGATCGGTGGCGGCCGCAGTGGCTATGCGTCGGCGGGCTTGGCTGAGGATATCCACCTTTACTTCGGATACCCAGCACAAGTTGGCGGATGTTCCCTTTTTGGGGACTGACCTCTTCGGCCCTGGGGTGGAAGGTCACCTGCAGAGGATCGAGAAGTCCAATGCCACCTTGGACTCGGTCTCTTCCGCTCAGAAGGACAAAGGCCGCAAACCACAGCCTAAGCCCTTTCGTCCTTCTGTGCCCCCGACGCGCCCGGCCCAGCAACGTCAGGGCCAGCAGGCTCGGCCTTGGCATCCCAAACCCAAGCCGCCGGCTTCCTCTAACAGGAGGCAGGGAGGAAAAGGCCCAGGAGGTCCCTCGGTCCCTCCTCCAAGCCTGCCCAGTGGACGGGCTGAGGGGTGTCGCCCCATCCCGTCACCCTTACCCTGGGTCCCCGTGGGGAGCGGCTCCGGCACTTCGTTCCACCTGGTCCGCTGTTACCACGGACAGGTGGGTCTTGAGGTGGTGGAAGAGGCCTGCCTCTGGAATTCGAGCAGGCACCACCCTTCAGAGCCGTCGCCCTCGGGACCGGGATCCCAGCCTCACTGGCGGCTCGCCGAGCCGACATCGCCTCCTCCTCCAGAAGGAGGTGGTAGAGAGGTGGTGGACCCTCCTTCAGACCCAGGGTTTGTGTCCAGGTACTTCCTGGTTCGAAGCAGACGGGGGCTGGCGCCCCATTCTCAAACCTACCGACCTAAACAAGTTCCTAAGGTCTCGAACCTTCAGGATGGTCACTCTGGCTCAGATAATACCATCCTTGGAGCAGCAGCGTGTGGTTCTGCTCTCTGGACTTGCAGGGCAGCGTTTTTCACGCCCTATCCGTCCGTCTCACCAGAGATTCCTTCGCTTCGACGGAAGGATCTCTTTGAGTTCAAGCCATGCCCTTGGCTTGTCTCCAGCTCCCAGGGTCTTCACCAAATGCATGGCAGTGGTGACAGCATTCCTGCGGCCCGAGGGTCCGGTGTACCCTTACCTGGGACGACTGGCTGATAGCAGCTCCCTCAGGAAGGGAGGCGGAGTGGTCAGAGATCTGGCCCTCCAGGTCTGCTCTCAACTGGGCCTCCTTATCAAGAGGCCAAGTCGAACTCGAGGCGAAGCAGGTGATTCTATTCATCGGGCGCAGCTCGACTCTCTTCGAGCCAGCGCGGCTCCGGCGGACAGGGCCGAGGTTCTTTCCTCCTTTGCCCGATCATTTCTGGTTGGGCAATTGCCCTCCCGGGACTTCCTGCGCCTCCTGGGTCTCATGGCGGCCTGTACCAGCGTGGTCCGTTGGGCCCGGCTGGAACATGCGTCCTTCAGTGGGACTGACCAGCCAGTGGTCACAACGCTGCGATCCCTTGGACCAGCTTGTGTCGGTTACACAGGGGATGTGGAACGCTCTCCAGTGGTGGACCGTTCCAGATCATTTGCAGGAGGGCATCCCGTTCGTCCGCCCCGAGCCGACGGTCTCTCTGTCGACCGATGCCTCTCTGATGGGTTGGGGTGCCCATCTGGGGGAACACCGGGCTCATGGCCTCTGGTCCCCGCGGGAGTCCCGATGCCACATCAACCTGCTGGAGCTCCGAGCGGTCCGCCTAGCTCTCACCGCCTTTGCTCCGTTCCTCCGGGGTCAAGTGGTCCGAGTCCAGACGGACAATACCACGACCATGTACTATCTAAACCGCCAGGGTGGGACGCGCTCCATGCTTCTATGCAAGGAAGCTCTCCGCATTTGGTCACTCGTCGCGCAGCCTGGGCGGATCTCCTAGCCATTCCGTGGCAGGAGCCTCCAACACCCTGGCCGATGCCCTGAGCGGATAGGGGCTGCATCCCAGAGTGGTCTCTCCTGCGGAGGTAGTACAGCATCTGTTCTCCCTTTGGGGCACACCTCAGGTGGACCTGTTTGCCTCCATGGAGAGCGAAGCTGAGTCTGTTCCATGCCCGCCCCCTCAGCAGGGGCTCGCTGCAGGGGATGCCTTCTCGAGGCAATGGACCCCGGCCTCTTTTACGCCTTTCCCCATTTCCTTGATCCACAAGGTGCTTCTCAAGGCGAGGAGGGACAAGGCGCAGGTGATTCTGATAGCCCCAGACTGGCCTCGCCAGTTCTGGTACCAGATCTCCTCAGTCTCAGCTCCAGGACTCGCGGCAGCTTCCAGCTCGCCCGGACCTGCTCTCAGTCAATCAGGGAAGGTGTTCCATCCGGACCTTCAATCCCTGCACCTGACGCCTGGTTCCTGAGCTGCAGAGTTCCAGGCCTTGGGTCTTTCCGACGAGGTCCTCAATGTAGTTGAGGCGTCCCGTGAAGTCGACCAGAAAATGTTATGCCTTCAAATGGAAAAGGTTTTCCATTTGGTGTCAGAGCAAGGGCTTGGACCTTCCTCCTGTTCCTTGGCAAGCATCTTGGACTATTTATGGTCCTTTCTAGTCAAGGGCTTAGGTACGCACCCTAAGGGTGCACCTGGCAGCCATCTCTGCTACTCGCTGGCCGAAGCAGTCAAAGCGCAGGAGAAGGTGGTCTACGCTTCAAAGGCCTTGATCACATTTCCCTCCAGTGCGGGAACCCCCACCTCCGTGGGATCTACTGCTGGTACTGGCAAAGCTCATGGGCAAGCCATTCGAACCTATGCACAGGTGTGCTCTCTCACCTGTCGTGGAAGACCGCCTTCTTGGTGGCTATCACGTCAGCCAGAAGGATGGGAGAGCTCCAGGCGCTTCCATCGAGTCTCCTTACCTGGTCTTCCACAGGGACAAGGTTGTCCTGCGCCCCACCGAAATTCCTTCGAAGGTGGTGTCGGAGTTTCACCTTAACCAGGTGTTGACTCTGCGGTGTTCTACCCCAATCACACCTCGGAGGCCGAATATAGGCTCCATACTCTGGATCCTAGAAGGCGCTCGCTTATTATAAGGGCCTACGGCTGAAATCAGGGAGAGTTCGCCAGCTGTTTGTCACCTACGCTGAAGCCGCATCTGGCAGACCTGCAGCCAAGCGGACGATAAGCAGGTGGGTAACCTCCTGCATAGATCTCTGCTATAAGTTAGCGGGCATGGAGCCTCCCAGAGGGATAAGAGCTCATTCTACCCGCCATACTGCTGCAACGGTGGCTGCTTCCAGGGACGTCCCTATCCAGGAAATCTGCAGGGCTGCTACCTGGAAGTCAGCAAACACCTTCATTACCCACTACACATCGACCTTGAGTCACGCCCGGGATGCTGGTTTTGGGGCCTCGGTTCTCCAGTCTCTCTTTCCTAGTAAGTATAGGGGGTGTGCGTCTTGCCTCCCTCCTCCCGGAGAACTGCTAGGAGTCTGCCAATGAGTGTGGATGAACAACATATCCATGTCCCTAGAAATACAGGTTACTCACCTGTAACAGGAGTTCTAGGAATGGTATATGTTGTTCATCCACACGACCTACCCGACCTCCCCGGCTTCGACGCACAACCTGAGCTTCCAGCGGGCCAGATCTGGCGTCATGGGGCGGAGCCGAGAGTTATACCACCCGGGTGGGTGGGAGGAGCAAGCTTGAAGACCTTCCGGCAAGATTTAAAGCGGCAAGGATACTGCCAATGAGTGTGGATGAACAACATATACCATTCCTAGAACTCCTGTTACAGGTGAGTAACCTGTATATTCACCCACTCCTAACCTACAGTTCAGTCTCTGTTACACTCCTGCCCATATCTTCAAGCATTGGTGACACCACTGCCCAGTTTACTTACGTGACATTAGCACAGGAATTCCCTTTCCAGTTGTGTTCCCCTCATGGCTGTGAGCGGGGTGAGGACTAAAGGCATATCCATCCCTAAATGACACAGAAAGGAGTGATATAGTACCTCTGGTGCTGATCAAACAAAGGGGTGTATCCTCCAAAAACACACACAGTAGAACAAAATTGGGGTTCATACATTGGCACCTTGATCAGCCTACCCCTTGCCCAGTACCTCCATGTGGGTTGCAGTCGGTGACTTATCAGTCACAGATCATAGCGGCTTACCCTTCACCTTATAATGAATCTGTCCCTCCCATGCTCTTGGGGTAGTCAGATCCTTGGTACTGTTGTACTGGTCTTCTGCAGAGCAGACTCTTTAAGCCCCAGGCCCCTGCTAGTTCAGATAAGTTTGGCTACCTCATCCGCAACTTCTCCATCATTTCAAGATACATAGGACAGGTTGTGTGGCTGCCATCAGGAGGCCCTTTTTAAGGATGGGTCTCCAACAGGCCTCTGCTGTCCCCAATCTCAGACCCCAGTTGGGACCCAGGCCTCCAGAGACCATCACTAGAGGAAGCCAGTGCCACCTGAATGCAAGAACCCTGCCACCATTCTTGGGCACATAGGCCCCCTCCAGCCAGTCACAGCCAGAGAAATATACCCAGAGGTTTAAAACTGGAGCTGAAGCACAGTGGCACCCTGGACTGAGATGCACAGAAGAACTAGTTTTGGCTGGCTGAAGCCCCTATTTATATGCCCCTAGCTAGCAGGTAACATTGCCCAGGAATGATCTGATCTAAGGGGTAATTACAGGTGCAGCTGGCACCTAGACATACAGTTACCAAGCAAGAACACGCTGCAATAAACAGAATGCACACTGTTAACATTTCAGAACATTTCAAAACCTGGGGAGCTCAGAACTAGGATTAACCCATTAAGTGCATTAACCACACAGGCACAGTATCTTATTTTTAGTCCCTACGGTATAGCCCCAGTGTACCTCTTGATTTTTATTTATTTATTTATTTAAAAGTTGGTAACCAGGAAAGGCACACTGAGCTGGGGATTGTTTCCAGGTGCAACCTTGGGAAATGGGGTACAGGAGAATAAATAACAATCACATCATATAAGCACGTGTATTATTACGTGGGTCCTAGTAACCTATTTGGAAACCCATTTACAACTATATTTTGTGTTTTTCTCCCATTATCCCCGTTTCTGTGTAACAGTGAAGGAGGTGTGTACTCCCATTGGGGCTGCACCCTTTCCATGAGTGGGAGGCCTGCAGTGAGTGTCTGTCATTGCAGATGACATTATTGCTAGTCCATGATTGGTTGGAGAGCATGAATGTAAGGCAGCGTGCACTCTCCTTCGCCCTGTGTACAAACATATCCTCTGTAACAACATGCTTACCACTCCCTTCCCCCTGAATTCAAACCCCTTATAATGCAACATGCTCAGCGCTCCCCTCCCCCGACTCAAACTCCTCATCTCTACAGAGTGCTCATCACACCACCTTTCTACAACACGTTCACAGCTCCCTTCCCCAGATTTAAACACCTGCTCTCTGCAACATGCTTGCCTCTCCCTTCCCTCCCCCGGGATTCAAATACCTCCCCTCTACAGCATGCTCACAGCTTCCCTCCCACTGGCTCCAGACACCACCTCTCTGCAACCTGCTCACCACTTCCCTCCACCCAGATTCGAACTCCTCATCTCTGGAACGTACTTGTATCGGGTGCAATCTAAGGAGTGCAGTGCTAGCACAGAAGAGCAGAAAACTATTTAACCTTACTACAATCATGGTCACCCATCACCCGTGCAGGAAAACAGAACACAAAATGAGGCTAACACCCAGAATGCAATAAATAACTGTAGATATTTATTTAGAGATATGGAACAAAGGTAAGACTAAGGAAATACTTTTAGAAGAACACTCTACCAAGGGTAAATTACTCTAAACATTGGTTGTGGAAAAGTGCTATATAAATAAAGATTTTACTTTTACTTGCTTACTAAAAGTATTCTTATAAATCTAAGCAATATTTCTATAACTTATTCGAAACATAGAAGTTGTCGGCAGATGGGGACCATACGATCCATCAAGTCTGCCCTTGGCTTCCTACCCCTCTACTTAGCCACCTGCTTGTGAATCCCACAGTGTCTGTCCCATGCTCGCTTGAATTCTCCCACTGTCTTGGCTCCCACCACCCCCCCTCCGGCAGGCTATTCCATGGTTCCACAACACGCTCTGTGAAGAAGAATTTCCTCGTATTGCTTCTGAACTTTCCTCCCTTAAGTCGAAGGTTGTGCCCCTCTAGTCCTGCTGTAATCCTTTACCTGAAAGAAGTTCTGCACGTGCACCCTGTTGTTGCCTTTAAGGTATTTGAATGTTTCTATCTTGTCCCCACAGTGCCTTCGTTGTTCTAGGAAGTATAATTTGAGGTCATCCAGTCTTGCCTTATATGGTTTCTGATGTAAGCCCTGCACCATCTTTGTTGCTCTTCTCTGTACCGTCTCCAGCCTATCTATGCCCTTCCTGAGGTGTGGCCTCCAGAATTGGACATAGTACTCCAGGTGAGGCCTGACCAGGGACCGATACAGGGGCATGATTACTTCATGCCTTCTGCTCATGATGCCCCTCCCTATGCATCCCAGGATACCACTAGCCTTTATTGCTGCCTTTTCACATTGTCTACTGATCTTGAGGTCATCTGATATGATCACCCCTAGGTCTCGCTCCTGCCTGGTAGCCACCAGCTGCTCCTCTCCCATTTGCATTTCTTATCACTTTCACTATCTCTTTTAGTTTCCGTTTATATTCTGTTTTGTCTGCCTCATTCCCTGACTCTTTGTACTTTCTGAAAGCTATGTGCTTTTCTCTCGCCATGGTTGCCACTTCCTTGTAAAACCATAGTGGGTTTTTCCTCCTTTTGTTCTTACTAACCTGACAGGCACACTGTGATGTGACCATGGTTATTGCATCCTTCAACCTTTTCCAATATTCCTCAACGCTCCCTTCTGTCGAGTTACTAAGGTTGTCTCTTAGGCAGGCCTTCATGTTTGTGAAGTCTGCCCTCCTGAAGTCAAGGACCTTCAGTTTGGAGTGTGTGGAGTCTAAAGTCCTTTTTACTCTGAACCATACCATGTTATGATCACTGTTGCCCAGGTGGTTCCCTACTTCAACACCCATAACCCTAACCCGTAACCCTATCGCTGTTTGTGAATATTAGATCTAGAACCACGTTATCCTGTGGGCGATATCACTAGTTGACTTAGGCCTGCTTCCTGTAGTGTGGCTAGTAATTCCCTGCTTTTCTGTGGTGCCGCTGTGTGGGTATTCCAGTCTATGTCCGGCAGATTGAAATCCCCCACCAGCACCATGTCCCCTTTGCCTGACATCTGGAGGATGGCTTCCAGGATTTCCTTATCCCTGTCTTCCTCCTGATTTGGGGGTCTGTAGATTATTTCTACCCGAATGGGTTTCCAGCTTCCAGACCCTATTGTGATCCATAGATCCTCTGTTTCCCCTAGTGCCTGCTGTATTTCTGTAGCACTGATGGTATCCTTAACATAAATAGTGACCCCCTCCCTCTTTCCCAGTCCTGTCTCTCCTAAACAAGTTGTACCCCAGGATAGTCACCTTCCAACCATGATTATTTGTGAACCATGTTTTGATCACGGCCACCCAGTCTAGTCCTGCCTCAGCTATTGTGGCAGTGAGGTCAGTAATCTTTTTAGCCAGACTGCATGCATTGAGGCACAGTGCTGACCACTCTTGCTGTGTCGCTTTGTTTGTCATGCTTTCCTTGATTTTATTGTTCATCCCTTTTATAGTTTTCCCTGTTTATGGTTCCTCCCTTTCCATTGTGATCATCAACGCCAGAGCCAGAAAGGGTTTTATGTTCCCGGCTATCTGCTTTTGCTATCCTGGAGTGTGTAGATTTGGTGCTAGCTGGTGGGGGAGAGACAGAAGGCTCTATGTGTGCTTCTCCTAGAGCTACTGTCATCTCCCCTCCCGCTAGTTTAAATGTCCTACGTGGACGTCAGATTTCTGTCCCAGTGCTCTGACTCCCTCTTTAGTCAGGTGGAGGCCATCGAAAATTTGAAGAACTCCCTTTCCCAAAAGTTGCCCTAGTTTCCGATGGAGTGATGCCCGTTTGTGTGGCACCAGTCCTTGAGCCATGCGTTGAGCTCACTTATCTCTTTCTCTCTGATTTTCTGCCTGTTCTTTCCCTTTTCCCAAAAAGGCAGAAATTCAGAGAATGCAGTACTGGATAAAAATGAAATCAATTTCTCGCCGAGCTGCGCAGTTTGCTTCTTAACCTCCGCGACCGACCTGCTAGCAAGGTCATTGGTCCCTAGCTGGACCAGGATGTTTGAGCCCTCTTCTTCGTTTTTAACTGTGTTGACTATTCCGTCAGTGTCCTTCCAAGCGGATGCTCCTGGGAGACATCTGATATGTACATCTGCACATTTGTTTTGCCTCAGGTGGGGGCCCACACTGCGAATCATGGAGTCCACTATGATTATGATTTTTTTCCTGTTGAGGCTTTCTTTATGATGTTGTTTTGCTATCCAGTTGCATTTGGCATTCCTTTGGCCCGAGACATCCTCCGTCGTTACAGATGGTATGGACACAAGAGGTGTGTACCTGTTTGCTGTGTTTAAAGTGCTTTGTTGGTTTGGGAGAGTTGCCCGAGCTCTGCCCCCTTTTCCTGCAACCAGTTGCCATCCTCCAGGCCTGGTCGTTCTCTGGGGGAGAGGTGTGCTGATTGGTGTCGGCGATGTGGAGGTGCAGTCCTAAAAGAAGTGTTTCCCTGTAGATGGTTACGCAGGATGCTGATCTCTCCCCATGCCTCCTGCAGCTGAGCATTGAGGTGACATATCTCTGAGCATATGGAACAGCGGCCCTGCCTTCGGGTGACGTGACCAATGAAGAGTGTCTCGCAGTGTTGGCAACAAATGATATTCATGTGTGTGCCAGTGGACGGAAAGAAAAAATTACTCACCATAGTAATGTTGTTTATTCTAATGGAGTCTTGCTGTATTCTGACTGTTGCAGTGATATACAACCTTTGAACTGCCCCGGAAAGGAAAGAGTTAACTTTCCATGCAAGGCATGGAACGCTGAGCTCGAGCTCGGTTGAGACTCAATGTAGGCGTTGTGTTAAGTTACTTAGTTATAAGTTACTAAAAATGAGACAAACGGAGATGAGACTGATGGTGGAAGAATTTTAATGATTACAATAATAATCACAGTGAGAGGTTACGAATGGTACATTCTTCAAAATAACAGGATGTACAGGCTTGCTTATATAGTGAAAGACAGCATAATAATTTTCTATGGTTCTCTATGATTGGTTTAAAACAAGCACAAACATCAACTTATAAGGTAATACTTTTTCTTTGGTATGTGTATGAGCCCATCCTTGGTCAGCACAAGTATAGATGGTGTACATTCTATTACCATATATGGCTAGTAACAGCTGTCACCACCAGTAACCAAAGTTCAGGGAGAAGAAATAGGTTTGGACTTAGGAATGTGCATACAAGCATTTCGGCCTGTCCATATAAGGACAAACACTAGAGATAGTCAAGAGGGGAATTTGGACACTATCCTGTATTCCTGCTTGCAGTCACGTAGGCCAAAAGTTTGCTATTACTTACATCTACAATGTTAGAAGGCACTTTAATATTTCAACTGTGGCTCAGTTTCTCTATGGCTTTATAGGCTTTATATGGCCCAACTTTATAGACCAGCATTTTTTACACAGGCACATTATGTTTTAGACCAAAATAAGGTTAGGATGCAATATAGGGACAAACTCCTTTATCCCTTATTACACTCTGTCTGTTGTTGTTTGTACCCAAACCGACAGATCTTTACGAGCTAAACTCACTGGACATCCTGTGTGGAAACTGTAAACTTACACTAGCCAACTGGCAACTAAATCTAATAAAAAGTTTTTTAGGTTCCAAGGCAAAGACTCAAGTCAGGAAACCCAAAAAACAAAACACAACACATACCCAAAATTAAAAGAGTGGGAGGCACCTCTAGGGTGCCAACACTGTTCCTGCCCACCCACATCCCAAAACCCAGGTTCTGAGAGGGGAGGCAGGGGAGGAGGTCAGAATACAGTAAGACTCCATTAGAAGAAACAACATTACTATGATGAGTAATTTTTTCTTCAAACAACATGAAGTCTTGCTGTATTCTGACTGTTGCAGACTACCAAGCAGTACCTCCATGGAGGAGGGACAGAACCTACTTTGGGAATAGGCTGTGGAGCACAGCTGTGTCAAACTGAGCATCACTTCTAGCCTGGATATCCAGAGAGTAATGCTTGGTGAAAGTATGTACTGTTTTGCAGGTGGCTGCTTGACAAATCTCTAAGGTAGGAATATCCCTGGCAGCAGCCAGGGAAGCAGCTGTACCTCTGGTAGAGTGAGCCCTCAGGCCTGAGGGTGGGATTCTACCTAATTTTTCATAGCAGAATTGTATACAAGAGACAATCCACCTGGCAATAGATCTGTTAGTGGCAGGTTTTCCCTTACCAACCTCACCATAAGTGAGGAACAGTTGGGGGGAGTCAAACCTGTGACCCTTGGTGCGCTCTATGTAGTAGCTAACGGCCCTTTTCACATCCAAGCTGTGCAACCTCCTCTCCCCAGAGGAAGAATGGTCAGTGAAGAAAACAGGAAGAGACAGACTGGTTAAGGTGGAAATTCAAAACCACCTTAGGTAAAAACTTTCTGTTAGTCCTGAGGACCACCTTATCTCTGTGGAAAGAGATAAAATCAGGCTCCACTGACAGGGCCTGTAACTCACTTATGCGTCTGGCAGAAGTGATGGCTACCAAGAACACAGTTTTCCAGGTCAAGTACTTAAGCTCTGCTGAGGACAAAGGCTCAAAGGGTTGCTATAAGCTGAGCAATGCAAACATTAAGGTCCCAAGCAGGGCAGGGTCCTGAAGGAGGATTGGTATGCAGCAATCCTTGAAAAATTTACAGAATACAGGATGAGCTGAAAGGGAAGAGTGCTTGCCTGCTGACAGGAAGGCAGAGACAGCTGCCAGATGCACTCTTAGTGTAGCTGGTCTGAGTCCCAAGCTATTGAGATGAACCATATAGTCAAGGACTGTGGGCAAGCCAGCAGACTCTGGAGAAATATGCTTCCCAGAGCACCATATAGTAAATCTTTTCCACTTGGAGTTGTAGGTCTTTCTGGTGGAAGGCTTTCGAGAAGCCTTTAAAATATCCAGAACACCTTGAGAGAGGTGCAAATCAGCAAACTCTAACTCTTCAAGAGCCAGGCCTTGAGATTGAGAGATTTGAGATTCGGATACCAAACCCTCCCCTGAGAACATGTTAACAGGTTGTAATTCCTGGGAAGAGACAGGGGAAGGTGGACTGCTAAGGACAACAAGAGAGGGTACCAGGGCTGTCTGGCCCAGTCTGGAGCAATCAGAATCACTTTGCAGGGTTGAGACCTGATTTTGACTAGCACCTTGAACAGGAGAGGAAGGGGGAAGCATACATGAACTTCCCTTCCCAATTTAGAACTAGGGCATCCAGGGGGACTGAGCCCAACACTGGGGGCCTGCGGCAAAAAAGAGGAAGTTGGTGATTGTCTGGGGCTGCAAGAAGATCTATCTGTGGAGTGCCCCATCTGGAGAAGATCACTTTCAAAATCAGGGGATCGAGGGACCATTCATGATGGCCCTGGGAAATTCTGCTGAGAGCATCTGCCAGGACATTGTCCTTCCCTGGGAGGTGCACTGCTATCAGAGAGGTATTCAGGGAATAGGCCAGAGACCACAACTTCATTGCCTCTGTGCACAAGGCCGTGGACTGAGTGCCCCCCTGCTTGTTGATGTACCACATTGTGGTGGTATTGTCTGTCCTGATCTGAACTACTTTGTTCTGAACAGACTTGGAAAAAACTTGCAGTGCCAGAAACACTGCTCTGAGTTCCAAGAGATTGATGTGAAGCAGAGATTCTTGAGGTGACCACAACCCTTGGGTGGTTAGATCCCCCAGGTGGGCTCCCCAGCCCAAGAGGGAGGCATCTGTGGTAAGGATTAGAGAATGAGATTGAGTGATGAAGGGGACTCCTTGTCTTAGATTGTCCTGATCCTGCCACCACTGCAAGGCCTGGATCAGGGTTCGAGTCACTGGGATTAGCTTGGTCAAAGAATCCTTTCTCTGGGACCAGAAGGCTCCTAAGTGGAACTGAATGTCCCTCATTTGAAATCTTGCTCCCTGGACCACTGCTTTAGAGGCAGCCATGTGGCCCAGGAGCTGCAGAAAATGCCTTGCTGGTCGAGACACCTGGAGTGTGAAAGAAGAGGCCAGTGTAACAAGGGTCCTTGCCCTGTCCAGGGGAAGGAAGGCTCTTGCCTTTATTGTATCCAACCCTGACTCTATGAAGGTGAGGAGCTGCACTGGCTGCAAAACTGACTTTGAAAGATTCAGAAGGAATCCTAGAGAAGTGAGCAGTTGCTGAGTTATCTGTAGGTGTGACTTGACTTGGTCTGGAGACTGACCTACTATGAGCCAGTCGTCCAGGTATGGAAAGATGGAGATCTTTTTTCTCCTTAGGAAAGCAACCACTACTGCCAGGCATTTTGTGAACACCCTTGGAGCTGAAGTTAGGCCAAAAGGCATTGCTCTGAATTGATAGTGGCCTGAGGGCAGCTTGAACCTGAGGTACTTTTTTTTTTTTATTTAGTTGTTTAACCAGGTATAGCACATTAAGCAGGAAGCTTTTTTACAGGAGCGACCTGGGAGCACAAGGAGGTTAAGTGACTTGCTCAGGGCCACACAGTATGCAAGTGGAAGCTGTGGGATTCAAACCCAGGTCTGGTCTGCTGGATGTCACCGGATTTGCAGCTCAGAGCCTTAGACCACTGCGCTATACTGCATCCTTTCTGTAGGAGCTTCTGATGAGAATGTGGAAATAGGCATCCTTGAGGTCCAGGGAAACTAGCCAGTCCCCTGGCCTTAGAGAGGGTAGAATTATTCCCAGAGTCACCATTCTGAACTTTGGCTTTAAAAGGTGCTTGTTTAAATATCTGAGATCCAGGATGGGCCGCCATTCTCCTGTCTTTTGGGGAGTTAGGAAGTACCTGGAGTACAATCCTTTTCCCTTGTGTGGGGTGGAACCTTTCTATGGCTGTCAGAGCCAAGAGGAAAAGACCTCTGCCTCTAGGGCAAGGGCCTCTGAAGGATTTGCAGGTGGAAAGGATCTGGTTCTCATCTTGGGAAATTTTTGAAGCTGAGAACCAGTCCCTGGCTTACTACTTCCAGGACCTATTTGTCTGATGTTAAAGACATCCAGTCCTGGACAAAGTAAGCCAGCCTGCCCCTACTGGTGGTGGAGAATCGGCCTGGGCAAACCCATCAGGGTGCCTGTTTGGCAGGGGCTTTAGGCTGAGGGGTGGTAGCAGGCCTGCTTGTACCCCGTCTGCTTCTCCCTCTGAAGAACCCCCTCTGGGCAAAGGCAGAAGAGGAGGCCTGGGCTTGGTAGAAAGGCCTATGAAAAGGCCTGCCCCTGCCCCTGGAATTCTGCCTCTGGGGAGTGGCTTGCCTTTCTTTGGCCTGAGCACTCTATAGGTGATCCTGTATTCATCCATTTTCTTCATGTAGTTCTCTGTTTGCTCCCCAAACAGAGAATTACCCACAACAGGAAAATCCATGGCCTTAGTCTGGGTATCCTGAGACAGGCTAGTACATCTGAGCCAAGCCATCCTACAAAGGGCCACAGATGTAGCCATGACTCAAGATGAAACATCATTGGAGTCCACTGCAGCATGAAATTGCACCTTGGATGCCTCAGTACCATCTGCAGCCACCTGCTCCAGCTCCTTGGCAAGCTGGCCAGGGACCTGTTTAGCTAAAGCCATTACAGTGTCTCATCTAGACTTCTGGTATCTAGCCGTATAGGCCATATAATTAGCCTGCCTGAGTCCCAAAGATGCTGCCATGTATTGTTTCTTTGCCATGGCATCAATCCTCCTGGAGTCCTTATCTGGGGGGTGTAATGCCAAGGGAATATTTGCCTTATCACAGGCAGCAGCCTGCACTACCCCAACATGGCTGCATTGCTGGGAAAGGACTCCGTATCTGGGCCTGAAAGAGTATACCTCTTGTCCATTCTCTTGTCCACAGGAGGTATAGAATTAGGAGTCTTTAAAATTTTTGTTGTCTGTTTCCCAAAATACTTATGAAGGGGAATAGACATCCTCCTGGACTCTAGGATATCCATCATCTCAACATAATCAGGCTCCTCCTAATCCTCTACAGCTTCTTCCATAGGAAGCTGAAGAGTTTCAGCCACTTTTTTGTAAAACATAAAATGGGAAGGGGACTCAGAAAGCCTAGGAGGAGAAACCCCTGAAGGTTTGTCTGGGGAGATGTCCGGTTCAATGGGCACATCCAGACTTTCATAATCACCATCAATATCCTCATACTCTCCTTCCTCCTCCTCCAATTCATAAAAATCCTCTAAATTATAATCCAGAACTGGGGGAACCGACCGAACCGAGCCCCTAACCGATGGTGCCGGTTCGGTCGGAACCGGGGTTAGCGATTGAACAATCCTTATCGCTTTGGCTATTTCATCAGTGGTCGGAGAAAGAACTTGTGGATCCGAACCAGCTGACTTATCCCTTCTTTTTCTTTTAACTGGAACCGACTCCTGAGAGTGAGTTCTCCTTTAACCGAAGAAGTTTCGCCCCTGGTCAGAAGGCATATTCTTCTGGTTCGGGGAACTGAACCGGCTGGCCATCCGGTCAGCGGACTTTTGGCCTCCCTTTCTCTCAGCCTACCTACTCTCTTTTCCAGGGTAGCTGAGGGAACATTTTTGCAAATCTGGCAGTCTGAATTGAGGTGGTCAAACCCCAGACAATAAACACAGGTGGTGTGGGGGTCAGCCTTAGCAAAGGCTTCCCCACACACACTACAGTGTTGAAACTCAGTGGGCCGGGTTTTTCTCTTGGGTTTCTCAGACATGGCCAGTCCTAACCAAACTTACCCTTTTTTCGGCAATCCGCCAGGCAAGACACCCTTATCGGTTCCTGACCGTGTTACGGGTCGTGGAAAAAACCGTAATGAAATCCGTTTTTTAGAACCAATAAGGACCAGTTACCACACTCTAAAAGTAGAAAAAAACTTTTTAAACAACCCTGATCGGTTCAAACCGAACCGATTCAACGTTTACAAGTTCCACACAGAAGCAAACAATAATAAACCTATCTAGTACTCACGGTACCACATACAGAGACTGAACCAACAGGTTAGATGGAATAAATTCGGTTGAAACCGAGAAAAAACGACACTTTAATCGACTAAATTGAACCGAGCAAAGGAGAAATCTCCGGAGCGACTGTTCAGTGAGGCGGAGTAAAGAATCTGATGGTTTGGGTTCAAACAACAACAGACAGAGTCGCAACCAAGCTCGAGCTCAGCATTCCATGCCTTGCATGGAAAGTTAACTCTTTCCTCTCTGGGGCAGTTCAAAGGTTGGATATCACTGCAATAGTCAGAATACAGCAAGACTTCATGTTGTTTGAAGAAAAGAGTACATAATTATAAAGATTTAGAGGAAGACAATCTGTTCCAGGCGGACAAAAGAGAAATAGGCTTTTTTTTTGTCTTCTAGTCACCTAGGAAGTGGGCAGTGACATGCAGAATCTATATAGGAAGAGGACCCGGGGGATGGGATTAGGGGGTAGGGTGGGAGGACAGAACCTTTGCTACTCCTTCCTGCTGAAGAAAAACAATCAGTTTGTTAAGATCTACCACTTAGTAGCACAACTAGTGACTGGTGGAGAGAAGGTCTCTTTCCCAGTCGGTGAAGATTAGTGAAGCTCAGTAGACAGTAAGGCTAGGGGATAGACCACACTTGGTGTATGCCTCCTAAGGTTGCCCTTTGTGTCTGAGCTGTTGCTTCTGGTTGTTTCTGTCTGAGAGCTTTATGTTAGCCGACCACTCTTGCAGTGGTGCGTGCAGCAGACAGTAAGGCTAGGGGCTGGACCGCTTTTGGGGTATGCCTCCTAGGGGTGCCCTTTGTGTCTGAGCTTTTGCTTCCAGCTGAGAGCTTTCTATTAGTCGACCACTATTTCAGTAGTGGTACAGCAGTACAAATGCTGATTTGCTTGCAGCAGCTAGGAATTCTGGGTAAGTGTCCCAACTGCTTCTTATGCTGAGAGAGCAGCCACTGGCTGGGTCTGAGCAGAGCGATCAAGGAGAGAAATCACCTCAGCGGAGATAGGAGCCTGGACTGTGCACTCCAAGGGGAATTCTGCCAGGTAGAGCTGCTGTCAAGGAATCCCTGCTTCTGCACCTGTCAGAGCCTGTCTTCCCTCCATGATTGGTCCCTCTCCCAGTCTGTGAAGATCAGCGAAACTCAGCAGACAGTAAAGCTAGGGGCTGGACCACACTTGGCGTATGCCTCCTAGGGTTGCCCTTTGTGTCTGAGCTGTTATTGTAAGCCACCCCTCTCGGGGAGGCTTACTAAAGTAACTGTCTCTCCCTCTGGCTATTCCGGTTGTATGGGTGGCCTGGGTCTGCCCTTGGGGGCATTTCTTTATGCCCTTGCTCTTTAAAATGGGCCCTTTGGGAGTGGTTTTGGGAGAGGCCGGCAGGTTTTTTGGCTACAGCAAGTGGGTGGGGGTCTTGAACCTCCCCCAGCCCGGGAGATGGGTCATCCTGTTTTGGCATTGGTTTTGCGGCTGGGTTCTTGGGGAGGAAGTTGTAGAAGCAATGTAACTGTGGGAGCAGGGTCCCCAGGTGTGTAGGGGTGGTCATGGGCCGGTGAAACAGAGGTAATCCCCACCTTGTACACCAAGGTGGAACTGTGGCCCTGGCTTCCAGTTTAGGAATGTTTGTCAGTGGGGCTGTTACAGCAGTGGCAGGGCTGTGACAGGGTTTCCTTGGTGGTGGCAGTACTGAGGAAGCCGTTACCCAGTGTGGCACACTGCCAGAGTAAGTACTGATGGCCTGCAAGGATCTCGTGTTATTGGACCTGCCGTGCCCGTGTCTGGGGCAGGTTCCAATCTAGGCCCAAATGTGCAGGATGGTGGAACTGTAAGGAGGGAGCCGAGTCGTTTGCTGCTATTTATTGCTGCAACTTTTCCTAGAAAGGTGGTTTGGTATGTGTTTTGAACTTCAGCAAGGTGTCAGGTCAGCCGTGGTTTAATTTTCCCATTTTGGGGTATCCCAGGAGGAGTATGTCACTCCCCCAATGTGTGAGCAGGCACCAGTACCATTTATCACTCTGACCTTGTTCCAGCTCTAGGTACCTGAGTGGAGCCTGAGCCCAGCCAAATTCAGCCTTTGGTACCTACAACCTTGTGTTGCATGCAATTTCTGCTTCTGTGGCTATTTGACTTGTCTAACCCTCTGCTCCATGGAGCTGTGCACTTTATATATTGATTTTAATGCTTAATTAAATTTGTCTTATTATTTTCACTCTGGTGTGCTGAGGCTGTTTCTGCTGCTTAACTATGCTGCTCCTTTTAAAGAAAAAATAGCATATGTCCATCCGGTCCTGGCCTTGAAGCACTCCAGCCTGCCTCTGGTTTTCCAGTGGACCAAGAAGAGCCATTTTCCCCCCTGCTGCATGAGTTCCTGCAGGTGAGGTAAGACCATCGTATTCAGTTAAAAGGCTGTGTTTCCTGGGAGGTTTCTGATTTGGGCCCCCTCCCCATTTTTCCCATCAGGATCCCTATGTAACCTTCCCCCCAACAAATGGGGGTTCCCAAAAGACTTCCTTGGGTGCCTAGGTGCCCATTGCCAGGCTTTTTTTTTTTTATAGAAATATGTAAATTCAATTCATTCATATACAAAAAATGCCATATTTCCATACATATTAAAGTCCAATGCCTTACACCCAATGAACAGTTCGTCTCTGGCTCAAAGTATCAAGTCATAATAGGAATATCCTAACTTTTTACCATTAATCTAAAATATAAACCGGGGGAACAATACGGGTTATTTCATTCCAATTGATATACATTTCTTCTATATTTCTATCAATTCTATTAATCTCTTCACATATTTTTTCCAGTCTCAAATTCTCTCTAAAATTGTATAACCATTCATTATAGTTCCAGTCTCCTACTTCTGCCCAATTCTATTTCTTCAAAATTTGTCTTTTAAGAGACTAGGGGCCAGATATTCAAAACTTTGCCTCGGGCCAAAATTAGCCCTGCCTGGCGGGCAAACTTAGCATGGACACAAAAGTCTGCTATATTCAAAAGAAATAGCCCGGGCAAACAGCTTGTGAAAATAGCATGCAAATGAAGCCAGGCAAATTGGGCTGGGAGTGCAGGGCAAACGTAACCTGGAATAAGACTGCTCTGAATATAGCAACCAGGAAGTGCAAACCACAACAGCAACACAGTGCACAGCAATGTGAAGGTAGGTAGTAATAATAATAATAATAATAAATTTTGTTTTTAAAGCGCCTTTCAGATTTTCAAGGCACTGTACAAAACACATAATATAGATCAAACATTATAATTCAGTCTAAAACACAGATAAAACTACAGTTTCATCAACAATTTGAACACAATCAGTACTGTAAGAAAGCAATTTGATAGAGATGAGTTTTTAAGCCCCTCTTAAATTCCTCCACGGAGGTGCACTGCCGTAACCGACTGGGTAGAGAATTCCAAAGAGTGGGAGCAGCATAAGAAAAGGCTGTGCAACTAGAAGAATTTAGACTCACTCTTGGAATCTCTAGCAACCCCTCATCGGCCGAGTGGGAGCGATCGGTCAGGACAGTAGAGGACTAGAAGATCTTTCAGATAGGCTGGACCCTGGTCATGTAGGGCTTTGAAAGTCAATAAACAGACTTTAAAGGTGATCCGCCACCGAACAGGAAGCCAGTGCAGTTTGCGCAGCACCGGGGTAATATGACAAGACCTGCTTGTCCCAGTCAAAACCCGGGCTGCCGCGTTCTGCACTAGCTGAAGGCGGCGGATTGCAACCCCAGAAAGCCCAAAATACAGGGAGTTGCAGTAGTCCAAATGTGAAGGCATGAAGGCGTGGACCAGCGTAGGTAACGTGTCAGACAGAACAAGTTGCTTCACTCTAGCGATATTCCTAAGGTGGTAAAAGAAAGTCTTGACGACTGCTGACATCTGTGACTGTAGTGTCAGCCTGTCATCCAAGATAACCCCTAGGTAGAGGTGAACTATGTGGCCAGTGTGTGTGCCAGCAAATGCGTGGACCCAGTACAGCTGCAGGCAGCAGCGCATGTGAAAGTACAGTGTGCAAAACTGTATAATATTCCCCGAACTGTTTGTGCGGTGCTAACACGTTTGCACGGGTTTAGAGCAGAGCTAAACCGTTTGCCCAGTGCTAAACTTTGCCATATTCAAAAGTGACATGCAAATGAACCTACTTAGGTAGTCTCTGGGCAAACAGCCAGATTGGCATCTCATTATGCCCTGATTTGCATGCAGTTTGCCCAGCGTTACTGCAGGGTGCCACAGCTCCACCTGTAGGTCAGTCTGGAAGTACAGGGGCTGGCCGGGTCTGCCTGCAGCTCCATCTGTAGGTCAGTCTAGCAGTGCATGATGGTAGCTGCAGGCTACATGTGTACAGTACAGCATGACATAATGTGCCCAAGGGGACAACACAGCATAGGCACAGGTGGTGCTGCTGCATGCAACTGTCACACTGTAGGTCATGCTACAGTGCACTGCAGACACTACAGTAGCAAGGGGGCCAGTAGTGTGAGGGACACAGCAATGCCTATGGTGTGTAGGGCAGTGATGACCACTGCACTGTACACAATGACAGGCCCAACTTGCAGGTGTTTACTGACAGTGGACATTACTGTTATGCTGTTTGACCCATAGATACTGCACCTCTGGCATGGGATGCTCACCGTGACATATACATGGCTGGCTGTGTGTGCTGTGGTGTTCGTACAGCTGTGTGGTATGTGGCTGGGAGGCACATATGATCAGACAGACACACTGCTGTTGGGGTATTCCCAGTACTGTCCCAGCCTTGTGGCCACACCCGGTCTGTGGTGCAGCCTGGCCAACCGGACACCCTACCCTCAACACCCTCCATGCCCACAGTGCTGCATGTGTGTGCTGGCATCTGTTGGTGTCCACAGAAGGGTGGTCTGCAGGTGTGTGCTGTATGGCCACACTGCCATGGTATCCACTGGATGCCGGGTCACCACTTACTGTCTGGCATGGCTGGGACTGGTGGCAGATAATGGCATCTTTGTTATGCCATCAGTGAGACGCATGTTTCCTCTATGTCTGTTTTTTTCTGTGTGTCATACTTATTTGTTAGGGTCGCACAAAGCCACGCTAACGCCGCGCAAAGTCATGCAAAGCTGGTTTGCCCAGAGTTAAGACTACCTTTTCCTGGGTGGTAATTTGCACCATGCAAAGCATAGCGCTAAGTCGTGCAACACCGCTTTGCACAGTGCTATTCACTGAATATAGCATTGCACTGGCACTCACCTTGCATAAAATATACTTTTGCCCGGGGCTAATGCAGTTTGCATGCACTATTTGCCCTTTTGAATATAGCAGACCTGCGCTAATCCTGCACTAAACCTGCGCAAATGGTTTGAGTCCAGCACAAAGTTTTGAATACCTGGTCCATGGAAGCTAAAGCACATATTTTCCTTTCTTCATTAGACAAATTATAATCACCATATGCATTTAATATGTAGAATGTCATGGTACAGTCAGACCTGGACATTGTGGCCATCACTGAAACCTGGTGTAATGATAACCATGACTGGGAGATGGCCATACCTGGCTACAACATATTCAGAAGAGACAGAGCAGGCAGGAAGGGAGGAGGAGTGGCACTGTATGTGAAAAATGACATAAGGGCCACACAGATCCAGGAGGAACAAAATGGGAGAGAGATACTGTGGGTTAAGCTGGAAAGGAAAATGGGGCCAGCCATCCGCACAGGTGTGGTCTATAGACCACCAGCCCAGGAGGAAGAAACAGATAGGGAGCTGATGCTAGCCATCCAAAGGATGGCAGACAAGGGTGAGGTAGTACTGGTTGGAGACTTCAATATACCAGACGTGGACTGGAGCATCCCAGCAGCAGCATCAACTAGGAGCAGATTTATCCTGGACTCCCTTCAGGGTGCCTTCCTCAAGCAACTGGTCATGGAACCAACTCGGCAGAAGGCAATATTGGACCTTGTGCTCACAAACAGGGACAGTGTGATGGGGGTAACAGTGGGGGAGCACCTGGGTAACAGTGACCACCAGTCATTGTGGTTTGAAATCACAGAAAGAGCAGAACCAAACCACACAAAAACACGTATCCTGGATTTTAGGGGGGCAGACTTTGGGAAAATGGGGAGATACTTGAAAGAGGCATTAAGGGGAATGGGACAGGAATCAGGGGTTGAGGAACAGTGGGCAGTATTTAAAATGGGGATTATAAGAACAACAGAATTATGCATTAAGCAGGTTAGCAAGAGGAAAAGGAAGAGGAGACCATTATGGTTTTCCAAAGAGGTAGCAAAGAAAGTGAAAGCCAAAAAGATTGCATTCAGGCAATACAAAAAGACACAGGCAGAAGGGGATAGGGAGAAGTACCAGGAGAAACAAAGGGAGGCAGGGAAGTCAGTAAGGGAAGCCAAAGCTCAGACAGAAGAACACATTGCAAAATCAGTGGGTAGAGGGGACAAAACCTTTACAGGTACATAAGTGAAAAAAGAAAGACAAAGGAAGGGATAGTGAGACTGAAGGGGAGGATGGGAGCGCGTGGAGGATGACAACAATAAAGCTGACATATTGAACAGGTATTTCTGCTCAGTCTTTACTAAGGAAGAGGGGTAATGGGTCTGAAGGAGTACAAGGGTGAGAATGGTGCAGAAATGGACACAAGTCCCTTTACATGAGAAAGGGTCCTGAAGGAACTGGAAGTAATAATAGCTGATAAAGCAATGGGGCCAGATGGGGTGTACCCCAGGGTCCTTAAAGAACTAAGAGAGGTGGTGGCTGAACCTCTGGCTATCCTGTTCAGCCAATCACTGGAAACAGGGGAGGTACCCAAAGACTGGAGGACAGCAGATGTAGTCCCCTTATACAAAAGTGGGAACAAAGAGGAAGCAGGGAACTACAGACCAGTCAGCCTCACCTCGGTAGTGGGAAAGATCATGGAAGCACTACTGAAGGAGAGATTGGTGGAACATCTGGTTGTCAATGGACTACAGGACCCAAGGCAGCATGGTTTCACCAGGGGGAGGTCATGTCAGACCAACCTCATTGAATTTTTTGACTGGGTGACTAGGGAGGTGGATCAGGGGAGGGCAGTGGACATGGCCTATCTGGACTTCAGCAAGGCCTTTGACACTGTGCCACATAGAAGACTATTACACAAACTGGGGAATATGGGTGTGGGCAGGACAGTAGTGTGGTGGGTAGGTAACTGGCTGGGTGGCAGGACACAGAGGGTGGTGGTAAATGGCTGTCACTCCACAGAGGGAAGAGTAACCAGTGGGTACCACAGGGATCAGTGCTGGGACCGGTCCTATTCAACATCTTCATCAGTGACATTGCACAGGATCTAGAAGGCAGAATTTCACTGTTCGCTGATGACACAAAGCTCTGTAACAGAGAGTAGACACACCAGAGGGTGTAGACAGAATTAGAAGGACCTGCAGAAACTTGAAGAATGGTCAAGGGTTTGGCAGTTGAAATTCAATGCAAAAGATGCAAGATAATGCATATGGGGCACAAAAACCCTGGCACAATATATCAGTTGGGGGTGAGGATATAGCATGCACCAAGCAGGAAGGGATCTTGGGGTTGTCATCTCTGATGACCTCAAGGTAGGGAAACAGTGTGACAAGGCATCAGGTAAAGCAAAATAGGATGCTGGGATGTATAGGCAGGGGCATCACCAGCAGGGAAAAGGGAGGTCATAATTCCGCTATACAAGACACTAGTGAGGCCCCACCTGGAGTACAGTGTACAGTTCTGGAGACCATACCTACGTAAGGACATAGACAGGGTAGAGAAGGTTCAGAGGAGGGCAACAAAGATGGTGCATGGGTTGCATCACAAGTCCTATGAAGACAGGTTGAAGGAACTGAACATGTACTCCCTGGAGGAGAGGAGGAGAGAGGGATATGAAGAGACATACAAGTATCTTACAGGGAGGAACAGGGTGCAGGAAAACACTATTTTTAAGCGAAAAAGATGTTTCAGGACTAGAGGCATGGGATGAAGTTGGAGGAGGACGATTCAGAGGAAACATGAGAAAGAATTTCTTCACAGAACGGTGGTGGACAAGTGGAACACCCTGCCAGAGGAAGTGGTGGGGGCTGAAACAATCAGGATTTAAGAATGCATAGGATAGACATAAAGGAATTCTAGAGGGCAGGGGTAAGGGGAAACAGACTTCTAGGAAAACAAACTGAACTTACAAGCTCAAATGGGCAGACTAGGTGGGCCATAGGCCCTTATCTGCCGACACTGTCTATGTATCTATGTAGAATCCCGGTATAAAAGGAATAGTCTTCTTTAAGATTTTCTCCAACTCAATATGTAGTAACTTCCATCAGTTTAATATTTTTGGACAATACCATAACATATGTCCATGATTACCAATGCCTCTGCAAAGATGCCAGCAAAATTTACCCTTTCTCCCTTGGATAGAGCCCATTATATAGGGGGTAAAATAAGCTCTTTCCACAATTTTAAACTGAATACTTTTGTTTTTAGCATATATATAAAGTTTATTAGCATCTAGTCTAATTTTAAAATTTTTTGAGGTGAAACTATCTGATCCAGTTCTTGCTCCCATTTATCCTGAGTTAGTTTTATTTTATTAATAATTATACCATTATCTATATCAAAAAGAGAGTAATATACTTGTGCAATGATACCGAATGTTGTGTTTAAACCACTATTTAAATATATGTTAGAATTACAAGGTAATAAATTCTTACCTATTTTCCTTTCCAAGACTTTCAATTTGTTTTTCAAGGCAATGTATAACCACCAACTGTATTTTAATTTGTTTATAAGAGGGAGTTCTTTAAATTTATCAAAATAAATAAATTCTGAGTTATGTTATAAATCTAACCAATTAGTAATTTTCTGTTCCAATAACGCTTCTCTCCAAATTTGTTTTAAATCTAACATCTCATCATACAAAATGGAACTTTGAATCCAGTAGTTCTTAGCCCTATATTTCTTAACCCATACTTTATATGCTTGTGCTACCCCTCTAATAATGGGGTCTATCATAGTCCCCAAAAAGGCTTTATAATTACCCATAATATCTTGTATACACAAGGTAGGGGGCTACCTTACTCAAATATTCTTGAATATGTGATATGTATTTACCTTTATGGTCAATCTGGTATAAGGACTTATCACTCCAAATATAGGCAACTTTAATCCTTGCGGCAACATAAATATAAGAAAGGATCCAGGCATCCCATACAGTTTTTTTTTCTTAGTATAGTTCATTTGGACCAAGCAATTCTCGATGAAGCACCCCGCCACAAAAAATTTCACCAACATTTGTTTTATCTTAGAAAACCACTGTTCAGGGATTTCTCCTTGGAGAGACTGAAACAAAAATATCAAATGGGGCATTACTGCCATTTTCACAGTTTTGATTTTCCCCACAATGAAAAAGCAGTATTTTCCCATCCTTCTAATAATTCCTTAATTTTAGTATAAGTGTTATTAATTTTAATCTTAATCATATCATCTATACTATTAGTTAGGATTATGCCTAAATATCTCATATTACTTACAATATTAACAGGAAACAAGGCAGGTTTTGTCTCTGGACTTGATGTAATGGGCAGGACTAAGGATTTGTTTTGATTCAGTTCATACCCAGAAAAGGACACATACCTGTATATTTCTTGTAACACTATTGGCCATGAAACTGAAGGATTTGTAAGGATCACCAGCATGTCATCAGCATAAACATTCATTTTAATTGTGCCTTTTTGTGTATATATACCCCTAATCGTGATGTTATTATGACTATAGTTAAGTAAAGGTTCTAAACATAATATAAATACCAAAGGGGATAGGTGGCATCCCTGCCTCACTCCATTTGTTATTTTAATGGGATCAGAAAGAAAGGTGTTCATTTTTAATTTAGCGGTAGTCTGAGCATACATCTTGCTCAGTAATTGTAAAATAATCTCTGGAAGGCCCCATTTTTCTAAAGTACAAAACATAAACTCTCTTGATATTAAATCAAACGCTTTAGTTGCATCTAAAGCAATCATAACGTTTTCTGCTTCCTTATCTACTATTTTATTTTTTGTGTTCATTGAAATTAAAGTTTGTATTTGTTTTAACCCCTGAAAAATGTTTCTGCCTTTTATGAATCCCATTTGTTCTTCTTCTATGACATTCACTACTTGTTCCTGTAAACGGTTGACTATTAATTTCATGATGATTTTATAGTCCAAATTTAATAGATATATTGGACGGTAATTTGCAACTTGTTTAGGATCCTTATTTTCTTTTTAAAGTAAACTAATAATTCACTCATTCAGAGTATTCAGCATCTTGTCTGTTTTAATTACTTCTTCAATGAGAAGTTTAATCCAGTGACAAAGTTGGCCCTTGAACATATGATAAAATTCACATGTGAACCTGTCAGGACCAGGTGATGATCCTTTTTTTTGTTGTGCTATAGCAGATTCAATTTCATTTAAGGAAAAGTTTTCATTACTAATTTTGAACTTTGTTTCTATTGATTCATTAACATATTTAATCATATTTTTCTTGTTATGAACATAGTTGTTGTTATTATATATGGTTAGAAAGTAGGAACCAAATTCTTTTGCAATAAGCTTGTCAGTATATAACTCTTCCTGTCCATTATGTATAGCAGTAATAATATTGCGTTCCTTTTGTTTTTTAAGAGCATATGAAAGGAGCTTTCATGTTTTATCTCCCTGAAAATATAATTTATGTTTAACTTTCCAGACATCTTTTTCCATCTGTCGAATAATTAATTCATTATTTTTATGTTTACATTCTGCTAGTTCATGTGTAAGATGTTCATCAAATTTAGATTCTATTAATCTTTTTTCTAAGGTCTTTATTTCTTCTTCTAGTTTCTGAAATTGTTTCATGTTATGTTTTTGATGTTTAATATTAAATGAAATAATGTGACTCCTTATAGTCGCTTTCCATGCTTCACATTTAGTAGCCATTGCGATATCAGGGGTATTATTTAACCTCCAGTATTCTTCTAACTGTTTCTTTATAAAGGACACTAATCCAGGGTTATTTAACAGAGAATTATCAAAACACCACTATCTAACAAAGGCTCTGTCACATGTGGGTATGAATTGAATGGACACCACTGCATGGTCAGTGGCCAGAATGCTATGAATATAAGCCGATATAACTCTATTTGCTAAATTTCTGTTAATAAGAAAAAAAATCCAACCTACTATACATCTTCAAAGGTAATGATTTATATGTATATTCTAGTTTTGAAGGGTTTCTTTCTCTCCATGTATCAAACAATTCCTGTTAATGAAGTCTGTTAAAGTATTTGTTATAAAGGTTGTTTATTAGATGGCTTAATAGTTTTATCCATTCTAGGTTTGCATAATACATTCCAATCTCCTGCCAGAATGGTGTCCTGACAAGCCAAAAGTATTAGATCTTTTTCCAAAGCCTTCAAAAAATTACTATACATAACAAACGGACCACAAACCGACCCTATTAAAATTTCTGTACCATATAGGTCACCTTTAACTAATATATAAAGCCCATCTGGATCTTTAATAACCTGGCTATTTTAAAAGTAACATCTTTGGAGGTCAGAATTGCCACACCTCGACTATTATTAGTGCCTGTGGAAAAGAAAACCTGTCCCACCCATGATTTTTTTAATCTTTTAACATTTTTATCCAATAAGTGCATCTCTTGTAAACACAGGATTTTGATGTGATTCATTTTAGCATATTGTAAAATCCTATTAATTCTTTTATAACTATTTAACCCATTTCCATTCAGGGAGGCAATCCCGATGTCCAGTTGTTGACCTGCAGAGATCATACATGATATTTAGAATACATGTTGCCCACTTGCCCAATTGAGCCAGAAAGAACAAATCTTCAAAGTAAAAAACCCAATCACCCAGTTAACGTATAATAGAATAATAACATTGCTGAAATCAAAAGAAAAGTAGAAATTGGTATCCTGTCCCACAAGGTTACCTAGCGTTCCCACTTTATCAAAGTGCAGTCGGCTACAACCCCCCCCCACGCCAATAAACTTTGTAGTTTTATAATATTACACTATTAAGTAAACAAATCGAGGATTAATCTATGTAATTCCTAGTTAGCGTAGAAACATAGAAACATAGAATTTGACGGCAGATAAGGACCGCTTGGCCCACCCAGTCTGCCCATGTCCCTACTTAATGGATAAGCTGCAGATCCTAGTTAACCAGCAGCCTACTTCTTTATACCCCCACCCCCTAGAATTGCCTTATGGCTGTCCCATGCATGCTTGAATTCAATCACTGTTTTTGACTCCACAACCTCCGCCGGAAGGCCATTCCATGCATCCACAACCCTCTCTGTGAAAAAATACTTCCTTACATTACCTCTGAGCCGCCCCCATCTTCAAATTGTGCCCCTTGTTCTTGCACACCTCTTTTTTGAAAGATGCTACCTATTGGACTTTGTTGATTCCTTAGGTACTTGAACATTTCTATCATGTTCCCCCTCTCCCTCCTTTCCTCGAGGCTATACATATTAAGCTCCTTTAGTCTCTCTTCATATGTCTTCCAGTGCAGACCCTGCACCATTTTAGTTGCCCATCTCTGGACAGCTTCCATCTTGTCTATGTCCTTGCAGAGATTGGGTCTCCAGAACTCACACAGTACTCAGATGGGGTCTCACCAGCTGTCTGTACAGAGGGATAACAGCTTCCTGTTTTCTACTGGTGATGCTTCTCCTATGCATCCCAGTATCCCCCAGCCCTCTTTACTGCCCTCTCACATTGCTTGCCCACCTTTAAGTCATCTGATATGACTATCTCCAGGTCCCTTTCCATTTTGTTGTTGTTAGTATCTCACCCCCATTGTGTACTCTTCCCTGGGTTTTGTTTCCCAGGTGCATTACCTGCACTTCTTAGCATTAAATCTAAGCTGCCATACATTTGACCATTCCTCTAACCTTGCCAAGTCCCTTCTCATCCTTTCCACCCACCTTGTGCATCAACTCTGTTGCAGATCTTTGTGTCATCTGCAAAGAAACATACTTTTCCTTCCAGTCCCTCTGCAATGTCGCTTACAAAGACATTGAAGAGGACCGGTCTTAATACTGAACCCTGCAGCACCCCACTAGTAACCTCCCTTTCTTCAGAGTGGACTCCATTTACTATTACCCTCTGTGTCCTATTCTTCAGCCAATTCTTTACCCAGGCTATCGTCTTGGGACCCACTCCCAGGCTGGCTAACTTCTATATTAATCTTTTGTGTCGGACTGAGTCAAAAGCCTTGCTGAAGTCTAGGTAGGCCATGTCCACAGCCCCTCCCTGATCTACTATTTTGGTCACCCAGTCAAAGAAATCTATTAGATTCGTCTGGCATGACCTTCCTGCTGTGAATCCATGCTGCCTTGGGTCCTGTGCCCCTCTGGCCTCTAGGTACTCGACAGTTCTTTCCTTCAGAAGTGATTCCATCATTTTCCCTATCACTGAGTTAAACTAACTGGTCTGTAGTTTCCCTTCTGCCCTGCTCCCACTTTTGTGAAGGGGAATCACAGCCCTCCTCCAGTCCTCAGGTACCACCCATCCTCCATGATTTGTTAAAGAGGGTACTCAGTGGTGTCACTAGTTCTACCCTTAGTTCTTTTAGAATTCTGGGATGAATCCCATCAGGCCCCATTGCTTTGTCCACCTTCAGTTTTAAGAGTTCTTTCAGAACCCTTTCTTCTGTAAATGGGCTGGTATCAACTTCTGTATCCAGAGTGTTTCTATTGTTTGTTTTAGGTACCCCCCTCTTCATTTGTAAATACTGAGCAAAAATATTTGTTTAGTATCTCTGCCTTTTCACAGTCACCCTCTGCCCACCCCCCCTTTATTAAGCCTCACTACCCCTCCCTTAGTCTTCCTTCGATCCCTGATGTACCTAAAAAAGGTTTTATCCCCCTTCTTAACTGAGTTGGCTATCTTTTCCTCAGTTCGGGCCTTTGCTGTTCTGACTGCCTTCCCCGCTTCCTTTTGCTTTAACTGATACAATTCTCTGTCCTGCGCCTTCTGTGGTTCCTTGAACTTTCTGAATGCTTTCTTTTTCTCTTGAACCTTCACTGCCACCTCCTTTGAGAACCATAGTGGTTTCTTACATCATTTTGTTTTATTTGCTTCACACAAAGGCTTGTTACCTCTGTGATGGCAGTTTTTATTATTCCCTATTGTTCTTCCACCCCTCCTTCCTGCCCATTTGCTTGTGAATTCCTTAGGCACTCGCCCATTTTGGCAAAGTCAGCCATCCTGAAGTCCAGTACTTTTGTCTTTGTATGGCTTGACTGTATTGCTGTGTTTATTGTGAACCATACTGTTCGATGGTTGCTAGTTCCCAGATGGCTACCCACTTCTACATCTGTGATCCTCTCTCCTTCTCCATTTGAGAGGACCAGGTCTAAGATTGCTCCCTCTCGAGTGGGTTCCAATACTAGTTGTCTAAGGCATGCCCCCTGTAGGGCATCCAGAATAACCCCACTCTTAGAAGTGGCTGCTGCAACTGCACTCCAGTTAACATCTGGCATATTCAGATCACCCATCAGCAATATCTCCCCTTTATCTGCCATTCTAAGTATACTTTCTATCATTTCCTTGTCCATTTCCTCCCCCTGAGAGGGGGTCTGTAAACAACCCCTGTGCGGATTGTGGTGCCATTGCCTGCCTCCAAATTGACCTACAGTGCTTCTTCTCCTCCCTGTTTACCCTTTTGTTCTGTTGCTTTGATTCCTTCTCTTATGTAGAGAGCTACTCCTCCTCCTCTTTTACCCTCCTTGTCCCTCCTGTAGACAGTGTATCCTGGTATGTTTATGTCCCAGTCATGGTTTTGTGTGTACCATGTTTCTGTGACTGCCACGATATCCAGATGTTCCTCCTCCATCAAGGCCACTAATTCAGGAAGCTTGTTACCCAGACTATGGGCATTGATACTCATTACGCTCCATTTTTTGATGGCTTTACCTTCAGTAGCAGCATTCCCCACTGACCTTTCTACCTTGGTCTTTTTCTCATTTAGTACCCTGTTTTGTAGGGGGAGGCTGGGATTTTCCTGCTGCTTATCAGTGCCTCCCCCCTTGACTAGTTTAAAAGCTTGCCAATGAAGCATTTAAACCGATTGCCCAAAAGACTTGTTCCCTTCCTGGACAGATGCCGACCATCCTGCCAGTATAGGCTGGTGTCCCCCAGGTGGAACCCCAGTCCCCAGTGAAGCCAAACCCCTGTGCTCCACACCATTTTTTCAACTGCATGGTGCAAAGTACCCTCGCTTCACCCATGCCACTGACAGGCAGCACCTCTGAGAAGGATACTGTGTGTGCTACTTGCCTTAAGCCCCTCCCCAACTCTACAAAGTCCTTCTGCACTGCTCTAATCTCATGATGAGCCAAGTCATTTGTCCCTAGGTGGACAATGACATCCAGCTCAGACTCCTGTGCAACTGTTCTCGTGATCCTAAGGATGCGCTTCCTGTCCCTCAAAGCCATGGCACCAGGCAGGCACCTTACTTCAGTTTTCCCTGCTCCCCCCAGTTCTATCCCCCTAATAATTGAGTCCCCCACCAGGAGCTGCTTCCTTTCCCTGTGGTGCCCTCTGCCTCCTTCCTGAGGGCCTCCCTTGTGACAGTTGTCTGCACCCTCCTTAGTCTCCTCTGCGGGTGTATCCATAGGGGGACTATGCTCCCCCAGAATGGTGTATGGATTGTGAAGTGGAACAACTGACTGGGTGTGCCTCTGTTCCACCACCCTTGGCTTACCCTCCCTGAGCCCACTGTGATCCAACTGCTGTGCTTTCTTTGCAACCTCTGAGGTAGTGGATCTGGTGCTCCCTGGATGGGGAAGGTTCCCTTGCTACTGTCCAGTGCAGCCTGAAGATGGGCAACTTCCTCCCTCAGGGCAGATAGTTGTCTGCAAACAGGGCAGCATCTCAGCCTCCAGAAAGACTCCCAGAATACTGCTGCCCCACAGCCATTACATTGTACTACTCCCCACATGACTGTCTTGTTTTTTTTTCTGTGTGTGTGATTGGTGAGTTATATAGAAATATATGTATTTATATAATGTGCATGCTTATATTGTCAGTGCAGTGTGCTAGAGAGGATATGACAGTGATATGCACCTTGCCCTCTTGAGGAAATGATGGCAGAACCCCAGGTATAAATGAACTATTTCCAGGGGTGGGTGGGGTGAGGGTGGGAAGGGTTTGGGCCTAAACTGTGCCCTCACAAAACAATCAGCTAAAAGCTCTGACCTACCGCTGCAATGAGTGCCTTCCTGTCAGCAAGATGCCATACATGACAATTTGACAGAGAAAATACCCTGCTAATCAAACAGAGAAAAATCCAAACATCCAAGTCAGACACAGGTAAACCTCCCCAGCCCCAAAACAGCCTGGTGACTTGTGCTCTGAAAGCAGTCAGCCCCAAAACACATCAGCTGTGCAGAAGGGCAGACACAGAAAACAGTATTCAGCCTCTGTGGGTTTAAACTCTTCCTGCACTGAAAATCTTAACAATTGTAACAAAAGTAAAGCAAGCTCCACCTCCCTCTGTTGATTGAAAGACTGCCTTTTCTGACAATTCTAAGTTCCTTATTTCACCCTTCAGTTAGAAGTATCCTCCACCTGAAGAATATTAGCTTTCCTAAGGAATCTGCTTCAAACCAAAGACAATTGTAAATTGTAAGGTTCACCTCCCTCTGTTGTGAGCACAACTCGCTTTCTTGCAAATCTTAAGTCCAGTGTTGCAGCTTCCAGCCAGAGGTAGCTTCACCTGAAGACTATTAGGTGATCTGATGAGCCTGCTAAAATTAGTACTTTTGTCAAGGTCTGTAAGATTCTTCCAGAGCTTGTTCAATAGACTTGAAAAAGTGTGGTTTGATGTTAATAATCACTCGCAATTTAGTTGTACTCAATAAAGAGGATTTATAGCCTTTTTGCCACAAAGGTTTCCTTAGCAAATCGAATTTCTTTCTTTCTTCAATAATCTCATATGGCAGATCTTGATAAATAGCAATATTAGCCCCATCAACCGTTATTCTTTTTTTCTGGTAGACAGCATTCATAATTCAAGATTTATCCTCTAATTTAAATAATTTGACGATCACAAATCTGGGTGGAAGTCCATCTTCAAGTTTAGCTTTTAAAGAATGATGGATTTGATCTATTTCAAATGTACATTCATCTATTGGAATATCCAGATAAGAGGCCAAAATTTTCAAGACAATGCCTTTTAAAGTTTGAGATTGTTCCCAAGCTTCTGGAATCCCAATTAAGCGTAGGTTTTTCCTTCTAGATCTCAGCTCCATATCTGTAATTTTTGTTGTTAGATCAGATAATATTTTGTCATGGTTGTTCAGCTGCCTTTCAGATAACGTTATTTTATCTTTTAGCTCCGACAATCTATTTTCCATCTGGGGGATTTTACCATTAATGAGGTTAACAGTTGAATCTTAATTGTTGGATGGTAGATTTTATTTCTTCCATTTCTGAAATTAATCTGTCCATACCCTCAGATTTTGTTTTGATAATGCTCATGTCATTTTTTATGTCTTTGATGTTCCCCATCAAAGTTGTGGCCCACATAGGAATATTTTCTTCGCTCTCCATTTGTGATATAAAAGTACCAGAATCAGTTCCATTTGCAATGGGAGTTTTCTCCTGTTCAGTAGGTTATTTTTGTATTACCGTTATGTTTTGGCTCTTTTCCCCAAGACAGTTACATTTTTATCAGTCACGGATTCAACATCTGATTCTGCGGACAAAAAAACATTTTCTTGACTGTTTGAAACATCCGCATGATCTACTGAACCAACAGCTCCTTGCAAAATCAGATTAGACATTTTTTGATTTTGGGTTTCCATTGCCTCTTCATTTACATCTATTTTATTTTCTGTCCGAGTCTCAAGGGGAGAGACAATAGGTCTCAAAGGATTCGAAATGTTGAGAACAGGTACTTTGCCAAAGAAATTTAACAGATCTTGCTGTGCCTGAGGTTTAGGTTGTAATTTCCCTTTGATCTTTGTCTCACAGTGTAGTTTATCTTGCTTACATTCCAAGAAGTCAGTTATATTTTCTCCCTTCTGTCCCTCCTAGAAGACATGTTAACAGTAAGTCCTTCTCAGTATCCAAAAGTAAATGACCCACTTATACTTATTGTGGCTCAGCACTAATTGTAAACCAGGAGAAAAAAATGCTTAAACCACCAAGGCAATACCAATGCTTATTTCCAGCCAGCCCAGGGGCCAAAACAGTAGTCATTTGTCTCACAATATTTAAATTTAGTCACTGCTTTAACTTGAATGTTGGCATTATTCAATAAAACTTATGAGAGCACTCCTATAAGCGGTTAACAACTTTCTTATTTCCAACTTCTTAATGTAGGCGAATGGTATTATATCCCTGTATGAACCTGCAAAATGATACTTCTTACTGAGACAAAAACACGAAGGTAAAGCTCCATACAGGGAGAAAATCCCACGGCGTCTCTAGAACAAAGTACGTTTTAATAAAGACCTCCATCTTCCTTTATTGTGTCACAGCCCTCTTCTTGCAAGATTTAAATGTAAATTTTTAGATTAAAAAAGTAGACCTATTCCTTTGTACAGACCTGTAGAAATGGAGCTTCAGCCGAAGAGGGGTCACTCAGGTACAGGACAACTCCAGCAGTGGGAAAATTGCACAGCATCTCCGGGGCTCATTCCTTGTGTAGACCTCCGTCTTCTCTTATGGTAAAACAGCCTTCTTTTTGCCAGATTTAGGAGTGTGTTTTTAAAATACCAAGATAGACCAACTCCCTGTACGGACCTGTAGCGGTGAAATTTCAACCATGTAAGGGCCTCTTGGTTATAGGAAGGCTCCAGCAACAGGAAAATTTCTTGGCATCTCCGGGACTAAACAAGCTCCCTAATATAGACCACCCTTAGGTTTTTAGCCAAAGCAGGTTTCGGCATCAGTACCACAACTTTTGCGAGCCACAAAAAAACATTCACTGAATGGCACTAGATCAACAGTTCTCAAACTTTGTCATAGTGAGCCTCCCCTAAGCCATGGAAAAGATCTTGAGCCTCCCCCAAAATACTGAAATATTTTTGGGCCTCCCCTTAGAAAAATAGCCTACATTTCACAGGTACATCAGGAATAAATTGAAACCTCCTTGCATAGATGGCTCTCATGTTAAGCTTATTGTAACCCCCCCTCCCAACAGGACAACCTATTGCTCCAATATTTTGACTCTCGAACCATTGTTACCCCTTACTGCCATACCTTCATGGATCAGATTGCTTTCCGTTTGCCCTCTAACTGGAATAACCTTCCTGATGACCTCTGCCTCTCTCCCTGTTCTTAAGCAACTTCTCGGGGATCATTTTTGCTCCCTCCTGCTCTTATTCCTAGTACCTGTATGGTTAACTCTTGTATTTGAACAGTTCTGCTGCCAGTCTAATTGATCAATTGTTCCTTATATTGTTAGTTTATTGTTAATTTGTTTGCACTTTTATTCATTTTGTATTGCTTGAGTGTTTTGCAGTTACATTCTGATCTGTATTCTCTCACTACCCTTCCCTGGGTACAACTGATATACGCCATGGCTCAGTGTACAGTACCTTCCTGGTCACAGACTTGTGAATAAATACATAAATCCGCCTACTATTATCCTCTTTCAGTTTGCCTTATCCCTTCACACAAAATCTATAAAGTTCAAAATTGAAATATAATATTTTTTCAAGACTTGCTTGAGCCTCCCCTGGAACAGGTTGGGGCCTCCCAAGGGAGGCTAGCCTCACCATTTGAGAACCCCTGCTAGATCCCCGAACTGATTACTGGAGCAAAGAAATATTGCCAGATGAAGGGATAACCAACGATGCAGAACGCTTAAACATTTCTTCTCGGAGCTACGGCATGGCACGGTTGCTACGGGTGGATTGGGCTGAGACTGCGCTTCACCATGCTCAGAACACTACACTGTGCATGATTGACCCGCCTGTCCCCATTGCCAGGCTGGTGTTCTGTGTCCTTGCGGAGTTAAAAAAAAAAAAGTGTTTGCATGTGAGTGCAATGTTAGCCTCCATGTCTGTCCCTTTAAGGGCTGCTTATCTTGCAAGAAATAATCAATCTTTGTAGGGGCCGAGTAGTTTCAGGCTTGAGTCCCACCTGGGCTGCAGGATTAATGCTGTCTTCTGCCATCGCTAGGTGTGCAGAGGAAGCACTGATAGGAGGTGTGACTGCTGATTTTCCACATTGAAAATAAACGATATTGTAGTTTGTCTAACCTGCCTTTATTTGCAGCATGGACATTTTTGTGATGTAACGCCATCTTGGGTCTGAACTGCCAATCTGCACCATTCAGTACTTTTGGGGGCCCTAAAATGAAGCTTGTCCCCAGGGGTTTTGTGGGAGTGAAATTCTGTAGGAATTATAGTTTTGACAGTTTGGCGCCTAAGTGGACCTGGAGGGAGCTCAAGCTGTGACAGACAGATGCATCCACCAACAGGACCTTTTGGACCACAGGAGAAAAACCTCGAGCTGCCTGTAGCAGTAGTCAGTCAGAGTTGGAGTTAAGAGGGTGAACAGCTCAAGAGATTCGAGCAGCTGATTCCATGTAGTAGTGCGGGAAATCGGCGGGGAGGCTGTGTCTGGCCTACCTGCCACCATCTTCAGTGGTGAAGAAGTTCAGCTTTAAATAGATTGGACTTTATCCGACAAAAGCCTTGATTGTGACCAGAATTCTGAATTGCGACAAGGTGACTTTCACCTGTGGAGGACCGAAGAGTTTCCGCAGTGCGATCGACCTTTCTAGGCTAAGACTACCACAGAGTGATGGTTTGTGCAGACACTGCCTTTAGCAACCAGACTGTCATCCAAACTGTGGTATTGTTTTCTTTTACTGTAAGTGTGCTGGAAGAAGAGAGTGGGTCGAGATTTGGTTCCCCACTGTTCCAATTGTGTTATGCTCACTGGCAGCAACTGTACCAGACTGCATCTGAACTGATCGTTCAGTCTGGGCTTTGCCATCCTAGCCCAGATACCCGCTCACGCTGTGGAGAAAGATCTGATGAGAGACTCACCCAGAGATTCGGCTCCCTGATCAACACCACTGAACAGGAACGAGCGCCACGTCGCATTGTGTGGGCCCTGCTTCTCCTGGTTGTCCAGCTCTTCATCTCGAGGTCTCCATTTCGTACAGCCTGCATTCAAATTTGGGTAGCATGAGTAAAACCAGGGTAGCTCCCTGCAACACAGCTAACAATCACAGTGTGTCATCTGATTTAATTGGTGTTAAATTTGTCAGACTGACCCATCCGGCTACGGATTACAAATTGTGGGTTACAGTGCATGCATGTTTCTTTCCATCACAGGGCCCCAACCTGCTGCAACGCCGGCCTACCCCGGGCAACGCTTCAGGCTAGCCTGTAGTTTCAACTGGGTACCCAGAGTGTGTGTGACTGTGTTCCAGGGACCTTTGAGTACATGCCTTCTAGCCTGAATCAATCGGATCTAAAATCAACCACCAGATTACTGCCCTTCCCTTGTTCACATCCCTCCAGTAAATCAGATCTGAATCCTTTTTGCAGTTAAACTGGGTGTGGTGTACCTCTGTGTAAAGAGTACTGCATCAGTGTTGTTTCATTGTTACAGGTCTTGTTTTCCAGGGGATCTCCAGGGTGTTCCAGCTGATCCAGCCCTGGTGGTAAGTGGTTACAAGGAGGGGTTCCCTGTGTACTTCAAAGGTGTGTTGGTGTGGGGTAACTGTAAGCTTAGCCAGGCCACTAGTGGCAAAGGGGGGTATCAGTGTCCCAGAGGACTGTATCCTGGGCAGTCACGTTGCCAACAACCCTGTCCTCCTGGTGGAGGCCCCCGTTCTGAGAGCCCAGGCCCCTCAACCTGCAGGCTACTGTGCAGACAGGGTAGTAACCCTCGGGGTAGCGCCACTTAGGGGTCACACCTAGACACAGGGAAGGGGGCATACATTATCAAGCAAGAAAACCAAATTACTGTAAGAAGAAGCTGTATCTCTTACTTTAAGCACTGTGTAATACTACTAATGTGAATACTAGACTGCAAAGCAGAAACTCTTCAAAATTCCTTTGTTTCATACAACTTTTGCTCTAACCTCAATGAATTTTCTTGCTGTTAAACTCTACAATACATTACTGAGCTGTATAGTTAACTGAACAAATATCACAACCTTTAAGTGCTCCCTCAAGAAATATTTAATAGTTAGGTCAGATTGTAACTGTTTTAAATTAATCGTAATGTGTGTATTGTAATGTTTTATCTATGTTGCTGTGTTTAATGTAATTGTAAATTTGTTTTAACAAACTGGACGCCTGTGAAAATGGGCATTTATATGCTCACAGGCCTTTTCAGTATAAAATAAAAAAACAACAAGCAAGGGGCACTTAAACTCCATGCTAACTATTTAAGGCTGAGAGTAATAACCAAGAGAGTAACAGAGAGGTGAGAAACTACTTGAGGGAAAGATAATGGCTCGTTTACTTGCTTAGTAGGGGAGTACCACCCATTCCCAAGTCCCCTGACCACAGTCTGAACCAAGAAAGAGGGTCTGTGGGTAGTCTGTGACATTACAAAGTCCGTCTACAATGAATTCAATGAGCACACTGTTGATCAGCTGGAACTAAGCACCTCTTGGGCACATAAAGCTGGACACCACTTAAGCCGATGCTGGAAACCACTGGGCTACTGGCACTGGACACCATTGGAGCTGCTGGAGCAGGTTACCACTGAAGCTGACACTAAAAAGCACTGGAGCTGCTGGTGGTGGCACCGCTGGAGCTGGGGAAGTTGGATGCCACTGGGTCTGGTGAAGCTGGATGCCACTGGAGTTGCGGACACTGGAGGTGCAGGTAACTGTTTATTGGGTTCCTTCATTTAGTGGATGGTTGCCACTGTCGGTCTCTCTCCCCCTGTCTTTAGTCTGGAGGGGCTGACTGGTACTGTCAGTGAACCCCTCTCCCCCAAGCTGAGTCTGTGTCTTTTTTTTTTTCTGTGCCTCTGCCTCTCTTTCTCCTCTTCTTATCTTCTTTTCTTTCCTTCTTTTCTGTTCTCTCTTTGTCTCTGTTTGTCTTTCTTTATCTGCCTCTTGGACTGTTTCTTATCTGTGTTCCTTTTTTCTGTTTCTCTCTTTCTTTCTCTCCTTTTATTCTGTCCCTCTGTCTCTCTCTTTCTCTTTTTTAAAAGAAAATATTCTGTTGTGCTTTCTTTCTCTGTCCCTCTGTCTGGGTCTCTCTGTTTTTCTCTTTCTTTTCTCTCTGTCTTTGTTTTTCCTTTTCTCTCTGTTTCTCTCCCCTCCCTCATCACTGGTGGTGGTAGTGGTGGAGACAACACCAAGTGCTGACTGTTCACTCCTTTCACTGCTGCCCTGCTCAACTGCCCTCACTGGAACTTGGTTAAAAAAAATACTGCAAATGCCTCAGTGTTCCTATAGCGCCAGCCATGGCTTGTCCTGAGCCAGATCGCACTTCTCTCTTTCTGGCCAGTGTGCCCTGTTGCCTAGGAGACTAAAGGACATCTCCCAGGCCAGTTTGGGGCATGCCACTGCTTGGGCGCTCCAGACAATGCTGCTGCAGCCCGCACAAGTGCAGCCAAACAGTGCAGAGGGCCTAAGGATCGCAGTTCTCTTAAGCAAGTATGCTTGGAATGTGGCCGTTTTTGTATGTATTTAGTCAGTTAGTGATATAAGAAAAGCAAGCAGTGGGCATAAAAGTATGATCCGAGCTTGGGCACAACCACCGCTGTTCCCTTCCTGCAACCAGAAACATCAGGGAGGGGAAGCAAGGGACCGAACACAATAGGAGGCAGGTGAACCCCAACATGGAGAAGTGAATAGTTTTTTTTTTTTTTTTTCCTTTGGGGAGAGGTAGTCCACACTACCTGCTCACTAATCCCCTTCCTCCTGACTCAGATGTCTCATCCTTGCAACATTCTCCCTCCTCCCCCTGGATTCAAACTCCTCATCTCTGCAACATACTCACTACTCCCCCCCCCCCCCCAAGTTTGCACTAATGTGGGATTGTGGTTATCACATTCTATGATACGCTGCCTATAATTCTTTAACTATTTCTTATTTTGGGTCCCAGTTCCATCCCCTCATCCATCCCCTTGCCTTGGAGGCAGTATAGTGCAGTGGGTTAAGGCTCTGAGCTGCAGATCTAAAGACTTGGGTTTGAATCCCACAGCCGCCTAGATGCATACTGTGTGATGCTGAGCAAGTCACTTAACTTCCTTGTGCTCCCAGGTCACATCTGGAAACAAGCTTCAGTTTAATGTGCTACTCCCAGTTAAACAATGTTCCCTTATGTGGCAGAAAGAGACGTAACATAGCACACTCTGGAGATGACTGTAATATATTAATGTATTAGAAGATTCATCCCTTGTGGTTATCAAAACTGTCATCCTCTGACACCTCTATTATAAATACACATGTTTTATTTTTTTAGTCTTAATGTGCCTTCTTGGGCCAACCCCATTAAAGATTTTGGAGTGACAGCAGGATGAATCAGTGGGAGCTGGCCCTGAAGTGTGCGAATAAAAAAGGGGACTGTGCTGGGCCTATTGCCCGGAAATGTCCAGTAAAGGACACTGCTGAGTTCCGGAGAGGAAGAGAGTGGCAACTGCATGTGTAACCACTAGGGCTGTGTGAATACCTTTTCCTGAACATTACATTTGGGTCCCCGAATATTCAAGTATATGATATTCATTATTTGTTATTTGCTATGTGAATACCTTTTCCTGAATATTCAGGCCAAATATTATATTCAGGTCACCATATATTCAGGTATTCGGTATTTGCCATTTGGCTGTGTGTTTTGTGGAGAAAAAAGCAACATAAATCAGCCTATCCCATCAACTGACGGCCAGTGTTTATCTTCTAGCCACCATCCCTGCCTTTTCACACAAATTCCAACCCAATCTTCCCCTTCCCCAGAGCCTCAGAGAGTGGCAGAGTTATGTTTTCAACTATCGGCTCTTGACACTATACCAGAAGCTGACAGCATCTTTTTTACGTGCTCCCCCACCCTAACCCAACTCCTCTCTGTGCTCTAAAATTTTGTCCCCCCCCCATTTTCAGCTTCGCCCTCTTGATTCCTTAGCTTGTTGATTGGTGGCAGAGTTACCGTTTTCAGTTTCTGACTCCTGGCACCATGCCAGGAACTGACGGTATCTTTTTTCATGCTCCCCCATTCTAACTCCCCCAACTCTATAATATTTTTTTTCCAGCTTCCCCCTCACAATGCTTTCCTTGGCTTCAAGATTTGAGGGGGGAGATAGTAGCAAAACAATCTGTACAGGCAAGCTAGTAGCAGTTGACTGGATCCCCAACCCCCGCCATGTCCTGCAGTGGTTTGTTTCTCACAGTGCTCAGCTGCCCCGGCCGATAATTTAGTCAGACTAAAATGCAATCCATTTGCAGTCTAGTAGTTAGTTGGACCCCTGCTGTTTAGCTGCTGCTATCAGTAATAGTCGGTATCAGTGATGGTACACTAAGGCCCTGTCCACACCACCCCTCTGTAACGTTACAGAGTGCCCAAACTGTTACCGCAACGGTTTGCATTTACACCTGTAATGTTACAGAAGGTGTTTTCGTAACCGTTGTTGAAACCACATATGAGGTGGTTTCAACAATGGTTATGAAACCGGTTACGCCTCGGTAACGTTACCGGGCGTAGTGTGGACGCATGGCACCGGTCCCCTAGTGTAGTGCGAGCTGCATTGTGGGATCGGGTGCCACAGTAACGGTCGCCCGGCCCGAAGTGTGGACCGGCGGTGCCGGTCTCGTAACGGACACTGCGGCAGTGTGGACGGGGCCTAAACAAGAGAAGAGAAGACATTACCCACTCGGACTGGCATTGCTGTTATAGTGATGAAGGAATAGGGGTGGTGTGTGATCTCTTCTTTAGTGAACCACTATCGATACTAATTATTACTGACTGGACCAGTTTTGAACAGCAGGGGTCCAACTAAGTACTAGGCTGCAAGCAGATTGTTTGATTAGTCTGACTGAATTACCGACCGGAGCAGCTGAACATTGTGAGCAACAAACCACTGCAGCACGTGGCAGGGGGGATCCGGTCCACTCCTACTAGTTTGGCTCTGCAGACTGTTTTGCCACTATCTCCCCCCCCCCAACATCAAGCTAAGGAAGGAATCGAAAGGGGGAAGCTGATAATGAAAAAAAGCAAATTATTATAGAAGGGGGGAGTTGGGTTAGGGAGGAGGAGCGTGAAAAAAAATACCTTTGGCTCCTGACGTAGTGCCAGGAACCGAAAACTGAAAACATTAACTCTGCCACTGTCTCTTAAACTTGGGGAAAGGGAGATGTGGGTGGGAGAAAAACATTAAAAAGAGTTTTGTTTTCTGTACATGGGTTGAATACTGAATACCACGAATAGTGGGCTATTCAGGAACTGTTTCTGAACATTTGGGAAGCCCATTATTCGTGGTATTTGGGAAATACTATTGCAACCTGTAGGTTGCACTATCCCAAGGTATACTACCCCTGCCTGTGTGGCTAGGCACAGGTTGAGGGGCCTCTGGGTCACTGATACACCCCTGGAACCCCTCTAGTGGCTTACACTGATCAGCAGATGAACAATTGGAAAGGCTATGCCTGGAGTTCAGTGGCCAAGCAGCCAGCCACTCCCACTTCCTGAGCTATATAAGCAGTCCCTCTCAGCCTCATTGTGAAGCACTTTTTCTTTGCAGCTGAAGGCTCTGTCCGTCTGTCCTCTGAGCTGGTTGGGGCCTGCAGGACTGGCTGAGCGCCCCCCCCCCCCCCACTGCTCCTGCTTGTCTTTGCTGGATTTCTGTGTTTATTTTCCTGCTTCTGGTTTGTATTTTGCCTTCAGCTGTGTGTGTGCTTCTTTTTTCTTTGTTTCCTGTTTTCTGCATTTGTGTGTCTTTGGTTTTGTTTTTTTGGGGGGGCTTTGTTTCTAAACTCCTAGCATATTGTTCCAGAGCTCCTACTGCTTGCTTTCAGTTACTCACAACTCTCAAACTACTGCAATGCAACTGCAATCATTATTTGTGTGTTTCAGCTCAACCATAGCTGCTCCATGTTGCATATTCAATTGATTTCACCTGACTCAGGCTTACATTGAACCTAGCTATGCAGCTCAATCATGCCCTCATTCTACTTGCCTCATTCTAGCAGCTTCATTGCACTGCCTGGCTACACCTGCTCTCAGAGCATTGTGTCTCCTTATTTATGTTTATTGCAGTTACAACTTGGTGTACTCCATACAGATGTTGCTTTTATGTTTATTCACCCTGTTCTACTCTGAGGTCAGCCTAAAAACTGCTGCTGAGGCTGTTAACCTAGCTTTAATATCTGCATGTGGTTCTCGGCCCTACCATCACTTTCTTGTTTGTCCTACAGCGGGGACTGTGAAGTGTTTGGGGAGTCATGGCCCCATGTGGCTAATTATTTCTGTTCTAAATCCTGCCTTTGCTGCCGAAAATCCTCAGAGTATTTGTCACCTTGATTTGGCTTTTAAATGTCTGGCTGGCTTGCCCCACTATTCAGTGCTGTTTCATTGCTACTACATTATGCAGACTTACGTGCAGTTCACTTATTACTACTCTGTTTACTGACCTACGTACAGGTCCACACTTGCTTATGCAATCGACTGCTCATGCCAACTGCATCCTCTCGACTTCAACCTCTGGGATGTCGGCTGCACTCAATCTGCTTTCGACCTTGCAAGGTCTCAGCACTCACTGCTCATTACAATCAGCATACCAGTGCTCAGTCAGCTCGACAGCTTCTCAGCTCTCAGTCTCATTCTGGGGCATGGCAGCCATTCTATTCTGGTGCAGGGTTCCTGCAGCCGACGGTCTTGCTCCGTATTTAGTCCACATCTTGAGCACGTCCAACTTGTGGCAGGATCCTTCTCACCTGGCCCATAGCTGGGAATGTCTTCACCCTGGGCTTGGCTTTAGCTGCCTGCTACTCGACAGCAGCTCCTGGTGTAGAATTTAAGATTAGCTGTGAAGGGTGGTTACAACGCTCTCCTTTGGCTCTACTGTTCCACTATAACGGTTGTCCATTGGCTTTAGTGCTTTCCCTAGCGAGGCATCTTCACCGCATTATCCCTACGACTGCCTCTGGTTCACCTGGTTTGAGTTTAGGGTGGTTCGGCCAGGTGAGTGCCTCAGTAGTCGTCGCTCTCCTCCTCCGCCTTGGTTGCACGTATTGTTACACAGTTTTCTCGCAACCTTCCACGGCATTCCCGCTAGAGGGTTTGAGTGAGAGCCTTCCTCCAAATTGGAATATTTTCCACCTCCTTTAATTGGGTTTTCAAATTGCAGCTGCTGAGCCGTCACTAAATAAACTATCCCAAGCCTGGAGGAAGGCAACCTAGGCCTTGGATCCCAGAGATTTCCTCCTCATAGGGTTTTCTCTCCTCCATTGCCTCAGGTCATAACTGTTAGTTAGCATAGTAGCGTCCCCTAGTTTCTTTAGGTAGGTTCTGCTGTTGGATGGAGGTGGAGGATGTCCTGCCATTCCCTCACCTCCTTAGAGGATCCCCTCATTCTCAACGCTAACCATCAGTATCATGCTACGCAAACCTGGGCATTTCATTACATTATCAAACTGAGCATCTCATTATGTTATCAAACTGCCTATGCTTCTCTACTACTATGTTATAGTTACTGCTCCTACGTCACAGTTACTAGTTGCTCATAAGCTTTGTGTCACCTCATTCTTTGGGATATGATTGTATTACATTGCTTTTGGGGATTCCTAAGGTATCTTTAACCATGGGAATCGTCCCGTGGCACCTCTAGGGGTGGAACCCTCTCCGAAGCTTCCTTGCCTTTCATACCCCTGCAGGGTGGTAATTCCTCTGGAATAGAGAGTGCAAACAGCCAAAACCAAACTAACACAGTTGCACAAGCATAACACTATACTGACTGCTCAGGACACTGAATTGGAAAGGCTATGCCTGGAGTTCAGTGGCGAAGCAGCCAGCCATGCCCACTTCCTGAGCTATATAAGCAGTCCCTCTCAGCCTCATTGTGAAGCACTTTTTCTTTGCCCCACCATCCTCCCCTCCTCCTCCAGTGGCAGCACTTCTCTCCTTAGGGGAATTCCTAAGGTACCTTTAGCCTTGGGAATCGTCCCATGGCACCTCTAGGGGTGGAACACTCTCCGAGGGTTCCTTGCCTTTCGTACCCCTACAAGGTGGTAATTCCTCTGGAATAGAGAGTGCGAAGGGCCAAAACCAAACTAACACATTGCACAAGCATAACACTATACTGGCTGCGCCGAACATTGAATCACATTTAACATAGGAATACAATATTGACCCCACACTTAGCACACATCACCAGGGCTGGATCAGCTGCACTGGCCCTGGAGCCCCCCTGTAAAACAAGACTTGCAATAGAACAGTTCGATGGCAATACCATATCCCCTCCACAAAGGTACGCACTAACTAAGTTAAATGCAGAAAGAATAGAATCTGATTTATTCAGGGGACGTGAACAAGGGTAGGGCAGCAATCTAGCATTTGATTTCAGATCTGATTTAGTCAGATTAAACATGCATGCACTAAGAGTCCCTCTAGTACAATCATGCACACTCTGGGTACTCAGTTGTTATTCAGGGTAGCCTGAAGCATTGCCTGGGGTAGGCCGGAATTGCAGCTGTTGTTGGGGCCCTTAGGAAACAAACAAGCAACATGCATGTTAACCCACAATTTGTATTCCAGAGCCAGATGGCTCAGTTTGTAATGATCAACCAAAACAATGAAATCAGATGACACACAATGATTGGACCTTTGTTGCAGGGAGCTACCCTGATGGTTACTCACACTACCCAGACCAGGAGGCAGGATTGACAAGATGAAGACCTCAGGATGGTATGCTGTTTGCCAGGGGAAGCAGGGCCCACATGACACACCGTGGTGGTTGATCCTGTTTGATGGTGTTGAGCAGGGAACCAAATCTCCGAGCGGGTCTTTCGACAGATGAATCTCTGTGGCATAAGCGGCCATCTAGGCTGAGATGGTGAGGCCCAGACCAGGTGAACAGTTCGGATTGCAGTCTGTTTTAGGTGCTGGATGCAGCTTCCAGCTAGCGTGACACATTCAGGGGTGTGGGGAACCAAGTCGCAACCCACACTACACATTCAGCACAATTACAGCCAAAACAACCAGATACCACAGTACGGATGACAATCCAGTTACAATAAAGCAGTGTCTCTGCGCAAACTGTACGCTTTGCGGTTCTCTCCAATTCCTGAAAGGCCGATCACTCCAGGAGCAAGTCTTCGATCCACACCAGGTGAAATTCACTCTCTCACAATTCAGGATTCCAGTCTCAATAACAGCAATTCAGATAAAGTCTGATATCAGATTGCAGGCTTCTTCACACTGGAAGATGGTAGCAGGCAGGACAGACACAGACTTTCCGCCAAATCCCCGTGCTACCACGCAGGAGCAGCAGCTCGGATTGCTCGAGCTATTCACTCTCCAAACTCCAACTCTACTCTGACACTGCTGCAGGCAACTCTGGGATTTCCCAGTGATCCAAAAGGTTTGGTTGGTTGATCCATCTGTCTGTCACAGAAAGGGCTCCCCCTCCAGGTCCATTTAGACGCCAAACAGTAAAAACTACAATTCCTACAGAAATTCACTCCCACAAGACCGTCTCCATTTTAAGGTCCCCCAAGGTACCGATTTGTACAAACTGGTAGTCCAGAACCAAAATGGTGGCTCTAAGTAGAAAGCCCATGCTGCAAAGGAAGGCAGGTTAGACAAACTACTATATTATTATTACTAAAGCAGATAATCGGCAAACAATCACAAATCCTATTAGGGCTTCCTCTGCACATTTAATGATGGCAGAATGAAACAGCTGTATCACAGCCCGGGTGGGACTCGAGCCTGAAACCACTTGGCCTCCACCCAGATCAATTATATCCTATGAAATAGATGCCTCTTAAAGAGACAGGCACGGAGGCTAACAGGGCACTCTCATGCAAGCACATTCAGACTGATTAGACACAGAACACCAGCCTGGCAGTGGGCACTAGGCAAGCCCAGGAAGACATTCCAGGAACCCCCATTTGTAGGGGGGTTACACCCTTCCCTGCCTGGAAAGAACTTGGCGTCCACATCAAGTTTATGCTTATAATACCTTTATATAAAGACGTTATACTATACGAGACATACATGTTTCATTAACACTCTAGACAAAATAAAGACTGATGCATCAGTAAACGTAAGCTTACACATTACTATACTTATCCATGATATATCTTATACTCTATAATGCAGTTATTCATTTACCATACATACTATGATTTCACTATGATTCAACAGACAGTAATATTACTTGACTTATTCAGGTTTGTACTGTCTCCTGTACTCTAAATAACATAGATGGGGGCCCATCCCTATCAGCTAACTTGGGGTTAGATGGGGCAGGGGCACCATGTTCTGATGGATGGACAATTAGCTTAGATTGCGACCTGCAGGTCAAGTACTTTTACTATTAGCTGGGAACTCCAGGTGCTGTATTATATTGAGCAGCACCCCACACAGTTGAGCAAATTGAGTCTCCAGGTTGCTGAGTCGATCTTCCACTGTGGCATCTTGGGCCCTCACCCTCACCCCGGTCTCTTCACCGCCAACCTCAAGCTGCACTTTCCTCTCAAAGACTAGCTGGATTGTGGGGCTTAAGAGCCACGGTAAGATCTACCTCCAATGATTGCTCGGCCCTCCGCATTGCCCGTACAAGCGAAAAGAAGGTAGGAGCGTCATCCAGACACTGCTGCATCTGCAATCTAAACATCAGGGACTGAGGATCCTCAACAGAGGTCGATAGATGATCCATATGGAGCCGATCTAGTTCTTTAGGCGTGACTCTCCCTCAGTCCACTAGCTTTTGCAGCAAGACCTCCATCCACAAAATATAGGCTGACAGCAATTCTCCCGGCTGTTGCCAGATGGTTTTAAGTCTCCCCAAAAGCTTCTCTATAGCTCAATCAGGATCGAATATTGATGCTAAGGTAGCCATATACTGCTGGGTAGACGTGGAGATCCCTTTCAACCGAACCCTCGGATAATATACAGCGCAGGCCCCTTGAGCATGGCTAAAATTTCCTGCCACTTCTGCTCATTGGTCCAAGGCCAATGATACAGCATCCAGTTAGCGTGGGCCTTCCAAGTTTCCCAATTCTTTTCTCCACCGGGTGGAGACAACTCCAGAAAACACGCCCTCCATGATCCGTGACATAGGTGGGAACCCAGTTGGCGCCACATTTTCTGGTAGAGTCAGACATTGATCATTCAGGCCACTAGAGGGCGCAAATCCCAGCGGTGCCTCCAAGATGTAACCCCTAGGTGGTGCTATCCCAAGGGATACTACCCCTGCCTGCGTGACTAGGCACTGGTTGAGGGGCCTGAGCTTGGTGAACTGATGCCTCCACTCGGAGGGTTGGTTTAAGGATAGTGTAGCTGCTCTTGGTACAGCCCTCCGGGACACTGATACCCCCCTGTAACCCCTCTAGTGGCTTACACTGGTCAGCAGATGAACAATCACATTTAACATAGGAATACAATATTGACCTCATACTTAGCACACATACCACCAAGGCTGGATCAGCTGCACTGGCCCTAGAGACTCCCTGTAAAACAAGACCTGCAGTAGAACAGTTCAATGGTAATACCGTATCCTTTCCACAAAGGTACACACTAGCCAAGTTAAATGCAGAAAGAATAGAATCTGATTTATTCAGGGGATGTGAACAAGGGTGGTGCAGCAATCTAGCATTTGATTTCAGATCTGATTTAGTCAGGTTAAACATGCATGCACTAAGAGTACCTCTAGCACAGTCACACAAACTCTGGGTACCCAGTTGTTATTCAGGCTAGCCTGAAGCGTTGCCCGGGGCAGGCCGACATTGCAGCCGTTGTTGGGGCCCTTAGGAAAGAAACAAGCAACATGCACGTTAACCCACAATTTGTATTCTGGCGCCAGATGGCTCAGTTCATAATGATCAACCCAAACAATTAAATCAGATGACACAATGATTTGAGCTTTGTTGCAGGGAGCTACCCTGATGGTTACTCACACTACCCAGACGAGGAGGCAGGATTGACGAGATGATAACCTCAGGATGGTATGCTGTTTGCCAGGGGAAGCAGGGCCCACACGATGCACCGTGGTGGTCGATCCTGTTCGATGGTGTTGAGCAGGGAACCGAATCCCTGAGCGGGTCTTTCGTCAGATGAATCTCTGCGGTGTGAGCAGCAATCTAGACGGAGATGGTGAGGACCAGACCAGGTGAACAGTTCGAATTGCAGTCCATTTTAGGTGCTGGATGCAGCCTCCAGCTAGCGTGACACACTCAGGGGTGTGGGGAACCAAATCGCAACCCACACTACACATTCAGCACAATTACAGCCAAAACAACCAGATACCACAGTTCGGATGACAATCCTGACAGGCCGATCACTCCAGGAGCAAGTCTTCGGTCCACACCAGGTGAAATTCACTGTCTCACAATTCAGGATTCCGGTCTCAATAACAGCAATTCAGATAAAGTCCGATATCAGAATGCAGGCTTCTTCACACTGGAAGATGGTAGCAGGCAGACCAGACACAGCCTTCCCGCCGAATCCCCGCACTACCACACAGGAGCAGCTGCTCAAATTGCTCGAGCTATTTACTTTCCAAACTCCAGCTCTACTCAGACACTGCTGCAGGCAACTCTGGGATTTCCCAGTGATCCAAAAGGTTTGGTTAGTTGATCCATCTGTCTGTCACAGAAAGGGCTCCCCCTCCAGGTCCATTTATGCGCCAAACAGTAAAAACTACAATTCCTACAGAAATTCACTCCCACAAGACCTCTGGGGACAGTCTCCATTTTAAGGTCCCCCAAGGTACCGATTTGTACAAACTGACAGTCCAGAACCAAAATGGTGGCTCCAAGTAGAAAGCTCATGCTGCAAAGGAAGGCAGGTTAGACAAACTACTGTATTATTATCACTAAAGCAGATACTCAGCAAACAATCACAAATCCTATTAGGGCTTCCTCTGCGCATTTAGTGATGGCAGAATGAAGGAGCTGTATTGCAGCCCTGGTGGGACTCCAGCCTGAAACCACTCGGCCTCCACCCAGATCAATTATATCCTATGAAATAGATGCCTCTTAAAGAGACAGGCACAGAGGCTAACAGGGCACTCTCATGCAAGCACATTCAAACTGTTTAGACACAGAACACCAGCCTGGCAGTGGGCACCAGGCAAACCCAGGAAGACATTCCAGGAACCCCCATTTGTGGGGAGGGTTACACCATTCTTCCCCTGCACACCCCTAGTACCCAGCCTCTCTTTTCATCCAGCTCGAGGCAGGTTACTGCAGAGCACTCGCAGGGTTAAGCCTGACCCTGAGAGAAATTCTTTTGTGGGCCCCAGCTTGAAGACAGGGCGTTTGGAATTTTTACTGAGAGCTTTGTGACTCAGCCAACAGTGGGAAACTTAGGCATGATATTCACCGCTCTGCCCTTCCCCCTTTACTCTATAAGAGGGGAAGGCAAGCTGTAGGTCCAGGCAGAAGATGGATAGAGGGAGGAGAGAACAGTGAGAGAGTCCAGCCACTCCAGTTGCGACCAAGCCGAGGGGACCTGTGTCCTCAAGGATTGAGGCAAGATCTCTGGGTCCAGGTGGCACTAGTCCCTCTAGTAAGGTCTCAGAGGTTCAGGACCAGGTCAGGGCCCAAGCGAGGAGAACCCTCCCACCCACCCTCCCCAAAGAACACCAGGAAGTAGGACCACATAAGAAGTCCTACCTGAGATTAGAAAGATCAGAACCTGATGGCACCAGGGAGTAGTGGTGGTGGAAGGAGACACACATGGCTGGCCCAACTTTATAACATATTTAGGAGTAGATCATAGTTCTGATGTGCTGTTTTTGAATTGATGTCACTTGCTGACACATTACAACATGTGCAGGCCTGTTTGCCCCCACGAAAGTGCTCTCCCTGCCTGGAAGGGTGCCACCTTCAAATGGTCTTGGGAGTGCTAGAGCTTCAGGGACCCCAAACATGGATGGCAGGGTTTATGGTAACAGTGATGGATGTAATAATAGCATCAGTGCCCTTTTTAAAGCAAACGGAATGAATCTTGGTACCAAAAAGCATGAACAGTGTAGTATAGTGGGCATAAGATATGCCGAGTTAATGGGAACAGTAATGAATGTAACAGAAGCAGCAGAGCCCTTTTAAAGCAAAGGTAGGAAGACCTGGAAATGTAATAGTGTACCGTATACTGGGCATAGTATAAGTCTGTGGCAATGGAATGTGACGATTAATGATAAATAAGGAACAGCTGAAGAAGGCAAGGGGTAATGCCTGTTGAAGCTGTAGAAACAGAATTTGTTGTCAGGTAAGGACTGCTTGACCCACCCAGTCTGCCCCCCTTTTTTCCCCTGCCTATTCTGTCACCACAGACCCTACCTGATCTTCGGCTACCCCCCCTCCTCTGTTTCCCAGCTAAGATTCCCTTGTGTCTGTTTCATGCATGCTTGACACCCCCACTGTTTTCACCCCCATTACCTCTGCTGGAAGACACTTCCGTGCATCCACCACTCTTTCAGTGAAGAAGTACTTCCTGGTATCCCTCAGAAAGTTTTCCCCTTCCAGCTTCATTGCATGTCTCCTTGTTCTCGTGCACCTTCTCTGAAAAATACTCCTCTCCTGTGCCTTGTTCAACCCTCTGAGGTATTTATAGGTCTCTGTCATATCCCCCCTCTCCCTCCTCTATCCCAGGGTGTACATATTGAGATCCCTTGGTCTCTCCTCATAGGGCTTCTGATGCAGCCCCTGCACAGTTTTAGTTGCTCGGCTCTGGACAGCCTCTGCCTTGTCTATGTCCTCCTTAAGATGCAGTCTCCAGAACTGGACACAGTACTCTAGGTGAGGTCTCACCAACAATCTATATAGTGGCAACACCACCTCCCTCCTTCTGCTGGTGATACACCTCCTTATGCAAGCCAGCATCTCACCGGCCTTACCTTCTGCCCTGTCACTGCCTCACCACCTTGAAGTCATCAGATCGATTACCCCCAGGTCTCTTTCATGATTGGTGATCATCGATACCTCTCCCCCATATTATACTGTGCCTCTGGGTTTCTGTGCCCTAGGGTCAAGATTTTGCACTTTTTCACATTGAAACCCAGCTACCATACCCTCAACCATTCTTCGAGTTTTTTCAGGTCTCTGCACATTCTCTCTACCCCCTCTGCAGTGTCCACCCTATTGTAGATTTTGGTGTCATTTACAAAGTGACATACCTTCCTTCTATCTCTTCTGCAATGTTACTTATAAAAACATTAAAGTGGGCTGGACCCAGTGCTGTGCCCTGAGGTACCCCACTGGTCACACTCTCTCTTCCTCCAAGTGAATTCCATTTACCACCATTCTCTGTCACCTGTCCATCAACCAATTGCATACCCAATTGACCACCTTAGGACCCAACTGACCAGTTTCCTAATGAGCCTTCTATGTGATATGGTGTCAAAGGCCTTGCTGAAGTCTAAGTAGGCCACATTCACCTCTTCACCCTGATCTATTTCCCTGGTCACCCAGTCAAAGAAGTCTATCAGGATCATCTGATATGACCCCCCCCCAGTGATTCCATGCTGCCTCAGCTCTTGTAATCTATTGGATTCAAGATACTGCACAATCCCTTCTTAAAGAAGGACTCCATCACCATCCCCAACACTGGCGTCAGACTGATCAGCCTATAGTTGCCAGCCTCCTCCCTACTACTGCTTTTATGAAGCGGTACTACATCTGCCCTCGTCCAGTCCTCTGGAACAACTCCTGTTTGTAGAGAGTTATTGAATAGGGTTGTCAGAGGTGCAGCAAGTGCCTCCTTGAGTTCTCTCAACACCTTTGGGTGTACTCCGTCTGGCCCCATAGCTCTGTGCAATTTCAGATTTGCAAGTCCTTTCAGTACCCTCTCCTCTGTAAATGGACTTATGTCACATATAAACATAGAAGCTGGCGGCAGATAAGGACCGCAAAGCCCATCCAGTCTGCCCATTTCTTTTTCTACCTTATAAATAAATGTGCCATCGGCCTTTGCTCTGTCAGTGGCCTCTCTATTCATACTCATCTGTATTGCTCCCTTATGCCTATCCCATGCCTGTTTGAAGCCCTGCACTGTATTCATAGCCACCACTTCCTGAGGTAGACCGTTCCATGCATCCACCACCCTTTCTGTGAAAAAGAATTTCCTCACATTCCCCCTTAATCGGCCTTCCTCTAATCTCATGCTGTGTCCTCTTGTCCTGCTATTTTTCTTATATTTAAACATGTTAGATTCTTTCACCTTGTTAATGTCCTTAAGGTGTTTGAATGTTTCGATCATATCACCTCTCTCCCTCCTTTGCTCAAGGGTATACATATTGAGCTCCGTTAATCTGTCCTCATATGTCTTCTGATGCAGTCCCTGCACCATTTTGGTTGCCCTTCTCTGGACTGCCTCAATTTGGTTAATTTCCTTGTGAAGGTGTGGCCTCCAGTACTGCGCGCAGTACTCCAGATGGAGCCTAACCAGTGTCTTGTAAAGAGGGATTATACCTCCCTCTTACAACTTGTGATACCCCTACTAATACACCCTAACATCCCCCTAGTCTTACCTACTGCTTTAGAGGTCTGCTTGGATGATGTCAGGTCATCGGTGATGATGATGCCCAAGTCTCTTTCTTCCTTTGTGTGCCAGCAACTCCCCTCCCAGCCTATAGGTAGCTTCAGGGTTTCTCTTCCCTATGTGCATGATCTTGCACTTCTTTGCATTAAATCCCAGTTGCCACTCTTCTGACCATTTTGCTAGTTTATCCAGATCTCTTCTCATTCTGCCCACCCCATCTGGATTTTGCAGATCTTGGTGTCATCTGCAAACAGACAAGCCTTACCCTCTAGTCCATCTGCAATGTCACTAATGAAGATATTGAAGAGGACTGGCCCCAGGACTGATCAGTGTCAGGGGGGTGTCTACCCCCTTTCCACCAGTGTTCCTGCTGAATTTATTTGGTCTATCCCCTTCCCCTTCCACAATGAAGACTGAACAGAAGTATCTGTTCAGGATATCTGCTTTTTCCTGATCCTCCACTGCACAGTCCCTCCCCCCACCCCTCATTTTTAACTTCACAATCACTCCTCTTGTCTTCCTCTTCTCACCTGCGTACCTAAAAAATGTATTGTGCCCTTTAGTTACCCCTTTGGCTATCCTTTCCTCAATTTACACCTTTGTGCTCCTCACTGCTTTCACTGCTTCCCTCTGACGTTCCTGGTACACTTCCCTATCCTCTTCCCCTGTACCTTCTTAATGCTACCCTTTTAGCCTTAACCTTTTCAGCCACTTCCCTCAAGAACCACTGCGGTCTTTTTTCTTTCTTTATGCCCATTTATTTGCACAGAGCTTTGTAGCCTTCATTATGCCATGCCTTACTTTGGCCCACAGTTCCTCCACTCTACCCTGGCTATTCCCTCAGATTGCCTCTTAGGCATTCACCCATTTGTTTTTTTAAATCTGCCCTCCTGAAGTTCAGGACCCTCGTTCTTGTGTGGTTTGCCTCTATTTCTGTCCTTACGGTGAACCACACTGTACAGTGATCACTGGTCCCCATGTGGCCTCACACCTTGATGTCTGCAATACTGGCCCTGTTAATGAGCACCAGGTCTAGTATCGCCCCATCAAGAGAGGGCTCCCTGACTAGTTGCCTAAGAAACACTCCCTGTAGGCAGTGTAGGACATCCCTGCTTCTAGTCAAGGCTGTGGCTGGGAGGCTCCAATCTACATCCGGCAGACAAAAGTCCCCCACCAGCAGCATCTAACCGTTTTCTGCCACTGTGCTAATGGCTTCCCCCATGCCTTATCCAAGTCTTACTCCTGTGTTAGAGATCTGCAGATCACCCCAGTGTGAACAGTGGCTCTAGCTCCAGTCTCAAGGGTGACCCATAGAACCTCCAACCTTCCCCCCCGATTTCCCCAAACAAACAAGCCAGAAATCGTTGCACCAAGGCCATCCGTGTAGCTAAAAACCTCTACTGCAAAGAGGCCCTGTCCAAACACTGGAATGATGGCCATACATTCTGGGCTAACCTCAAAGAGGTCACTGGCAAGGTGCATAAACCTACCCCTGATATGATCAGCGTTAATGGCTGCCCTATCCTTGACCCAAAAACTATCGCCGACACCATCAACCTAGCCTTCACAGACCTCAGCCATGTCCTCCCTCCAGACTTCTTCCACCTGCGTAAACACATTGCTGGCCCTCAGTCATCCGCGGATCCAGTCTTTCGGTTCAAGACCATCTCAATTGGAGATGCTAGGAAATATCTTTGGAAGGTACTCAGAAAGGGGAGATTCAGTGGGGACACCCTTGACCTGCATCTAATCTCTCTCTCTCCCTGGAAGAAATCCTGGCCCCATTCACCCATATCCTTAACTTATCTCTGTAACTAGCTGTATTCCCTCATAAATGGAAAGCTGCGATAGTCACACCCGTGCATAAGAGTGGGGACCGGGCCCATACCGAAAACTACAGACCCATCTCCTGCTACCACCTGTCGAGGCCCCAATCCATTAATAGTTGCAGACCAACTGGTCGAATCACTTAGACAAGTACAAACTCTCTGCCCGAGCAGCATGGCTTTAGGGCTGGGCATAGCACCACCACGGCCCTACTTGAATTCACTGGTCACATTCACAAAACACTCGATTGTGGGCAACTCAGTGCAGCTATCTTTATCGACCTGACTAAGGCGTTCGATACAGTAAACCATGCCCTCCTAACTGAGCAACTGTCATCAACGGGCCTGGCTCCTGAAGATGTTTTGTGGTTCTGCAGCTGTCTGGGCCATAGATCCCAGCAAGTCAGAATCGGTTCAACCCTCTCGGATAGTAAACCAGTCTGCTCTGGTGTCCCACAGGGACCGATGCTAGGTCCCCTCCTATTCAGCCTATTCCTGAATAGTCTCCCTCAAGCCAGCCAGTGCCGCGTCCTACTCTATGCTGATGATGCAGTCATCTTCACACATGGCTCGAATCCTGTTGAACTGGAGCATCAACTTCAAATTAATTTTACCTGTCTTGAGAAGTGGTTCATAGATCATAAGTTAATTATGAACTATAAAAAAACTAAGACCACGTTGTTCGCCGGCAACCAGAACAAGCATCGTAACTACCCGTTATCAATATGTAATGCTGCTGGGGCCTCCCTTGAACTGGTCCACCATTTTAAATACCTTGGGATCACTATCGACAACTTGTTATCCTACACTGCCCACATTGACGACAACACCAAAGCTATCAACAAACGTATTGGACTGCTTTATCGTCACAGACACAGACTGTCCCCCAAAGCCCTCAAAATAGCAGTCCACAACTCGGTGGGTTCCCTCGTTGACTACGGCCTACCTATATATGGCTCAGCTACTGACACTGCCCTTCGTCGCCTAAAAACCGCCTTAAACAAAGCTTGCCAGCTAACCCTAGGGGCACCTAGGCTGACCCATACCTGCGATCTGTATACCAAGGCGCAGTGGCTCCCTCTCTCTGCCTGACTAAAATTCTATTCCTGCCGCCTGGCAAAAAAGATCAGTCTTGGTACCCTACCACCTGGGGTTAATCAACTCCTGGTGCCCTATATTAACCAGCGGCATACTCGTAGCTCAGAGCACCTGTCCTTCATTACACCGAAATGCCGCACTTCTCAAGGACAAAGGTCTTTTGCGTACCGAGCCCCACTCTGGTTCAGCTCTCTTCAGGAAGACCATCTTCGGCAGCATACGTTTTGTGCTTTCAAAGTACACCTCAAAAGACACTGGTTAAATAATTTCCGATGTGAATGTCACTCATAGTCTCGCCTCCACTCCTCCGATACTGATACCCTAGGGCCCCCCTCCCTTTCCCATTGCCTTCTTTGAGCCCTGTCCCCCCTCCCACTCACTCACCTCTCCCCCTTACCCCTACCTCCTCCCTTGCCTTTTCCCACTACTCCCTACCCTTCCTCCCACCCCTGCTCCCTCTCTTCTTTGATACTTATCCTTTCCTCGCTCCTCCTCACCCCTCCCCCACCAGTTGCCTTTCTCCATCCTTTGCCTCCTTTCCCCACTCTCTCCACTTGCCTCCACACACACACCCCTCCCCCATGGCCCAGTCTCATTTCTCATGGTATCACCTACTCTCTTGGCACTTGGGGCTCCTTCCCCCTCCCTTTATCTCCTCTCTACTAACCTGCCAGCCCTGACAATTGACCGGTACTTACCGTTAGGAATGTAATACCTGTAAGTCTGTTCTTTGCCCTTACCCCCACTTCCTTATTGCCTTGTCTGCCCCGCTATTCCAGTGTACTTTTTGTACTACTCTATTTGTATTGTTTACTTGACGTGGAAGCTATGTAAAAGATCTCTGAGCTCAATGTGGTTAATTCCGAGATTGTAATAAATAAATAAATAGTTTCTGTTGCTTTGGTGACCTCCCTTACATGTAACACCACCACCCCCATTCTTCCTCACCCAATCCTTCCTAAACTGAGTATAGCCTGGTATGGCCATGTCCCAGTCATGGTTAACTGTGCATCATGACTCAGTAATGGCCACAGTATCCAGGTCAGCCTTCGCCATGATGGCCTCCAGGTCTGGAATTTTATTTTGAAGATTCCTTGCATTTGCACACATGACCCTACACACCTTTTCCGCATTTTGCCTACAGCCCCCTTCTTTCTTCTCCCCTCTCTTTTTGCAACTTTTGTTCCCATCCACCTTGTCTACTACCACTGTGCTATTTTCTTTGTCCTGTTCCCGAGTCCTCCCTTTTTTCTGTTTTAGTCTGTGGGCGGCAGTTTGTGCCCCCCATTTTACTTCCAGCTTCCCCCTGAGCTAGTTTAAACATTCATTAAAGTAATATTTAAACCATCCACTGAGGATGGTCCCAGATGGATCAGTGCCATCACCCCATCCATAGGCACTTATCCTTCCAGGTTTGTTCCCAATCCTCAATGTAGCCAAACCCCTCTTCTCTTCAACATTCTTTCAACCAAGAGTTGCAGCTCCTTCTGCAGAGAACCATATTCTCCCCCTGGTCCTAGACAGGCAGCACTTGAGCAAAAGCTACTGTGCATGCCACCTGCCTGAGACCCCTCCCCAGTTCCCTGAAATCTCCCTGTACAATCCCAGCCCTTCCCCTAGCCAGGTTATTAGTCCCCAGGTGGACAATGACATCCCACTCCCCCTCCTGCCCCACTACCCTAGCAGTCCTGAGGATCCGCTGTCCATCCCTCCAAGTTGAGGTGCCAGGTAGGCACTTTCCCTCACTTTCTATTCCCAAATCTACTCCCCTAACAGTTGAGTCCCCCACCAGAAGTTGTTCCTCCTCTGGTGAAGCCCTGTTCCTCTGACACTGGGGCCTCCCTTATGGAGGACCCCCACATCCTCCCTTGCCATTACCACCAGAGCAGTAAATGAATTCTGTAGTGGCACAGGCTGAGGAATATGTCTTCCGCTGTATCCTCCTCCTCCTCCTCCTCCTTTGATGTGGTGTCCTGCTCCTTCTGGCGGCACCCTCACTCCTTTTGGCTCTGTACTCTTCCCCCTTCCTGCTTATGCTACAGCATTTACTTTAGGTTGTTTGACTATCTCTCTTGGATAGTGTATTATAATTGTGCATTGACCTATGTACTACACGAATGACCTTACTGTAATCCATTTTATGTATGGTCTTTATGTGCTTTGCACTGTGTACCCTACCGCAATCCATCTTACATATGACCATTATGTACTATTTATTATTATTTATTTATTAAGTTTTGATAACCGGGTAGGCCCGCTGGGCCCCGAAGGTCCCTTTTGCAGGGGCGACCTGGGGAATTACATGGAATAATATATGGGGTAGCATACAGCACAGGTACATTACACTAGACAGCGAGGAACATAATACATAGTAGTTTTTCAGCAGTTACATTTAAGAGGTAAGACATAGTAGCTTCTTAGCAGTTAACATTTCCTGGGTAAGCTCTACAGATGGGGTGCAGTACTATATAGATGGGGTGCAATGATAGTCGCTATTTCCATATGAGGGAGAGGGGTGGGATTCCACTTAGGAGCCTCTCACTTTAGCAGTTGCATATAGAGGTGACCATCATATGAGCCTTCAGCCTAGTGCGGAAGGTGTGGGTAGAGGTAGCATCCTGAACACTGGGGGGCAGGAAGTTCCATAGGGTGGGCGCTGTGATGGCGAATTACTTACCCCCCGCCTTGGTTCTAACCCTTGGCACTGTGAGGAGGGTTCTGTCCTTTGTTCTGAGGAGCCTAGGGTTTCTCTTTTGGGCAATGAGTCCAGTGAGGCTGGGAGGAGGGGATGGGCTGAGTAGTTTGAGTGTAGCAGAGTAGGGGGTATTGGAGCCGGGCCTCCCAGGAGGGCCAGTTTAGTTGGGACAGAGTGTCACAGTGGTGAGCCCGGGAGCCGGATAGGGTGGTGAAGTGAGCCACCTTGTGATAGAGAACTTGTAATCTGTTCATCTCTTGTTTGGCAGCTCCCTGTATCACCAGGGCTGCATAGGAGAGGGTAGGGAGGGAGGAGGATGCTTGTGGCGATGGAGGCCCTGGCCGTGGGTATCAACTGGTCTTTCAGCCTATACAAGGTCCCGAGTTTGGCATGAATATTTTTGGTTAACTGGTCGACATGATCCTTGAGGGAGAAGCACTGATCCAGGGTGAGGCCAAGGTATTTTATCGATTCAACCACGTCAGGTCTTTTTCCTGATTTGGTCATCAGCCTGAGATGTGGGCTTCTGACCCGGCTGAGGGTTTTTGGGCCAAATAGCATGGCCTTGGTCTTGTTAGGGTTGATGATCATTCTGTTGGTGACAAGCCATTGCTCAAGGGAACCCAGGTCTTCCTGTAGCCCGGAGCAGAGATCTCCCAGATTAGAGGAGGGGTGGTATATGACCGCTTCATCCGCATACTGTACCACTGAGCTACCCCCACAGTGTTTACTGAGATCATTTGTGAAAAGAGAGAAGAGAAGGGGGCCAAGGATAGATCCTTGGGGCACCCCATCCATTAGGGGGAGAGGCTGCAACAGGGAGTCTTTCCATTTTACCCTTTGTCCTCCCTGTGAGGTAGCTGTTGAACCACGATAGGGAGTGGCTGTCTAACCCGACCTGGCTCAGTTTTGTAAGGAGTAGATTGTGGTTTACAAGGTCAAAAGCCTTGGAAAGGTCAATGAAGACTGCCCCGTTGGGGGATCCCTTGTCCAGTTCTCTGAGAACATCAGTGGAGAACTTCATAAGCGCAGTGTCAGTCCCATGATTGGTTCTGAAACCGTGCTGGGAGGGGGCAAGTAAATGGAGGAGCGCTAGGTAGTCCCGGGGTTGTCCATAAATTAGTCTCTCTTGAATCTTACCAAGGCTAGATAGCAGGGAGATGGGCCTGTAATTGTTGGTAGTCTCCCTTGAACCACCCTTGTGGATGGGGACTACATGGGCCAGTTTCCATTGTTCCGGGATGGCACCTGCGATAAGGGATGATTGAGAAGCCAGGTGAGGGGCTACAGGTGGGGGCCCCTTAGTATCTGAGGGGATGCCATCGGTCCCATAGCTCCCAACATTTTGAGGGACTTTAGTAATGGGAGGACTTTGTTTGGTCTTACAAGCCGGATGTGGAAGGTTGGGCGGTCCAGGCTTTGGGGGATGGGATCATTCAAGACTGGGAGGAGGGGTGGCAAGTCCGCTTTGAGCAGGTCCAGGTTTGTGAACTGGAGGTTGAGAGCCATGGCGATGCTAGGGTCTTCGTTAGTTAATTGACCATTGACCTCTATGGGGCAGTGAGCGGTCTTCCCGCTCCCCTTTATAAGCCCGTTTATGTGAGCCCAAAAGAGTCTAGGGTTGCCTAGGTTCTTTTTCTGTAGATCTATGAGGTAGTCTCGTTTGGCCACTTTGATGGCCAGTTTGCACTATTCTCAGCGCCTTGTAGTGGTTTAGGTCAGCCGATAGGGAGGAGAGCTTGTATTTTTTCCAAGCAGTGTCCCTAGTTTTCATCAGTGTTTTCATTTGAGGGGTGATCCACTTGTAGCAGCTCCCCTTGGTGTGGAATTTCTTTAAAGGGGCCAAGCAGTCAGCAACCATAATGATGGCTCCCTGGAAGAAGGCCGTAGCCTCTTCCAGTGTGGGGAGTAGTTTGATTGGGCTCCAATCAATCCCATTTAGGCAGCCAATCAAGTGTTCAGGTTGATAGTTTGAGTAGTCCCGTGTCACGAGTATTGGCGGAGGGACTCTGGGGGCCCTGTTTTTCCAGGAGCAGAAGATTGGGGAGTGATCACTCAGGGCATCCGCTAGGGTGCCAGCCACCTTTATATTGGCGGGTTTGCTAGTAAGCACCCAATCAAGTGTGGAATGGTTACCCATTTTATAGTTCATTCGGGTGAGCCCTGTGATAACCTGCGTAAGGTTAGCTTCCTGAACCACCCTAGTAGGGAGGGATTGTCTTTTGGGGCCCAATTCAGATTGAAGTCCCCCAGGATGATTAGCTCAGAGGTGACCTCATCGGAGATGTCCCTTAGGACCGCCTCCAGAGATAAGCGCGCATTGGTTGGGGGGTTGTATACGCATCCAATGTTGAGATGCTTACATGGGCCAAGGGTGATGCGAACGAAGATCGATTCACCTTCCATACTAGTGGCCTGTAGCAGGTTGACCTGCACTGAGTTAAGGGTGTCTTTTGTGTAGATTAGGACCCCACCACCCCTTTTCCTCAGTCTATCTTGTCTATGGAAGAGGTGTCCTAGGGCTGCAACCTCGTGGGAGGGTATGTGAGGCTTGAGCCAGGTTTCCGATACGACCAGGATGTCCGGGTTGTACCGGTCCAGCCAGGCTTGAAGTTCCTGCATCTTGGGTCTCAGGCTACATATATTCATGTGCTCAATCCTCAGGCCCTTATTGGCCGCCCAGTGCAAGTCCACCGGGGAGGAGACTAGAAGATCATAAGGAGGGGGACCAGGATTTGGTTGGATGTCCCCTGCCATGAGCAGGAGGGTAGCAAGGAGGCAAAGAGAAGGAAGCCGACTGAGAGGTAAGGACTTAGTCCAGAGTCTCCATTTAGCAGTGAGTAGAGTTGAGTACAGGATGCTACTTTTACCGATTTATCGTTGAGGCCTGTAAACTATTGTCATGTTACCTGTAATTGCTTTACTCATTGTGCCATGCTAATGGCCCGAGTCATGCCTGAAAATGGTCCATTGGATCAGTGCACTACCCGGTTATCAAAAACATAAATCCATAAATAAATAAATAAGTAAATAAATATGCCCCTGCTCCTCTACTCCATCCTCCCGGAGCCTGCCACAGTCCAACCAGCCCTCCTTTTTCTAAACAGCCTCTGAGGCAATGGTGATTGAATTGAGTATTGGGGAATTGGGGAAGCAATCCTCTGGATCATAGCCAGTTTGGCCAGGAGTCCAGTGGCCTCCTCTCTTAACCCAGAGGGGCACATGCAGATGAACCAGCACCTCAGTCTCCAGAAGGTCTCCCTGAAAACTGCAGCTCCACAACCACTACACTGCACCACTCCCCAAATTCCCATTGCTACACTCTCTACTTCTATTGGAATTTACTTTGTAGCCTTTCACTAGAGAGAATGTTTCTAGTTTTCCTGTTTTGCTTTACTTTACCCCTTTGTAACCTTACCCTAGATAGGGTATTTCCAGTTTTCCCCTTTTTGCTTTACTTTAACCCTTATTTGTTCTGGTATTCCACCCCTTGTGCCTCTCTACATGCCTACTACTTAACCTTCCCCTTTGTGCTCTTCCTTAACCATTTATATACCTCTACCCTAGATCGGGTGTGTCTCTTTTTCCCACACAATGGGTATTTACTGTTTGTAAGGACTGTTATCTCCTTGTCATTACTCCCTTACCCTCCTCCAGTACTTCCTACACAGGCAGTAGCAAACTAACAGGTGCTGTACCTTACCTTACTGGACCAGCAGAGTTCCCTGCATGCCTGCTGTCACCTGCAGACACCTTCTGATGCCTAAGACACCAGTCACTTCATCTGTTCCACTCCTTCGCTTTCCACTCATACGCTGGGACATGAGTATGATGGTACACGCTGAGAGGGAGCACTTTTATAGTGCTCTTGTTAGAAGGCTAACAAAGTCGAAATGCAGAAAACTGATTCACTTCTGCCTGTCACCCCCCCAATTAACATCTGTTCTTCTCAGCTAACTGCAGAGATGATTATCAACTGCCTTCCCCAACTCAGACCAGCACACTGCTAACTACTGTGTTTTTATACCCTGACTGAACGTCTCAGTTTACCTTGCAGACCCTACACTTTGGTCGTTATATTATGGCAGCTGTGTTACATCTTGGCAGCTTAATAACATGCCTTCTGCTTGATCCCAGCTTGATCCTAACTCTCAGTATGGATATTTGTTTTGGGTGTGGTCTCACAGTTTGTGGTACCCCTAAAATGTGCATTTGTTACCCTGGTCCATTCACCCTGACCCATGCTGGCAGAGGTAAAGTGAGCCATACAGTGTTTCATGGTGTAAGGTGGGTGCCCTTCTGAACAAGAAGTGCCATCTGTGGTACGTGGACAGCTGGTTCTGATTTCAATATGATATTTTTTCTGCAATATAAAATATGTAAGGGAGTGTCTGTCAGGAGGAAATACTGTCTTGCTAAAATTGACACATCAAACCCCACCAGGGATAAGTTCAGAGGACAGGAGGTAGCTTAAACTGCAGATATCTGAAATGCAATTACTTTAAGTTTTCTTTGAAGCCCAGGAAATAAAATCTCCATTCATGACGTCCTCAGGGAAATCCTTTGATTTGCACTAGGTGTCATGAAGGAAGGAGAAAATGCATGTGTTGGGGTGTCTCCCAAGATAGCCAGTAATTACATCAAAGAGACTTTGATGTCTGTGTGAAACAGATCGCAGACTGGTCCAGGAAGTCCAATATGCATGTGTTGGAGGGTGTCATCTAAGGAAGCCAGAATTACATCAAAGAGGCTTTGCTGTCTGTGTGAAGCAGATCACAGACCTGTTTTGGCAAGTCACATGAAGAGAGGAAATTCATTTAGGTATTTTTTTTGTTATATCTGAGTAGGACATCGTGTGTTATAAAATATAAATTTTAAAACACCAAGGCGGAGTTAGGTGACCTCAGAGAGAAGGCCAGCTCAAGACTGCTTTTAAATATACTGAGCAGACCTTACACAGAGACATTCATTTACTGACTGAGAGAGGAACAGCGAAGCACTGAAAGATTAAGAAAGTAAGAGTACAATTAGTTAAGACCAGTCTGAGTGTATGGATTGTAGGAATTTGCACTTTTAAACCTGTTCTGTTTTTAAGACTGTATGTGTGGGGATATCTTGTTCTGTATTTACTGTTTTCCTATTTTTTACCTATTTTAAAGTAAAGGTATATTTTAAAAACAGAAACTGCCTGGTGTGCCTTGAAACTTCTTTTTTTTTTTATAAGTGAAGCTTAGATGGTTATAGTTGACATTGTGCATGAGCTTATTGTGGTACCAAATTGGGAAACAGGTCAGAGTTCTCTAGGTCTTGCATAGAGTTCTAAAGGTTAATTTTGTAATACCTGGTTAGGTGCCCATAGGCAAAGATATCTGGCCCCCCGAAGACAGAATTATCTGAGTCTGACAATTGGGTACACTAACAAGAGGTTATCAGTTTGAATCCCTCCAGAACTTGGGACTAAGGTGACTCGAACCCACAAAACAGACAAGAGGGTTACCTTGTTCTGTTAACTGTTCACAATTCTACGCCCAGAGATTGACACTTTGGGAGTAGAGGGCTGACCTGCTGAGTGGGGTTGTGACAGATTGGTGAGCAGCGGTGGCATATAAAGTTTGGTGGTATAAGCTTTATTGTTCAGTGTGTCAGCTTGAGACTGTTCAGCTCACTTGCAAAAAAGAAAGGCAGTGTTTTATTTCAGAAGGAAACAGAACTGTATCCCTTGGCTTACAGTCAAGTTCCTACCCGTTTTATTTTTTTTTCTAAAGTGCCAGTCAGAGTAGCAGTAGTCAGGAAAGATGGCTTCCAACTACATCAGGCACACTGTCGAATACTTAAAGCAGTTGTGCGGGGACAGAGGAATCCCGTTCAAGGTGACAGCCAAAAAGCAGAACCTCATAGAGGCCCTGATGGTAGCTGATACTCAGAGCAGCGAGTCACCAATCATGACTGAAAAGGACCAAACCTCAAGTGTGGCAGGGCTAGCGGCCAGTGCTGTGTCCAGGTCCGTGATGAGGACAGCAGGGCCACTGTCAGTAAAGGGCCACAGCAGCAGGGGATGGTCACCAGTATCCTGAATCTGGAGAAGAGGGAACGAGAGAAGTGAGAGGTGGACCGTGAGACAGAGCAGGAATAGTGAGAGGCAGAGAGGGAACAGCGGGAGGCAGACCATGCGAAGCGTGAGCACCAGCGAGCTGCAGAGGAGAAGGCAGAGTGAGAACGCCAAGAGGCAGAGCGACAACAGAGGGAGGCAGACCGTGAGGAGCGTGAATGCCAGCGAGCTGCAGAGAAGAGAGAGGAGCTCCAGAGGCAACACGAACTGGAGAAGCTACGACTCCAACCAGCGACACCAGAGCAGGTAAGTGGCTTGGGTTTAACTGGGACTGCAGGACTGGGTTACAAATTGAACTCCAAATTAATAGCTGAATTTAAAGAGGGGGAGGATATGGATGCCTTTATAAATTCTTTTGAAAAAGTTTGTATTCAGGCTAAAATTCCTAGAGAGTCCTGGAGCTTCCAGCTAGTCCCGCTATTTACCAGGAAAGCTCGGGATGCATTGGGTCAAATGGACAATGAGGACAGTGATAATTACAGCAAACTAAAAGCTGCACTGTTAAAAAAGTTTGAATTAACTGCTGAATCATACAGAGCTAAATTCCATAAGCTCAGGAGAAGCCCTGATATGAGCTACGATGGAGCTGGCCACGAAACAACATTAGTGTTTAAAACATTGGTGGGAAGGAATTGAGGCAAACTCTGTTGATAAAATTGAAAATGTGATTTTATTGGGCATGCCTAGCAGAGCTAAAAACCTGGCTAGAGGACTGAGATCCCAAAACAGTGCAAGAGGCTGCGGAACTCTCAGACCGCTATGCCAAGAGCAGACCTGCTCTAAGAGCAAATGCGGCAGGCGTGGCAGTGCAGAAAGGGAAAAGCGCGCCTTCAGGGCAGCTAAAACCCTCACTGCCTCCACCGAAACCAGTTAGCCCCAAGTTTCAGAGAAAAGATTTCTCTGAGAGAAAAAATTAATGCTGGTTGTGTAAAGAAACTGGGCATATTGCCAGACAGTGTTCCAAAAAGGCGAGCCATAATACACAACCGGGTGCTAGAAAAGAAGTGGGTTGTTTGTGTGTCCCTGGAAGCATGCCAGTGAACATGAGGGAACACATGCACCCAGTCATGGTGAATGGTGTACAGACGCAGGGGTTAAGGGACACAGGGGCATCCCTGACCTTGATAAAGGAGGATCTGGTGCAGTCTGGTCAGCTTATACCCAATAAATGTGTCCCTGTACAGGACTTTGTGGACAGGGAAAAAACATTGCCCCTCGCTAGTGTTCTCCTAGACTGGGGTGAAACAGGGGAACTGTGAAACAGGTGGCTGTAGCCAAAACATTAGCAGTGGATGTGATCCTGGGTAACAATCTCCAGCAGGGGATGGTATGTGCAGTTACCCATAGCCAAGCGGCAAAGGAAAATTGTAACTCTCTGAACCCCAAAGAAACCACTGTGGAAACCACTGAGAGGCTGGTTCCCCAGCCTGTGTCTCCTGATAGGGAGACTGATAAAAAGAGGGTAGAAATTTCCCCAGTAGCCAGTAACCACACAGCTACAGAGGGTTACTCCGAAGAGGAAGGGGTGACCCCTTGTCAGAGGGTTGGGATTGACAGTGATCCTGAGGGCCCTGACGCAAGTGCTAGGGACCCTAGTTTAGTGACAGAAGGGGACCTGTCCCATGCCTTGGGACTGTGTGAGGGGTTTGCAGCTGCTCAGAGGAGTGACCCTAGTTTAGAGAAGCTGAGGGCTTGGGCAGACTCGGACGTAGCACAAGGAGGTGATGGCAGACATAAGGTTTATTGGGAAAATGGACTTATGTATACTCAGGCAGTACAGACAGAGGGAGGGATGCTAGGCAGGCAGCATGTCGTTCCCCAGGGGTATCGTGAACAGTTGCTCAAAACTGCACATGATATTCCCTTGTCTGGTCATCTGGGAATCACGTGCACTATGCAGTGGTTAGCCCAGAATTTCTACTGGCATAACTTCACCCAGCAGGTGAAGGAGTATTGCAGGTCTTGTCACCGGTGCCAAGAAATAGGGAAGGCGGCAAGAAAACCCAAGCCACCCTGATTCCATTGCCCATAGTGGAGGAGCCATTCCAGAGGGTGGGAATGGATATTGTGGGGCCTTTAAATACCCCCAGCTCCTCAGGGAAGAGATTCATCCTGACTGTGGTGGATTATGCCACCCAGTACCCAGAGGCAGTCGCCTTATCCTCACTGAGGACAGACAAAGTGGCAGATGCCTTACTTGGGATTTTCTCCCGTGTTGGCTTTCCGCAGGAGGTAATCACCGATTGAGGGGGTTCCTTCATGTCGGACCTGATGAAATGTTTATGGGAGAAGTGTGGGGTGGTGCAGAGATGCACAACACCATATCACCCACAAGCCAATGGGCTTGTGGAACAATTCAATGGTACCTTAAAGTCAATGATCCGGGTGTTTGCTGAACAGCATGGGAGGGACTGGGAGAGATACCGTCCCCACCTGTTGTTTGCATACAGGGAGGTGCCCCAAGAGTCGACAGGATTTTCCCCCTTTGAGCTCTTGTATGGATGCTGGGTACATGGGCCCCTAGACTTGATCCAGGAGGACTGGGAAGGTAAGCACACCACCCAGGGAACTCCCATTGTGGTTTATGTCCTTAGGTTTAGGGAAAGGCTGAAGGAGCTTATGGGGACAGCCCAGAGCAACCTGGCAGCTGCCCAGCAGAAACAAAAAGTGTGGTACGACCGCAGAGCCAGAGTTCACTCATACATGGTAGGTCAGGAAGTCATGGTCCTTATTCCGGTCTGGAAAGACGAGCTTCAGGCTGAGTGGGCAGGACCGTACAAGGTGGTTAGGAAGGTAAATGATGTGAACTACATTGTGGAGTTACCTGACCGAAGACAGACAGAAAGGATGTACCATGTCAACATGATGAAGCCATATGCAAATAGGGCTGACATGGTATTTGCAGTGTGTAGTCATGGGAAGGGGACAGGCGAAGGAGACCCCCTTCTGGACTTGCTCGAAGAGAGTAAGCAGGAGTCCTCTGTGGAGGCAGTAAAATTGTTTCCCCAGCTGGCGCCGGACCAGATCCAGAAAGTAAGGGAGGTTTTAGCAGACTTTGCCCTATTGTTTAGCGCTAAGCCTGGACTAACTCCCTTAGCGACACATGATGTGGAGACAGGAACACAGACGCCCATACGGCGGACAGCATATCAGGTGTCAGAGGCTATCCAAAAGGACATTAGGAGGGAAGTGGAGGAGATGCTGGATTTAGGGGTAATCCAGAGATCCCACAGTCCCTGGGCCTCACCCGTTGTCCTTGTACCCAAGCCAGATGGCTCGTGTCATTTCTGTGTAGACAATTATGGACTGAATGCAGTTACAAAGTGAGACGCCCACCCGATGCCCCGGACTGTTGAACTCCTGGACAAGTTGGGAGGGGCTACCTACCTTACGACCATTGACCTGACAAAAGGGTATTGGCAGGTAGAGTTGATGGACAGAGCTAGGGAGAGGTCACCCTTCATCACTCCAATAGGCTTATTTGAGTTTAAAGTAATGCCTTTCAGAATGAAGAACGCCCCGGCCACTTTCCAAGGGTTGGTGAACCAGGTGTTAAATGGTGAAGAGGAGTACGCCGTGGCATACCTGGATGACACTGCCATCTTTAGTACCAGCTGGGAGGGACACCTATCCCACCTTAGGGAAGTGCTGGGCAGGATACAGAGGGTCGGGCTCACTGTCAAAGCTGAGAAGTGCGAGGTGGCCATGGGAGAGGTGGCATAACTCTGGCATATGGTAGGCCAGGGACAGCTCCATCTTAACCAGATGAAAATAGAGGTAATCCAGGCATGGCCCAGACCAGAAACTCAAAAGCAGGTCAGGAGTTTTCTTGGGACAGCAGGGTACTATAGAAAATTTGTACCCAAGTACAGTGCCCTGGCTGCTCCCCTATCTGACCTGACAAAGAAAAGGATGCCCAAGAAAATTACCTGGGACCCAGCCTGTGAGGAAGCCTTTTCCAAACTAAAGGAGGCACTGTGCAGTGCTCCTGTTTTGACAAGTCCTGACTATAGCAAACCTTTTATAGTTCAGACGGACACCTCAGATGTGGGTATTGGGGCAGTACTGAGTCAGACATCCAGCCAAGGGAGGGATCACCCAATAGCCTACCTGAGTAAAAAGTTTACTTCCCAGGGAGCAGGCATACTCCACGGTGGAAAAGGAGTGTCTTGCCATAGTGTGGGCCCTAAAGAAATTGGAGCCATACTTGTATGGGCAGCATTTTGTGGTGCAGACTGACCACAACCCCTGGTTTGGCTGATGCAGATGGGGAAAAACAATGGTCGATTGCTAAGATGGAGTCTTGCTTTGCAAGGAAATGACATGACCATTCTACATAGGGCTGGAGCGACCAATTAGAACTCAGCTGGGCTGTCTCGTGTGTATGAGAAGTGAACTGATTTGGGAAGTTCATCCCATGCAGGGGATAGACCCCCCAAATTCAGTCTAGGTGGGGAGGATTGTGGCACGTGGACAGCTGGTTCTGATTTCAATATGGTATTTTTTCTGCAATATAAAATATGTAAGGGAGTGTATGTCAGGAGGAAATACTGTCTTGCTGAAATTGACACATCAACCCACTCCCAAGGATAAGTTCAAAGGACAGGAGGTAGCTTAAACTGCAGATATCTGAAATGCAATTACTTTAAGTTTTCTTTGAAGCCCAGGAAATAAAATCTCCATTCATGATGTCCTCAGGGAAATCCTTTGATTTGCACTAGGTGTCATGAAGGAAGGAGAAAATGCATGTGTTGGGGTGTCTCACAAGATAGCCAGTAATTACATTAAAGAGACTTTGATGTCTGTGTGAAACAGATCGCAGACTAGTTCAAGAAGTCCATTAAGCATGTGTTGGAGGGTGTCGTCTAAGGAAGTCAGAATTACATCAAAGAGGCTTTGATGTCTGTGTGAAGCAGATCACAGACCTGTTTTGGCAAGTCACATGAAGAGAGGAGATTCATTTAGGTCACCTATTATTTTTTTAAATATCTTAGTAGGACATCCTGTGTTATAAAATATAAATTTTAATACACCAAGTCGGAGTTAGGTGACCTCAGAGAGAAGATCGGCTCAAGACTGCTTTTAAATATACTGAGCAGACCTTACACAGAGACATTCATTTTCTGACTGAGAGAGAGAGGAACTTTGAAGCACTGAAAGATTAAGAAAGTAAGAATACAGTTAGCTAAGACCAGCCTGAGTGTATAGATTGTAGGAATTTGAACTTTTAAGCCTGTTTTGTTTTTAAGACTGTATGTGTGGGGATATCTTGTTCTGTATTTACTGTTTTCCTATTTTTTACCTATTTTAAAGTAAAGATATATATTTTAAAAACAGAAACTGCCTGGTGTGCCTTGAAGCTTCTTTTTATATAAGTGAAGCTTAGATGGTTATAGTTGACACTGTGCATGAGCTTATTGTGGTACCAAACTGGGAAACAGGTCAGAGTTCTCTAGGTCTCACATAGAGTTCTAAGGGTTCATTTTGTAATACCTGGTTAGGTGCCCGTAGGCAAAGATATCTGGCCCCCCGAAGACAGAATTATCTGAGCCTGACAATTGGGTACACTAACAAGAGGTTATCAGTTTGAATCCTTCCAGAACTTGGGACTAAGGTGACTCGAACCCACGAAACAGACAAGAGGGTTACCTTGTTCTGTTAACTGTTCACAGTTCTACACTCAGAGGTTGGCACTTTGGGAGTAGAGGGCTGACCTGCTGAGTGGGTTTGTGACACCATCATGTACCCATAGACAGAGTGGGGTATAAGGCCTTTACAATGCAAGCCAGCATGAGTACAATGCTAAAGAGCCAGCGTGGAGCAAAAGACTGCAGTGCAGGGTGGCTGATCCAGGTCCAATAGCAGCAATACAGCTAGGTGTCAGGCTGCCACCAGTCTGAGGACTGGGAAGCTGAAATGTGTGTTGGTTGGTCGAGGGCCTCGGTAGTCGCCAGCCCATGAGATAGGTTGAGTGAGTCCAATGAGGGAGCCGGCCCAAGCCAGAAATCAAAGAACCTGCAGAGACAGAAAAGCCATCCAGTTGGGGAACCATGAGTAACTTCAGTGATTGCTCTGCCTCAGGAAAATTCTGTTGTTTAGAGTTTGCTTGCAAGTTGGCTATCAGGCTGGATTACAAATACCTTGCTTTCAGAGGTGTTAGCACCATTAAATCAAAAGCATGGCCTTTGGATTTTGGAGAAATTACCAGTAATCAGTTTGTTTAATGTGTACCGACAGCCAACCTACAGTAACTACACTGGGCCTGCAGCAGTTCAGCATTTGACATACCCAGGGAATATGTGCTATAGAGCTCCTGCTATGTTAAGGGATAATTACCTGTATCAGGTAGAAGAACAATAATGCCTCCAGTGCAGTAAGGCCATAATAACACCTAAGACTGTACCAAAGTGTGAAGGTGGACAAAGTGTGGCTGTACCTAGCTGGGCCCTGTTGGAGGCAGCCAAGGAACTGACATTTGTGCTTTGTCCTCTCAGGGCTTAATTTCAGGCTGCGTGAGTTATGGGCGGTAGTCGGGATCTGACCTAAAAGGGCACTAGTGCTTTTGGGGCCTGCTTTAACCATCCTTCCCTTGTAGGGTTCAGCAGTGGCAAATGAAACCTTGTTTTGCTGTTTAAACTGTCATCATTATTTATTGCAGTCATATTGCCAACTGGGGGAAGCTGTTGCATTTGTGTGGGGTCTGTGGGTAGCCTTCAGCCCCGCTCTGTGTTGGCTCCCCATTGTCTCTATGTTGGGTGGAGTGGCTAATGAGGTTGACCAATGATCGGTCACTGGCAGCGTGACCCAGAAGGAGGAGTAGGTGCTGACTCGTGGGCCAAACAGCTAGATGAAAACCAAAAAAATGTTTCAATTCCTTTGATAGCTTAACTAATAGAATGGTAGATCTGTGTGGGGAAAAAAAACATAAAAGTTCTAGTATTTTAGGACCCATTTAAAAGTTTCTAATAAGGAGAAAAAATGACAGCCATTTGAAAGTTTAAAGTTCCAAGATGTAGGTGTTCAGGATTTTAATGTGGGTAATGAGCATGGCTGGCCCAGTCACCATTCTTTGCAGGTTTTATAATGGTTAATGACCAATCCGATTCCTTGCATACTCCTGCCTATTTTAATACTCATAACGATGTGTGGTAAATCCTTATAACAACTTGTCTTTAACACATTCTTGTCTTTGTTAGATCTTTACATAGTCCCACCTTTGTCTTTATAATAAATATCTGATGATATTTATTATAAAGCTATAACTTGAATTTTATTCTATTTCTAAATTTTTATTAAGTTTTAATTCTGTTTTACTTTTGAAATGTGTTAATGTTAGGTGCCCAGAGCCTCTGGGAATGGGCGCCATATAAATAAAAGTGGCCTTGCCTTTATTTCAGGTACTATGGTATGGTCCGTAGTGTCCCCTCTAGGTGTCAGTGTGCTACCAGTTGGTATAGTCAGGACAGGAGAGGGCCAGAGTTAGTCAGGACAGGGCAAAAGTCAGTCAGAAGAGGCAGAAGCATAAGCTTCAGGCCTAATCATAGGCCCCCACACCAACCAGCCAAAAGGCTATGGCAGTGGCCAGGGGACTCGAGTTCCTATATTCCAGACATGTGGAGGTTGTCAGCACCTGTAGGAGAAAGAGAACTATTTCTATGGTTGTTGCAGTTCCTTCAACAGTGGAAGCTAAACAAATACTCTGCCTAAGAGGCTTGGCAGGGCCCATGGGTCCTTTGGGTCAGTGTATTGTACAAGGAGACCATTCAGTGGTCCTCATGTCCAGATTGGGGAGAAATTTCACAAATAGGTGACAAAGGTAGTCTATACCAGGGAGGCCAGCAAGGTTAAGCTAACAGGAAAAATTCTATCCTGGCTAAGGATGCAAGCTAGGACTCTGGAGCTAGGTAGGACTCAGTAACTGAGATGTGGCAATGAACTTGATTAGTCTCAACAAAGTAATATTCAGTTCCTGGCTAAGGATGACACAGTACAGAGGGGGTGAATATGCTGCCTGGAAGGTTCCGATGAAATAAAAGTTTTAAGAAAGCTGCATCACTGTTTGAACCTCTACTCCATGTTACCGTGCAGTTTGAGAGGGCTATGGGTTTGAAGGGTAACCTTCAGTGCATGAATATTATGGTTGTACCCAGCATGTTTACCACAAAAGTGGAATTAAACATGAATAAGACAAACACAGGCTGGCCACATCATCTACAGGGATACTTGAGGGCTGTAGTTCCTAAGCACTGTGATACAGCAGACAGTGAGGAGGGGGTAAGGGAGTTGCAGAGGGACCTGCAAAAGTTGGAGACATGGTCCAAGGTTTGGCAGTTGAAGTTCAATGCCAAAAAGTGTAAGGTGATGCACACTGGGAACAGGACACAGTACTGGAGAGGTGGGGTTAAGCGTGACACTATTACTGAAGAAAGAGACCTAGGACTCACTCGCTGTAAGTGACTCCATTAAATAATCTAATCAATACAACAAGGTGTACAGCAAGGCAACCAAAATGTTGGAGTGTTCTAGGAGGGAATTTGACAGCAGGGGAAATGAGGTATTACTGCATCTCTGTAGAGACTGGTAAGGCCACACCTGGAGTACTGTGCCCATTTCTGGGACCCCCACTTGAGTAAAGACAGGGACAGACAGGTGCAGTGTAGAATAACAAAAATGATTCATGGCCTGCAAGAGAGATCCTATGAGGGTCGGCTTAGGGCACTGAGCATGGGTTTAATGTCAAAATCGCATGTCGTCAGTAGCGCAAGCACAATTAGAGTGCACAAAATATCTCAAGCCCTCTATAGCGCGGTAAAATTAGCCACGTCGCACAATAGTGTACAGAACAGAAAAGCCTTTATCCTTTGGTCAGTAGCTGTTTTTCAAAGTTACTTAATTTTTTAAGTTAATTTTATTTGTCTGCCTTACAGATCATTCAGTTGGCACTGTAGATTTGAAAGCATGCTCAATTGGTGTGTGTCACTGCATTCGGAAATAGCTGTTTTGGTTTAGTTATTTATTTTGTTATAGGCTGTTGGTTTGAGGACTTCGGTGTGAGGACGAGAGAGATGAAGCTGGGGGATGGGCGGGCAGTAGGTGCTAACTGTTTAAAATAGTAGAATTTATGAACTTACTAAATTGCAGCTCCAATTTGAATATTCCTTTTTTTTGCACAACGAAACCTTAAAACGCCAAAAGCCAAACATGTTTCCATAAATACACGTCTGCAACACTAACTGCTGCCAAGTTCTCTCCTTAGCACAAAAAGAAACTAGTTACAAAAGGAAAAGCCAGCACCCCAGGCACTGTGGCTTGTTCCACATGCAGTTCTTCTATTGCACAGGCATTAACGTGCAGCATTGTGCAAATAAATACAAATAGTAATAATGAGGAGGCTTGGAAATATAAACTGAGAAAACTGATTGCACCTACTTTCCTTGGCTCCTGTACAATCGATTGTGACAGTGTTATGAAACAAACACACTGCAACCTCTCCCATGTCATCCTCCCTGGCATAATTAAAATAAATTAATAAATACATAGTAAGTTGCACCACACTGGATTTAAAGTTTTAGCAATTAAAAATTAAAGCACCCAGTCACGCTGCTTGTAAGGGCTACACGAGCTGTTTGGAGGACATGCTGCTGGTAATGACTGGCGCTATAAATGTAAGCTCTATTTAGTGACACAGCAATTTAATACTACGCTATTTTGACCGTGCTAATATTGAACACGTGATTTTGGTTGCGCTATTTTAACCGGATCCCCTGAATATGTACTCGCCGGAGGCCAGAAGGGAGAGGGGCAATATGATAGAGACCTTTGAGATCTTGAAAGTAATGAACAAAGTAAACTGCGAGGATCTAGTCAACAGAATTAGCTAACCTAGAACATGGGACATGAGTGGAAGCTACCAAGAGGAAAATTTAGGATAGATGTGAAGAAGTTAATTTTTAAGGAGAGTTGTTGAGCCATGGAACAGTCTGCTGGCTGAAGTGGTGGGCGCCAAGAGCATTACTGGCTTCAGACATGGCTGGGACAGAGTTAAGGGCTGAATAGTGACTCAGTGAGTAGCAGCAAGACAGGGAACATGGTGGGGTGTGGGCAGAGAGGCGGACATAATGTACTAAATAATACCACCATCAGTGCACCCCCCAATATCAAGCCAACCCAACATAACTCAGCATACTTAAACAACACCCCCCCCAACAAACTCCGACACCAGGGTGCCCAATCCCCAGTGCTAACAGCAACCCCCCAACAGTCAGTGACACTGGGTTGCCCAGCCGCCCATGCCACCTAAGAATAACCCCCCCACACACACACTGAGACTGGGGTGTCCAACCCCCAGTGTTATCTAACAACATCCCTCCCCACACACACACACAGAGTATTGGACAATGGGGTGCTCAACCCCTGGTGCTAGCTAACAACACCCCATCAACAGTCCACAACACAGATATGCCCAACTACTGGTGCTGCCAAAGAACACCTCCAACACACACTCCTGCATCAGTGTGCCCAACCCCTGGTGCTTACCAACAGCACACCTCTCATCAAAGTATGAGACTCAGGGGTGCCCAACCCCAAGTGCTGGCTAACAACACCCCCTACAGTCCTCTACATCAGGGTGTCCAACCCCTGCTGCCACCAAAAACATCCTCCCCACAGACATACTCTCCAGCCACAGGGTGCCCAACCAGCTAATAACACCTGCCCACCACAGCGCCCAATAAGGGGGTGCCCACCGCTAGAGCCACCAAATAAATCTTTGACACTAAGGTACCCAATGCCCAGTGTCAGATCCCTGAAAAAAATGAAAACCATCCCTCATAATTTCCTCTTTTTGTTTTTGTAAACCTGAAACAAAGAAAACCATCCAGTGATGTCTTCAAGTCCCCCCCCCACTGGACCCCCTCTCAGAAACCACCACCCCACCCCACCCTCAGTCCCTCACTTACTGAACTAGGGTACCACAGTCACAAGCCCACTCCCATGGGGCAGGATTCTCTGCCTCATAGTAAAAAAAATCCCTCTTGTGATGGGGGGGTCACGGATACCCTTCCTCTATCCTTTTAGCACACTTGCTGTCTCACAACTGAACGTACACCAGAGGATCCCAGGGCACCCTCTGTCCATGTGAGGGGTTACAAATACAGTCCTGAGTCTGTGTTCCTGGGATAGAACCCTCTCAGCCACTGCACCATGAACCAGAAAGCCACACACGTATATAAGCTTTGGAGGGGTCCTATATACCCTATTATGTGTCTTTCCTCAGAAATGCAGAGCTCTGTTCAAACCCACGGGCTCCTCCTGAGACCCTTCGTATTTCGTCCCCTCCTTTCATCACAAAGTCCCTAGTGGTACTTCACTTTGGTAGTGTTTTGGCCTTAAAACAGTCACACAGGCATAGTATACTTTGAACAACCCTCCCAAGGCAACCCACAGAAACGACACTAGCAGAATTATCATAAAAGTAAGCCAAAAGCTTTACTAATTAATTAATAAATGCAATAAATAACATAAAGACAAGTAATTTAGACACTGGTTACATGATATTGAAAATAAAATGGTAAGTATACATAAAAAACGTACACTTTAAAACTCTGAGAGCAAAGTCTGCCTCAAGTCCTTAGTTGCTGAATTTTGAAGTGCAGAGTCTTTACAAAAGCAGTTGAAAATCTTGGTTCTTGGCAGTGCAGAAGAATTATTGGAAGAAAATGTCTCTGCTCTGTCGGCAGGCAGGGTCCCCAAATGTAAAAAGGTTAAAGCTCAGATACAGTCTTCCTCCCTTGTTTTGTGGGATTTTATTTATTTTATTTATTTATTTCAATTGCAGATTAATACCTTTGAGCCAGGAAGGCTCTTTTATAAAGGTTCCATGTCAAGTGGATGAGAGACAAAATTTACCTAAACAGGTTACAGAACATTCCGAGTACACAGCAGGTTACAGGCTGTACAGGTAGCAAGCAAATAGGCCATTTACAGTGTCAAACATGTTACATGAAGTTGGAGTGCATTTTGACATTCTGAACAGGTCTCAGTAAAAAACAGGAAAAGGAATCAAACATATGTTAAGCACAGAGCATGTTGAAAGCAGCATGAGGAGGCTTTGTCATAGAATAAGGAAAATGGGGTGAGGGGAAGAGCAGGGGTAAGGGGGAAGCCGCCATGTGGCTTTGTCAGGGAGGGGGTGGAGAGAAGGGAGTGGGGAAGAAGGCAGGGGAAGGTAAACAGAGGGGTGATGAGTTATGTTGGTGATTAGTCATGGGTATTTATTAATTGCAATCACATAGGTTATTTTGGGCCGGAAGGGTTAGCAGTTCTCTTTTAAAAGGTCCAATTTTTGTGTGCTCCAGGGTGGTAGTAGGGAGTTCATTAAACCAGGTGGGCCCACAGTAGGAGAGTGAATGCTGTTCAAGGCTGGTTCTTTTGAAAGGGACATGGAGCACACCCTTAACCAAGCTCCTAGTGACTTTTGAGGAGTTGGAGCACTGGAACAGAACGGCGGAGGAGTAGGGAGAGAGTCCAAGGAGGGCTTTTTTACCAATCAGGCAAGCCTGATACTTTGCCCTTAGGTGTAATGGGAGCCAACCAGTAGAAGAGTAGAGGGCGCAAGTATGGGTATGGTGTTTAGCCCCCAGGACCAGGTGGCAAGCCTTGTTGATTAGTACTTTTACTCGATTTAGGGCTGAGTCTGTGGCAGCACTGTAGATGATGAGGACATGGTCGATGACTGACAGACAGAATGGAGCTTCGAGTGACTAGGCTTAGAGCCTCAGGGGTCATGGCTTGCCTGTGCCTATAGAGGATTCCAAGCTTAATATTAGCAGATTTGACAACATAGTCTATATGGTGCATGAAGTAGAGGATGTCATCAATGTGTACCCCGAGATATTTAATGGTGGAGACTTGTTCAATGTCATCCCCTTTTTGGCTATAGATAGTCAGGTGTTCAGCATTCCTTTTGGCATGTGGCAAAAAAGTTAGGTGCATCATTTTTGTTTTTTTATAATTTAGAAGGAGTCTGTTTTGAGTGAAGCAGTTCTCAAGCATAGCAAAGCAATGATGTCGGTTTTGTGCTATTTCTGATGTGTGGCTACCAGGCACTGAGATAATTGCATCGTCTGCATAGAGCAGCATTTTAGTGAGACAGGCATTGGGAAGGGAGTTAATGAAGAGGCCGAAGAGAAGCGGGCCTAAGATCGAGCCTTGGGGAACCCCAAGGGTTACTTTTTTGAGTTTGGAGGTTACACCCCCTATCCTCACACACTGCATCCTGTGTGAAAGGTAGCTGTTAAGCCAGGAGATGGTATCTACTGACAGTCCCATGGTCCTCAAGTGTTTGAGCAGGATTAGGTGGTTAACAGTGTCAAAGGCGTTGGTGAGATCTATAAATATAGACCCCACTGTTTTTCCTGAGTCAAGGGCTTCATAGATGTGAGAGGTATAGTCGATTAATGCTGTGATGGTGCTGTGTCTGATATGAAACCCATGCTGCTGCGGGCAAAGCAGATTGTACTTGTTTAGGTATTCAGTTAGCTAGTCAGAAACAACCCTTTCTAGCACTTTAGAGAGAGGTGGTGGTATTGAGATTGGGCGGTAGTTTCCCAGATTAGTTCTGTCCCCATTTTTAAACACCGGGGTGACCAAGGCAGTCTTCCACCTATCTGGAAAGATTCCAGTGCGCAAGGAGATGTTGAAAAGTTTGGTTAGTGGAGTGGCAAGTTCTTCCAACACTAAAGCTGGCAACTTCATGTCTAGTGAGTCACTCCCGACCCTGGTTTTGTTTAGGATTTTTCTGACATATTTAATGGTCTGCTTATGCTTCTGTTGTTGCGATTTCGGACGGTACATAGTATGGATCGACCGAAGGGCTGTGCCTTTATCCTGCAGACTAGTAATAATGCCCTGGGCATCCCCACCAAACAGGACAGATCCCCTAAAAGGGACATCTTGGATAGCCGACTGAACATCAGGGGCTAAACCAGATACTCTCAACCAAGAGTATCGTCTAAGGCTAACAGCTGTGGCCGCACCTCGATCGGAGGAATCCACCGCATCGTAGGTGGCCCACATCCCACTCTTAAGGGAGGAAATTAGGGCTGTTCTTCTCAAGGATGCGATAGAGCCCATACCAGTAAACCAGACAGGGAAGGAATTTTACTCCCATTTCTTTTTGGTTCCCAAAAAGACAGGGGATTTCCACCTGATACTGGATCTCAGCCCTCTGAATCTCTACATAGAATACAAGAGGTTCAGGATGCTGTCATTGCAAAGCCTGCTGCCCCTTCTGGCCCAGGGCCAGCGGCTCTGTACTCTGGACATGAAGGATGCATATCTTCACATCCCTGTTTTTGGCCCTCACAGGAAGTTCCTCAGGTTCTGTTTCCAAGAGGAGCATTATCAGTTCAAAGTGCTCCCTTTTGGTCTGTCATCCACCCCATGCATTTTTACCAAATGCCTGGCGGTTGTGGCAGGGACCTTGAGGTGCCAGGGACACTCTGTTTTTCTGTATCTCAATGACTGGCTTCTGGCAGCTCTGTCTAGGGCAGAGTTGGAGGCTTCCCCCTCAGCTACCCTGCACCTTTTCCACAGGTTGGATATTTTGGTCAGTTGCCCAAAATTTCAGCTGGTCCTGTCCCAACGACTCCAGTTTATTGGAGCAGTTTTAGACACAGTGCAGGGCATGGCCTTTCTCCCCTGGACAGGGCAGATACTCTGGTGGGTCAGGCCACAATGGTTTCTTCCACTTATCATATCTCAGCCAGAGTGGTTCTCCGTCTTCTTGGCCTCTTGGCAGCGGCTATTCCCACAGTCCCTTTGGCCAGACTTCACAAGCGGGTTACGCAATGGACTCTGAGCTCTCAGTGGGATCAGAAGAAAGACTGTCTAGATTGCCCGACTCTAATCTCCAGCCCGATGCAACGAGACCTGTTGTGGTGGCAGGACCCCAGCAATCATTTGCGGGGGCTCCTTTCCAGGTTCATTCCCACTCTCAAGTTCTAACCACAGATGCATCAGAGCAGGGTTGGGGTGCTCTTCTGGGACACCATAGAACTTAGGGTCTGTGGTCCCCTGTAGAATCGCTCTTGTGCATCAATGTGCTGGAAATGAGGACAGTGCTTTATGCTCTTCAAGCCTTTCAGCACATACTTCTTCAAGCTGTCCTTTTGATTCAGATGGACAACATGTGCATAGTGTGGTACATCAACAAACGGGGGCACTCGCTCGTATCCTCTTTGCAGGGAGTCGATGCAAGTCTGGAATTGGGCAGTTCTGCACAATATCCGTCTGACAGCAGTTCACGTCCCAGGTGTGCAAAACATTCTCGCAGACAGTCTAAGCCAAACCTGGATAAGGGCTCATGAGTGGGAGCTAAAACAAGCGGTGATAGATCACATCTTCTATCTGTGGGGTCATCCAGAGGTGGATCTGTTCACAGCCCCATCAAATGTAAAACTTCTCAAGTTTTGCTTGCTCATTCCCGGGCCTGGTGTTTTCTGGCTAGACACACTGTTAGTCTCTTGGACAGGGAGGTTTCTGTACGCATTTCCTCCCTTTCCACTGTTGCAGAGAGTGTTGACCAAACTTTAACTGGATGGGGCTCACATGATTTTGATAGCTCTGTTATGGCCTCGACAGATCCGGTTCCCCCTGCTTCGGCGTCTAGCAGTGGAACCTCTGATTCCCCCTCCTCTGTATTACGGCCTCCTTACTCGGGAAAAGGGCACACTGGTTCATCCGGGACTGAAGTCCCTTCATCTTCACACATGGCTCCTCAGGACATAGCTGCTTCATGGTTTAGGGTTTCTCCCAGGGTAGCTCAAATTCTGGTGGAAGCAAGGAAACCATCCACCAGAACTGCCTATGCCATGAAGTGGAACCGCTTCTCTATTTGGGCCACTGCCAAAGATCTGGACCCTTTCTCGTGCCCCGCTCCCCAGGTCATGGAGTACTTGCTTCTTCTTTCCGAGCTGGGCCTGAGTTATTCCTCATTGAATGTGCATTTAGCGGCCGTCTCAGCCTACCATGATCTGGTAGGTGGCAAGACAATGGCTTAGTTAGAGGTTTCCAAAAACCTTTTTGAAAGGTATTCTGCATCTGAAACCCTCAGTGCAAAATCCCACTGTGGGACCTTCATTTTTTGTTAGAAAAATTGACTTTACCTCCCTTTGAGCCGGCAAGCTCTTATGAGTTACGCTTTTTGTCTTGGAAAGCATTATTTTTGGTTGCAGTTACCTCAGCTCATTGAATTTCTGAGCTTCAGGCCCTGATGTGCAAGGTGCCTTATTAGATTTTTCACAGAGACCGGGTGGCTCTGCGTACAAAGCCTACATTTCTGCCTAAGGTCGTGACGGAAATGACCCTTAATCAGTCTTTGGAATTGCCGGTATATTATCCCAACCATTGCAATCGGGGTGAGGCCATCCTGCATACATTGGATGTGCACAGGATCCTTCGCTACTATACGAACCGGATAAAGGATGTCCATAAAACAGATCAACTTTTTGTTTATTTCGCACCAAAGAGGTAGGATGCCACAGTTTCCAAACAATGTCTATCCAAATGGCTGGCAAACTGCATTACCTTCTGTTACCAGAAGTATGGTAAGATCCTTCTGGGTAAAGTTAAAGGACATTCTACTAGGGGTATGGCTGCTTCCACAGCCTGTTTCAGGAATGTTTCTGCTGCAGATATTTATGTGGCTGCAACGTGGAGTTCCGTCCACACTTTCACAAAGCATTACAGCTTGGACAGTGCCTCTAGGTGCAGGGCTGGTTTTGGCCTACCAGTCCTCCAAGGACTCTTGTCCTAACCTCCTCAGTTGGTGATACTGGGTTATGTTTCCAGCCTCCCTAGTGTTTCTGTTGTCCCTTGGACAGTTCACTGCTTGGGACTCAGTCCTACATGTTATTACCTACTGCAAGAGCCCTCTCGAAGTAAGATAGTACAGTTACGTAAGAACTTACCATAACAGTAGATCTTCGAGAGAGGCTTTTGCAATAGATAATGCTTTTCCCACCCTCCTTCCCCCTTTTTCTACCTGGGGATTATTTCAATGCTCTTTCTTCATGAAGCTATCTCTTCTGGGGATCCAGGAGCCTCTTTTTCTTCTCCTGTCACTTACCTTTTTTTGGTTTCTGGCATGAGAACTGGAGGGCGGACGTGGAGACCGCCCACTATATAGTGTTTATGCTGACATCAGTCACGGGAAGTCTGGTGGGCGGTCCCCTGTCAGACTATGCTGGTAAAAGTTTCCGTGTGGTCCTGACACCAGGTGGTACCAGTTCTACATGTTGTTACCTACTGCAAGAGCCTCTCTTGAAGATCTACTGTTACGGTAAGTTCTTACGTAACTGTACTTTACAACATCATTTCCCAGGGCCCATGTCTTTGTACCCATGATCCCTTGCAACTGATATTGGCCACCATGTGTGTCTCTGATGCATTATATACATAAAATTATATAAAACATGACCAGAACAATAAGGTATGGCCTTATCTTGTCACAACCACAAAGTAATCCTGTCTGCAACTGGAGAAGATCATCTCCCTACAGCTAGTAAACTGCAGACTGACTGAAAACAAGGTTACTCCAGTTAATGGCTTTTTGATGAATTTTGAACTTTTACTCTTAATTCTGTCATTTTTTTAACATTTCTGTCTCACACTTTCGACATAGCCTTCTGTTTACCCCACCTCATGAACATGGCAGGTGCAAGTTTTCCAAATTCCCATTGAAAAAACATTTTCGCAGTCACTCTGCGAAATCACCTTTTGGACAAGATTTTAAAATTTGCACTGGTTTTGATCATTAGGTGGCCGAATAAAAAGATTATGTTGAAAACTCCGGGGTGAAAATCTCAAAAAAAAAAAAAAAAGTTATGAAGAAATATTGACTTTTTTTGAGATTTTCATATTAAATTTTAAGCACAGTCGTTTTGTACCCCACCTCCTGAACATGACATGTGCCACTTTTTTTTTTCAAATCTCACCCAAAATGTTTTGTTTTTTTTTATTTTTTTATTAAGAGATTTTTTTAAGCAATACAGGTTTACAATTCCACATGCATAAAAGCAGCCGTCATACAGAAAATATAAGTTGTGTTATACATTGTTTCTGGAGCACCTTAAATCGCAGTGCATATTATTCTTTCCTCACAACCTCCTCAGGTTCTCTGTCCTACCTACATATGGCTTCAAGATAAAAACCATGTCTAATCATTCTTCTTTTCCATCTTTCAGGGTTTCTGGAGTTTCAAACATCCATTCTTCATGGAACAAACTCTAAAACTGTATTCATCATATGCATGACCCACTCCGTCCATCAGCGATTAAATAAATCCATTTGTTGTTGAAGAGTGTTATTTTTTCAATTTTGTAGTTGGTTTTCATGATCTGATTCCACTGAGATATCATGGGGGGGGGGCTGGGATTGCAAACATTGTTTAATAATTGCTTTTTTGGTCACTGTAAGGGCTGTGCCTATGAAATATTGCTGGTGTTTATTAAAATGGGCCTTAGGGAAGTTTAGAAAACTGGCCAGGTCTGGGTTAGCAAGGGAAAATCTGTACATATTTTAGTCATTTCCTGTGCAATTCCATCCCAGAAGATTTTAATGCTTGGGCAGTGCCAAATTGCCTAATTGCCTTCTTCTCCCCTCGCCCTCTCCAGCAGCTAGCTGTCTGAGTGTTATGATATTTTGCCACAATGTGTGCATTCAAAAGTATCTAACAATGGTTTTCCAGGCAAACCCCTTGTATTGATGGAAGGCAGTAACTTTATGCTGCTACGAATAAGGAAAGTGTCACCCTCCAAAAATTGGTAGAAGTGTGTTAGACCCTGCGTTTCCCATTGAATGAATCTTGGCTCTGTTTGCGCCAGTCTGAATTCCCTTATCATAAGCTAGGGCTCTCACTCAATATAATGCCATGTGATACTGTTTATTTTTCTACATAACATACCACTGATTTAATACCGCTCAGGTAAAAACATTGTCTGAAGTGGCCCTCAATGGTACAGCTGGAACATAAAATAAAATTTCCATAAGCAGTTTCTTCAGCCCCACTAGCTCCAGTTCCATCCAGTGTGACTGGTAATTGAGGTCTAGCACAGAGCAGATATGGCACAATCGAGCTGCCTGATAATAATATTTTAAGCTGGGTAGGGCTTGCACTCCTTTCTGTTTTTAAAGTTGCTGTTTTTTTAAAGGAGATTCTGGGTTTTTCCTGCCCCAGATGAACCCCCATATCATTTTATTTCAAGTTTAAAAATATTCAGAGTTGACACATATAGCTAAAGTCTGGAACAGATATAATAATCTAGAGAGAGCATCCATACAGATAGTTTAAATTCTTTAACTGATGGACAAAGGCAGTATTGTTCAAAAGTCCGCGTTTGCCAAACATGGCAGATGCTGTGCAGTTCCATTTTATCTAATGGTTCTAGAACTTTCCTGGAAGCAGCACTTGGCATGGGGCTGGCACTGTGAATAAAACTTATAAAGTAGTGAACAAGCAGCCTGCTCAAGTGATTTTTTTTGAAGGTGTGTGTGCGCTCTTTATGTTTTGCTGTAAAAAAAAAAAATCAATACTCCAATCAGCCTGTGTTTGTAGCAACTGCTGTGCAGTTCTTTAGTGGTCTTTCTTAAGGTAGCTGTAGCTTAGGTGTAACCCCCCTACAAAACACCCTTTAGGAGGAGCAGATAAGATTGCTTGAATCTGGGTTCAATGATATTTCTGCTAATGCAGTTTGAGGGTTGGGAGAGCAAAAATGATCAGATAAATGGAATCTGGATTTGTCTTAATTGGCTGTGCATTTTATTAACAGTAATGGATAGTTATTTCATTTACTGCAGTTCCTTAAAAATCTTAGAGCTGATTAAAGACGCTGGGTATTTCACTGCTGTCCTTTTTTGACAGCCCAAGGTTGTTGCTGACATTACTAAATGCGAAAAGTTAAATGTGTTATGAACATTAAAGTACAGAAGTTGAAATTGAAATGTCATATAAAGTAGCCAGCAGGTGGAGATGCTTCGGGGCACAATCTGAAGGTTGAGAGGAAGCCCTCCCCAGAACCATAGTGCGGACCCCCCCCCCAACCGACCGACACAAGCAATCAGAAGCTTCGGGGCACAATCTGAAGGTCGAGAGGGCAGCAAGGAAGCCCTCCCAGAACCGAATGCAGACCCCCCAACCACCAACACAAGCAATCAAAGCTTCGGGCACAATCTGAAGGTCAAGAGGGCAGCGAGGAAGCCCTCCTCAGAACCGAGAGTGGACCCCCCAACCGACCGACACAAGCAATCAAAAGCTTGGGCACAAGTAGCCAGCAGGTGGAGAAGCTTTGGGGGCACAATCTGAAGGTCAAGAGGGCAGCGAGGAAGCCTCCCAGACCCGGAGGCGGACTCCCCCAAACCAACCGACACAAGCAATCAAAAGCTTTGGGGCACAATCTGAAGGTCGAGAGAAGCCCTCACAACCGGAGTGCGGACCCCCCCCAACTGACCGACACAAGCAATCAAAAGGTACGGCTACACAGTTGAACAAGCAGACAAAACGGAGCAAGGAGAAAAGGCGCCAAATTTTAAATTGCAGTCGGCAGACGAGTGGAGATAGTTTTTTGTCTGCCTTAAACCTTAAAGTACTGTGTTATTTTGCTCTACAACTAGGTGCTTTAATTAATCATCTGCAGCACGCATTAATTTATTGTCTGCCTTTTTAGCATAAAATCCTGCGGATGCAGTGCTCCGAACAGGGTGCTTTAAAATAGTCGCTGTAGAAGTAAATTACTAGAGACAGAGTTATTAATCACAAGCTGTGCAGGATATCTAAAAGCCGCTGTTTGTAAAAAAAAGAAAAGTTTAAACTGTAAATTACCAGCTGCAATAAGGCACCTTAGAAGCCCGATTTTTGTTAAAGCTAGTAGTTAAAGACTATAACAGCCCCTCCTCCCTCCCTCTTACCTATTTGAACTCTGTCTTCCCACAACAGCTTCGGAGCACAATCTGAAGGTCAAGAAGGCAGTGAGGAAGCCCTCCCCAGAACCAGAGTGCGGACCCCCCCCAAACCAACCGACACAAGCAATCAAAAGGTACAGCTCGTCTGCTACACAGTTGAACAAGAAGAGCCCCGCTGACGCTGTGCGTCAGCTCCCCACTGCCCCCACCACCACCCTTGGCAGACACTCCCTTATATAGCAGAAATCACATGCTAGTTTTAACCAATCAGCCTACTTTCCCATTTGCAGGCTATACCAGGTATCCACTAGAGGCCACTACACCAAGGTCTTGGCAATAAGACACTTTTCCAAACCCTTGCTCTGTAGCCTGTCCATTATGCCTGAACTATACTTATTAATCTTCTTTACCTCACCCCCCTGGGTGTCCCTCCCACCATCAATTTACCTTACGCTCCCAGATCACGTCACATCTTGCGACAGACTGCTAACAATTATTCCTACCTCTACAATCACAGCTGAGTCGCACCATGGCCACTTCTACTATACACTATCCACCGGCTCCGGGCTAATCCCAGCTACCTTCCGTATCAGTCTCCTAGTCCTTCTGCCACATACCTAGAGACCAAAAGCTGCCATAGCCATACCTATTACCACCTCCAGAAAGCTTCAGTGGATAGCTCATCACACAAAACTATTGGTCACCCTGCTACTTCTCTCCTTGCAGGTGATATCGAGCTTAACCCCAGACCAACCCACCTCCACGCCCAAAACACTTCTGTCCCACTCCAACTCCCCACAGACCTTAAACTGCTACACATAAATTATGTAGTCTCTTGCACAAAATAACCTTGGTTCAAGCCCTCGCCGTGTCCCTCAGCCCAGACATACTGATTATCTCTGAAACCTGGCTAAAATCACATAACACCGATGCAGAATTTGCTATGCCCGGCTACACACTTCTCCGCCATGACCGTGTGGGCAAAAAAGGAGGCAGCATAGCTATGTACGTTGCCTCCACCATCCAATTCTCCACAATTTCCCTATCCCTACCATCTGAGTCCATTAATGCCTTAATGGTAAAACTCACCATCCCCCATTCAATCCCAATCTACATAGCAGGTACATACAGCGCTCCAGATACCAACTCACCTGCCATACTGGACTACCTGGGCTCCTTAAACTCCCTGGCAGCAGGTGGTGAGATCCACATACTAGGGAATTTTAACCAGAACTGGCTTGCTGAGCCCCTTTCCAAATTTCGTGACAAGGTAACAGCCCTAATCCTAACACAACTAATCACTGAACTAATTCGGTTAAACCACAAAACACAGAACCATACACTGCTAGATTGGTCCCTCACATCTCACCCACACAGGGTCATAGCCTCAGGATTCCTTCCGGATGCCCTTAGTGACCACCATGGAATCTACTCCGTACTCAAAATTCACAAACCTAAAGCTCCCCCACACAGAATCTTACTGTCTAGATCCTACAAATCTCTGGACCTCCCCTCATTATTAAATGATTTAGGCAACTATGACTGGTCGTGCATTAGTCAATTCACCTCAACAGACGAGACACTGTCGTTCTTTAAGTCCAAGTTCATCGCCATCTAGGACTGATACGCCCCCCTCAGACGTACCAAAGTCCGAGGTGCTCATCTCCCATGGATCTCTCCTGAAATCCTAGCCCACCTCTGAATCCGAGACAAGGCCTGGAAAACCTTTAAGACTTCCAAATCTCAGGCCGACCTCCAGACTTACCGTGCGCTCCACAATTCTAGTACCAAAAGAATCCGTCAAGCAAAGGCCAACTATTTCTTATGCACATTCAATTCCTCCTCCCATCTCCCGTTTCGATTCTGGAATGTGGTCAAATTGCTTCGCTGCCCACCATCACAGCCCCCCACCCCTTTCCTGCAGGTTGGGGGTCTCTCCATCACTGACCCCTCAGCAGTTGCCTCCTTGTTTAACACTGTCTTCACTACCAGCCATGCTACTCCCTTGTCCACCCCTCACCCTGCTCAGCATGCACCCCACCATCACCCCATCTTGTGGCACACCTGCAGCTCACCCCTTCTCCTTCCTGCAAGTCACCCCTGATGAGGTATACAATGCACTGGTTGCCCTTAACCCAGAAAAGGGCAAATGTCCCACCGGGTTGGATTCCAAAATGCTCCACCTGTCGGCCCCTGCCATAGCTCAACCACTTGCCTCCCTTTTTAACTTATCCTTCTTCCTAGCAGAAGTCCCCATTGAGTGGAAACATGCCACCATAATCCCACTTCCCAAGTGTGGTGATGCCTCAAACCCAAGCAACTACTGGCCCATCTCCCTCCTACCGACCCTTGCCAAAATACAAGAACACCTGGTTCTCTCTCACCTATCCACCTATCTGGATTCCTCTTCCTTTTTCTCCCCCTACCAGTCTGGCTTTAGGAAATCCCACTCCACTACCACCTCCCTTCTCAGGATTACTGACTCCATCCTCACAGGGATGGATGCTGGCCACATGACTCACTCTCTTCTCCTGACCAAACTCGTCAATGCTGGTCTATCCGACTGGGCCACATCTTGGTTCCACTCCTACCTCACTGGCAGATCCCAAGCTGTCCATAACAGTTCGTCCACGTTGGCTCCCCTCCCAATCATGTCAGGAGTGCCGCAAGGCTCTGTCCTAGGCCCCTTCCTGTTCTCGGTCTTCCTGAATGACCTGCCATCTGCCTGCACACACACCGCCATCCACATGTACGCAGATGACATGGTGCTATATGCATCCGGCCCCTCGTCCTCGGGGGTTGCGACCAGACTACAGCAAGATTTTATCTCAGTCCAGCACTGGCTCCGCTCAAATAACCTCCTCCTAAATGCCAACAAAACAGTCTCATTAACCTTTGGCACGAGGCAAAAATTTTCTAGGCTCCCTTCACCATTAGTATTCCACACCCTGGAAGGGTCCCCTCTGGAGTCCTGCACTACCTTCAGATACCTCAGTGTCTGGCTTGACCAGCACCTCAACTTTTCCACACATATTGACTCTTTACTCAAGAAGCTGCACCCTAGGCTTGGTGCACTTTACCGGAATCGTGACAGTATCCCCCTTCCAGCCAGGAAGGACATTGGGGAAAAAAATGATCCTCCCTGTCCTCGGCTATGGGGACGTAGTCTACGGCACCGGCCCAAAGACCACATTAGCCAGGCTGGACCCTCTCTTCCACTCTTTCTGCCGCTTCGCCCTGAACAGCCCCTACTCCACACACCACTGTGCCCTATATCAAGCAATGAACCTCACCTCTCTTGACAATCGCAGGCTAACCCACTGCGCAAAGATCCCAGCCAAGTATTGGTCGCAGCGTCTCCCCTCCTACCTCTCCGACGTCTTAAACTCTAGCACACAAGCATACACACTCAGAAACTCAGACTTCAGGTCCCTAGCTGTCCCCTACTGGTCTACTACCACGGGGCAATCAGGTTTCAGCTACCACATTCCCATGCTGTGGAACTCCCTCCCAGCTAACATTCGTCGCTTCACCTCCCTTTCGGACCTAAACTCAATGCTCCAAGCTCATTTCGTCCCTACCTGTGCTTGTGTCTAGGCGTTTCCCAAGTCACTAGTAAAATCTCAGGGTATGTCTGCACTTAGCAAATTGCAATTAATCGGTGTCTAACTATTGTTCTCTCGCTTTATACTGTTTCTAATATGGCCCAAAGTTAATTTATTGTACATTTGCTGTATTTAACTGTGGTTACCAACTGACTCTCTCAATCCACTACGAACTTGGAATCAGAACCAAATGTTAGTGAGCTTCCACTATGTATTCACTTGTCTATACTGTCTTCAACTGTCTACCTCATGCCGTATGTACTGTGGTTACCAATTGACTCTCTCAATCCACTACGAAAGTGGAATCAGAACCAAATGTTAGTGTTCTCCCACTATATATTCACTTGTCTATTCTGTTTTCAACTGTCTACCTATGTTCCCCCCTCCCCCAGGACGCATCTGAAATTGAGCAGTATTCTTCTCAGTATGTATTTCCTGGTAAAACGCTTAAATAAATAAATAAGTGTTCCCCCTACCTGCTAGAGTTCGGCGTTTAAGCCGTTTGAATGGCACTGTGAGTGCTTGTAGAGCCTCCACATACTGTCTCTTTAAGAGCTGTCTGCTTGCAGACATAATTAATGCTTATGGGGGGGAATTGGTGTTTCCCTGCTTGAATCCCGCCTGAGCTGCAGTGTAATCGCTCCACTTTGCAGTCGCAGAAAGTGCAAAGGGAGCCCATCCAAAAGATGTAACTCTTTGCCTGTAATCATTTAAAGCATTGCAGCTGGGACTCTGTGTGTGTGGCCCCTCCATTTTGGACTTGAACTGCTGTGCTGGGCCAGTTGGGTTTAGGGGAGCCCTAAAATGGAGACTGCTTGGGCCAACCAGAATTTGGACTCTCACTGGAGCCGGTCTACAAGGGGAATGTATAGCTAGTGCTTATGGGAATTGTAGTTTGGACCTTGGTGCCTTTTTTGCACCAACAGAGGGAGTCCTGCAGTGATTGACAGCCGAATCCACCAACTGGACCTGTTAGAACCTAAGAGAAATGCCCTGAACTGAAGCTGGAGAGCCAGATCACTGTTGGCAGTGAAAGGAGTAGGAGCTCTGTATTTTCTGTGGTGTACAGTTCGTGCGGGAAGCACGTGAGAGGCCTTGAAGTTGGCCTGCAGCCGTTGTAAGCTACAGTCATACTAAATCCGAGTTCTGAGGAGAAGGATGGCTGAAGAGTGGAAACCAGGCTCACCCTGTAGAAGACTGGAGACATTGCTGAATTGCGGTCGGTCTGTCAGGAACTGAAGCTGCTATGCGTGCTCCCGGGTATTTTGCAGTATTTGCGATCGGGATCAAGGAGCAGCCTGCCTGGTATAGTACTTTCCTTTTACATATGAATGTGCGTAGTGCTTGTGGGGAATCGCTATTTCCTGTCCCCTGTACTGTGTGTTGAAGCTGGAAGCAAACCCCAGCTTGTCTCTGACTAAATCCGTTTGCTATCAACTGCCTTGGGGTCCAGTCACAAGGACCTTACATAGAAACATAGAATTTGATGGCAGATAAGGACCGCTTGGCCCACCCAGTCTGCCCATTTCCCTACCTAATGGATAAGCTGCAGATCCTAGTTAACCAGCAGCCTACTTCTTTCTACCCCCACCCCCAAGAATTGCCTTATGGCTGTCCCATGCATGCTTGAATTCAACCACTGCTTTTGACTCAACAACCTCCTCCGGAAGGCCGTTCCATGCATCCACAACCCTCTCTGTGAAAAAATGCTTCTAGGGACATGGATATGTTGTCCATCCACACTGTCTGGCAGGTTCCTTGCCGCTTTAAATCTTGCCAGAAGGTCTTCAACCTGGCTCCTCCCACCCGGATGGTAAAACTCTTGGCTTCGCCCCATGACGCCAGATCTTCCTTACCGCTTGGAAGCTCAGGTTCCCTCCTTAACACTCTGCGTGTAGACTGGATCCTATTTCTTCGGTTCGCCCAAAACTTATTCTCAAATTTTCAAGACTTCGGTCAAATTACTCCTTCATGGCTGCGATGGACAAATCGACTCCCGGATTCCGGCGGTGCCCATGTGGGCAGAAAATGTCCAGGACGGATCCGCCTCACAGCGTGGTCTACTGCCTCGGCCTAGACCATGACCCGCAGGCCCGTGAGAGTTATGCCGTTTGTTTCGGCCAGTGTCCTGGAAGACTCCGCTGCCGGTTGAGCTTGGGTGCCCCAGGCGCTACCGGCCGGTGGAGTCGAAGGAGGTCGTTGGGCGAGTTACTGCGCGGCTGGCTCGGACTGAGCAACTCAAGCAGATGATCGCCTCGAGGAGGAGGGGCACAGGCCGATCATCCTTCTTCCTCGGTCGCGCATTTATCCCGCTCTCTCTGGGTACCTCCTATTCAGCTTCTTTTATGAGCTTTGCCAATCCCTTTCCACGAAGGGAGAGGGGCCATCAGGACATTCTTCTCGGTCCAAAAGAAGGACTCGAAAGGTAAGTCCCACCATCGGCGTTCGTGGGAGTGGGAGAGATCCCCTTCCCTGGACAGTCGACACTCGACTTCGGTCGAGGTTGCGGCTAAGGCCGCTGGCTTCATGGTGTCCCCGTCAGGTCAGCCGGCCGAGACACCCATCGACACGGTCAAGATATTTCTCAACCCGGACGGGCTGTCGACTGGTGAAACCGACAACCCTTCTTCACCGGTTCCCCCGGTGGAGACCGAGGACTTGCCTGCGCCCCCGGTGCCAGAGTCCCCAGTCAAGGCTTCCGAGCCGAGGGAAGAGCGGGTGTCCCCCGCTCCTTCCCAGGCCCATCCTCGGAAACACCGGGGATCTTGGTTTCAGTCTCGGACATCCTCTTGGTCCAGCCGATCCCACCGACATCAGCTGTCTCGGTCTCAGCACCGAAGTAAGCGGTGCCACCGCTCGTCCTCGTCTTCCTCCTCAGAAGAGGAGAGGCTTCGGCGAGAATTGCGTCAACGCTACAAGGACCTGATGTGGCAGCAGTTACTTCTGTCTGGGAACAAGCCGACGCCGCCGCCTTCCCCCAGCCATCAAGGTGCAACATTCGAAGCGTCGAACAACCCTCGCTGTAGTCGAGGTGCCCAAGCCTGGGCCAGTTGTTCGTCAAACCAGCTGCCCACTGATTGTGGTGGAACCTCCGCCTCCACAACCGGAATCAGGGCGCTGGCCAGACTTCCTCGTAATGGGTCAGGGCCTGCCCCACAGGTTGTCAGTCACCCTCACTCCCGACCATCTTCGGCAGGTGGAGGGTGGCTCAGGCCCAGGAGTCTCATGGACCTCGGAGTCCGACGATGACTCCTCCCTGTTCTCCAGGCCCATTGACCTGGAGTCCTCCGGGGACAGTCGATGGACGAAAGCCCATCATCCTTCATGGGTCTGCTTCAGCTCATCTCGGAGTCTACCAGGATGCAGCTCGAGCCCATATCCAAGCGGGCCAAGTATCCCCTAACGGAGATACTGGACCGAGGGGATTCACCCACGGAGGCCTTTCCGGTGGCTGAAGCCATTGTTGGCCCAGCCTTGGAGCTCTGGCAGTGGCCTGCTTCCTGTCCTGCGCCTTCGGCCAGGATGGCCAGGAAGTATGCGGTCCCTACCGGCTCTTTGTCCGGTTTTTCGGAACACCCCTCTGCCGAGGGGTTGGTCACCAACAGCGTTTTCCAGCATTCGGGGAACACTAGGGATGTGGATAAGCCCCCCGACAAGGAGTCCAAAAAGCTGGACTGTTCCGAGCTCAAGGTGTACGCTGCGTCCTCCCTTGGCCTCCGCCAGGCCAGCTCAGCCGTACTGATGCCACACTTCTCCCACGCCCTCATGGGCTCCCTGGATGAGGTGATCCCTCATCTACCGGCTGACCTGCAGACCACGGTCAGGCAGGCACGGGACCAGGGAAGGGCGGTGGCAAAGCAGCAGCTCCAAACAGCTCTGGACATTGGAGACTCCTGTGCCAGATCAGTTGCGGCTGCGGTGGCCATGCATCGCAGAGCATGGCTGAGGATATCCACCTTCACGGCGGATACCCAGCATAAACTGGTGGATGTCCCCCTTCCTGGGGACCGACCTCTTCAGCCCTGGAGTGGAAGGTCACCTCCAGTGGATCGAAAAGTCCAATGCCACTCTGAACTCAGTTACCTCTGCCCAGAAGGACAACGGCCATCGACAACAGCAACATAAGTCCTTTTGACCTTCTGCGCCTGCGGCACGTCCGGCCCAACAGCACCAGCACCAGGGCCAGCAGGCTCGCGCCTGGCACCCCAAACCCAAGCCTGCGGCTTCCTCTAAAAGGAAGCAGGGAGGAAAAGGCCCAGGAGGTTCCTCGGTCGGTCCCTCCTCGAAGCCTGCCCAGTGACGGGTTGAGGGGTGTCACCCCCAGCCTCGTCACTCCCCCCTGGATTCCCCCCATGGGGGGGACGGCTCCGCCACTTCCTTTCCGCCTGGTCAGTTATCACCACGGACTGTTGGGTGTTGGAGGTGGTAGGAAAGGGCCTGCCCCTGGAGTTCAAGCAGGCCCCGCCCTTCCGAGCCGTCGCCCCTCTGGGGGCTATGGGGTCTGCAGCCTCTCTGTCGGCTCTCCGAGCCGATATCACCCTGCTCCTCGAGAAAGAGGTAATCAGGAAGGTGGAGGATCCTTCTCCAGACTCAGGGTTTGTGTCCAGGTACTTCCTGGTCCCAAAACGGACGGGGGGCTGGCGCCCTATTCGCGACCTGCACGACCTGAACAGGTTCCTAAGGTCTCGGACCTTCACGATGGTCACTGTAGCTCAGATAATCCCATCCTTGGAACGAGGCAGGTGGTTCTATTATCTGGACCTCCAGGACGCGTTCTTTCACATCCCAATCCATCCATCCCACCAGAAATTCCTCCGCTTCAGGGCAGAGGGATCCCTCTACGAGTTCCGGGCCATGCCCTTCGGCCTTTCCCTAGCTCCCAGGGTCTTCACCAAATGCATGGCAGTGGTGACAGCATTCCTGCGGCGCCAAAGGGTCAGGTACCCCTACCTGGATGACTGGCTGATTGCAGCCCCCTCCAGAGCGGAGATGGAGCGGTCCAGAGATCTGGCCCTCCAGGTTTGCTCTCAGGTTGGCCTCCTTATCAACGAGGCCAAGTCGGAACTCGTGCCAAAGCAGGTGATCCAATTCATCGGGGCAGAGCTTGACTGTGTACGAGCCAGAGCACGGCTGCCAGCGGACAGGGCTGAGGTTCTTTCCTCCTTTGCCCAATCATTTCAGGTTGGGTAATTGTGCCCTGCCCAGAACTTCCTGCGCCTCCTGGGCCTCATGGCAGCCTGCACCAGCGTCATCCGTTGGGCCCATTGGTACATGCGTCCCCTTCAATGGGGGCTGGCCAGCCAATGGTCACAGCACTTTGATCCGCTGGATCAGCTAGTGACAGTGACCCAGGGGATGTGGAATGCTCTCCAGTGGTGGACCGTTCCAGCACATCTGCAGGAGGGCATCCCATTTGTCCGCCCCGAGCCGACGGTCTCTCTATCGACCGATGCCTCTCTGATGGGTTGGGGTGCCCATCTGGGGGAGCACAGAGCGCACGGCCTCTGGTCCCCTCGGGAGTCCCGATGCCACATCAACCTGCTGGAGCTTCGAGCGGTTCGTCTAGCCCTCACTGCCTTTGCTCCGTTTCTATGGGGTCAAGTGGTTCAGGTCCAGATGGACAATACCACGACCATGTACTACCTAAACCGCCAGGGCGGGACACGCTCCATGCCTCTGTGCAGGGAAGCTCTCCGCATTTGGTCACTCGTGCGCAGCCTGGAGGCGGATCTCCTTGACATCCATGTGGCAGGAGCCTCCAACACCCTGGCCGATGCCCTAAGCCGGATAGAGGCTGCGTCCCACGAGTGGTCTCTCCTGCCAGAGGTAGTACAAGATCTGTTCTCCCACTGGGGCACGCCTCAGGTGGACCTGTTTGCATTCAGGGAGAATGCAAAGCTGAGACTGTTTCATGCCTGCCCCCCTCAGCAGGGCTCGCTGCAGGGGATGTCTTCTCGAGGCCGTGGACCCCGGGCCTCTTCTGTGCCTTTCCCCCATTTCCCTTAATCCACAAGATGCTTCTCAAGGTGAGGAGGGACAAGGTGCAGGTGATTCTGGTAGCCCCAGACTGGCCCCGCCAGTTCTGGTATCCAGATCTCCTCAGTCTCAGCTCCAGGCTCCCGAGGTGGCTTCCAGCCTGCCCGGATCTGATCTCAGTCAATCAGGGGAAGGTATTCCATCTGGACCTTCAATCCCTGCACCTGACAGCCTGATTCCTGAGCGGCTAGAGTTCCAGGCCTTGGGTCTTTCTGACGAGGTCCTCAACATCGTTGAGGCGTCCCGTAAGGAGTCGACCAGAAAATGCTACGCCTTCAAATGGAAGAGATTCTCCATTTGGTGCCAGGGCAAGGGCCTGGACCCTTCCTACTGTTCCTTGGCAAGCATTCTGGACTACCTGTGGTCCCTTTCTCAGCAAGGGCTTCAGTCGACGACCCTTAAGGTACACCTGGCAGCCATCTCTGCTTACCGGGCACGGTCCGGGAAGCAGTCGGTGGCGCAGGAGAAGGTGGTCGGGTGCTTTTTCAAAGGCCTTGATCACATATCCCCTTCGGTGCGAGAACCTCCACCTCCGTGGGATCTACTGCTGGTATTGGCTAAGCTTATGGGCAAGCCATTTGAACCGATGCACAGGTGTGACATCTCTCACCTGTCGTGGAAGACCGCCTTCTTGGTGGCTATCACGTCAGCCAGAAGGATGGGAGAGCTCCAGGCGCTTTCCATCGAGTCTCCCTATCTGGTCTTTCACAGGGACAAGGTTGTCCTGCGCCCCCACCCGAAATTCCTTCTGAAGGTGGTGTCGGAGTTTCACCTTAACCAGGTGTTGACTCTGCCGGTGTTCTACCCCAGTCACACCTCAGAGGCCGAATATAGGCTCCATACTTTGGACCATAGAAGAGCGCTCTCTTATTACAAGGAGCGGACGGCTGAAGTTCGGGGAGAGGTTCGCCAGCTGTTTGTCACCTACGCTGAAGCCGCACCTGGCAGACCTGCAGTCAAGCGGATGATAGGCAGGTGGGTCACCTCCTGCATAGATCTCTGCTATAGGTTGGCGGGCATGGAGCCTCCCAGAGGGATAAGAGCTCATTCTACCTGCCATACCACTGCATCGGTGGCTGCTTCCAGGGATGTCCCTATCCAGGAAATCTGCAGGGCTGCTACCTGGAAGTCAGCACACACCTTCATCACCCACTACCACATCGACCTTGAGTCATGCCGGGATGCTGGTTTTGGGGCCTCGGTTCTCCAGTCTTTATTTCCTAAGCAGGGGGTGTGCGTCTTGCCTCCCTCCTCCCGGAGAACTGCTAGGAGTCTGCCAGACAGTGTGGATGAACAACATATCCACGTCCCTAGAAATACAGGTTACTCACCTGTAACAGGAGTTCTAGGAATGGTATATGTTGTTCATCCACACGACCCACCCAGCCTCCCTGGCTTCGACGCACAACCTGGCTTCCAGCGGGCTAGATCTGGCATCATGGGGTGGAGCCGAGAGTTTTACCACCCGGGTGGGTGGGAAGAACCAGCATGAAGACCTTCCGGCAAGATTTAAAGCGGCAAGGAACCTGCCAGACAGTGTGGATAAACAAAATATACCATTCCTAGAACTCCTGTTACAGGTGAGTAACCTGTATTTCCTTACATTACCTCTGAGCCACCCCCCATCTTCAAATTGTGCCCCCTTGTTCTTGCACACCTCTTTTTTTAAAGATGCTACCCTCTTGGACTTTGTTTATACCCTTGAGGTACTTGAAAGTTTTTATCATGTCCCCCTCTCCCTCCATTCCTCGAGGCTATACATATTAAGCTCCTTTAGTCTCTCTTCATATGTCTTCTGGTGCAGACCCTGCACCATTTTAGTTGCCTCCTCTGGACAGCTTCCATCCTGTCTATGTCTTTATGGAGATTGGGTCTCCAGAACTGCACACAGTACTCCAGATGGGGTCTCACCAGCTGTCTGTACAGAGGGATAACAACTTCCTGTTTTCTACTGGTGATGCCTCTCCCTATGCATCCCAGTATCCCCTCAGCCCTCCTTACTGCCCTCTCACATTGCTTGCCCACCTTTAAGTCATCTGATATGACCACCCCCAGGTCCCTTTCCATTTTTGTTGTTGTTAGTATCTCACCCCCATTGTGTACTCTTCCCCTGGGTTTTTGTTTCTCATGTGCATTACCTTGCACTTCTTAGCATTAAATCTAAGCTGCCATACATTTGATCATTCCTCTAACCTTGCCAAGTCCCTTCTCATCCTTTCCACCCCACCTTGTGCATCAACTCTGTTGCAGATCTTTGTGTCATCTGCAAAGAGACATATTTTTTCTTCAGTCCCTCTGCAATGTCGCTTATAAAGACATTGAAGAGGACCTGTCCTAATACTGAACCCTGCGGCACCCCACTAGTAACCCCCCTTTCTTCAGAGTGGACTTCATTTACTATTACCCTCTGTGTCCTATTCTCCAGCCAATTCTTTACCCAGGCTATCATATTGGGACCCACTCCCGGGCTGGCTAACTTGTATACTAATCTTTTGTGTGGGACTGAGTCTCTATGCCCTGCTCATCCTGGCCATCCAGAGCTACCTCCTCAATTCAGCTCGGTTTGGGGTTTGTGAGTACAAATAGGCGTACTTCCCCTATCTTCATTTAATCAAAGTGTGTCAACTGATTGTTGTGTGTGCTTCTGTTTGTGGACTGAGCCCTCTGGCTCCGGATTACAATTTGTTTGTGCATGTATTTTCTTCATACAGGGCTCCATCCAGCTGCACCAGCTGGCCAACCCCGGGCAACGGACCTGGCTAGCCCCCCCCATCCTGGGTACCCAGAGAGTGACATTTTGGACCCAAAATATATGTGCACAGTACTGTGATTTGAACTTATCTAAACTAGTCAACCTGATTACCCCCCTGCCGTGTTCCATTCCCCTAAATAAACCAGATGAAAAAATTACTCACCTTAGTAATGTTGTTTCTTCTAATGGAGTCTTGCTATATTATGACATATGCAGTGAGTCCCAACCTTCGAACTGCTCCGGAGGTGAAAGAGTTAACTTTCCATGCCAGGCATGGAACGCTGAGCTCGAGCTCAGTTGAAAACTCTGTCTGTTGTTCTTCAAACTCAAACTGTCAGATCTTTACGAGCTAAACTCACTAAGATCCTGTGTGGAAGCTGTAAACCTACACTAGCCAACTGGCTACTAAATATAAGAACACATTTTTGGTCCCAAACAAAGACTCAAGTCAGGAGACCCAAAAATGAAAACACCCAATCACCCCAAAAAAGGAAGGGTGAAAAAACAAGGTGGGCATCTACTAAGTGCCAACACTGCACTGCCCACCCACATCCCAAAAACAGAGGTTCTGAGAGGGGCAGTGGGGAGGCATAATATAGCAAGACTCCATTAGAAGAAACATTACTAAGGTGAGTAATTTTTCTTCAAACAACATGAAGTCTTGCTATATTATGACATATGCAGACTACACACAGTACCTCCATGGAGGAGGGACAGAACCTACTTAGGAAATAGGCTCTGAAGCACAGCTGTGTAAACCGAGCATCACTCCTAGCCTGGATGTCCAGGGAGTAATGCTTGGTAAAAGTGTGAACTGTTTTCCAGGTAGCTGCTTGACATATCTCTAGAATAGGGATGTCCCTGGCAGCAGCCAGGGAAGCAGCTGTACCTCTGGTAGAGTGAGCCCTCAGGCCTGAGGGAGAAACCTTACCCAGCTTTTCATAACAGAATTGGATACAAAAGACAATCCACCTGAAAATGGATCTTTTAGTGGCAGGTTTCCCTTTACCAACCTCACCATAAGTGAGAAACAGTTGGAGGGAGTCAAACCTGGGACCCTTGGTTCACTCAATGTAGTAACTAAGGGCTCTCTTCACATCTAAACTGTGCAGCCTCCTCTCGCCAGAGGAGGAATGGTCAGTGAAGTACACTGGAAGAGAAATAGATTGATTAAGGTGGAAATCTGACACCACCTTAGGCAAGAACTTCCTGTTAGTCCTGAGGACCACCTTATCTCTGTGAAAGGAGATAAAATCAGGCTTCACTGACAAAGCTTGTAATTCACCTATGCGTCTGGCAGAAGTGATGGCTACCAGAAACACAGTCTTCCAAGTCAAGTACTTAAGCTCTGCTGAAGACAAGGGCTCAAAGGGAGGTTGCATAAGCTGAGCAATGCAAACATTAAGATCCCAGGCAGGAGCAGGGTCCCTGAATGGAGTGTTGGTGTGAAGCAATCCCTTAAAAAACTTAGAGAATACAGGATAAGCTGAAAGAGAAGAGGGTTTACCTGCTGAAATGAAAGCAGACACCACTGCCAAATGCACCTTTAGGGTAGCTGGTCTGAGCCCCAAAGTGTTAAAATGGACCATATAATCCAGGACTGTGGGTAAATCAGCAGATTCTGGGGAAGTATGCTTCCCAGAGCACCATATGGAAAACCTCTTCCATTTGGAATTGTAAGTAGCCCTGGTGGAAGGCTTCCTAGAAGCCTTCAATATATCCATTACACCATGGGAGAGGTGTAGGTCAGCAAACTCTAACTCTTCAAGAGCCAGGCCTTGAGATTGAGAGATTTGAGGTTCAGGTACCAAACCCTTCCCTGAGCACAGGTTAGCAGATTGTGATTCCTGGGAAGACACAGGGGAAGATGGACTGCTAAGGACAGTAGGAGTGGATACCAGGGTTGTCTGGCCCAATCTGGAGCAATCAGAATCACTTTGCAGGATTGAGATCTGATTTTGACTAACACTTTGAACAGGAGAGGGAAAGGGGGAAAAGCATAGAGAAACTTCCCTTCCCAATTGAGAACTAAGGCATCCAGAGGGACTGAGCCCAACACTGGAGGCCTGCAGCAAAAAAGGGGAAGTTGGTGATTGTCTGGGGCTGCAAAAAGATCTATCTGCGGGGTGCCCCATCTGGCAAATATTACCTCCAGGACCAGAGGATCCAGTGACCATTCGTGATGACCCTGGGAAATCCTGCTGAGAGCATCTGCCAGGACATTGACCTTGCCTGGAAGGTGAACTGCCGTAAGGGAGGTGTTCAGGGAGTAAGCCAGAGACCACAACTTCATTGCTTCGGTGCACAAGGCCATAGACCGAGTGCCTCCCTGTTTGTTGATGTACCACATTGTAGTGGTGTTGTCTGTTCTGACCTGTACAACTTTGTTCTGAACAGATTTGGAAAAAGCTTGAAGTGCTAGAAAAACTGCTCTGAGCTCCAACAGGTTGATGTGGAGCAGAGATTCCTGAGGGACCACAGTCCCTGGGTAGTGAGGTCGCCCATGTGAGCTCCCACCCCAAGAGGGATGCATCTGTAGTAAGGATTAAAGAGTGAGACTGAGTGACAAAGGAACCCTTGTCTCAGATTGCCTGATCCTGCCACCACTGTAGGGCTTGGATCAGGGTTCAGTCGCTGGGATCAACTTGGTTAGAGGGTCCTTTCTTTGAGACCAAAAGGCTCTCAAATGGAACTGGATGTCCCTCATCTGAAATCTTGCTCCTTGCACTACTGCTGTAGAAGCAGCCATGTGCCCCAGGAGCTGTAGAAAATGCCTTGCTGGTCGAGAGACCTGCAGGGTGAATGAGGAGGCCAGAGAGACCAGGGTCCTTGCCCTGTCCGAAGGAAGGAAGGCTCTGGCTTCCTCTGTGTTCAGTTCTGCGCCTATGAAGGTGAGGAGCTGGACAGGCTCTAGAACTGACCTTGAAAGATTCAGAAGGAAACCTAGAGAGGTAAGCAGTTGCTGAGTTATCTGAAGATGTAACTTGACTTGATCTGGAGACTGGCCTACTATGAGCCAGCCATCCAGGTAAGGGAAGATGGCAATTTTTTGCATTCTTAGGTAGGCAACTGCTACTGCCAGGCATTTTGTGAATACCCTTGGAGCAGAGGTGAGGCCAAGGGCATTGCTCTGAACTGGTAATGGCCTGAGGGCAGCTCGAACCTGAGGTACTTTGATGGGAGCTTCTGATGAGAATATGGAGTAGGCATCCTTGAGGTCCAGGGACACTAGCCAGTCCCCTGGCCTTAGAGAGGGTAGAATAATTCCCAGAGTCACCATTATGAATTTTGGCTTTAAAAGGTGCTTGTTTAAGTATCTGAGATCCAGGATGGGCCGCCATTCTCCTGTCTTTTTTGGGGTAAGGAAGTATCTGAAGTACAATCCTTTGCCCTGGTGTAGGGGTGGAACCCTTTCCACGGCTCTGAGAGCCAGGAGGGTAGAGACTTCTGCCTCTAGGGCAAGTGCCTCTGATGGATTTGCAGGTGGAAAGGATCTGGTTCTCATCTTTGGAAATTTTTTGAAGCTGAGAACCAGTCCCTGGCTTACTACTTCCAGGACCCACTTGTCTGATGTCAGAGACTTCCAGTCCTGGACAAAGTAAGCCAGCCTGCCCCCTACAGGTAGTTGAGTACTCGCCCTGGGCACCCCATCAGGGTGCCTGTTTGGCAGGGCTTTAGGCTGAGGGTGAAAGCAGGCCTGCTACCCCGCCTGCCTCTCCCTCTAAAGAACCCCTCTGGGCATAAGCTGAAGAGGAGGCCTGGGCTTGGTAAAAGGCCTATGAAAGGCCTGCCCTGCCCCTGGAAGGCTGCCTTTGAGGAGTGGCCTGCCTTCCTTGGCCTGTGCACTCCTATAGGTGGTCCTATACTCATCCATTTTTCTACATGTAATTCTCTGTCTGCTCCCAAACAGAGAATTACCCACAACAGGAAAATCCATGGCCTTAGTCTGGGTATCCTGCAGACAGGCTAGTACATCTGAGCCAAGCCATTCTGCTAAGTGCCACAGATGTAGCCATGACTCTTGATGACACATCATTAGAGTCCACTGCAGCATGGAATTGCACCTTAGATGCCTCAATACCATCAGCAGCCACCTGCTTCAGCTCCTTGGCAAGCTGGCCAGGACCTGTTTTGCTAGAGCTAACAGTATCCCATCTGGATTTCTGGTATCTAGCAACATAAGCCATATAATTTGCCTGTCTGAGTCCCAAGGATGCTGCCATGTACTGCTTCTTTGCCATGGCATCAATCCTCCTGGAGTCCTTGTCAGGGGGGTGTGAAGCCAAGGGAATATTTGCCTTGTCACAGGCTGCAGCCTGCATTACTCCAACATGGCTGCATTGTTGTGTAAGGAACTCTGTATCAGAGTCTGACAATGTGTACATCTTGTCCATTCTCTTATCAACAGGAGGTATGGTGTGAGGAGTTTTTAGAATTTTTACTGTCTGTTTCCCAAAAGATTTATGCAAAGGAATAGACAGTCTCCTAGACTCTGGGATATCCATTATTTCCACATAGTCAGGCTCCTCTTGATCATCCACAGCTTCCTCCATGGGGAGCTGAAGGGTTTCAGCCACTTTTTTATAAAACATAAAATGAGAAGGGGACTCAGAAAGCCTAGGAGGAGACACTCCTGAAGGTCTGTCTGGGGAGATGTCTGGTTCAGTGGGCACATCCAGACTTTCAAATCCACATTCACTCTCCTCATACTCCTCTTCCCCCTCCTCCGGTTCATAAAATTCCTCTAAATCATACTCTTGAACCGGTGGAACCGGCCGAACCGTTGCTTACCTGATGGTGCCGGTTCAGTCGGAACCGGGGAAAGCGACTGGATAATTTTAATCGCTTTGGCTATTTCTTCAGCGGTTGGAGAGGAAAGTTTTAGCTCCACACCAGCTGATTTCCTAGTCCTTTTTGCTGGAACCGACTCCTCCGAGTCGGCTCTCCTTTTGCCCGAGGAAGTATCGCCCTGGTCAGAGGGCACTCCCTCTGGTTCAGTTGGAACCGAACTGGGCTGGCCATCCGGTCAGCGGACTTCTTGGCCTCCCTTTCCCTGAGCCTACCAACTCTCTTATCCAGGGTAGCTGCAGGAAAATTTTTACAAATCTGGCAGTCTGCATTGAGGTGGTCAAACCCCAGACAATAAACACAGGTGGTGTGGGGGTCAGCCTTGGCAAAGGCTTCCCCACACACACTGCAGTGTTGATACCCAGTGGGCCCGGTTTTTCTTTTGGGTTTCTCAGACATAGTGCCAGTCCTAACCAAACTTGCCCATTTATGGCAATCCGCCAAGCAAGACCCTCACATCGGTTCCCAACCGTGTCACGGGTCGTGGAAAAAACCGTAATAAAATCCGTTTTTTTTAGAACCGATAAGAACCAGTAACCACACTCTAAAAGACAGATTAATGTATTTTAAAACAACCTGATCAGTTCAAACCGAACGGATAACCGTTTACAAGTTCCACACAGAAGAAATAAATGTAAAACCTATCTAGTACTTACAATACCACAGACAGAGCTTGAACTGACCGGTTGCGGTTTAAATTCGGTCAAAAAAATGAGAAAATAATACTTTAACCGACAAAATGAACCGAGCAGAAGGAGAAAATCTCCGGAGCGACTGTTCAGTGAGGCGGAGTAAAGAATCTGACAGTTTGAGTTTGAAGAACAACAGACAGAGTTTTCAACCGAGATCAAGCTCAGCGTTCCATGCCTGGCATGGAAAGTTAAGTCTTTCACCTCTGGAGCAGTTCGAAGGTTGGGATCACTGCATATGTCATAATATAGCAAGACTTCATGTTGTTTGAATTGATGTTATTGAACTTTATACTGTCTGAAGTGTCAGTACCTATAGAACAAGCATTGTATTGGGTTGTGGATGTTGATTAACCTTGTTTTACAGGGGATCCTCAGAGACGTGCTGCAGAATTAGTCTCGAGGGTAAGTGGTACCTTATGAGTGAACAGTGTGTATATGTAGGGTATTGGGGCTGTAACTCCTGTGTACTGTGTGAGCCACTAGAGGAAATAAAAGGGGTCACAGTGTCCCAGAGGGCTGTGACCAAGCTAGTCTAACCACTATAAACCCTAACCTCTGGGTGAAGGCACCCGTCATAGAACCTAGGCCCCTCAACCTGTCAGTTGTCAAGGAGGAAGGGGTAGTAGCCCTTGGGATAGCGCCACCTGGGGGTTATATAAAGAAAGTACAGTTACGTAAGAACTTACCGTAACAGTAGATCTTCAAGAGAGGCTCTTGCATATAGGACTGACACCGGCCGGCAGCAGGACTCCACGGAAAAATTTCTAGCTAGCAGTCCCTGGCGAGGGACCGCCCCCCACGTCAGGTAACCGGCGTCATCCCGGCGTTGGTGTAAAGAGCGGTCCCGGCGCCCGTCTTCAGTTCTTTCCGCCACAGGCCCGGAAGGCCCGGACGAGAGAAGCGATATTTCCCTAAATGGAAAAGGAGCTGAAAAAGCCTCTAGGGATGGAGGGCGGGAAGGTATTACGTACTGCAAGAGCCTCTCTCGAAGATCTACTGTTACGGTAAGTTCTTACGTAGCTGTACTATCTTACTTTGAGAGGGCTCTTGCAGTAGGTAATTACATATAGGACAGAATCCCAAGCAGTCTGGAACAAAAGAAAGGCACCGGGAGGAGGTACTACTCCAAGAAGTAGCAAAGGAAACCTTGCAAGTCTCAAGAAAGGAGGCCTTGCAAGACCGCTAACCCGAAGCCTGCTGCTCGGCGAGAGGCAATGTCCAAACTGTAATGTTTAGTAAAGGTATGGACGGAAGTCCAAGTGGCGGCAGCACAGATGTCTGCCGCAGACACGTTCTTGAAACAAGCCGCAGAGGCTGCTACTCCACGAGTGGAGTGACCTCCGACTTGACCCGGTAGGGTCTTGTTGTACTTGTCATAACAGAAAGTGATGCAATGGGCCAACCATTTTGATAGGCATTGCTTAGAAACAGCATTGCCTTCTCTTTTGTGAGCAAAAGAGACGAACAACTGATCAGTCTTTCTGAGATCCTTCGTCCTGTCGGTGTAGTATCTCAGAATCCTGTGAACATCCATGGTGTGGAGCAAGTATTCTCCTTGGTTGGAGTACTGCGTGAAAAAGGCAGGTAATTCAATAGACTGATTTAAGGTAGATTCGGCTACCACCTTCGGGAGGAACTTAGGATTCATGCGAAGAGCGACTCGTTCTTTGTGAAAAATCAGATAAGGGATTTTGCACATCAGGGCCTGAAGCTCGGAAATTCTACGAGCGGAAGTAATGGCCACTCAAGAAGCGCGTCTTCCACGACAAAAACTTCAAGTCTGCGGAAGCTGCAGGCTCAAAGGGAGGAAGAGTAAGTTTCTCGAGGACAAAGTTTAAGTCCCAAGGGGGAGCTGGAGTCCGGACAGGGGGCCTGAGATGAAGGATCCCTCTGAGAAAAGTTTTAGATACCTCCAGTTGGGCAAATGCCTTATCAGTGAAAGGGACATGGTAGGCTGAAATAGCCGCCATATGGACTTTCAAAGAGAAGTGACTGAGACCCAGGTCGAAAAGATGACACATGTAATCAAGGAGAATGGTCACGGGGCGGGAAAAGGGCTCCACATTCCTGGATGCAGCCCAGATGGAAAATCTTTTCCATTTCATGGCGTAGGTGGACCTAGTGGAGGGTTTTCTAGCCTCCACCAGAATCTCGGCCACCTTAGGAGAAATGCCAAAGCGAGATTGAGCTAGGTCTGCAGGAGCCATGCATGAAGTTGAAGGGACGTGAGTCCCAGATGGACCAGGGTCTCCTGATCCCGGGTCAGCAATCCTGGAGATAAAGGAAGAGGAAGAGGAGGAACCTCTGAGTATTGTTGTAGAAGAGAGAACCAGATTTGCCTGGGACAGAAAGGAGCGATCAGAATCATTCTCGCTCCTTCCAAAACAAGTTTCTGCAGCACACGAGGGACCAGAGGAATTGGGGGAAAAGCATAGATGAATCTGTCCTTCCAGCTTAGAGATAGAGCATCGCTCCAGAAAGTGCCTCAGTCTGGACCGAGCGAGCAAAAGGTTGGAAGCTTTGCGTTTTGGGATGAGGCGAACAGGTCTATCTGAGGAGTCCCCCAAATCTGGAAGATGCTTTTTAGAACTTTTTCGTCCAGTTCCCACTCATGTGGTAGAGCCGACGAGCGACTTAGCCTGTCTGCCAGGACATTGTCGACTCCCAGAACATGGATCGCCGTGAGGTCAAGGTTGTGAAGCGTTGCCCATTCCCAAACCCTCATTGCTTCCCTGCACAGTGGGTAGGAGCGAGTCCCTCCCTGCTTGTTGATGTACCACACCACACACATGTCTGTTTGGACAGCTAGGTGACCAGGAAGGATGTATTGGTGAAGGGCCTGGAGAGCATAAAGCACTGCTCGAAGCTTGAGCACGTTGATGTGGAGAACTAACTCCCATTTTGACCATAGGCCCTGGGTTCGGTGAGGACCCAGATGGGCTCCCCAACCTTCACCTGAAGCGTCCGTGGTCAGAGTCTGATCAGGGGGAGGATGAAAAGGGACCCCGAATAGGTTCTCTCGAACCATCCACCATTGCAAGTCTCTTACCATCGGCGAGGAGATCAGAACCAGATGATCTAGGTCATCTACCTGTTGATCCCACTGAGAGTGGAGAGTCCACTGAGAGATTCTCATGTGGAGGCGCGCGTTCGGAACCATCAAGATGGCTGCCGCCATAAGCCCCAGTAGACGGAGCACCGACCTCGCCGGAACCCTCCTGTGTTCTGATAGAAGGGAAATCTGGGACTGGAGGGAGGCCCCCCTGTCTGGAGGCAGGAAGGCCCTGCAGATTGTCGTATCGAGGATTGCCCCAATGAACTGGAGTCTCTGAGAAGGATCCAGGTGAGATTTGGAATGGTTGATGGTGATACCAAGGCCAGTGAAAACCTGCTGGGTGAGGGAGAGGAAATGCAGGAGTTCCTCCCTGGGCGGGGCCGCCAGGAGCCAGTCATCTAGGTAGGGGAAAAACCTGAACTCCCAAAGTACGCAGGTAGGCCGCTACCACTGCCAGGCATTTGCTAAAGACTCGGGGAGCCGAGAAAAGACCAAAGGGGAGCGCCCTGAATTGGTAGTGGTCCCCCTGGAATGCAAACCTGAGGTACTTTCGGTGCGAAGGGTGAATGGGGATGTGCAGGTACGCATCCTGCATATCCAGTGCACAAAGTCATTGGCCCGGCCAAAGCAGGGGCAAGAGGGTTTGAAGGGAGAGCATCATGAACCTCTTGTATTCCACGTATAGGTTCAGGGAGCTGAGATCGAGAATGGGTCTGAGATCTACCGTCTTCTTTGGTACAAGAAAGAAATGGGACTAGTAACCCGTCCCTTGGAGGTGAGGGGGGACGGGCTCTATAGCCTGCTTCGCAAGGAGATCAGAGATTTCTTCCCTGACCAAAGGAAGATGGTCCCTTGAGTAAGAGGAGTTCAGAGGGGGGTGACGTGGAGGTTTCTGCAGAAACTCTGTGGAGTGCCCCTCTGCTATGATCTGAAGCACCCATGAATCCGATGTTATCCTCTCCCAACCCGGAAGGTGGAGGGAGAATCTCCCTCCTACCAGTTCCTCCGGAGCATCCGGAGGCGGTGGGAGAGGGAAGGAGTCAGGTGGTGTGAGGCAGCGCCGCAGCTGGGGCACCCTGCTGCTTTTTTGGGCAGCGGGGCCTGGCAGCTGGGGGCCTGACGTTAGCGGCCCACCTTCCCTGAGGTTTCACTTCAGGCCGGCTGCGTCTGCGAAAGGGATGGCGCTATGGGGGATGGGGATGGTGCATTGAATCAACAGATTTAAGGGCTGTTCCCGTCTCCTGCAAGTCAGTGATGATGTCCTTGACATCACCGCCGAAAAGCACAGAACCCCTGAAAGGTGCTTCTTGAATTGCTGACTGCACCTCCGGGACCAGACCTGACACACGGAGCCATGTATGACGCCGAAGACTTACGGCAAACGCAGAGCTCCGTCCTGCGGTGTCCACTGTATCGTAGGTCGTCCTCAGAATATGACGATTCGGCTAACGAGCAGAACGGATCAGGGTCGGGCTAACTCCTGCTTGACTTGGGAGTCAGGCAAGGAGTCAGTCTTAGATTCCGCCTGGGTAAGGACAGCCTTCTGGTAATCCCCATATGTGCTACATAATTTGGCCCTAATCCCCAGTGTGGAAGAAGCATAGATCTTCCTTCCATACTGATCCAGAAGGCGAGATTCCTTATCCGGGGGAGATGAGCTCAAATGTTTCTGGTGTGCGGACCGGCCGTGAGCGGTGCTAATCACAACCGAGTCTGCTCGGGGCTGAGAGTCTAAAAAGTCTACACCCTCCGGAGCCTGGTATAGCCTGTTGAATTTCCGAGGAAGTGGGGCTAAAGCCGACGGTTGTTTCCAAATAGTGGAAACAAGGTAGGCGTGAGGCTCGATCCAGGGTGGCACTAGAATAGGAGCCGTAAGGGGCAAGTCCAGATGTTCGGCGAGTTTAACCCGTTGAGGATCTGGCTGTAAGGAACGCCACTGATGGACTTCCTGGATCTTCCTGAGCAACTCCGTGAAGGAAGGATCCTCCGGAGGAGACTTCGGAGGAGTCCTCGGCCAGGTCGTGGACGGAGAGCGCAGCTCATCGTCTTTCTCGGAACACCCATCGGAGGCCTCCGAGGAGTCCGAGAGAGAAGAAGAAGAAGAATTCGAAGCAGAGTAAGACTCCCTGACTCATCTAGGGGGAGGAACAGGTTCCTTGGGGGGATCCCCGAACGCGTGTCCTGCCCCTCTCTGGATCCCGAGGGAAGAGCCCAGGAATCCGGAGGCGGAGAGGGAGTGTGCCATCTGGGGCGTACGGGAGCCGGGGGTGTCACCATCACCGTAAGATGGCTCTCAACTTCCTTGGTGAGCTGAGCCTTGGCCTCAGCCCACCAGGAGGCCAGAGTCTCCTGGAGATCCACCGGCGGCCCGGGGGGCGGTGGGGGATAGTTGTATGGATGGAAACCGTAAGGAGAGTATCCGTAACCCGGCTCCGGGAATACCGGAGCAGGGTACTGCGGCATCGGGTACTGCGGCATCGGAGGAGTTGGCGCCGGGTACTGCAGTGCAGGATACTGTGGACCTGGGAAAACCGGCGTCGGATAGGACAGCGGATACCCAGGCAGCGGAGGAGCTGCCGGAGCAGACGGCCCAGTCAGGAACTCCACAGGCGGATCAACCGTGATAGGCCCATGGGGTGGGGGGCCCAATGGAAGGGGAATATCCCCCGCCAGCGTCGGAGGGGCTGGTGTCGGAACCGGCATCGGCGGGGCCGGTGTCAGAGCTGGCTTTGGGGAACTGGGCCGGCGGCCGGAGCCGCATCAGGGGAGCGCGCCAGATCCGCTCTGTAGGAGGATCGACGGTAGCCCAGGATCCTGAGCCTCGCTCGGGATGGGAGGAGAAAACTCGGGTCAGGCAGGGGGACTCGGCTTCTGATGGCAGCGAAGGCTGCAGGAACCTGGCACGGCAGACGGGCAGGGTTCGCCGTAGGGCTCCGAGGCCCGACGCACGCCGGAGGAGCTGACGGTGACTTAGGGGCTGAGTCCGGTGGATGCCAGAGGAGCCGGCATCCGACTTCGGGAGTCCCTCATCGGAGACGGACCGAGGATGAGAAGAGGCCGGTCAATGGAGACACTGCCGTGCGCTGCGAAGGTCGGGCATCTTAGCGGCCTTCTCGGCGGACGTCGGAGGGCCGACATCCAGCTTATGGGGCGCCCGCGCAGTGAGCGCAAGCCTGCGGTGGTACTGAGGCTGGGCCTCCTTTTGCCCAGAGGCACCAGCGGGCTTGAGCATGAAACCGGCTGGGCGGGCCGACGCCTCCTCCAAAGCCTTGGAGGCTGCCGTCGGGCGATCCCCCAGAGGGGATGTTACCTTGACCGCGACTCCGGCCAGAGTTGCGGAGGAGGAGGCCTTCTCCCGGTGCCTTTCCTTGTCCCACTTCTTGTGCCCTTCAGGAGAGGTCGACGCCTGCCAAGTTTCTTCAACTCCTTCTCCATCGCGGACATCTTCTTCTTGAGGAGATGGGCTTCGAGAGACTGCTGGAGTCATCTGCGGGTGGCCGCGTTGAAATGAAGGCAGTGCTGACACTTGTCGACCGCGTGGTCGAGGCCTAAACAGAAAAGGCAGAGGGAGTGACCGTCTTTGTGAGGCAGTTGGGCACCACACGAGTCGCACTTATTTTTTGAAGGGGACGACATATACCGACGTTCACCTGACGATAGAAAATACAAATACAAAATACTGAAACTTTTCGGAAAAACCGACGAAGTAACAGGACTGAGTGATATGAACTTCACCGTGAGGCGCTGCACAAGCTGACGGCGGGAAAGAACTGGAAGGCGGGCGTCCGGGACTGCCCCTTTATATCGACGTCGTATGACACCGGTCATGTGACATGGGGGTGGTCCCTCGCCAGGGACTGCTGTCTAGAAATTTTTCCGTGGGGTCCTGTCGCCGGCCAGCGTCAGTCCTATATGTAATTACCTACTGCAAGAGCCCCCTCGAAGTAAGATCTGATGTTCCCATGGTACCTGTAGGAGTGGAACCCCTCCTCGTGGGTTCCTTTACCTTCACAGTACCCCAGCATGATGTTAGTCCCATAGGGGACAGAATGCAAATTGCTGAAAGCACCCACATACAACATTCAAACTAGTCATACAACTAGCCTCCTGACTATCAGCGATGCTGCAGTATAACTCTTCACTTTGGTTGCGTACACTGATTGAACCCCTGGCTATCACACAGCCTGACAACTTTACTTCAGGTGAGACACATAACTTGAACTCCTAACACATTTGGGCCCCTCACAGTGATTCTGGATAGTCCATGTTTTACACCTCCTCATGTAGACAGTGGTTACATAACCTGGAATCAAAAAGCATTAATTCGATTTGCACAACTGATACAATAGGGAGTGGTGGTCTACTTTGACATACTGAAAGAGTAGTAGCAATTACAGAATCATTTTTTTTTCATATTGTATTTATAATAATCCCTTGTCACCACTGCTCCCCCAACACCACCAATTCATCCAGCCCCATCACACACCATTCCTGGGTCACCCAAGGATTACCCCCCCCTTGGCAGGGCCAGTGGAGGAAGGGTCATCTTCCCGTCTCCCAGTGACCCAATCCAGAGCTGGAATCAAGGCCCATTGGTGGTGCAGGGCTTGTGGAAGGCTGGCTGGTGTCATCGTGCCAGTGTTTTTTTTCTAACATTGCCCCCCCTGGCTGGGGAGCTAGGTGCACTGTGTCCTGATTGCCGAAGGATTCCTGAACAGGTGGTTGTCACCCCGTGTCGTCGAGGCACAGGTCAGGAAGCATATGAAAAACCAGGAGCAGTTATAAAATTTGCAACAAGAGTACTTTTTTGTACTAGCAGTAACATAAAAAAATAAACCTGTTTAGAATAACTATTTACAAAGACAAAATAAACAGAAGATGCATCTGAGTTTTCCTTCGATCTCTGTGTCCCTCTTGCAAGCAATTGCAGCTTTTTCTTTTTATAAGTCCTTGCAACCCCCTTTCTTACCAAGTATCCTGTTTTTTTTTCTAAAATATTCTAGTATATTTCCCTGGTCTTCTTATTCCCCCGTTGGCCTTCTTATTCCCCATGTCGGCCAGCCTCCCATTCGAGTAGCTATCCCCCCGAGCTTCCTCCATTCTTCCCTAAACTAATTCCTTTGGGGGCCTCCCTCATAGTAGGCTGCCTTCTTCCCTCTTCCTTTGTGCCTTGTCATCCCCTGTTCCCCTGCCCGCCATTGCGTCTTACATCCTCTCCTCCCTACGTACCCTTCAGACCTCTACCAGTATACACTGAAATGTCTATGCAGGTATATTTGTATATATTTGCCATCCTAAAGTTTGCTCCAACTCCTACTGACTTTGTATCCTGTTACATACTGTATTAATGTCTGGTGTACCATGTGTTGTTGTATTATCGTAAATGAACATGTCCTATGTGTCCAGGACCATCTTGAAAATGAGCTTGCTCAATGATGTAACTGCCTGGTTAAATAAAGTTTGATTGATTGATTGAAAAGGCTTATAAATTGCACTCAGGTAACCTCTTGAGTTTCCAATAGCTTTTTGCAATCATCTCAAACTATAATTATATACATTTCAACAGTAACACTATATATTTTCTAAACAAAGGGATCCCAATATCAGTGACATTTCCACATAATGATTTGCATATATTTTTTTATCAGCAGATATACAATGGAGGAAAAGACAAACAGCAAGGGAAGGTAGAGAGATAGTGAGAGGTGGAGAATTGTGAGACTGTTGGTGTGATCAAATCCTAGGTCTCACAGAAAAATGTTGGTTGCACAACCAGACAGACAAGAGACAGGAAAGGGCAGATCCTTGCATTTAAACACTTTCGCCATAACAACCGGGACATGGTCCTATTCCACCCTGTCACACCCCGTAAGCACCTGGGTTCAAGCCGTCTCAACCACTCAGGATGCAGTAAATTCCTTACCCATTTTATAAGGAAAAGAAATAGGGTGCTGAAAGGGAGAAAATAATATAAACAAGATTTGGCCAACACCAAACATGTTCACTTGCTTGTATTTGCTGTGTAGTTTTTGGGCATAGATAGTGCAGCAGTTAAAATTAAATGAATAGCACAAGTTATAACAGTAAAATTGTCATGATTGGGGAAATAAAGAAGTTCACACATAATGCTGTTTTCTTAGACTGTAACCCTGAATTTTCAAGATAGTATTTTTAATACCCCAGCACACATTATCAGTACCAGTCTGACTTCCAGAAACACACTCTACTGTTTCCTCTCTTCTCAGAGTCACTGACTCCACCTTCACAGGAATTGATCAGGGCCTTACCACCTCAGCCACCTTTATAGACCTCGCTAAGGCTTCTGACTCTGTTGACCACACTCTTCTGTTGGATAGATTGAAGTTTGTGGGCCTCTCTACCCCCATTGCTCTGTTCACTGACCATTGCCAGTCACTTCAGGTTGGGGGGCTTGATTTCTCCACACTCCCCCCAAAAAATATTGAAACTGAAGTCCCACAAGGTTGCGTTCTTAGTCCCATTCTTTTCTCTCTCTTTCTTAATGACCTCTCTTCTGTTTGTGTCAATGCCAACATACACATGTATGCAAATGACACAGTCTTCTGTGCTACTGGTCACTACATATCAGAGCTTAAACCACTGCTTCAACTGGATTTTGATAATGTTCGGCACTGGTTCTCCTCAAAACAGCTTCAACTTCATGCTAAAAAGTTTCCACGTCACACATGTCCTTTGTTACTAGGCAAAAACTAACTAGGCTTCCCTCATTCCCTTCATTCTCCGTTCTCAATGGCTCTGCTTTGGAGGAAGTCACCTCCTTTAAGTACCTTAGTGTATGGCTTAATCGGAGCCTTAATTTCTCTCAACATATCAATGCCATTCTTAAGAAATGATGTCCTACATTTGAAGCCCTATACTGCAATAAGGATTGCCCTCACCCCCGGTCCAATGGGAAATTGTTCTAAAAATGATCTTGCCAGTGTTTGACTATATGAACGTGATCTATGGGGCCGCTCACAATTCTTTCCCGGCCAAGTTGGAGCCTCTCTTCCATTTTTTCTGCCGCTTTGCCTCAAACTCCCCTCCTCCCACTCATCACTGTCTCTTCTATCAAATCCTCTCCCTGCCATCCTTGGACACCCATCATCTACTTCACTATGGTTCCTGTCTTTCTAAATTCTGGTTTTCCTTTCTTCCTCCCTACCTTAACTGTTTCCAATATACCTACTTTCAGCTACTTTCTCTGTTCCTCTGATTCTCATGGTCTTTCTGTTTCTGCATGCTGGACTTCTGGACAATCTGCATTCTCATTCTGACTCCCATCAATTTGGAACAGTCTTCCAAACTCCCTCTGCCCCTCCCCCTCTTATCTAGCTTTCAAATGCTCTCTTCTTGCCCCTAATCCTTAACTTTCTCTTTTTGTTTTTAATTTACTATACTTTTTAATTTACTATACTTTTTCCCCATCTTCCGACCAGACAACATTTGTCTGTCTCACCCAGCCCTATCACTCACTATCCCTGGGACTTACCTACTCTTCTTGTTCCCCACGGGATGACCTTCCCTCCTTCCCATGGGAAGGGCTGCCAGAGGCTATCCTTTAACTCTGGACAAAGATTAAAGGTTAGTGTGGGAGTGAAAGTCCAGTCAGCAGTGTGGGACCTGCAGTGGGCGGCGGGCATCATTCTGCATGATCAGGGATCTTTTCCACTCTTCTCCCTGGCCTTGAACATCATGAAGGCAGTGCATTTGATGCAGAGTGCACCAGACTGACAACGTTTCCTTCTCTTACCACTGGCACCAGCCTGTACCACCACCGTGATCATCCAGGTAGTGGTACTGCATCAGAGTCCAGGAATCCTCCTTCCCCTGAAGAGGGAACCATCCATTGGGACGCTCAACAATCCATCCCTGGGAAGCACTCCATCGCCCCAGGCTCACTCCCAAACCCAGGTCTCCATCAGCACAAGTGTAGCATTACTGCTTCACTGGCAGGCCAGACTTAAGCAATAATGACCCAACAGCTGGTCATTTCCTGGGGATTAACGACTGGCCGGGGAGGGCCAACCCACTCCGGCCGGTTATTAATCCCCAGGAAATGACCATCTATGAGGTAATTATTGAGATTATAAGTCTAATCGCAATAATGGGAGCTTTTTTTTCAGGTTTTTTATTTACCTTTTTTTCATGGAAGTGCACGCTGAGTGTGCCACATGGTCACACTAGCTCCTGTGGTAACATTGTGGGAGCGATGTGACATGCTGGCACATCAGAGGGACGGTGATGTGCTGGCCCTTAAACTGATGATGACAGAAGGGTCAGTATAGAAATTATTCAGTTAAACACAGAATTTTTCACTTTCTTGTTTTTATTTGTTAAAACAGTGTTTGTTTTGCCACTGCTGCTGTTAGCGTGCAGCGCGCGCTCAGTTCACTCTGGCTGCTGTGCCAGGCATTTCTAAGGTGATTTCAGGCAGGCACAGCAGCCAATCAGTGAGCTACTTTACCTCATGAATAGTTAATTAGATTTATAATAATCTTTAACCTTCTCTTTACAGTTCTTTGACCATCCACATCTCTGTGACAAGGCCCAGAAACGTAACCCATTTCTTGGTGTGCAATTAACACTGAATAAAATTTGTGAATAATATAAGTTTTTTTGTGTGCAGTTTGTTCCTATTACTATGTAAACTGACATCCACTCCTCTGTGCCCTTGACATACACAATTTGGTATTTTGTTGTTTTTTTGGCACCGCATTTTTTGCATCACCTACTGTTTTGGGCTAACGTGAGCTCCTTTAGTTAATTGACTTTTGCCCTACGGCTGCACTGATTTGTAATATCTCATGTATTATACCAGATAAATGCCTGTTCCTAATTTCTTGTTTTGTGCAATTGTATGTACTACATTATTGTACCCTGTTACTGCCATTGTTAACTGTGTATCCTTTGTTCCTTCTACCCCGGGTCACACCAGGAAGTGAGCCTTGGCTCAGTCTGCCTTTCCCAGTTACAAAATTCCCAATAAATAAATAGGAATGTGACAGGTGTCACTTATCAAATGCAACCTGAAATGTCATTTTGTGGAACAACCGCAAATACAGGTTTGGGAAGGGGATTTGAAAATTACACCTGCCACATTCATGAGATGGGGTACGATGACAATGTTGAAAATGTGGGTTAGAAATGAAAAAAAATTACATTACTATGAGTAAATATTGAAAAAGGTAAACTTTTTATTCATAATTGTGTTTTTTTTTTTTTTTTGAGATTTTGACCCAAACTTTTCAACATAGTATTTCTGTGACACCACATTATGAGCATGACAGCTGTCATTTATGAAATCCTGGCCAAAATGTAATTTTGCAGCACAAACCTGAAAAGAAGTTTTGGGCAGGATTTCAAAAATGACACTTGCTGTGTTCATGAGGTAGAGTAAAAAAAGCCTATGTTGAGAATGTGGGGTCAAAAGCTACAAAAATAACAGCAAAGCTATGATTAAATGTTGACAAATGTCAGTGTTTTTTCATAACTTTTTTTACATTAAAATTTTCAACACAGTCTTTTTATCGCTGACATCGCTGGGCTTTGCACAAGCAGTTGCTTCTGCGACCCGCAGCCACGGTCACGCCTTGGACCTAGTATTCTTGCTGGGGCTTAAGATAGTTGACCTCATGATTGATCCGATCATATGGTCAGATCACTGCACAGTGCAGTTCTCTCGTTGAGGGCACCTCCCATGAGTCCTTCCCCTGCGGAGTTGGTCCGCTACCACCCTTTAATGGGATTGTCCCTGTAGAGCCTAATGGCAGTAATGGACCTCTCGGTAGTGAGTGCTGCTTGTGCAGTCAGCTCAAGTGAGGCGCTGGTTGCCTACAATAGGGCTGTCGCCTCAGTGCTCGATTTTGTTACGCCGCTCCGTATATGACTCGGGTCCTCTCGCTTGAGATCCCCCCTGGTTTGTTGGGGAGCACAAGGAGATGAAGACCAGAGGTCAGAAGTTGGAGTGCTACTAGCATAGATCACGGTCTGAAGAAGACAGGCGGACTCTGAGAACTCACTAGGGTGAGTATCAGAGAAATAACTTCCCATAAGAAGACAGTTTGTCCAAAGACATTGCTGCAGGGAAGAAGAGACTGGCTTAACTCTTCTGGACTGCAGACAGGCTACTTCAACCAGCCTGCCTACAGTTGGTCAGGGAAGTTTTGGCAGCTAAGTGTGAGGAGTTTGCTCTGTTCTTCTCAGACAGTGTCCTCCACCAGGGCCGTGATCTCCCCAACTGGGCTGCCTCAGCCCCAGTGGTGGTGTGTTGGATTACTCTAAGAGCACTCCCCTTGCCTGGAGCAAGTTCAGACCAGTGAGGATGGAAGAGGTCTGTGTGGTGTTTTTGAAGCTGCAACCCACATATTGTGAATTGGACCTGGACCCAACCCACTTTCAGGTGGGATGAGTCTGGTCCGCTGGGCTAGTGTTCGTCGAGATAGTGGTTCTCCCTTTCAGAGGGACCATTTTTGAGTGCCTTGAAAAAGAAGCAGTGAAGCAACTTTTGAAAAAAAGAACATCTCTCAACCCCGATATCTTGGCGAACTATAGATCAGTCTCTAGCCTTCCCTTTTTGGGTAAAGTTATTGAGATAGTAGTGACTCTGCGGCCTGAGGCACAACACATGGCCTTTGACATCTATGTGCCCCTACAGTTGGGATTTAGGTTCAGACATAGTACCGAAACTGCACTGGTCAAGGTGCAAAATGATCTCCTCAGGGTTAGAGACAGAGGGGAACAGTCAGTACTTGTCCTCCACGATCTCTCATCAGCATTTGACACTGTGGACCATGTGATGTTGCTGGATCACCTGAGGGAGCTCTGTTGATTCACTGGCACTGTCAACATCTGGTCTGAGTCCTTTCTCACAGGCAGGACACAGAGAGTGATGATGGGGAGCTTTTCATCCTGCCCAAAGCCTGTGCTCTTCGGAGTCCCCCAAGGCTCGCTCCTCTCACCCATGCTGTTCGCAGTGTACATGCTGCCCCTGTGTGAGAGCATTAGACATTAGAGTGTGGAGTTTCACTTTTATGCAGATGATACCCAACTGTATAAGTCTTTTGCTCCTGGAACCCGTGATGCAGTGGCAATGCTAAATAAATGTCTGGCTGAGATCCAGGACTGGATGTCCTCCAACTAGTTGAATCTCAGCCCAGGTTAGACAGAGGTGCTGGTGATCGAGCCTGGTCATTGGATGGAGGCGGATGCTACGAGGGCTGTAACAGGCTTGACACTTAGCACGGTCGCTCTTTTGGCATCCATGAAGGTGAAAAATCTGGGCATGCTCCTAAACAGCAGATTGACATTTGAGGTTCAGGTGTTGTCTGTTGTGCAGACTGGTTTTTGCCGTTTTAGGAACATTGCCTGGATTAAAGTCTTAATCCCCACAGACGATCTGTTGTCACTAGTGCATGTTTTCGTGACATCCAGACTCAAGTACTGCAACGCCCTGTATCTTTGGGTCAGTGGAGAGGTCCTGCACCACTTGCAGCTGGTAAAGAACGTGGCAGCCAGGTTGCTGGTGGGTCTCCCGAGATCCTGTCATGTGACTCTGATCCTGCACGATCTGTAGTGGCTGCTGGTGAGGTGGATGGTCTTCTTCAAGAGGGGGTGGGTTTATTCACCTATAAGGCCCTATACAGTACGGGTCTGGGCTACCTGTGTGACCTCCTAACTCCTGCCTGCTCCCTGCGCTGTCTCCGCTCTGCCGAGGAGGGCCTCCTAGCAGTTCCCAGGGACTGTGTCAAAACCTCGAGTGATCATTCCTGTGGGACTCGCTTCCAAGGTCCTTGAGGGAGGCCCTCTTGGTGGAAGCTTTCAAATGGGGTCTGAAGGTACACCTTTTTACATGAGCTTTTGGGATTTTGTGATCTTCTTCCTCTTGTTAATGTAGTTATTTTTATTAATGTTATATTTTATATGTTTTTCATTTAATTATAATTCTATTTCATTTGCCTGCATCTTGTGCAGTGCCCTGAGCCCAAGGGAAAGGGTGCTCAAGAAATAAAGTCTTGCTTACTTTATGTCCCCACATTATGATCAAGACAGGTGGACTATTTTAAATTCAGTCAGAAAGATGATTTCTTGGAGCGACTCAGGAAACATGTTTTGGAGAGGATTCGAAAAATTACACATGCCTTGTTCATGAGGTAGGGTTAAAAAAAAGGCTATGTTGAAAATTTGGGGCAAAAATGTTAAAAGACAAAGTAATGAGTAAAAGTTAAAAAACTCATTAAAAAGCTCTTAACCGGACTTGCCTTGTCTTCAGTCAGGTCACAGTCAAGCGCCGTAGGGAGAAGAGCTTTGCTGGTTGTGATAGGATTTCTTCGTTGGACCTTAGAGAGGTATGTAAGGGGTGGGGTGGTTGGAGCTGAGAGGGAGGTCAGAGTGGGGATGAGGTTCCATTAGGGGGGAGGCAAGCAGACTTATTTTCAGGTATTAACCCTTGGGCTGCCAACTCAATTAGAACATATTGGAATTAAGGACTGATATATCAGTTCACGGCACAGCAAGGGTTAAATAAAAAGGAACATCGAGGGACAGTTTTCTTAGCTACAGATTCTGATACTGAGGATTGGTCTCCCCATTGTCATTGGGTTGTTTAGTGGCACCAGGAGTTGAACACCCCAGTGTCACATACTGTGTGTGTGGGGGGTTCTTCTCTGGCAGAGGGAAGGTTGGGCACCCTGGTAACGAAATGTGTGTGTGTGTGTATAAGTTGGGGTTGGTGTTTGAGGGGGTTGTTGGGCACCCCATTGTCATAATTTTGCACTAGGTGGGTTGAGCAGGATTATAATCAGTGGGTCGGACATAAGGGGGTGATTACCAGTGGTGGGATTGAGCACCCATTGCCAGTTTTGAAAATGCACAGTAGCAGTGTTTTTTTTCTGTGCAGGTTGTAGTTTCAACTAGAGAACTGCTGGGTTTGGTGGATGTTAACATGGCAGCAACAAACAGGAAAGAGCCATAGCCATTGTGCAACAGCTCTACCATTCCCTAAGCAACAAAGCAGTGAACAGAATGACATATGTCGGCGATCTTCAACTGGCGGTCTTCCCTTTGGCCCACCAGATGGTCAGCTGTTCCCTAATGCAATGCAGGCAAAATACAGCAAAATAAGAAACCAAGAGAGAAAATAAGTGAGAAACGGAGAGAGGAACAGGGAGAGAATGAGACAGATAGAGAAAAACATTGCACCTAAGGAAATAAGTGGAACAAAACAACTTTTATTCTGGGCATGCCCAACACATTACTAGGCAACACTAACTGTACTTTCCTTTTTTTTTTTTTGGCTGTATCTTTCTCTCCCCACCCCAGCCCTGGTCAGCTCTTCATCCGGCTGCCATCTCCATGCTTCGCTCTCTCTGGCCCTCACCCCTGCATCTCCCATGGCTTACCCACCATGGCAGGGCTGTGGGGAGCACCCTACTCACCCACCGAGCAGGATTTAGATAAAGGTGTTATCTCCAGAAATGACGTGCCGTGGGGACAGCCATCAGGCCGCCACAACCAGCCACCAGGGTCTTTTTTTCTCCATGTTTTCTCCCTACGGATGTTCGGTATGCAGTGATGCAAGCAGCAGGCATACGCACCCACACGCATTCCCGCCAAGCATCTGCCAAGCTGCCATTCCCCTTACTTGCGGCAGCATTGCGCCAAGCCCCAGCCTCCGCTAGGGGTCAGACATGTGCTGACTGCAGATCACTCCCCCCCCCCAGATGGAGAGCAGTCAATCAGACGCTCAGTCCATCTCCTCCCTGCCAACCCTCAGTGGACCGCGCTCGTTCCCGAACACAGGTCACCAGTGTGGCATGAGGTGTGGCATCCAGCGCCTCAGCACCACTGGGCCAGCATACTAATTGTACTTTCAATTAAACTGAACCACATTATTTCGCAGAAACCACCAGGGATTGGCAAGCTATGCACAGGTGCAGTCCAGTCAGGGGGCACGTATCAGGATGCACTTCCATTTTTCCCTCAGTTTACATGCCATCATGCTATGTTGGTAAAATGGTTTCAGAGTTATTTTTTTTTCAAAACATTAAAGTTCAGCAGTTCAACTAACTGTTAAGCAGGCCAACCGAACCAAAAACAGATCTGTAGGAAATCTGTCAGATGAACCACACAACTTTCAAGCATCATTATCCATTCATGATGTCATAGGATACATTTTGTGGTAAGTACAGTACAACACTTTAAATCAGGCACTTCATCAGATGCATATTATGGCTGCAACATAAAGGGGTCAGTAATAGACGTGATAGCACTAGTTAACCTGAATGCATGCATTGCGGTAGTCTTCCGGTACTTTCCCAGTGTGAAAACAGACGGCTAAGCAAGTGTAAAAATTTGGCCCATGAAGGTTTGGACATGGCCTTATGTGGCCCACCAGAAAATACAGTTGAATACCCCTGATGTATGTGGAATGAACAGCTTAGGAAACTTTGCGAGTAGGAACTACAAGCTGCACAAGCAAAACCCACTTACACCATGCATTTTCCCATGTTGTGACCGGTCAGGCTCTTCAAAGGAAAAAGGCAGAGAGTGGGTGGAGAAAGGCAGAGAGTGGGTGGAATTGAGGAGGAGATTGGGTATTCTGGACCTGTGATAGGTGGAGGAGGGCTAGTCTCCTATAAGCCCTCTCGCATCTCAAACTGACTGCAGTACACTTACATGCATCTGGCAAGTAAACACAAAATGGAGGAGGAAACAGATAAATGAGGGGATCTTGGATTCATTTTATAGTCACAATAAGACACTCCATGGTGTGCACTGTGGTGGGATAATGGCAATTCTCGGTTGGTTAAAGGCACTCAGCGATGCCTCACAACACACCTGAAGTGTGCGGTTATCCCACCACAATGCACACCCTTGTCACGTCTTATTGCTTAAGTCAATCAATCAATCAATCAATCAATCAAATCTTTATTTATTCAGGTGATCATCATTGAGCAAGGCTCATTTACAAGATGGACCTGATAAGGTCAAGGTTCGAGTTGATACACAGCAATTACATCACATACTTATAAGACAGTTATACATACAGAAAAAAAAAATGATGTTTAAAACACAATAATATACAGTGAATTCACATGTTGAAACTCGGTTAAGAGAAGGTTAAACTAATATCTACAATATGCACAGTACATATATATCCCAATGAGGGTCATGACAGTCACACACATAATGAGTACAAGGATGGTGAAGGGAATATTGAGTGCCATATACTGGGGTGTCTGACTGGAAGGAATATGCCATATGTGATTGGAATATAATTTTATGGGATGACTATTCTATCTCTAGCGGTAGCAACTGCATTTCTCTGTGAAGAAGGCTGTACAGTGCTGCTTAAAGGATGTAAATGGAATGATAATGGACAGTTTTTAGGGATTTTGTAGGGTGTTCCATGCTATAGCTAGAGAATAGCTGATTGCTGCCCTCCCTATTTTGGTGTTGACTTTGGGCAATTTGAGCAGGATGATATTGTTGCTTCTTAGGGCATAGGAGCTAGGAGTGTTCTGGTTGAAGCAGTCCAGGATATAGCTTGGGAGTTTTTTTGATAAAGCTCTGTAGATCCATAGAGCTGCATTTCTGCTCCTCCTGACATGAAGGGAAACCCATCCAATTGCGTCATAGAGAGAACAATGGTGGGTATTATATGGCAGGTCTGTAATGAACCTTATAGCTCTATGATATAAGGTATCCAACTTTTGAAGGTAGGATATGGGGCAGTGACTATAGAGGAAGTCTGCATAGTCAATGACTGATAGAAAGATGGCCTGGACTTAAGTGGCAACAGCCAGGATGCAACACTCTTATTAACAGTTTCTGTCAGTGACATGCTGCTGAATACTGCAGGAACACAATATAACCAAATGATAATTATTCCAATTTGTCACGCAGTAAAGTGTGACATGCTTATCATAGAGCGTTGCAACCTGGCTGACTCTGCTGTACTCTCATATTGATGTCTTACTGGCACTGCATTCCCCAGACCCTCCCTCTATCGTACCTGTGAAAGTGGGTGTGGAACATCAGGACCTATAGGGCATGTAACCAGCAAGAGTAAAACAGTGGTGCCATACTGGACCCAGCACATTTTCCTCTGCTACTCAATGTAGGTCCAAACTTGGCGTCAGCATTTGGAGGTGGAACCTCGTCCTCCTCCTTATGCCTACTGAGCTCTGTTCCCACTCCCCAAAGTGTCATATGCTGTTGTAACCCCCCTGCAAATGGGGGTTCCCAAAAGACTTCCAGGAGCTTGCTTGAATGCTCCAAGCCTGAATGGTGTTTGGCATTTAAGCCATTTATCAGTGAGTGTTTTTAGAGCCTCTGGTACTGTCTCTTTAAGAGCTGTCTGCTTGCAGACATAATTAGTTTGTATGGGGGACTGTGTGCTTCTCTGAGTACCACTCGAGCTGCTGCCAATTCACTTCATTTTGCAGTCACTAGGAGTGCAAGGGAACCTATCTGAAAGATGTAACTGTTTGCCAGAAATTATTTAGAGTAATAATGAAATTACAGTTTGTCTAACCTGCTTTCTTTGCAGTCAGAACTGTGTCTGCTAGTTCCCATTCTAGTTTTGAACTGCTGAACTGGACCAATCAGTGTGGGGTAAGCTAGCTCTAAAATGGTGCCTTGGACGAATCAGAACTTGGACTCATAATCTGAGCCAGCCACAAGAGGATTGTATGGGCAGTGACTCTGGGAGATGTAGTTTAGACTTCAGTGCCTTTTTGGACCAACAGCAGCAGTCTATTGTGAGTGACAGCCAATCCAGTCAAGAACTGGGAGGAACTCAAAGGAAGTGCCCGGTTTTTGTCGGTTGGAGTTCAGTTGAGCTTTGGCAGTGAAGAAGGAAGGAGCCCTGTACTTTTTCAGTGTGCAGTTTTAGTCAAAAAACGTGTGTAAGGCCCAGAGTTCCGGTCTGCAGCTTGTTAGGACTGAATCCGTCCTGTGAAAAGAATCAAAGGATCTCTGAAGAGTAGAAACCAGGCTCACCCTGTAGAAGACTGGAGAATTGCTGAAAATTACACTCGGTCTGTCAGGAACTGAATCTGCTGTGTGTTCTCCGGGTATTGTGCAGTAATTGCGATCGGGATACAGATGCAGCCTGCCTGGTATAGTGCTTTCTTTTATATGGATGTGTGAAGAGGTTTGTGTACCTCAAGTGAGCCCGGCTGACATTGAAGGACCCTATCTTATTTGGAGGTCGTGAGTACTAATTCAGAAGTCGCTCCCTGTTGAATTGCCACATTAAATCCAAATGGAATTACTGTACTGCTGACTGTTTAATTCTCCTTTTCTCTGTGTGAAGGGCCCTACCAGCTGCCACGGTTTGGACTAGCCACTAGGGCTTGGGTACCCAGGGACAGTAACTGATAGGGATAGGCCTGCACAGAGCCATAGGTAGATTATTAGAGTGATAAGCTAATTAACCTGATTTCCCCTGTCCTTGTTATATCCCTAAATAAATCAGAGCTGCTTGTTTCAGCAAAGTTATACTGCCTGAGGTATTTGTCTATGTTAAAGTACTGTTCTGTGATTGTTGCACTATATCTCATTTCACAGGAGGTCCCAGTGCGGAACCAGACCTGGGGGTAAGTGTATACTGTGAAGGTAATTCTGATATATTGTGTGGGCCACTAGTGGGAAGAAAAGGGGTTGCAGTGTCCCAGAGGGCTGTGACCAAGTTAGTTTAACTATTGCAAACCCTGACCTCTGGGTGAGGCACCGCCATTGGATCCAGGCCCCTCAACCTGTTAGTGGCAAATCAGGCAGGGGTAGTAGCCCCTGGATAGCGCCATCTAGGGGTTACATCTGGAGGCTCACCGCTGGGATTGTGTGCCTCCTAGTGGCCATATTTACGAACCACTGTTAAGAAAAAAATGGGTACCCGACAGAAGTGGCTGTGCACCGCTGGTGGAGTGGTGTACTGGGAGGAGATCGACCCCCAAAATGCTATGCTTATCCTGGACATCCCCTGGGTATCAATCACGGACACTGTGCAGGAGTACTTTCCAAGGTGGAAGGTTTACAAAACCCTGTGGTGGTGGGTCGGCATGCTAATCTGCTCACCCACACTTTCCTGGCCCTAGTAGAGTTTAAGGATCCCATAGATAGCTCCAAAGTGCCACAGACCATTACCCCAGAGGAGCCCTCACTGCTTGGAGAGTGATAACTAGGACAGTAAAGACCGGGAGAATCAGCCCCCACCACTATCTGGAACTTTTGAGGAGAAATTTGCTGAATGGTTGCTGGGAGAGGGAAAACTGTGGAGGACTTGAAGAAACTATTCTGCCACCTGGGGTGTTCCTCCCCAACACCCTCTCCTGCTCCAGTGCCCGTAATGGTGGCTGAACCAATGCAGACTCCTATTTCTGCACCTGCCATTAGTCACGACTCTTACCGAAGGTTGAGGATCTTCTCTGGCACCCTCCCCACCCCCAGGGAGGATGACTGGGAGACCTGGATAGACTATGTTGCCCCAAGTGCTAGAATGGCAATGCTCGGAAGGCGAGCGAAAGAGGGTTAGTGAGAGCCTCCGAGGTCCTGCCCTGGCTAACATCCGTGCTAAGCGGGCCAGTAACCCTGAAGGGACTGCACAGGCCTATCTTGAGGCCTTGGAGAATGTGTATGGGAGCCCAGATTCTGATGAGGACCTATGGTGGAGAGTAAGAAATGCACAACAGTACCAAGGGGAGTTGTTGTCTGTGTATGTCTCGGCTGGAAAAATTGTTGCAAGAATGCCTCAGAAAGGGTAGTTTGCCAGCGATTGAACTAGACCGAACCAGACTGGACAGAATCCTTAAGTCTGCCCCTTCTCAGAACTGCTGTTGCTTCAGTTACGCCTGGCAAATCGACTGGAATCCCACCCTCCTATGATGAGTTAATGAGAGAAATTCGAGGAGTTGAGAAAAGGCGACCTCGGGAGGTACCTGCACCAACAGCTGTGGCTACGACCCGAGTGACTGAGGGTGACCCATCAAGTGAAGTTCAGGGGCAGAGGTTGACAGTCAATGAGTGCTCTGACAAGGAAAAAGATATGCCACAATGGGGCGAACTGTTGAGAGAGATCCGGAGATTCAAAAACAGTCCCTTTATGAAGGCCACGCCTGCAAGTACGGGCCTGACCTATATCCGACTGCATCTGCTATGGGGTGGGGGTACCCACCATGTATCTCCTGCTGATAACAGCTCCAAACTCAATTCCTTAACCATGGAAGTGCAGAAACTGACGAGATGTCTCCAAATGCTTATCACGCAGACAGAGATGGCACCCAGGTTTCCAGTTAGTAATACCCCGCCCTGGCTCCCAGTGTGGCGCCTCGCCAGCTCAAACTCCAGAAAGTATGTTTTGCTATAATTGTGGGAAAGATGGGCACATGAAAGGGGAAATGCCAGTCCCCAAAAGACACTGACAAAGTTGCATATAGGCTACAAGGAGAGCTTCGGAGAAGAAATCAGTGGTTAAGAGGTGCACGACATGATCCCAGTGAGGGCACCAAAATGCTAATTCACGTCCTTTGTGGCAAGGTCAGTTGCCCAGGCCCCACTACCGCCTCTCAGACTGGTCCAGAATAGTGGGTCCCTCCATGGAGACCACTGTAAAGGTGAATGGAGTGTCTACAAGAGCTGTATTAGACAGTGGCTCCCAAGTGACAATTATGTTCCAGGATTGGTATCAGAAGCATTTGTCAGAAGTACCCTTACAACCATTAGAAGGACTGCATGTATGGGGTTAAGTGAGAAGGCCTACCCCTATTCCGGTATATCGAATTTGGCTGTCTTTCCCCACCTCCGTGGCTGGAGTGGCGAACAAGTAGAGACCCTAGCCTTAGTGTGTCCCCCACTGGACTGTATGATGGTGTCCCTTTGTTGATTGGAACAAATGCTCATATGTTGGAAGGCTGGCACAGTTGTGTTATGAAAAACAGGGTCAAAGACTAGTAGAGCTTTAAGAGTTCGGCTTTAATTAAGAAGGCCTATGAGGCACAGAGAGATGCTGAAAAACAGAACCAGAGGAACCGGTCGGAATTGTATGGAAGAAGGATCCTGAGTCTCTGATCCTGGCGCCAAATGCCCAGTGTACCTTACAGGAGAGGTCCAATCAGAAAGGATGTTAAGAATAAAATATTAATGTTGGATGCACCAGGCGATGGAAAATTGCCAGAGGGACTGCTGGTCAAGCCTAGTATTTTGCCCGCTAGAGCCCATGCTTATGCCAGAAGGGTAATGGTCCAAGTTCATAATGTGTCTGAAAGAGACATTCGAGTAAACAGAGGTTGCATCCTGGCTAATGTGCATTGTGCAGACACTGCAGTGCTACCCAGCAGCAAGAGTTCAAGGAAGAATGACAGAGTAACGCCTGACTTGTTTGATTTAACTCCCGCTGCCAGCTGAATGGAAAGTGAGGATCAGTGAGAAGCTTGCCCAGAGAGACCAGGTGTTTTCTTTAAAGGAATGGGATGTAGGATGTGCAAGGAGCTGAGCACAATATCCGCTGCATGACGAAGACCATTTCGTGAGAGGTCTCGGCCTGGCACCTGCTGACATAGATGATGTGGGACGCATCTGCAAGAGATGTTAGCTGCTGTGTAATACAAGAATCCAGAAGCCCTTATGCTTCCCCATTGTGGTAGTGAGGAAAAGAATGGAACAGTAAGGATGTGTGTGGATTATCGCACCTTAAACCGTGGACTATCCTGATCAGTACACAATGCCCGCATTCAGGATGCTTTGGACTGCCTAAACGGGAGCAAGTGGTTCTCTGTGCTGGATCTCCGCAGTGGGTACTACCAGATCCCGATGGCCCCAGAGGACCGGTGGAGAAGACGGCCTTTATCTGTCCGGGCTATTTCTATGAATTCATGAGGATGCCTCAAGGATTTCAGGTGCCCCAGCCACTTTTCAACGATTGATGGAGCGGCAGTGGGGACATGAACTTACTAGAGTGCCTGGTATACCTAGATGATGTTATTGTGTTTGGCAGCTCACTGGAGGAACATGAGAGCAGATTATTTAAGGTATTGGACCGACTGGAGGACTTTGGCCTTAAACTGTCCATTGATAAGTGTCAATTCTTTCAAACATCAGTAAAGTATGTGGGACACATAGTATCCACCGAGGAATAGAGACCGACCCAAGTAAAGTTGAGGCCTTGACCACCTGGCCACAGCCCAAAATCTAAAAGAACTGCAAAGATTCCTGGGATTCTGTGGTTATTATCGGCGCTTCATCAAGGACTATTCAAGAGTGATCCGCCCTTTACTTAACCTTACTCAAGGGTATCCCCAACCCACAAAAATACCAAAAGTCAGCGTCCTCAAGACTGAAAGAGTGTATTTTCATCCAGTGAAGTATTTGGGGCCCGCTGGACTCCTGATTGTGAGACTGCTTTTCATGAGATCATATATCAACTTACCCATGCTCCAGTGCTGGCCTATGCCGATCCAAGAAAACCTACGTCCTGCACACTGATGCTAGCTTGCAAGGGTTGGGGGCTGTGTTGTACCAAGAGCACGAGAATGGCCTGAGACCAGTGGCCTTTGCCAGTAGAAGCCTGACCCCATCCGAAAAGAACTATCCTGTACATAAGTTAGAGTTCCTAGCTTTGAAGTGGGCTATTGTTGACCAATTCCATGAGTACTTGTATGGGGCTAAAATACTAGTAAAACTGACAATAATCCTTTGACCTATGTGCAGACCTCAGCTAAGTTGGATGCCACTGGCCATAGGTGGCTTTCTGCATTATCTGCATATGACTATGCTCTGAATACCGAGCAGGTCTGAACCACATAGATGCTGATGCTCTCTCCGAGGCCTGTTCCCCAGAATGATTGGGTCCGATTGGCAGAACCTGACATTCGGGCACTCTGCCGAAGTTTGACAGGGAGGAACAAATGTCCACGGACGCAGTGGACTGCATGGTGGATTGCTTGGGACCCTCTGAGAATTGCATACCTGCTGCTTATTGCCACTTTCTGCAATAGACATTGGTGCACTGCCTCAGCTGGACAATGACAGTATTAGCGGCTCAATCCCACGATCCCATGATCAAAGCAGCTTTAGAAGCCCTCTATGCAGGAAAAGATGTGTCCAAATTACGCTCCACTGATTTGAGAACTGCACTGTTATACAAAGAAGGTCCTAAGTTGAAACTGATCAATAAACTGTTATACAGAGAAACAGTAGACAGAGGGGACAAGTAGACAAACAACAACTAGTGCTGCCCATGCCTTTCGAGACTCAGTACTGAGGTCCTTGCACAACCACATGGGGCACCTTGGTATAGACAGAACACTTGACTTGGTGAGATCCAGATTCTATTGGCCTAAGATGGGGGCTGATGTGGAGCAACACATTCAACTTGTAGTCGCTGCTTACAGAGGAAAGCTTTGCCCCAGAGGGCTGCCCCCTTGTTAACATCACCACCAGTGCACCCATGGAGCTGGTCTGTATTGATTTTCTGAGTTTGGAGTCAGATCAAAGAAATATCAGTAATGTGCTGGTGGTCACTGACCATTTCACGAGATATGCCCAAGCTTTCCCACCAAAGACCAGAAAGCATCCACTGTGGCCAAAGTACTTGTAGAAAACTTTTTGTTCACTATGGGGCTCCACAAAGAATCCATTCTGATCAAGGGAGAGACTTTGAGAGTCGTCTGATCAAGAGATGCTTTCTCTGTGGGGAGTCACGAAGTCAGAACCACTCCTTACCACCCCAGGGGACCCACAGCCTGAGCGTTTCAACGCACTTTGCTAGATATGCTAGGCACCCTGCACCCAAAGGACAAGCCTAGATGGAGCCAACAAATTAGCACCCTGGTACATGCTTATAACTGCACCAAAGTGATGCCACTGGATTCTCCCCTACCGCCTGATGTTTGGAAAGAAGCTCGACTACCAGTAGATGTGTGTTTTGGGGTCTCTCCTGATGGGGTTCAAGCTGACAACTATTTACAGTATGTGCAAAGTTAAAGGCCCAGCTAACTCATGCGTACCAACTGGCTCAAACCATGGCTGCCAAAAGAAATCTGGCCAACAAAGAAAGGCATGATAAAAGGTGAAAGCACAGGAACTCCAGGAGGAGATCGGGTATTGCTAAGAAATCTGGGACTGCATGGCAAGCACAAGATTGCTGACCGATGGCACCATCTCCCTCACATTGTAGTGGGCAAACTAGATGATCTGCCAGTGTACAAAGTAAGGCCTGAGAATAATTCAAAAGATGTAAAAACAATACATAGAAATCATTTACTGCCCATTGGACAAATCTTAATCGAGTCTGAGCCCCTAGAAGATGCCCCCTCTGGACCAGTGACTAGAGCTGCTGCTAAGAAAAGATCAAGAAAGTCTGCACCTACAGAAGCAAAGTTAAAGTGTTCCCCTCCACAAGTCCCAGTTGAGCATGACTGTCAGTCCATATCGGAAGAAAGTGAGAGTGACTTTGAATACTATCCTTCTTACGAACTGAGTCAATTGTTTGGGGCAATCCCTAGTCAATACTGGAGACAAAGCCAGGCCTTCTGGACTGTCTAAGCCCCAACCGTCCCCGGAGCCAATGCTCCCAGAAAGTGAATGCAAAGCATCAGATCAGATGAAATGGAATCATTGTGCATGGTTGAACTGTTTGAGCTTTCAGGGAGGAAAATGATAGATTGGGGCAGACTGGTGATACACCCGAACAAGAAGAGTATTTTGAGTGCCCGACAGTCCACTGCCAGTGTCCGAAAGCTCTCCATGCGGGCCAAATGTTGTGGACTCAGAAACTGTAACTCCTGGAGCTGAAAGTGCCCCAAGTTCTAGCCTCTCTACCCCCATGGAGACTCCCTGACAAGTGAGGACAATGCTGAAAATGAGGCTCAGAGTGCAGAGACTATAACAGTTCCCCTAGAAGACTGGTCGAGCTGTAAAGCCTGTGGTGCACCTCAGTTATGATTCACTTGGGGGCCTGTGGACTTGCCTCTCAATGTTGTCCATAAAGGTGTGTGTCCCAGGCTCACTGCCCAAACTGAGCATCAGTGCTAACTCCAAGTTACTTGTGTTGCCCTCTAAGTATGGTGCCTTGCCCCATCCAGCCCCAAGGTAACTGATAGGGAAGGGCCCTCTCTTCAGGTTTCATGTACAAGAGGTAATAACTTGAGTTATGGTACAATGTGTATGTAATACTGTGTAAAGAGTGACGTACTGCAATGTTTCAGAAATGTGTTCTTGGTAAAATGATATATTGACTGATGATTACATGTCGAGGCCTAATGCAAATGTATATGGTTGCAGTTGAAACTTAGGGTACTTGCTTGACGCGGACGTCAAGCTTTCCAGGGCCAGGAAGGGTGTAACCCCTGCAAATGGGGGTTCCCAAAAGACTTCCAGGAGCTTGCTTGAATGCTCCAAGCCTGAATGGTGTTTGGCATTTAAGCCATTTATCAGTGAGTGTTTTTAGAGCCTCTGGTACTGTCTCTTTAAGAGCTGTCTGCTTGCAGACATAATTAGTTGTATGGGGACCGTGTGCTTCTCTCTGAGTACCACTCGAGCTGCTGCCAATTCACTTCATTTTGCAGTCACTAGGAGTGCAAGGGAACCTATCTGAAAGATGTAACTGTTTGCCAGAAATTATTTAGAGTAATAATGAAATTACAGTTTGTCTAACCTGCTTTCTTTGCAGTCAGAACTGTGTCTGCTAGTTCCCATTCTAGTTTTGAACTGCTGAACTGGACCAATCAGTGTGGGGTAAGCTAGCTCTAAAATGGTGCCTTAGACGAATCAGAACTTGGACTCATAATCTGAGCCAGCCACAAGAGGATTGTATGGGCAGTGACTCTGGGAGATGTAGTTTAGATTTCAGTGCCTTTTGGACCAACAGCAGCAGTCTATTGTGAGTGACAGCCAATCCAGTCAAGAACTGGGAGGAACTCAAAGGAAGTGCCGGTTTTGTCGGTTGGAGTTCAGTTGAGCTTTGGCAGTGAAGAAGGAAGGAGCCCTGTACTTTTCAGTGTGCAGTTTTAGTCAAAAAGCGTGTATGAGGCCAGAGTTCGGTCTGCAGCTTGTTAGGACTGAATCCGTCCTGTGAAAGAATCAAAGGATCTCTGAAGAGTAGAAACCAGGCTCACCCTGTAGAAGACTGGAGGAATTGCTGAAAATTACACTCGGTCTGTCAGGAACTGAATCTGCTGTGTGTTCTCCGGGTATTGTGCAGTAATTGCGATCGGGATACAGATGCAGCCTGCCTGGTATAGTGCTTTCTTTTATATGGATGTGTGAAGAGGTTTGTGTACCTCAAGTGAGCCCGCTGACATTGAAGGACCCTATCTTATTTGGAGGTCGTGAGTACTAATTCAGGGTCGCTCCTGTTGAATTGCCACATTAAATCCAAATGGAATTACTGTACTGCTGACTGTTTAATTCTCCTTTTCTCTGTGTGAAAGGGCCCTACCAGCTGCCACCGGTTTGGACTAGCCACTAGGGCTTGGGGTACCCAGGGACAGTAACTGATAGGGATAGGCCTGTACAGAGCCATAATAGATTATTAGAGTGATAAGCTAATTAACCTGATTTCCCTGTCCTTGTTATATCCCCTAAATAAATCAGAGCTGCTTGTTTCAGCAAAGTTATACTGCCTGAGGTATTTGTCTATGTTAAAGTACTGTTCTGTGATTGTTGCACTGTATCTCATTTCACAGGAGGTCCCAGTGCGGAACCAGACCTGGGGTAAGTGTATACTGTGAAGGTAATTCTGATATATTGTGTGGGCCACTAGTGGGAAGAAGAAGGTTATGCAGTGTCCCAGAGGGCTGTGACCAAGTTAGTTTAACTATTGCAAACCCTGACCTCTGGGTGGAGGCACCCGCCATTGGATCCAGGCCCCTCAACCTGTTAGTGGCAAATCAGGCAGGGGTAGTAGCCCCTGGGATAGCGCCATCTAGGGGTTACACTGTGCTGTTGTCTGTCAGGGAAGGCATCCACTAGCCTGCTTAGACCATCTTTTTGTGTCTTACCAGCTATGTCCATTTCACACTTAGCCTACCAGTCACACCTGTGTATGAACTTGGAGATATTGCATAACAAACTGAAATGCAGCGCCATACATACATCCACATTCATTAACTTGCATCTCTTTTAACTCTGCTTTTTGGACTAAGATAACTTGGATGTAAGCCACATAAACATTTTGGACACTTAATTTTGGACACAGCCACCTTCTTTTTGGATACAGCTTCGCCACTTTGGACATAACTTTTGCTTACATCCATTTTTGAGCTTTGAGAATCCCAACCTGTATGTTTACATGCAGAGGGAGTCGATTAATTTGTGACCCATTCAGTTTTTCATCATCACTCCAACAGCACCTAAACTAAAAAGGATTACAGCTTGAACGAACTGAATTGACTACAAGGTAGGGAAGGAAGGTTGCTGTTGGGCAGACAACCACAAAATAAAAATACTTTTATTTCATGAACTTTGGACTCCACAAGTGCTGAACTGTCCTCTGAATTTGTACTTTATGCTGGCAGCCTGTGTTCAGCACTGCCTGCATATCCTGTGCGCACTTATGTTATTTTTATTAAGGTAGTTTATTTGCACAGCATGTAAACACAGCACAGGCTGATGTCACAAGCAGGAAATCGTGATCTGAGGAAGAAACAGCTAGAGCAAAAAATTCTAAGGGAGAAAGAAATATTGTTTTCATGCCAATGCACTAAATACTGATAAATAAGAGGAAGAGAATGCCAAACAACACAGGCATCATACACTGAGCTGTCTCTGAAATATTAGGGCCCCATATTTAAATGCTTAGCACACCACTAACTGGATTAGCACCCTGCTAGGTGGATATTGCACAGTAGACAGCCTGTTAGCATGGTTGTTGCTTCATTCAAAGAGGTAAGTAGGGTAGCGCTAAGTGGTTAACGCAGTCGCACTAAATACACCACTGTGCCAATGCAAATGAGAGAAACCTATTACAGGGCACAGCGACATATTGAAAGGACTTCGGAAGTGCTAAAAGGGTACTGCAGCAGCACAGTTTAACACTTCCAGACCCCTACTCATACCTCTCATGCATAATCCCCCTTCCCCCCCAGCACTGGAGCTGCGTTCACGTAACAAGAAAACAAATATTTCCCATCCCACACCCAAGTTAGCTTTTAAGTACTATACCCCGGTGTCCAGTGGTACCCCTATCCTTCCCCCAATCCCCATTTAATATCATATCCCTGGTGCTAGTGGTACCCCCACTTTCTCCCAATCCCCGTTTAATATCATATCCCTGGTGCTAGTGGTACCCCCACTTTCTCCCAATCCCCGTTTAATATCATATCCCTGGTGCTAGTGGTACCCCACCTTTTCCCAATCCCCGTTTAATATAATGTCCCTGGTGCTAGTGGTACCCCACCTTTTCCCAATCCCCGTTTAATATAATATCCCTGGTGCTAGTGGTACCCCACCTTTTCCCAATCCCCGTTTAATATAATGTCCCTGGTGCTAGTGGTACCCCACCTTTTCCCAATCCCCGTTTAATATAATGTCCCTGGTGCTAGTGGTACCCCACCTTTTCCCAATCCGTTTAATATAATGTCCCTGGTGCTAGTGGTACCCCACCTTTTCCCAATCCCCGTTTAATATAATGTCCCTGGTGCTAGTGGTACCCCACCTTTTCCCAATCCCCGTTTAATATAATGTCCCTGGTGCTAGTGGTACCCCACCTTTTCCCAATCCCCGTTTAATATAATGTCCCTGGTGCTAGTGGTACCCACCTTTCCCAATCCCGTTTAATATAATATCCCTGGTGCTAGTGGTACCCCACCTTTTCCCAATCCCCGTTTAATATAATGTCCCTGGTGCTAGTGGTACCCCACCTTTTCCCAATCCCCGTTTAATATAATATCCCTGGTGCTAGTGGTACCCCACCTTTTCCCAATCCCCGTTTAATATAATATCCCTGGTGCTAGTGGTACCTCCCTCCTTCCCCCTGATCCCTATTTCATATAATGTACCCGGTGCTAGTGGTACCCCTCCCTCTCCCAATCCTTGTTTAATATAATATCCCTGGTGCTAGTGGTACCCCACCTTTTCCCAATCCCTGTTTAATATAATGTCTCTGGTGCTAGTGGTACCCCACCTTTTCCCAATCCCTGTTTAATATAATGTACCCGGTGCTAGTGGTACCCCTCCCTCTCCCAATCCTTGTTTAATATAATATCCCTGGTGCTAGTGGTACCCTTTTCCCAACCAATCCCTGCTTTATATAATATCACTGCTGCTAGTGGTACCTCCCTCTCTCACCTGATCCCTGTTTAGTACATACCCCTGATGCTAGTGGTACCTACCTCCCTTCCTCACCCAGTCCCTATGTAATACATATCCCTGGTGCTAGTGGTACCCCCTCCCTCTCCCAGTCCCTATTTAAAACATGCTCCTGGTGCTAGTGGTACCACACTCCCTCACCCAATCACTGTTTAATGTAATATCAATCAATCAATCAAAATTTTATTTATAAAGTGCTCCTTTCCGGGGGATCAGAGCACTGTACAATATCATTACACTTCACATATAACATATTACACACATATATAAATAATTCATAACACATATTTCAGAAACTTATTTCAGAGCATACCTCTCACCCCCCACCCATCAAAAAATAATCAGCTAAAATTCAATATTCCTAACAACAGCAGTGATTATTAGCCTTAAGATATAAGATTATGGCCAGCCCGGTGGCGCTGAGCCATCTGCCTTAGCTTGTGCCACACAGGTGACCCGGGTTCAGGAACGGGCCCGGGGAGCCAGGAGTCAGTCGGGGAGGAGAGGATTGGAGAGAATTTGAGCATCCAGTGTACTGCTCTCCTGTCATGGGAAGGAGGAGGGGTTTTCACCCCGTGATGCCCGGAGGAGACTGGGCGTGCTGCAGTCAGGGACCGACAAGCAAGGGGAACATCGGGCGGACATCCTGCGGACATGTGCGGAAGCACTCACGTCATGTGCTGGATGGCACTGCATGTCCCACATTGGTGGGGGAACCAGAAAATGGAAAATGCCCTGGCTTCTGGAGGACAAGGGAGGGTCCAGTGGTTGGCCCCCACGCCCAATATCGGGCCTCCAGCCTGCTCCGGGACTCCCTCCCTGCCCTGGTCACTCCACTAGATTTCCAGATAGAGTGCCAGGTAGGAGTTGGCGGTCCCACCCTGGGGGGGCTCAGAGCCAGGGGGTTGGGCAATCAGGTGAAGTGGAATGGGGACAGGCCCATACCAGGCAGGACTGGAGACTTCAGGTGGGAGTAAGGTTGGACTGAGGGACCACTCTGGAGAGAGGTCCATTAAGCCAGTGAGACAGGGGGCACAAAGAAATTAAAAAAAAATAAAGATATAAGATCATGTCAGACTAAACGCTTGTGTGAACAGGAGTGTCTTAAGCCCCCCTCTTAAAGATTTCCACTGAGGAGGCCTCTCTAAGATGAAATGGGAATGAATTCTGCAGGACAGGTGTGGCTACTGAAAAAGCCCAGTCACCTGACAGTTGCAACTTTGTCCTGGGAATCATCAGGAGGCCACCCTCCGAAGAACGAAGAGTGCAAGCGAGACAGTGAGGAACCAGGAGGTCTCGCAGGTAGTCAGGTCCCCGACCATGTAGGGATTTATAGGTCAGCAACCCGACCTTGAAGGCAATCCTCCACCTTACTGGAAGCCAGTGCAGACCTCATGGAACCGGCATAATGTGTTTGAATCTGGATGCACCTATCAATAGCCTGGCTGTTGTGTTCTGCACCAGCTGCAGACAGCGGAGGTTGCCTCTTGAAAGCTCCAGGTATTTGGCATTGCAGTAGTCTAGCCTCAATGTGACAAAGGCATATATTAGGGTGGTCAAGGTCATCAGGCAGTATCAGGAAACAGATCCGGGCAATGTTTCTCAGATAATAAAAACTACTTTGAATGATGCCTGACACCTGAGCATCAAGTGTCAAGCAGTCATCAAGAACAATGCCCAGATCCCTAACCAAGTGGAGGGGATTAAGGAGACGCCACCTAGTTTCAAACCCAGGTCACTACCTTGTACCCCTCCACCTTGCCAATGACCCAGCTCCACCCCCAATACCTCCGTCTTGTCTGGATTGAGTCACAACTAGTTTCGAGTAATCCAGTCCTGAATCTCAGCCAGGCAGGTTTTAAACACAGAGACCGCCATCTGGTTTTCAGGCACACAGGACAGGTATAGCTGGGTATCATCAGCATAGCAATGAAAAACCAAGCCATACCACCTGAAAACATCTTCCAAGGGCAGTGTGTACACCGTGAACAGAAGAGGCGAGAGGACCCGAATCCTGCGGAACTCCATAACCCAGGGGCATTGGATTAGATGAGGATAACCCCATCACGACCCTCTAAACTCTGTCCATGAGGTAAGACTTAAACCAGCTGATGACATTGCCGGACAGTCCACACCAGTGCAGCAGGCGATCCAACAACACCTCATGATCCACGATGTCAAGCACTGCAGAGAGATCAAGGAGAACAAGAATAGATCGTTCTCCTCTATTCCTCATTGCCAGATGCTAGTGGTAACCCCATCCCTCAGTACATATCCTTGGTGCTAGTGGTACCCCCTCTCTCACCGAATCCATGAGTAATACATATCCCTGGTGCTCATGGTATCCTCCTCACCCAATCCACTTATAATACATATCCCTATTGGTACTGGTACCCTTCTCCCTCACCCAACCCCTGTTTAACATAATATCTCTGTGCTAGTGATATCCCACTCCCTCACCTGATCCCCTTTTAATACATATCCCTGGTGCTAGTGGTACCCCCTCTCACCGAATTCATGAGTAATACATATCCCTGGTTCTCATGGTATTCCCCTCACCGAATCCACTTATAATACACATCCCTGTTGGTACTGGTACACTTCTCCCTCACCCAACTCCTGTTTAACATAATATCCCTGTGCTAGTGATATCCCCCTCCCTCACCTGATCCCCTTTTAATACATATCCCTGGTGCTAGTGGTACCCCTCCCTCACCGAATCCATGTTTAATACATACCGCTGGTGCTAGTGGTACTCCCCCCCTCACCTGATCCCTGTTTAATATAATATCCCTGGTGCTAGTGGTACCCACCTCCTTCACTTGATCCCTGTTTAATATCTCTATGTTAGTGGTACCCCCTCCCTCATCTGATCCTCATTTAGAACATACCCCTGATGCCAGTGGTACCCTCCAACCCAAGCTCCGTTTAATACATATCCTTGGTGTCTACAGATTGTTACTCAGTGCTTTTAAGGCGGAAAAAATTGTTTAACCAGAAAAGGCACACTAAGCTGGAGCTCATTTCCAGGTGCGACCTGGGAACACAAGGAAGTTAAGTGACTTGCTCAGGGTCGCACAGTATGCAAGTGAGGCTGATGGGACTCAAAGCTCAGTGCCCTTAACCTTTACGCTATACTGTCCTCCAATACTTTTATAGGGGCATAAGCTGCTCTTTTGTATTTATATTTAGTGGTGTAACCCTGGTGCCGGGTATCTAAGGGGTACTTACTCCTCCCTGCCTTGCTGGTCAGACCAAGGTTGAGGGGCCTGGGTTCCTATTTCTTTTTTTTTTTTTTTTATATTTTCTTTGTATGCCCCCTCTCTCACCACCGAACTCCTGCTCCTTCTGGAGACTCCATCGGCCTGATTCATCCCTGCTCCTACTAACCGACGACCAGTGCAGTCCAGCCCCCCCACGGAGCCTTGGCTATACCCTCAGGCAGTGCACGGGTGGGTTTTACACCCGACGTGACTTAGTTGGGTCAGATGCTGGTACTGCCGGTAGGGGTATTGAGATCGTGGCCAGAGCTCCGTTCACCAGGAGTCCCGTGGGGTATTTCCTGGTTTTCTTCCCTCCCACAGGATGTCACACACTGGGGAGCTTAGTGAGACGCGCCGTAACGTGCCTGACGCCTCCAGCTCCCGGAAGACGCCCTTCCTCCCCGCGACGCAGCAGTCTCGCTGCACCTCCACCCATGGTCACCCAGGTGGCGGTGTTGCAGTGGGACTTGCATCCCACCCTCCCCTGGAGGAGGAGGCAGCCGTTGGGCGCTCAGTCCTCCTCCCCCAGCCAGCCCTCCAGCTACCGAGTCCGTTCCCGAACCTGGGTCGCTGGCGTCTCAAGCGGAAATCCAACCGCTGCACCGGCGGGCCGGCCTATTTCTGATATTAAATTGGTTCTTTCCCATAGATAACATTATTGCGCAGTGCCTCCACTCAGAGTATACTTTTAAGTGGGTCTAATATAAAGCTGGTGCAACCCCCGGAATATTGTACCAACCCTCAATACCAAATTGCCATATCACACATGGATTAACAGCAGATCCTCAAACACATATTTTTGAATTAAAGACTCACTCTAATAAAACGCTCACACACCAGATTTATAAAAAAATGGTTAACCAACGTTTTATTTACAGTGGGATGAGGATTAGGAATAGGAAAATTGGATGAAGAGGTTAAACAACAGATTGATTAGCGTTATAAATTGGCATTCTTGGCGCAATCAGTATAATCATTTTGCATTTTAAATTCAATCATTTATATTTCTGGCACCCACCAACCCTTTGATGGATTCAGTATACCTGTTTTGGCTGTCAGGCTGCAGAGGTAATTAAGTGACACATGCCCAAATTGGTACCAGTCCCCAATCTATAATTGAACTCCTCAATTCTATATTTATCTGGGTACCCAGCACTTGACATTATTGGTTGCAGGCCTCATGTGTTGCAGCTGGTTGGCCGGCATTGGGGTCCTTAAAATAAAGTCAGATTAGCATTCTTTATCTCTTGAACACAGATTCTGTAGTTAGGCATACAACTCCCACACTTATTTAGCTTAGCCTTGAATACTGAACTTTGCAAAGTAGAACAATAACTATTTATAGTCCCTCCATGTGCAGAGCTAGTCTGCATACTCACGGTTCTGTAGTCAAGCATAATAGGTGCAGAAAGGTTCTTTCAGGTAGGTATAAGGAAGAAACAATTCATGCAGGTAGCTTTAGCTGAGTTGCAGGCAGGAGCTTTTGCTGACCTCTTTTTCGGACAGGCTTTTGCAGCTTGCAGGCTAGAAGTCTCTCAGCTTCTTTGCAGATGTCCCTTTCTCTGGACTTGAAGTCACATTTCTGGAACAGACCAGGCTGGGACCAGGGCAGGCACACCTCAGACCGCCACATCTAGGCTATGTCCCTCGGGGATGCACATATGACACTATCAGGCTGACTCCCAGGCTGATCCAAGACAGTCTCTTGTTCAAATTCAGGTATTTCAGTTGCTTTAAATCATCACAGGCACTTCAACTATTCAGCCAGCATAGCAGTCATGGTTTTTTGCAAGTCAGATCACAGTCTCACAACACATGGGTGCATTCCCAGTGACTTTAGGGAAGACCCAAACTTTTCCACAGAGCAGACAACTAGAGCATAAGGTATGGCTCTCACCAGATCAGACAACAGAGCTTAAGACATGGCTCCCAACTAAATCAGGCATTTCACCGGTTAGCAAGTCCTTTTTACAGTAGCTTCTTGCAAGCACAAACCTGGGCTTCTCACAGCCGCATCACAACATCATAGTTACTTTTGGCCAGCTGGCAGTTCATGACTCCAGTTAGAACATTTATAGTCCTCACCGGCAATTTGTAGGCACACTAAACAGTCACATCAAGCATTTCCATCACCGGACCATCCATGGTCATTCACACAGTTGTCCACCCACCTCAGAGCACTGGATGTGCACAGGGTGCAGACGGATACTGATAACCTTGGGGTTTCTAGGCCTTAAGGAGATCTCTGAGTCACTTGTACATTTAGTAGAAGTTTACTCACTCAGAATCAGCATGCAGCCTTCTGTTAACTGAAGTCACAGGATTCATCAGCACTCTCACTGCTGAGGTAAAAGCATCCTTGCAGCTCTCTCACAGATATAGGCAGACTTCTTGCAGCTCTCTCACAGCTGAAGTTAAGTCAGGATTCTTCCTCACACTTTCTTTAAATGTGAAAAGACGAATACCAGCCCTGGGGGACAAGTATCTGGCAACCCCCAGGCCAGCCACTCCAATATCCTTGAAGCCACATTCTCTTAGCAAGGGGCCAGAGTCCCTCCTACCTGTGGAGGGGCTCCCACTGAACTGACTCCAGACTGAAAAGTCTCTGGGGGTTTGGGAGCTCTTAGTAGCTCCTGATTGGCTGATTCAATTGTCTCTCTCAAAAATTAATATTCATCAGACTCCCTCAACTCCTGATAGGTTCTTATTTCAGCACCAACATTTGTTCTTACTTTTTCACACTACCAGGCTGACTCCCAGGTGATGAAAAGCCATTGGTCACATAGGGTCTGTGGCCACATACAATGTATAGGACCTACGGGCAAACTGGATGGGCCTAGCGGTCCTTATCTGGTGACAATTTCTATGTTTTCCCCCCACACATCTCTGGCATAGTCCCGTAAGCCCCTGGCACAAATCTAGCTTTCTGATTGGCTGCTGTAAAATCAAAGGCTGCAAATATGGCTGCTAATAACACAGCCCCCAAGCAGTCTATACAGTGTCCCAACTTTAATAGTCTAGCGCAGTCAGAAGAAATACTTTTTATTTACATTAGCCCCCCAGTTCAGTAGCCACCCTTGTGCCCTAAGTGCTCACATTATTTAATATTTAATTGCAGCCCTGAGCCTGTTGCTAGTGCTAGAATATGTAGTTCCCAGGCGCTAGACAGGCAGCTCATCAATATTTACAATGCCTCATTAATATGCATGAGGCTGGGCCCAACACACAGCACGACTGGCACTCTTTATTAAAAAAGCTAAGCGCTTTCTCATGCGCTTTGTTTTGGTCACTGGCCTCCGACCTGCTCCAAATGGGGACCGGGACCACTCAAGAGCCACTTGGTTTACCGCTATGGCAGTATGAAAGTGAGCTAGTGCTTCTGTGCATACGTGAGCCATCCACCCGCCTTGACATCTGGGAGGAATGGTGGCAGCTCTGCAGTCACCTCACTGGCCCCCACTAAAGTCTGCAAACATGCAGGGGCTGGGGGAAGACTTAAGGCCACCAGTGGGCTCGGGCCAGTGGCGGTGCAAGCACCGAGGAAGAAATGGGAGAACACCAGGCAACGGGAGGCAAACGGAAAGACGAGCAAATAAGGTAAGCCCCCACAGGGAGGTTACACTGGTATTCATGTTTTTGTGTATGTCAATGTCTGTGTATACACTTTTATGTGTGGGATTGTCTGTATCTCTGTTTGTGTTGCTGTAGGGTTGTGTACACGTGTGTGTGTATCTGTGACATGCAGGCTGTTGCAAACACGTTGGCACAAGAGGCTTCTTGTCTTTTGCTTGTCCTCACAGATGCATCCTGCTTTGTGACCTTGAAGGCAAAGGCAAAGTCTCGGGTGCTGTAAATGCCGCTCTTCGGTCTGCTGGCTATACGTCCCCCAAGACTGCACATACCACCTCCACTTTGTGCACAGCTAGCATGCCTTGCAGTATTTGTACTACACAGGACCTGAGACTAAGAAGGGACAGTAAAGCTTGGAGAGGGGAATAGAGAGTGAGGGCAGGGATGAGATGACACTAGGTAAAAGGATGGGAACTGAGGCATGAGAGATTATAACTAATACTTGTTTGTGCAGCCTTTGTCAACACAGTGAGATTGTCCTATCTCATGCACTATCTGAGCAGCCTTAATCAGCTAAGGAGGGAGAGATGGAGAGGTTTGACGTTAATCCCCATACAGCAGTGCTTAGATCTGGGGATGAGCCAATCAGTCCTCCACAATCCATTCTGTCCAGCTCATAGAGTGAACACAGATACTTGATTCATCCTATTTTAATTTATTTTTTGTCATCCTGTAAAGCTTCTTATCTCATCCCCTTTTCTAGGCTATGATGCCAGTGCCTTACAATGTCATCTGCAGGCAAAGACAGAGACTGAAGGCACTCAGTGCTCCCTCACTGCTGCTCCCCAGCCAAATGAATGCCACAGTCAGCCAAAAGTACTAGGATAGAGTACTTTGCTGCTCCTCATGTTTGAATCCTAGCTTGATATGTGTTGCTGGAATGCAATCTTTCAGTCTCTGAATTCAGCACTGCAATAGTACACAGCCATTAGGCTGTCACAGTGCATCAATATATAGTCACAATGTTGTAACAGCACACATGGACACTGAGTTGCCCTGGCGCATCATTACAGTCACCATGTTGCACCAGCACATCAGTACACAGAGCTCCAACAGTACATCAATGTAAAACACCATGCTGCACCAGCATATCAATACTGGGCCACGGAGGTACAACAGTACATCAATACAGGGCCATGGAGCTGCAACAGTGCAACAGTATAAACCACCATGCTGCAACAGTGCATCAATACAGGGCCACAGAACTGCAGCAGTATGTCAGTACAGGGCCTTGGACCTGCAACAGTGCATCAATATAAACCACCATATTGCAACAATACATCAGTACAGGGCCACGGAACTACAACTGCATCAGTATAAACCACCATGCTGCACCAGCACATCAGTATAGGGCCACGGTGCTGCAACAGTACATTAATACAGGACTATGGACCTGCAGCAGTGCATCAGTATAAACCATCATGCTGCAACAGTGCATTAGTACAGGGCCACAGAACTGCAGCAGTACGTCAGTACAGGGCTATGAACCTGCAATAGTGCTTCAATATAAACCACCATACTGCAACAGTACATCAATACAGGGCCACAGAACTGCAGAAGTGTGTCAATAGATGGCCATGGACCTGCTACAAAACATCAATATAAACCAAAATACTGCATCAGTACAGGGCCACACTACAGTGCTGCAACAGTACATCAATACAGGGCCATGGACCTGTGCCAGTGCATAAATATATGCCACCCTGCTGAGCCAGCACATCAATGCAGGGCCATGAAGCATCAACAGCACATCAATATACAGCCACCATGCTGTACCAGCACACCAATACAGGGCCACATAGCTGCAATAGTACATCAATATAGGACCATATAGCTGCAACGATACATCAATACAGAGCCATGGAGCTGCAACTGTACTCTAGTACATCTACAGTGCTGCACCAGCATATCAATACAGGGCCTCAGAACTGCAACAGTGCATCAGCGTAAGCCACCATGCTGCACCAACAGATCAATACAGGGCCATGGATCTGCAAAGGTACACCAGTACAGAGCCACAACAGTACAATACACCAGTACAGACCCACAGAGCTACAACAGTACCTCAGTAAAAAGATACAATACAGCACCAGCACATCAACACAGGGCCACAAAGCTGTAACACTAGATAAAAACAGGGTTTTGCTGCTGCAAAAGTACATCAGTATAGGACCAGAGCTGCAACAGTACACCAGTACAGTTAAAATGCTGCACCAGCACATTAATACGGGGCCACAGAGCTACAAGTGTCCATCAGTACTGAGCCACAGAACTGCAACAGTAGATCAATACAGGGCCTCGGGTGATGCAACAGTGCATTAATACCAAGCCATGGAACTGCAACAGTGCAACAATACAGGGCCACAGAGCTGCAACAGTATCTCAATACAGTCCCCATGATGCACCAGTACATTAACATAGGGCCACAGAGCTACAAAAGTGCATCAATATAGGGCCAGGGAATGGCAGCAGTACATCAGTATTGGGTTACATACACTCTTGAACTGTATTAATCCGTACTCTGTTTGCAATGTCCACATTGTTGCAATGCCTGTCTTGATGTTTCCCATAATTTGTATTTCTGTGACGTGGAACCTTTGTAAAAGAGCCATGGCTCAAAGGTATTTGTAATCCTAGACTTGATAAATAAAAAATAAAATAAATAGCACATCAATGCAGGGCCATAGAGCTCTAACAGTACATCAGTACTGAGCCACAAAACTGCAACAGTACATCAATGCAGGGCCACAGAGCTGCAACAGTAAATTCATTCTGAGCCATGGAATTGCAATAGCATATCAATGCAGGGTCACGGAACTGCAACAGCACATCAATACTGAGCCACGGAACTGCAACAGTACATCAGTGCAGAGCTACAGAGCTGCAACAGTACATCAATACTGAGCCACGGAACTGTAACGGTACATTAATGCAGGGCTACAGAGCTGCAATAGTACCTTCAAATCTGGGCTCAGATCCCTTCTTGACACTACAAAGATCTGTACCTGCCTGCACTAATGTGGCTGGACCTCAGCCTCCCAAACCCCCCATCTCCCCTTATTTCTCCTCAATCCCCTCTTTCACCCCTCTCTCCAAATGAGGCCCACTCATGGCTGACAATACACTTCTTACGATGACGATGCCATCCCTGGTTGATCACCCTACCCCTTTCCTCCTGGGTAGTCCTACAAACTAGTGAACTCCAATCCAGAGTCCTATTCACCTTCTCCTACTTAAACCTCTCATTGGATGTATATAGTGTCATGGTATTTGATTGCCTGTGTAATTGTTTTTCTGTATGCCCTATTATATTTGTAATGTTTATTGGAGGGACAGGGAGTGAATCCTCAGGATCGCCGGAGCAGCTGCATGAGAGAGGGAGCTGGATGTCATTGTCCACCTAGGGACAAATGACCTGGCTGAGAAAGGGATCAGAGCAGTGCAGGAAGAGTTTGTGGAGTTGGGGAGGGGCCTTAGTCAAGTAGCATGCACTGTAACCTTCTCTGAGGTGCTGCCTGTCTATGGCATGGGTGAGGCTAGGGTGCTGCACACCATGAGATTCAATCAGTGGTTGAAAAACTGGTGCAGAGCTCAGGGATTTTGCTTCTTTGGGGACTGGGGGTCCACCTGGAGTGATGCAGGCCTATACTGGCATGACGATCTGCATCTGTCGAGGAGGGGAACCAGGATCCTAGATGATAGGTTTAAATGCTTCATTGGCAAGCATTTAAACTAGCCAAGGGGGGGAGGCACTGGAAAGGAGCAGGGAAATCCTACCTCCCCAGAAAATCAGGGTAGTAAGTGAGGTAAACACCAAGATAGAGATGTCGATAGGGAGAAGGGCAGGGGTAAATGGAGAAAATGACATAGGCAATAAGGACAGGTATGGGGCAAAAAGGGGTAAGGCCATCAAGAAATGGAGGGTAATGAGTACCAATGCCCGTAGTCTGGGCAACAAGCTCCCTGAATTGATGGCCTTGATGGAAGAGGGATGCCTGGATGTTGTAACAGTCACAGAAACATGGTACACAGAGAACCATGACTGGGATGTTAACATACCAGGGTACACAACCTACAGGAGAGACAGGGAGGGGAAAAGAGGGGGAAGAGTACCTCTCTATGTAAGGGAAGGGATAAAAGCAATGGAACAAAAGAGTAAACTGGGAGGAGAGGAGAGGAGGCACTGTGGGTCACCTTAGAGACTGGAAATGGCACAATAATCCACACAGGGGTTGTATACAGACCCCCATGTTGGGGAGGGAATGGGCAAGGATATGATAAAAGGCATCCTTAAGATGGCAGAGAAAGGGGAGATACTGTTGATGGGGGACCTGAAAATGCCAGATATTAACTGGAGCACCTTTGCTGCAGCCACATCCAAGAGCAGGGCCATTCTCGATGATCTACAGGTGTCATGGCTCAGACAGCTAGTTTTGGAACCGACTCATGGGACAGCAATCTTAGACCTCATACTCTCAAATGGGGACAGTGAGAGGATCTCAGATCTAGAAGTGGGTAGCCATCTGGGAACAAGTGACTACCAAACAGTGTGGTTCATGATAAACTCAGCTACAGAGTCAAGCCATACAAAAGTGAGGGTACTGGACTTCAGGAAGGCTGACTTTGGCAAGATGGGAGAGTGCCTTAAAAAAGCACTGGCAAACAGGCTAGAAGGAGGGGTGGAGCAACAATGGGGAAACATCAACACTGCCATCACAGAGGCAAGAAGCCTTTGTGTGAAGCAAATAAATCAAAACGAAAGAAAAAGGCCACTATGGTTTTCAATAGAGGTGGCAGGGAAGGTTAGGGAGAAAAAGATAGCATTTATGAAGTATAAGGAGACACAGAAGTTGCAGGACAGAGAACTGTACCAGTTAAGGCTGAAGGAAGCAGGGAGGGAAGTCAGAATAGCAAAGGCCCAAACTGAGGAAAAGATAGCCAACTCGGTTAAGAAGGGGGGATAAAACCTTTTATAGGTACATCAGGGAGCATAGAAAGACAAAGGGAGGGATAGTGAGGCTGAATAGAATGGACGGTGGGTGGACAGAGAGGGACAGTGAAGAAGCAGGGATACTGAACGAATACTTCTCAGTATTCACAAAAGAGGAGGAGGGGGAGGTGCCTAATCCAATTAACAGAAGCACTCTGGATAGGGAGGTCGATCCCAGTCCTTTCACAGCAGAAAGGGTTCTGAAAGAACTCCTAAAACTGAAGGTGGACAAAGCAATGGGGCCTGATGGAATTCACCCCAGAATTCTAAAAGAATTAAGGGGAGAACTAGTGACACCACTGACTACCCTTTTTAACAAATCATGGGAGGATGGTGTGGTACCTGAGCACTGGAGGAAAGCGGATGTGATTCCCCTTCATAAAAGAGGAAGCAAGACAGAGGCAGGAAACCACAGACCTCTCAGTTTGACCTCTGTGGTAGGGAAAGTGATGGAATCACTTCTGAAGGAAAGAATTGTTGAGTACCTAGAGGCCAGTGGGGCAGAGGACCCAAGGCAGCATGGGTTCACAGCGGGAAGGTAATTTCAGACGAACCTAATTGATTTCTTTGACTGGGTGACCAAAGTAGTAGACCAGGGAGGGCTGTAGACATGGCCTACCTAGACTTTAGCAAGGCATTTGGCACAGTCCCACATAAAGATTAATAGTCAAATTAACCAGCCTGGGAGTGGGTCCCAGGGTGGAAGCCTGAGTAAAACATTGGCTGGACAACAGGACACAGAAGGTAATTGTAAATGGAGTCCACTCTGAAGAAAGAGGGGTTACTAGTGGGGTACGCAGGGTTCAGTACTGGGTCCAGTCCTTTTTAATGTCTTTATAAGTGACATTGCAGAGGGACTGGAAGGAAAAGTATGCCTCTTTGCAGATGACACAAAGATCTGCAACAGGGTTGATACACACGGAGGCATGGAAAGGATGAGAAGGGACTTGGCAAGGTTGGAGGAATGGTCAGAAGAATGGCAGCTTGGATTCAATGCAAAGAAGTGCAAAATAATGCACCTGGGAAACAAAAACCCAGGGGAAGATTACACAATGGGGGGGTAGTAACAACAACAAAAATGGAAAGGGACCTCTGAGTAATCATATCAGATGACCTTAAGGTTAGCAAGCAATGTGAGAAGGCAGTAGGGAGGGCTGGGAGGATACTGGGATATATAGGAAGTTGTTATCCCTCTGTACAGACAGTTGGTGAGACCCCATCTGGAGTACTGCATCCAGTTCTGGAGACTCCATCTCCTCAAGGGACATAGACATGATGGAGGCAGTCCAGAGGATGGCAACTAAAATGGTGTAGGGTCTGCAAGAGAAGCCATACGAGGAGATACTAAAGGAGCTTAATATGTATACCCTTGAGGAAAGGAGGAAGAGGGGAGACATGATGGAAACTCTTAAGTACCTCAGTGGAATCAACAAAGTCCAGGAGGGTAGCATCTTTCAGAAAAAGAGATGTGCAAGAACAAGGGGATACAATTTGAAGATGGGGGGAATGGCTTAGGGGCAATATGAGGAAGTATTTTTTCACAGAGAGGGTGGTGGATGCATGGAACAGCCTTTCTGAGGAGGTTGCGGGGTCTAAAACTGTGGGAGAATTCAAGAATGCATGGGACAGACATAAGGCAATTCTTGTGGGGGGTAGGAAGAAATAGGCTGTTGGTTAACTAGGATCTGCAGCTTATCCTGTAGGTAGGGAAATGGGCAGACTAGATGGGCCAAGCGGTCCTTATCTGCTGTCAAAGTCTATGTTTCTAATGACTTCGAACCTTTGAAAACGAGTTCTGGAATCAAAGGTCTTCATCCTAAACTGAAATAAATAAAATAAATAAATAAATAGTACATCAATACTGGTAACAAAACTACAGCAAAACATGGAACTGTACATCAGTACTGGGGCACTGAACTGAAACAGGACATCAAAACGGCCGCAGAACTGCACCAGGATGTCAATACAGGGCCACAGAGCTGTACCAATATATCAGTGCAGGGCTACAGAGCTGCAACAGTACATTAATGCAGAGCCACAGAGCTACAACAGTACATCAGTACTGGGTAACAAAACTACAGCAACACGTGGAATAGCACATCAATACAGGGGCACAGAACTGTACCAGGACATCAATACAGGGCCACAGAGCTGTAACAACACATTAGTACAGGACCACAAAGCTGCATCAGCACATCAATACAGGGTCACACAGCTGCAACATCACATCAATACAGGGCCACACAGCTGCAACATCACATCAATACAGGGCCACACAGCTGCAACAATATATCAATACAAGGCCACAGAGCCACAGCAGTACATCAGTACTGGGTAACACAGCTGCAGCAACATATCACTACAGTCAACATGCTTCACCAGCACATCAATACAGGGCTATGGAGCTGCAACAGTGCATCAGTATAAGCCACCATGCTACACCAGCACATCAATACCAGTTCCCGGACCTGAAAAGGAGTACATCAATACAGGGTGACAGACCTGCAACAGTACATCAGTATAGTCACAATACTGCACTAGCACATCATTACAGGGCCATGGAGCTATAACAGTACATCAAAATAAGTCACCATGCCATGCCACCACATAAGCACAGGAGCACCATGCTGCAACAGCATACCAACATAGGAGCAGAATGCTTCAAAAGCACACAAATACCAAACTGTCATGCATAACAGCACACCAATAAAGAGCTACCATGCCACAACAGCACATCAATTGAGAGCCACAATGCAGCACCAGCACACCCATAGAGAGTCAACATGCAGCACCAGCGCACCAGTACAGAGCCATGATGCAACACTAGTCATCAATATAGAGCCATCTTGCTTTCCCTGCACATCAGTTCAGAGTTACCTTGTGACACCTGCACAGCAATACAGAGCCACAATGCACACTACACCAATAAACAGCCACCATGCCACACCAGCACACCAATAGAAAGCCACTATGCAGCACCAGCCACAATGGTACATCAACATACTAATACAGGACCACCATGTTCCATCAGCACATCCATACAGGGCCACCATGTTTTACCGGCACAGAAATACAGAAACACCATGTTCCATCAGCACAGAAACACCATATTCCATCAGCACACCAACACAGGACTTCAGTGTTCCAGTGGCACACCAGTACAGGACCACCATGTTCTATCAGCACAGTAACACAGAAACTTCATTTTCCTTCAGCACACCAATAAAGAAAAACCATGTTCTATCAGCACACCAGTAGGGGACTACCATATTACAGAAGCACATCAATACAGAGCTACCATGTTCCATCAGCACACCAATACAGAAACACCATGTTCCATCAGCACGTCCATACAGCAGGACTACAATATTCTATCAGCACACCAATACAGAAACACCATGTTCCATCAGCACGTCCATACAGCAGGACTACAATATTCTATCTGCACACCAATACAGGCTCACCATGTTTTGTCAGCACACTAATAGAGAACTTAAAGCTGCAGCAGTATATCAAGACAGAGTCTCCATGCCACTTTAACACACAATAACAGAGCCAACAAGTAGAATCAGCACAGCAGTATAGTGCCACCATGCCACACCAGCACATCAGTAGAGCCACCATGTCACACCAGCCTACCAATACAGAGCCACTGCCACATACACACTAATGCAGAACCCCATGCCACACCAGCATGCAATACAAAGCCACCATGCACACTAATAGATAGCCACCATGCAGCACCAACACATAGCCACCATGCAGCATCAGCACACCAATACAAAACCACCATGCCACACCAGCACACCAATACATAGCCATGATGGAGCACCAGCACACAAATACACAGCCACCAGTCAGCACCAGCACACCAATACATAGCCACCATGCAGCACCATCACATCAATACAGAGCGACCAAACCACACCCAACGCTCCAAAATATAGCCACCAAGCAGCACCAGCACACAATATAGAGCCACCATGTCACACCAGCACACCAATACACATAGCCACCATGCAGCACTGTCACATTAATACAAAGCCACCATGCCACACCAGCACAGAGCCACCATGCCTCACAACCACACCAATACAGACACCATGCATCACCAGTGTACAAATATGGAGCCACCATGGTAAAGAAGCATAATACAGAGCCAGCATGTCACACCACCACATCAGTACAGAACCACCATACCACCTCAGCACACCAGTACAGAAACAAAATGCAGCACCATCACAATACAGAGCCACCATGCAGCACCATAACAAAAGTGCAGAGCCACCTTGTCACTTCAGCACAACAGTACAGAGCCACCATGCCACACCAGCACATTGCCACTGTGCAGCACCATCACATCAATACAGTCACCATGCTACACCAGCACACCAACACATAGCCACTATGCAGCACCATCACATCAATACAGAACCACCATGCTACACCAGCACATAACCACTATGCAGCACCATCACATTAATACAGAGTCACCATGCCACACCAGCACACCAACACATAGCCACTATGCAGCTCCATTACATCAATATGGAGCCACCGTGCCTCACCAACACATAGCCACTATTCAGCACCATCACATCAATACAAAGTCACTATGCCACACCAGCACACCAACACATACCCACTATGCAGCACCATCACATCTATACAGTTACCATGCTACACTAGCATACCAACACAAAGCCACTATGCAGCACCATCACATCAATACAGAGCCACCATGCTACACCAGCACACCAACACATAGCCCACTATGCAGCACCGTCACATCAATACAGAGCCACCATGCTACACCAGCACACCAACACATAGCCACTATGCAGCACCATCACAGCAATACAGAGCCACCATGCTACACCAGCACACCAACACATAGCCACTATGCAGCACCATCACATCAATATGGAGCCACCATGCTACACCAGCACACCAACACATAGCCACTATGCAGCACCATAACATCAATACAGTCACCATGCTACACCAGCACACCAACACATAGCCACTATGCAGCACCATCACATCAATACAGAGTCACTATGCTACACCAACACATAGCCACTATGCAGCACCATCACATCAATACAGAACCACTATGCTACACCAGCACATAACCACTATGCAGCTCCATCACATCAATACAGAGTCACCATGCCACACCAGCACACCAACACATAGCCACTATGCAGCACCATCACATCAATAAAGAGTCACCATGCCACACCAACACATAGCCACTATGCAGCTCCATTACATCAATATGGCACCATGCCACACCAGCACACCAACACATAGCCACTATTCAGCACCATCACATCAATACAAAGTCACTATGCCACACCAGCACACCAACACATACCCACTATGCAGCACCATCACATCTATACAGTTACCATGCTACACTAGCATACCAACACATAGCCACTATGCAGCACCATCACATCAATACAGAGCCACCATGCTACACCAGCACACCAACACATAGCCACTATGCAGCACCATCACATTAATACAGTTACCATGCTACACTAGCACACCAACACATAGCCACTATGCAGCACCATCACATCGATATGGAGCCACCATGCTACACCAGCACACCAACACATAGCCACTATGCAGCACCATCACATTGATATGGAGCCACCATGCTACACCACCACATAGCCACTATGCAGCACCATCACATCAATACAGAGCCACCATGCTACACCAACACACCAACACATAGCCACTATGCAGCACCACCACATCAATACAGAGCCACCATGCTACACCAGCACACCAACACATAGCCACTATGCAGCACCATCACATCAATACAGAGTCACCATGCTACACCAACACATAGCCACTATGCAGCACCATCACATCAATATAGAGTCACCATGCCACACCAGCACACCAACATATAGCCACTATGCAGCACCATCACTTCAATATGGAGCCACCATGCTACACCAGCACACCAACACATAGCCACTATGCAGCACCATCACATCAATACAGAGCCACCATGCTACACCAGCACACCAACACATAGCCACTATGCAGTACCATCACATCAATACGGAGCCACTATGCTACACCAGCACACCAACACATAGCCACTATGCAGCACCATCACATCGATATGGAGCCACCATGCTACACCAGCACATAGCCACTATGCAGCATCATTACATCAATACAGAGTCACCATGCTACACCAGCACACCAACACATAGCCACTATGCAGAACCATCACATCAATACAGAGTCACCATGCTACACCAGCACACCAACACATAGCCACTATGCAGCACCATCACATCAATAGAGTCACCATGCCACACCAGCACACCAACACATAGCCACAATGCAGCACCGTCACATCAATATGGAGCCACAATGCTACACCAGCACATAGCCACTATGAAGCACCATAACATCAATACAGTCACCATGCTACACCAGCACACCAACACATAGCCACTATGCAGCACCATCACATCAATACAGAGCCACCATGCTACACCAGCACACCAACACATAGCCACTATGCAGTACCATCACATCAATACGGAGCCACTATGCTACACCAGCACACCAACACATAGCCACTATGCAGCACCATCACATCGATGGAGCCACCATGCTACACCAGCACACACATAGCCACTATGCAGCACCATCACATCAATACAGAGTCACCATGCTACAGCAGCACACCAACACATAGCCACTATGCAGCACCATCAAATCAACAGTCACCATGCTACACCAGCACACCAACACATAGCCCACTATGCAGCACCATCACATCAATACAGTTACCTTGCTACACCAGCACATAGCCACTATGCAGCACCATCACATTGATAGTCACCATGCTACACCAGCAGACCAATTCAGATCCACTATGCAGCACCATCACATCAATAGTCACCATGCTACACCAGCAGACCAATACAGATCCACTATGCAGCACCAGCACACCAATGCAGAGTAACTATCCAGCACCAGACATCAGTAATGAGCCACCATGCCATACCAGCCAGTACACAGCCACCATGCAGCACATCACATCAGTACAGAGCCACCATGCCACATCAGCAAACCAATACACAGCCACCATGCCACACAAGTCCACCAGTATGGAGTCAGCATGCATCCCCACCATACAAATACACAGCCACCACACCACACAAGTCCACCAGTATGGAGTCAACATGCATCCCCACCATACAAATACACAGCCACCATGCCACACAAGTCCATCAATATGGAGTCAGCATGCATCCCTAGCATCCATAGTCGATATGGAGAAGGGCAGGGGTAAATGGAGAAAAAGACAAAGGCAGTAAGGACAGGGATGGGGCAAAAAGGAATAAGACCAAAAAAAGGAGGGTAATGAATACCAATGCCCATAGTCTAGGTAAAAAGCTCCCTGAACTGGTGGCCTTATTGGAAGACGGATGCCTGGATATCGTGGCAGTCACAGAAACATGGTACACAGAGAACCATGACTGGAATGCCAACATACCAGGGTACACAATCTACAGGAGGGACAGGGAGGGTAAAAGAGGAGGAGGATTAGCTCTCTGTGTAAGGGAAGGGATCAAAGCAATGGAACTCAAGGGTAAACAGGGAGGAGAGAAGGCACTGTGGATCACCCTGGAGACTGGAAATGGCACCACAATCTGCACAGGGGTTGTATAAAGACCCCTATCTCGGGGAGGAAATGGACAAGGAAATGATAGAAGGCATCCTTAGGATGACAGAGAAAGGGGAGATATTACTGATGGGGGACCTGAATATGCCATATGTTAACTGGAGCACCCTTGCTGCAGCCACATCCAAGACCAGGGCCATTCTCAATGCCCTACAAGGGGCATGCTTCAGACAGCTAGTTTTGGAACCTACTCGGGAGGGAGCAATCTTCGACCTAGTACTCTCAAATGGGGACGGAGAGATGATCTCAGATTTAGAAGAGGGTAGCCATCTAGGAACAAGTGACCACCAAACAGTGTGGTTCACGATAAACATAGCTGTAGAGTCAAGCCATACAAAAGTGAAGGTACTGGACTTCAGGAGGGCTGATTTTGTCAAAATGGGAGAGTGCCTCAGAAAAGCACTAGCAAACAGGCAAGAAGGTGGGGTGGAGCAACAATGGGGAAACATCAAAACTGCCATCACAGAGGCAACAAGCGTTTATGTGAAGCAAATAAACAAATCAAAACAAAAGAAAAAAACCACTATGGTTCTCAAAAGAAATTGCCGGGAAGGTTAGGGAGAAAAAGACAGCATTCAGGAAGTATGAGGAAACACAGAAGGAGCAGGACAGAGAACTGTACCAGTTAAAGCAGAAGGAAGCGGGGAAGGCAATCAAAATAGCAAAGGCCCAAACTGAGAAAAAGATAGCCAACTCGGTTAAGAAGGGGGATAAAACCTTTCATAGGTACATTAGGAAGCAAAGAAAGACTAAGGCAGGGATACTGAGGCTGAATAAAGAGGAGGGTGGCTGGGCAGAGAGGGACAGTGAAAAAGGAGAGATACTGAACGAATACTTCTGCTCAGTATTCACAAAGGAAGAGGAGGAGGAGGCACCTATTCCAGTCAATAGAAGCACTCTGGATAGGGGGTTTGATATCAATTCTTTCATAGAAGAAAGGGTTCTGAAAGAACTCCTAAAACTTAAGGTAGATAAAGCAATGGGTCCTGATGGGATTCACCCCAGAATTCTAAAAGAACTAAGGGGAGAACTAGTAACACCACTGACTACCCTTTTTAACAAATCATAGGAGCATGGTGTGGTACCTGAGGATTGGAGGAGGGCAGATGTGATTTCCCTTCACAAACATGGGAGCAAGACAGAGGCAGGAAACTACAGACCTGTCAGTTTGACCTCTGTGGTAGGGAAAATGATGGAATCACTTCTGAAGGAAATAATTGTTGAGTACCTAGAGGCCAGTGGGGCACAGGACCCAAGGCAGCATGGATTCACAGTAGAAAGGTCATGTCACATGAATCTAATCAATTTCTTTCACTGGGTGACCAAAGTAGTAAACCAGGAAGAGGCTGTGGACATGGACTACCTAGACTTTAGCAAAGGCATTTGACACAGTCCCACACAAAAGATTAATAAACAAATTAGCCAGCCTGGGAGTGGGTACCAGGGTGGTAGCCTGGGTAAAACAGTGGCTGGACAACAGGACACAGAGGGCAATAGTAAATGGAGTCCACAGTGAAGAAAGGGGGGTTACTAGTGGGGTTCAGTACTGGAGCCAGTACTTTTTTAATGTCTTTATAAGTGACATTGCAGAGGGACTGGAAGGAACAGTATGTCTCTTTGCAGATGACACAAAGCTCTGCAACAGGGTTGACACACAAGGTGGGGTGGAAAGGATGAGATGGGACTTGACAAGGTTGGAGGAATGGTCAAATGTATGGCGGCGTAGATTCAATGCAAAGAAGTGCAAAGTAATGCACCTGGGAAACAAATACCCAGGGGAAGAGTACACAATGGGGAGTGAGATACTGACAACAGCAAAAATGGAAAGGGACCTGGGGGTAGTTATATCTGATGACCTAAAGTTGGGCAAGCAATGTGAGAAGGCAGTGAGGAGGGCTGGGGTGATACTGGGATCCATAGGGAGAGGCATCACCAGTAGAAAACGGGAAGTTATTATCCCTCTGTACAGACAGTTGGTGAGCCCACATCTGGAGTACTGCATGCAGTTCTGGAGACCCCATCTCTACAAAGACATAGACAGGGTGGAGGCTGTCCCGAGGAGGGCAACCAAAATGGTGCCTGGTCTGCACCAGAAGATATATGAAGAAAGACTAAAGGAGCTTAATATGTATAGCCTCGAGGAAAGGAGGGAGAGGGGGAACATTTATTTATTTATTTATTTGCTTTTGGTAACCGGGTAAGCACACTAGACAGCTAGTGCCTATTTTCAGGTGCGACCTGGGAGAATTACAAGGTATCCATGAGACAAATACATAGTCAACATTACAAACCAGAGCAACATGCTCCAACAGTGGGTAAAAAACTGCGTAAGGCACATACAGGCTCAGAGAAGCATCATGGGGGGCGTAAAACAACAAGACATGACCAGGGATTTTAAAGCAATAGTACATTGCATAGGAATTAGAATAAATGCACCAACAGTGGGTCACACAGCATAGGGTACATACAGGCCCAAGGGGCATCATGGGGGGTATAAGACAACAAGACATACCCTAGGCAGTATAGAACATAGAACATAATAGTACATAGAACATGATAGAAACTTTCAAGTACTTCAAGGGAATCGACAAAGTCCAAGAGGGTAGCATCTTTCAGAAAAAGAGATGTGCAAGAGCAAGGGGGCACAATTTGAAGATAGAGAGGGGATGGCTCAGAGGTAATGTGAGGAAGTATTTCTTCACGGAGAGGGTTGTAGATGCATGGAGCAGCCTTCCTGAGGAGGTTGTGGAGTCAAAAACAGTGGGGGAATTCAAGAATGTATGGGACAGACATAAAGCAGTTCTAGTGGGGGGTAGGAGGAAGTAGGCTGTTGGTTAACTAGGATCTGCAGCTTTTCCATTAGGTAGGGAAATGGGCAGACTAGGTGGGCCAAGTGGTCCTTATCTACCATCAAATTCTATGTTTCTACAAATACAGAGCCACCATACTACAGAAGCACAATACAGAGCCAACATGCCATACCAGTGTGCAAATACACAGCAACCATGTCATAACAGTACACCAGAAAAAGCCACCAGCATCAGCACATTCATAGAAGGCCAACATGCAGCATCAGACCATTAATACAGAGCCACCATGCAGCACCAGCATTCCAATACAGAGCCACCACGCTACACCAGCACAGCAATACAGAGCCACTGCACGGCACCAGCACACCAATACGGAGCAACTATCCAGCACCAGACATCATTAAAGAGCCACCATGCCATACAAGCACAATAATACAGAGCCACCACGCCACACTAGCACACCAGTACAGAGCCACTGTGCAGCACCAATACCCCAGTACAGAACAACCATTCAGTACCATCACATCAAATACAGAGCCATCTTGCCACATCAGCACACAAACACAGTCACCGTGCCACACCAGCACAGCAAAATGGAGCCACCATGCCACACCAGAATACCAATACAGAGCCACCATGCAGCACCATCACATCAAATACAGAGCCACTTGCCACACCAACACACAGAGTCTCCATGCCACACCAGCACAGCAATACAGAGGCACCCATACCATGCCATCACACCAATACAGAATGCAGCACCATCATAGCAATACAGAGCCACCATGCCACACTAGCACAGCAATGCCGAGCCACCGTGCCACACCAGTACACCAATACATAGCCACCATTTGGCACCATCACATCAGTACAGAGCCACCATGCCACCCAAGCGCACCAATATGATGTCAGCATGTATCACAAGCATACAAATACGGAGCCACCATGCTACACAAGCACAATAATACAGAGCCAATATGCCACACCAGTACGCCAGTACAGAACAACCATGCCACAACAGTACACCAAAAAAAGACACCAGCATCATCACATTCATATAAGGCCACCATGCAGCATCAGACCATCAATATAGAGCCACCTTGCTAAAACAGCATTTCAGTACAGAGCCACCAGACTGTAAAAGCACATCAATGCAAAAACACCATGATGCATCAACACACTGATAAGGGACCACCATGTTCCATCCGCACAGAAAAAACAGAAACACCATGTTCCATCAGCACACTAGTACTGAAACACTATGATCCATCAGTAAATCAATACAGAAACACTGCATTCCATCAGCACAGCAATACAGGGCTTCAGTGTTCCATCAGCATACCAATACTGGACCACCATGTTCTGTCAGCACAGCAATAGATAAACATCATTTTCCTTCAGCACACTAATAAAGAAATACCATATTCCATCACACCAGTAGAGGACCATCATACTACAGAAGCACATCAGTACAGAACTACCATGTTCCATCAACACACCAGTACAGAAACATCATGTTCCATCAACACACCCATACAGCAGGACCACTATATTCTGTAAGCACACCAATACAGGACCACCATGTTTTGTCAGTACACCAACAGAGGACTCCATGCTGCAGCTTATCAAGACAGAGCCACCATGCCACTATTGCACACAGAAACAGAACCACCAAGCAGTACCGTCACATCAGTACAGATCCACAATGCCACACCAGCACACCAATACAGAGCCACCATGCAGCACCGTTGCATCAATACAGAGCCACCATGCCACACCAGAACACAAATAAAGTACCACCATGCCACACCAGTACAGAGTCACCGTGCCACACAAATGCACTAATGCAAAACCACCATGCCACTCCAGCACACAATATAAAGCTACCATGCCTCATCAGCACACCAATACAGAGCCAAAATGCTGTTCCAACACACCAATACAGAGCCACCATGCCTCTCCAGCACACCCAATACACAGTCACCATGCCACACCAGCACACCAATACAGAGCCACTATGCCTCACCAGCACACCAGTACTGAGATACTATGCCACACCAGCACAGCAATACACAGCCACCATACAGCACCAAAACACCAATACAGAGTCACCATACCGCACCGGCACACCTATACAGAGCCACTGTGCCAAACCAGCCCACAGTACAGAGATATAATTTCACATGAGCACACCAGTGCAGAGCCACAATGCAGCACAAGCACACCAATTCAGAGCCACCATTCCACACCATTATGCTGATACAAAGCCACCATGCAGCACTGGCACTTCAATACAGAACCACCATGCCACACCAACAAACCAATAGAGCCACCATACAGCACCAGCACCACTATTCAGCCACCATTCCACACCAGCACATCAACGCAGAGCCACCATGCCACACCAGCACACCAACACAGAGCCGCTCTGCAGCACCAGCACACCAATATAGAGCCATCATGCAGCACCAGCATGCCAATACAGAGCCACCATGTAGCACCATCACATCAACACAGAGCCAACATGCCACACCATCACACCAATATAGACGCACCATGCAACAACGTCACAATAAATACAAAGTCACCTTGCAGCACCATTACAACAAATACAGAGCCACCATGCCACACCAGCACATGAATACAGAGTCAGCTTGCCACAACAACACAGCAATACAGTGCCACCATGTCACTCCAACACACCAATATATAGCCACCATGTAGCACCACCACTTAAATACAGAGCCACCATGACATACCAATATATAGCCAACATGTAGCACCACCACTTAAATACAGAGCCACCATGCCATACCAGCACACCAATACATAGCCACCAGGCAGTAGCAGCACCACCACATGAATACAGAGCCACCATGCCACACCCAGTACACCAATATATAGCCACCATGCAGCACCAGTCACCACTACATAGCCATCATTCAGCACCTTCACATGAATACAAAGCCACCATGCCACATCATCACACCAATACAGATCCAGTAGGCAGCACCAGCACACCGGTACAGAACCATCATATAGCACCAGCATAGCAATATAGAGCCACCATGCAGCACCAACACCCGCGACTGCAGACACTGAGGCAAACGGGGAGGGTGACATAGTATCTTGCTTTTTGGAGGAGAGAGCAGAATAAGGAAACTTTACCCAGCCTGAAAAGTTGTATGACAACCCTCCCATCTCCCCATGCCACTTGACCCCACCCCAGTGCACTACCATGACTTCCCCAGTTAGTATTATAGGAATCAGTATGCTTCCTCCGCTGACAGCCACAGGGGAGCCTCAAAAGTGATACTTAAGACATGGGAATGGTGGAGGACCTGGGGAACCTGGAGAGCATGAGTGGCAGCAACATGTATGTGTGGAAGGCAGAAGGGCTGTGGAGTCTGAAGGATGAAGGAGCCACAAAATCTAAGCATATAAATAGTGCAAAACTGAAGCTGGAGTTCAGGTTTCCAGTCCATGACATGGAGAAAATGGCATCACACAAGTTTTAGTATTGTCAATAAAATGAGATTTTCTGCAGTGGTCTGCAGGATGATACCAAGTACAAGCCCAAAGTAGTTGCACTCTACGAAGGAAAAGAACGACTCACTTTTGCAGTGCGTGCAAGTTTTATTGGTACAAAATCCAATTCAACAGAGTTAGAAACATAGAATTTGACGGCAGATAAGGACCGCTTGGCCCACCCAGTCTGCCCATCTCCCTACCTAATGGATAAGCTGCAGATCCTAGTTAACCAGCAGCCTACTTCTTCCTACCCGGCCCCCTAGAATTGCCTTATGACTGTCCCATGCATGCTTAAATTCCACCACTGTTTTTGACTCCACAACCTCCTCCGGAAGGCCGTTCCATGCATCCACAACCCTCTCTGTGAAAAATACTTCCAAATTACCTCTGAGCCGCCCCTCTATCTTCAAATTGTGCCCCCTTGTTCTTGCACACCTCTTTTTTGAAAGATGCTGCCCTCTTGGACTTTGTTGATTCCCTTGAGGTACTTGAAAGTTTCTATCATGTCCCCCCTCTCCCTCCTTTCCTCGAGGCTATACATATTAAGCTCCTTAAGTCTCTCTTCATATGTCTTCTGGTGCAGACCCTGCACCATTTTAGTTGCCCTCCTCTGGGCAGCTTCCATCCTGTCTATGTCTTTGCGGAGACTGGGGCTCCAGAACTGCACGCAGCACTCCAGATGGGGTCTCACCAGCTGTCTGTACAGAGGGATAATAACTTCCTGTTTTCTACTGGTGATGCCTCTCCCTATGCATCCCAGTATCCCCCCAGCCCTCCTTGCTGCCCTCTCACATTGCTTGCCCACCTTTAGGTCATCTGATATGACTACTCCAGGTCCCTTTCCATTTTTGTTGTTGTTAGTATCTCACCTCCCATTGTGTACTCTTCCCCTGGGTTTTGTTTCCCAGGTGCATTACTTTGCACTTCTTAGCATTGAATCTAAGCTGCCATACATTTGACCATTCCTCTAATCTTGCCAAGTCCCTTCTCATCCTTTCCACCCCACCTTGTGCATCAACTCTGTTGCAGATCTTTGTGTCATCTGCAAGAGACATACTTTTCCTTCAGTCCCTCTGCAATGTAAACATAAAGACATTGAGAGGACGATCCAATACTGAACCCTGCAGTATCCCACTAGTAACCCCCCTTTCTTCAGACTCCATTTACTATTACTCTCTGTGTCCTATTCTCCAGCCAATTCTTTACCCAGGCTGTCATCTTGGGACCCACTCCCAGGCTGGCTAACTTGTATATTAATCTTTTGTGTGGGACTGTGTCAAATGCCTTGCTAAAGTCTAGGTAGGCCATGTCCACTGTCCCTCCCTGATCTACTACTTTGGTCACCCAGTCAAAGAAATCTATCAGATTTGTCTGGCATGACCTTCCCGCTGTGAATCCATGCTGCCTTGGGTCCTGTGCCCTCTGGCCTCCTAGATACTCGACAGTTCTTTCCTTCAGAAGTGATTCCATCATTTTCCCTACCACTGAGGTTAAACTAACAGGTCTGTAGTTTCCTGCTTCTGCCTTGCTCCCACTTTTGTGAAGGGGAATCACATCTGCCCTCCTCCAGTCCTCGGGTACCACCCCATCCTCCCATGATTTGTTAAAGAGGGTAGTCAGTGGTGTCACTAGTTCTACCCTTAGTTCTTTTAGAATTCTGGGATGAATTCCATCAGGCCCCATTGCTTTGTCCACCTTCAGTTTTGAGTTCTTTCAGAACCCTTTCTTCTGTAAATGGGCTGGTATCAACTTCTGTATCCAGAGTGTTTCTACTATTTGTTTTAGGTACTTCCCCCTCTTCCTTTGTAAATACTGAGCAAAAATATTTGTTTAGTATCTCTGCCTTTTCACAGTCACCCTCTGCCCACCCTCCCTCCCTTTATTAAGCCTCACTATCCCTCCCTTGGTCTTCCTTCACTCCCTGATGTACCTATAAAAGGTTTTATCTCCCTTCTTAACTGAGTTGGCTATCTTTTCCTCGGTTTGGGCCTTTGCTGTTCTGACTGCCTTCTCAGCTTCCTTTTGCTTTAACTGATACAGTTCTCTGTCCTGCTCCTTCTGTGATTCCTTGTACTTCCTGAATGCTTTCTTTTTCTCTTGAACCTTCACTGTCACTTCCTTTGAGAACCATAGTGGTTTCTTACATCATTTCGTTTTGTTTATTTGCTTCACACAAGGCTTGTTACCTCTGTGATGGCAGTTTTATTATTCCCCATTGTTCCTTTCACCCTCCTTCCTGCCCATTTGCTAGTGCATTCCTTAGGCACTCACCCATTTGCAAAGTCAGCCCTCCTAAAGTCCAGTACTTTTGCCTTTGTATGGCTTGACTCTATTGCTGTGTTTATTGTGAACCATACTGTTGATGGTCACTAGTTCCCAGATGGCTACCACTTCTACATCTGTGATCCTCTCTTCATCTCCATTTGAGAGAACCAGGTCTAAGACTGCTCCCTCTCGAGTGGGCTCCAATACTAGTTGTCTAAGGCATGCCCCCTGTAGGTGTGGTGCTAAGATTGTGGGGGGTGACAAAGCTCATAGAAGTGAAGTACCAAGGCACCTGCTATACAAGCCACCTTTAGCTCTTACCTGTCATAGCACCATGTGTCTGTTAAATTGGATTCTGTACCAATGGAACTTGCAAGCACTGCAAAAGTGAGACGTGGCTTTCCTTCATAGAGTGCAGACACTTTATACTTGTACTTTGTTCTAGTTACAGGGTTGGCCAGCCCATTGCAGCACCACAGACCCTGCACCACTCTAATGCAAAGTCCTTCCTGCCTTTGAGACATATGCAAGGTGATATACTGCATACTGTATATTCTAATATACTTATATATGGGCAATTGTTGACCACTCTAGGAGTATCACTTCTTGCATCCCTCAAGTGCCAGAATTGCTTCCCTTTGCTTCAGTCTTCTGGGATGGGAGAATCTAGTGTAGGTCACTATGTTACAAACCCAGGGGCTGGATCACAAGAAGTACAGTATGAGCTCTTGAGCTTGGGGATGCCTGTTTACCCTCTTTCCAACTTGGCCAATGAATGGAGCCAATAATAAGGCTACATAATGGAGGGACAGAGTACTTCAAGAGAAACAAGCATTTGTCAATGCCAAGTGTTTGCTTGCTGGTATTAGCATTGGAAATGCAGGAGTTAGACAGATGCAGAGTAGGAATGGCAATGAAGTATTGAACTTCACGCCAACCCCAGCTTCACTCTGCAGAGATGGACAGGCATTGGGGTATGCGTTTGGGTTGTCTCCCATAATGTTCATGCCATTTCACCTAACCCTATCCTGCTGACACTGACAAGTGTTGAGGTGTGCCTTGGGGTGTTCAGCTTTACTGTCACCCCACTCCATAAGGACATATGCTGAAATGGGTGCAATACAGGAGAATGGGGTGAACACTGGGGCTGAAGAGTCCAAGGCACACCTCGATGCCTGTCGCTGGCTGCAGGGTGGATTATGGGGGGTGGAACGGCATGAGCATTACAGTCAGCAATCCAAAAGCATACCCCTGATGCCTGTCAGTCTGTGCAGGGTGGGATGTTATGGTTAGAAGCCCTAACTCCCCGGGCATTTGTTGGTATTTGCACTACAAATTTTCAACATGGCCTTTTTGTGACCCCCATCTCATGAAAGCATTTGGGACCTCTTCTCATGAACAGTGGCACTGTGATTTTGTCAATGTGTCCCAAACTTTGAGTTCCCACAGCGACTGTGCCATTGTGCACCATATGTACAAAAACACAGATCGGGCAGGATGTGAAGAATGACAGCAGTACCATTTATATGGAGCTGTGAAGAGATGGCAATGTTGAAAATCTGTAATGAAAATATTAAAAATGCTCGAACTTCTGAGCATACGTGGAAACTGTGCAACTCGTGTGTAACACAGTCATTTAGTGGAATTATTTCGCCAAATTTAAAACATAGGCATTTTGTGACCTCTGCTCATGAACACTGTGACTATAATTTCTTAATCACATGCAGACATTAATTTCCCTTAGCATGATTCCTGCGCCAGATGTAAGCTATATTCGGGCAGGATGTGAAAATGAGAGCTGTACTGTTCATAAGGAGGTCTGAAAATGCCAGTGTTGAAAATCTGGAGTGAAAGTACTACAGATTTGCGAAGTTACGAGGGTGCGTGGAAACTGCACAATGCACACTTGTAACACAGTTATTTTATGGACGTTTGTCACCACTTTGTCAACATAGACATTTTAGGACCTCTGCTCATGAACAGAGTCACTGTGATTTTACATATGAACATACGAATCTGCCAGCAGAACAGACCACTCAGTCTATCTAAGTCTGCCTGAGTGTGCAGCTAGCACCCTAGATTGCAGCTGCCCCAACCTCCTCCCCCTCATTTCCTCCCCTTATTGTCCCAGCCCCTGCCCCCCAACTCTTCCTCTTGATTTATCCCACTCCTTCTTAAAGCTATTGACTGTCCTATATGTTACCACCCCCTCTGGCAGCGCATTCCAACTAGACACCATCTTCTCAGTGAAGTAGTAGCTCCTCATTTCCCTCTTGAAACGTCCCACTTCCAAGCTTAGTCTGTGCCCCCTCATCTCTCTTCCACTTCTCAGTTTAAACACCCCCTCAGTGCTAGGTTTATTTACCCCTTCAGGTATTTAAATGCTTCAATCATACCCCCATCCCTTTTCTCCAATGTGTACATGTTCATCTCTTTCAGCCTAACTTCATATTCCTTTCCTTCCATCCCCTTTAACATTTTTGTTGCCCTTCTTTGCATCCCCTCCAGTAGCTTTATATCTCTTCTCGGGTATGGCCTCCAGTATTGCACACAGTACTCCAGGTGCAGTCTGACCAATGATCTGTAGAGAGACAGGATCACATACCTGTGTCTGGATGAGAACCCCCTTGCGATGCACCCCAGCCAGCATCCTGTTTGCCTTCACTGCTGCTCTCCTGCACTGGGCTGAGTTGTTCATGCCCCCAGTTACCAACACCCTTAGGTCATTCTCCTCCTCTGTGATCCCCAACCTCACCCCCCAACCAACAGTCCCTCTTCTGGTTCTTAGCCCCGAAGTGCATCACCTTACAATTCTTTTCGTTGAATCCTAGCTGCCACTCCACCGACCATGTCTCCAGTTTGGTTAGGTAACCCTGCAGTTTTTCCCATCCCTCCTCTTTGTCCACCACCACCCCCAATTTGGTATCATCTGTGATCAGACTAACCCTGCTCCCTACTTCATGTGCTATATCAGAGATAAAGAGCCCAAATAGCACCAGGCCCAGCACCGACCTCTGCGGCACCCTGCTTGTCACTGCTCTAGGTGCCGAGAGCTCCCCACCACCACCCTCTGCACCCTCCCCTGTAACCCCTTCTCTATCCATTTAGTCAACTTGTTTCCCACCCCCACTGCCATCAGCTTCCTCCCAGTCTCCCATGAGGCACTGTATCAAAGGCCTTACTGAAGTCCAAGTACAGGACATGTACCACATGGCCCCTGTCCAACTCCCTTGTCACTCAGTCATAATACTCTATTAGGTTGGTTTGACAAGACCTCCCTTAGACGAGCCCATGTTGCCAGCCACCTTGGAGGCCATTACTCTCTAGGAATGCCACCAGCCTCTGCTTCAGTATCGTCTCCATGAGCTTACCCACTATGGACGTGAGTCTCACTGGCCGATAATTTCCTGGCTCCTCTCTAGGCCCACTCTTGTGTATGGGCACACCCTCCAGTCCTGGGGCACACACCCCATTTCCAGGGAGGTGTAGAACAGATCTGCCAGTGACTCAGCCAACAGCTCCGCCATCTCCCTCAGCACCCTGGGGTGGATACCATTGGGACCTGCTGCCTTGTCCTACCTTACTGCCCTCAGCCCCTCTAGCACCATACTCCCTGTGATCACTTTGTCCGTCACCTCCTCCCCCCTTTTCCCACCCCCAGCCGATGCTGGTAGTGGATCATCCCTCTCCTTAGTGAAACCGAAGCAGAAGTACTCATTTAGAATTTCCGTTTGCCCTCCCCCTTTTCCACGCAATCCACTCCCCACTTTATCCTCACAATATGTTCCTTGCACCTCCTCTTTTCCCTGACATACCTAAAAAAAAAGTCCTTTTCCCCTCCCTTTATGCCCTGTGCTAACCTTAATTCCCTGGAAGCCTTAGCTTTTTCACCCTCCTGGCCACCTCCCTTGACCAACTCCCGTAAGCCTCCTTATCCTCTCCCTTCCTTGTCCTCCTGTACTTCCAGCATGCAGCTTTCTATGCCCTCACCCCTTGCAGCACTTCATTGTTCAGCCAGCATGGTTTCTTGGCTCTGCTCTTCTTACTCCTGGCCCTGGTGCAGTCTACTGTGGCCTCTGTTAGCCCAGTCTTTATGACTCCCCAGTTTTGTTCTGCATCCATCTCCGGCATTATATCCTGGAGCCTCCCTCACAGCATTGCTCCCATCCTCCCAAAGTCCACTCTATTAAAGTCCACCACCTTAGTCCCCGTTCCTCCCATCTCCCTGCCCAGCGTGAGAATGAGCCACACTGTTTGGTGGTCGCTACCCGCTAGTGGGTCCTCCAACCTTATCTCCCTCACCGCCTCCCCATTTGCCAGTACTAGGTCCAGAGTGCTACCAAGCCTTGTAGACCCATTTACCAATTGCGTCAGAAGGCCGTCCTGGAATGCATCAAGGAACACCTGCTCCCTGGTACTGCTAGTGGCTGGGGTGCTCCAGTCAACCCCTGGTAGGTTACAATCCCTTATTATCACCACACTCCCTCTTCTACACACCCTCCTTATCTGCTCTGCCAACTCCCCATCCAGTTCCCCGGATTGGACTGGTGGGCTATACACCACTCCCAGCCTCAGCTTTCTGCCCTTGGAGTCCATGAGCTGCACCCAAAGCGCCTCTGTCCTCTCCTCTTTTTCCTCATCCCATATGCATTTGATCCCTTCCCTCACATAGAGTACAATCCCCCCCTTCCAACCCCCCCGGTCCCTGCTGTATATCGTGTATCCCAGGATTGCCAAGTCCCAGTCATGATACTCTGTGGCCCAAATCTCCATCATTGCAGCAGTGTCCACCTCCCCCTCTGAAAGATACATAGATATATAGACAGTGTCGGCAGATAAGGGCCTATGGCCCACCCAGTCTGCCCATTTGAGCTTGTAAGTTTAGTTTTTGTTTTCCTAGAAGTCTGTTGCCCCTTACCCCTAACCTCCAGAATTCCTTTATGTCTATCCCATGCATTCTTAAATCCCGTGATTGTTTAAGCCCCCATCACTTCCTCCGGCAGGGTGTTCCACTTGTCCACCACCCATTCTGTGAAGAAATTCTTCCTCACGTTTCCTCTGAATCATCCTCCCTCCAGCTTCATCCCATGCACTCTAGTCCTGGAACATCTTTTTCGCTTAACAATAGTGTGTTCCTGCACCCTGTTCCTCCCTGTAGGATACTTGTATGTCTCTATCATATCCCGTCTCTCCCTCCTCTCCTCCAGGGAGTGCATGTTCAGTTCCTTCAACCTGTCTTCATAGGACTTGTGATGCAATCAATGCACCATCTTTGTTGCCCTCCTCTGAACCTTCTCTACCCTGTCTATGTCCTTACGTAGGTATGGTCTCCAGAACTGTACACTGTACTCAGGTGGGGCCTCACTAGTGTCTTGTATAGTGGAATTATGACCTCCCTTTTCCTGCTGGTGATGCCCCTGCCTATACATCCCAGCATCCTATTTGCTTTACCTGCTGTCTTGTCACACTGTTTCCCTACCTTGAGGTCATCAGAGGTGATAACCTCAAGATCCCTTTCCTGCTTGGTGCATGCTATATCCTCACCCCCCAACTGATATATTGTGCCAGGGTTTTTGTGCCCCATATGCATTATCTTGCACTTCTTTGCATTGAATTTCAACTGCCAAACCCCTGACCATTCTTCAAGTTTCTGCAGGTCCTTCTCATTCTGTCTACACCCTCTTGTGTGTCTACTCTGTTACAGAGCTTTGTGTCATCAGCGAACAGTGAAATTTGCCTTCTAGGTCTCTTGCGCAATGTCACTGATGAAGATGTTGAATAGGACGGGCCCAGCACTGATCCCTGTGGTACCCCACTGGTCACTCTTCCCTCTGTGGAGTGACAACCATTTACCACCACCCTCTGTGTTCTGCCACCCAGCCAGTTACCTACCCACCACACTACTGTCCTGCCCACACCCATATTCCCAGTTTGTGTAATAGTCTTCTATGTGGCACAGTGTCAAAGGCCTTGCTGAAGTCCAGATAGGCCAATGTCCCTGCCTCGATCCACCTCCTAGTCACTCAGTCAAAAATTCAATGAGGTTGATCTGACATGACCTCCCCTGGTGAAACCATGCTGCCTTGGGTCCTGTAGTCCACTGACAACCAGATGTTCCACAATCTCTCCTTCAGTAGTGCTTCCATGATCTTCCCACTACCGAGGTGAGGCTGACTGGTCTGTAGTTCCCCGCTTCCTCTTTGTTCCCACTTTTGTATAAGGGGACTACATCTACTGTCCTCCAGTCTTTGGGTACCTCCCCTGTTTCCAGTGATTGGCTAAACAGGATAGCCAGAGGTTCAGCCACCACCTCTCTTAGTTCTTTAAGGACTCTGGGGTGCACCCCATCTGGCCCCACTGCTTTATCAACTTTTATTACTTCCAGTTCCTTCAGGACCCTTTCTCGTGTAAAGGACCTTGTACCCATTTCTGCACCATTCTCACCCCTTGTGTCCTTCAGACCCATTACCTCCTCTTCCTCAGTAAAAGACTGAGCAGAAATACCTGTTCAATATGTCAGCTTTACTGTTGTCATCCTCCCCAGCCCCCATCCTCCCCTTCAGTCTCACTATCCCTCCCTTTGTCTTTCTTTTTCACTTATGTACCTGTAAAGGTTTTGTTCCCTCTACCCACTGATTTTGCAATGTGTTCTTCTGTCTGAGCTTTGGCTTCCTTACTGACCTCCTGCCTCCTTTGCTTCTCCTGGTACTTCTCCTATCCCCTTCTGCCTGTGTCTTTTTTATTGCCTGAATGCAATTGTTTTGGCTTTCACTTTCTTTGCTACCTCTTTGAAAACCATAATGGTCTCCTCTTCCTCTTCCTTTTCCTTTGCTAATTAGCATAACTCTGTTGTTCTTGTAATCCCCATTTTAAATACGCCCACTGTTCCTCAACCCCGATTCCTGCCCCATTCCTTAATGCCTCTTTCAAGTATCTCCCCATTTTCCCAAGTCTGCCCCCTAAAATCCAGGATACGTGTTTTTGTGTGGTTTGGTTCTGCTCTTTCTGATTTCAAACCACAATGACTGGTGGTCACTGTTCCCCAGGTGCTCCCCACTGTTACCCCATCACACTGTCCCTGTTTGTGAGCACAAGGTCCAGTATTGCCTTCTGCTGAGTTGGTTCCATGACCAGTTGTTGAGGAAGGCACCTGAAGAAGTCCAGGATAAATCTGCTCCTAGTTGATGCTGCTGCTGGGATGCTCCAGTCCACGCCTGAATATTGGAAGTTCCAACCAGTACTACCTCACCCTTGTCTGCCATCCTTTGGATGGCTAGCATCAACTCCCTATCTGTTTCTTCCTCCTGGGCTGGTGGTCTATGAGACCACACCTGTGCGGATGGCTGACCCCATTTTCCTTTCCAGCTAACCCACAGTATCTCTCCCCATTTTGTTCCTCCTGGATCTCTGTAGCCCTTATGTCATTTTTCACATGCCATTGCCTCCTCCTCCTTCCTGCCTGCTCTGTCTCTTCTGAATATGTTGTTGCCAGGTATGGCCATCTCCCAGTCATGGTTATCATTACACCACGTTTCAGTGATGGCCACAATGTCCAGATCTGACTGCTACATGACAGCCTCCAGATCTTTCATCTTGTTGCTAAGGCTCCTGGCATTTGCACACATGGCTTTCCATGATTTGACCTCCCTAGACTGTTTCGCTGTTCTACTCCAGCCCCTTCCTTGGTTGTCCTTCATCCCTGGTTCTCATTTAAAGCTCTGTAATTTTGTTTCCCAGGCTTCTTGTGTTGAGAGAGACCACCTTCCACCCATACCTCTCCTTCTCCTCACTCTTCTCCTTGGCCTGTGTCCCTCCTCCCGGTAGTCCGCACCCTTTCTCCTCATTATTCTTACTGGGTGGTGATGCCTTCTGTATTACACTCAGAGCACTCTGCCCGCCCCCTCCCAGGATCACTATGCCTCCACCTTTACCTATATCTAGGGGGGTGAGCTCATTAGGCTCCCCTCTCCGAACCTTTTTACCAGCCTCAGTTTTTTGGCCACCTTCCCCCCACTAGTTTAAATCCACCTTAATTGAGATATACCCTTCTAATCCCACATTTAATACCCCCCTCCCCTCCCTGCTCAAGTGTAGTCTGTCCTCCGCATACAAGTCACTATTCCCACAGACCCTACTCCAGTTAGCCACTAACCCATAATTTTTGTTGTGGCACCAATCCCTCAGCCACTTGAACTCCTTGATCCTCCCCTTCCTCCCCATACTTGCGCATGGTACTGGGAGTACCTCCGAGAATGCCACTGACTCCCCAGCCCCCTCACACTGCCTGCCCAAATCCTAGAACCCCTCCCTCACTACTTACACAGTCTCTCCCACCAAGTCATTTGTACCCGCATGCAACACTAAATGAGGTTTCTTCCTCCCCCTCGCTGCACATTTGAGCAGTGCCTTCCTTGCCCCTCCTGCCATCAACCTGGGGATAGCTTTAACCCAAATATGGCTGTGCCTTCCCCTTCTGCCCCATCTCACCCCTTCAGTATAGAATCCCTCAGGATGAGTACTCCCCATCCCTTACTCCCTTTCCTTCTAATGCCCTTCCACCACTCCAGTATTCGTTCTTTCCTGCCTTACCCCCAGCTGCACCTCTGTGACTTCTGTATCTCTACTCCTACTTCTGCCTCACCCCTTTTCTCTGCTTATTCCTCCCATCCCCCTTGAACCCCTTCCCAGCCTGACTACTTCCTACTGGGCTTCCCTTGTTGGCCTCCCCTCCTCCCCTGCTGATTTCCAACCCCTCTCCTATCCTCATTGTTGTGGCTTTAGAGCCCCCATTCCCTTTGACCCCGATAGTGATGTCCCTTCCATTCTTCTTCCTTCCTGTAGCCTTCACTCCTCCAGTCACCCCCTCCTTCCTTACTAGCCCCCTTCTACCCTTTTGTCCTCGCTGTCTCTTCCCCTACCTGTTGCCATCCCTCTCATGCTCCGCTTGTCTCCCCCCTCAGTATGTTCCTGCCCCCACAGCAGGAGGCTCGAATCTATTCCTAGTTGATACCCCTCTTATATCTCTTCCTCCCTATCAGTTCGCCCTCCTACTTGTTCCCCATCATTGCCCCCCAGTCCCACCCCTAGTCCCTCCTACCTGCAGCCATCTGCTCTGTCCCTGGTACTCCTTGTGGTCACTTCCTACCCCATCAGCAGCCCCCCCATCACCGCCAGACCCCATTACCTTCTCTTTTCTGCTAGTGCCTCTAATACTGGGATTGGTTTCAGTCCCTAGTTGTTCTTCCCCTGTCCCTCTTTGCCATCCCCTATTCCCCCCAGACAGAATGCCTACCATACTCATCTGCCCTGCCACTTAAACTCCTCCCTAACCTCCACAGTTCCTCCCTCAAACTAACCAGTTGTCTACAGCCCATACACCCCTCCATCCTCCAAGCCCAGTCCAGGATCATGGCAGACCCACACCCTGTACACCCCACCACCCTTCCAAAGATGCCCGCCATATTGACATGTGGCATCTGCCCCATATTGGCCCTCATCTTATGTTACGGGCTCTTACTCCCAGTTTCTGTACTCTACTACAACTGTTAGGGCCCTATTTACTCAAATTCCTGTTCCCCCCACACTAGTCCCCCTACTGCCCCCTTGCCGACTCGGTTAATTCAGTCTCAAATCTCATCCATTAGATACTGTATTACTGGAGCAATCCTAAAGCCTCCTTGTCCGTTTTTCACCCCTCAGATACCATACTTTTTGTTCTCAGCCCTCATAGTTTCACTTAGCCCAGTTAGAAATCGTGTTGCACTCCAAGTATTACTCAGCTCAGTTAGAGTAATAAACAGAACAAATAAATCTGTATTATTACAGTAATCCTAAAAGTATCCAATCATTGCTTTGTCTCCACCAAGAGACTCTGCTGTAATATAGGACCACACAGGTCCCTGGGTGGTTGAGTGGGCAATTCTAAAGTCCCGACAGAGCTCCGTTGAGCTCGCTCACTCCCCCTCTCTCACTCGCTCATTCTGTTTCTCCTGGCATTGCAGGTTGCCCTTTTGTACTGGGCTCCTGCCTGCATTAGCGCCTTTTTCTGCTCACAAAGAAATCCATAGCAGTCCTGACAGAGCTCTGTTGAGCTCACTTACTCCCCCCTCTCTCACTCACTTGTTCTGCTTCTCCCAGCACTGCAGGCTGCACTTGTGTACTGGGCTCCTGCCTGCATTGGTGCCGTTTTCTGCCAGCAAAGAAATCTGCAGCAGTCCCGACAGGGCTCTGTTGAGCTCACTCACTCCCCCTCTCTCACTCACTTATTCTGTTTCTCCCGGCACTGCAGGCTGCCTTTTTGTACTGTGCTTCTGCCTGCGATGGCACCTTTTTCTGCCCACACAGAAATTCGCAGCAGGCCTGACAGAGCTCCATTGAGCTCACTCACTCCTTCTCTCTCACTCGCTTGTTCTTAATCTGTTCCAAACACTGATTCCCCACTGCTCACCGCTTATTCTGGCGCTCGAAGTGTGAAAAAATTTTAGCCAGGATATGAAAAATGGCAGCTGTACTGTTCATAAGGAGGTGCAAAAAAATGGCAGTGTTGAAAATCTGTCATGAAAATATTGCAAATTTGCGAAGTTACAAGGGTGCGTGGAAACTGCACAGTGCACGCTTGTAACACAGTCATTTTATGGACTTTCATCACCAAATTTTCAACATAGGCATTTTAGGACCTCTGCTTATGATCAGTGTCACTGTCATTTTTTTTAATCTGTCCCGAAAACTGATTTCCAAAAGCAACCGCGCTATTCTGTGTTGGAAGTGTGAAAATGCATTTTGGCCATGATGTGTAAAATGACAGCTATACTGTTCATAAGGAGGTGTGGAAAAATGCCAATGTTGCAAATCTGGAGTGAAAATATTACAGATTTGCGAAGTTACACGCGTGCATGGAAACTGCACTACGCACGCTCATAAAACAGTCTTTTTTTGAATTTTGTTCACTAAATTTGCAACATAGGCTTTTTGAGAGCCCACCTCATCAACAGTGGCACTGTTATTTTGTTAGTCAGTCATGAAAGGTGATTCCGTGCAGTGACTGCAAAATCACCTTTCGGGACCGAATAACACCATGACAGTGACTGAATTCATGAGGAGGGGTCCTAATAACCCCATGTTGACAATTTGGTGCCACAATTCCCCAAAATGCCCTAGATATGCACCAAAGTTGAAAAACCCCTATTTATGCCATTATACAGCTTACTGGCATTTCTTCAGTTCGTGGTTAGCTTTCAAGTTTGCAGATGTGTTCCCGGTCCATCAAAGATACATCGCTCCTGGCTCCAGAGATAAGTATGGGGTGGGAGGTCTGAGAGGTGGGGGATGCAGAGGTGGGTGCGGGTTGGGAGGGGCACCGATATGTTGAGGGACTGTTTTCTCATTTTGCAGGTAAAAAAATACAATGCAGGTCAGTTTTCTTCTTTCATGGGTGTGTTTGGTACACTGGGGTGGTCTCCCAGTGTGCCACCTGCATTATGGGGAGGTGGACCAAAGCCAACGGGCACTGGGCCCCCGGTGGCACAGAAACAGGTGGGAGGGGCGCATGATGCTGAGGTGGATTGTGCACCCCCTCAGCACACAACAGAAATTGGGGTTGGGGACATTATGCCATCAGGAGTGGGCTCCCCCGTTGGCAAATTAAACTGGGAAGGGGGGACTGAAGCTGATGTGGATTGAGCTCCCCTATCGGCAAAGAAAGACTGTTGGGGGGGCACATGATGCTGAGGGGGATTGAGCACCCTATCGACACACAACCGATATTGGGGGTGGGTGGGGACATTATGCTGACAGGGAGTGGGCTCCCCGTCAGCAAATTAAGTGGGTTTCGGGTATGCCGACAGGGTGATTGGGCAACCCATCAGCTTTCATGGGGCTCTGGCGCGGCCGCATAGAGCCGCCGTGTTCCTGGTAATGTTACACCAGACAAGGTACCGCCTTGCAATGACGGGTCGCTCCCTCATTGCAGCAGAATTGCGGATGCTGCAATGATGAGGCAGCTTCTGGTTGCAGCGGCTGAATCGCTTCAAGTTGGTGGCACTTCTGCAGAACCAGTGTCATCAGGACACTTGGCCTGCATTGGGTGCTCACTGCCAAGCCCACAAATGCAGTGCTGGCATTGGCCGCCCCACTGCCACACCTACACAACCCACTTCTCTCCTAAGCTGCTGCATAATGTTTCTTGCGCATGTGTGCAAGCAAACATAATAAAATTGCCTTGCCTATATTCTGTTTCACTGAGCATGCAGAAAAGAAACAGAAACAGTAGGTCACAACATTTCTTTCTCACTACAACTTGCGATTTAAATTATTTAGCAGTGGCTAATACTGTACCAAAAACATTTAATTGTCATCTTGATTATTCCTTGTTAAAGGACATGCAATAACACAGAAAGGAAATGTGTCCAGGCACCTCAGGTCCAACCATGTGAGCCTGTAGCTTGGTGCTTAGAGCACCAGGATGGTATTCTGGGGGCCTGGGTTCAATTCACAGTAGGTCACACAATTTCTTTCTTACTGTACTTAGTGATTTAAATTATTTAGCAGTGGCTTATACTGCACCAAAAACATCTAATTGTCATCTTTATTATTCCTTTGCAGGATATGCAATACCAGAGAAAGGAAGTGTGTCTGTGGACCTCAGGTCCAACCATGTGAGCCTCTAGCTCAGGAGTAGAGCATAGGGACAGTATTCTGTGGGCTTGGGTTCAGTTCCCAGTAGGTCACATTATTTTCTTACTCACTACAGTTTGTGATTTAAATTACTTAGCAGTGACTAATTCTGCACCAAAAACACCTAATTGTCATCTTAATTGTTCCTGGTTGCAGGATTTGCAGTACAAGAAAAAGGAAGTGTGTCCAGGAAACTCAGGTCCAACCATGAGAGCCTGTAAGTCAATGGTTAGAGCACCAAGATGGTATTTTGGGGACCTGGGTTCAGTTTTCAGTATCTCACATTACTTCTTTCGCACTGCAGTTTGTGATTTAAACTGCTTAGCAATGGCTAATACTGCACCAACAAACATCTAACTGTCATCTCAATTATTCCTAGTTGTTTGATATGCAGTACCAGAGAAAAAAAGTGTGCATGGGAATCTCACGTCCAATCATGTGAGCCTGTAGCTCAGTGTATAGGTCATGGGGACAATATTCTAGGGGCCTGGGTTCAGTTCTCAGTAGGTCACAGTATCTCTTTCTCACTATAATTTGTGAGAAATGTTGTCTGTGTGTGCCATTCAAATTGCAAAGTCCAAGAATCACAACTGATGCATTACATTTTGGCACAACTGCACATGCAGTACAATATATGAGCTGCACATCCTCATATGCCAAAAACATTTTCCAGATTGGCATCCCCTGCTTTTGTGATGTCTGAACAAAAAAAGCATTTTATACAATGACTGAGAATAACATTTTGCAAATAAATGTATTTATTTTCACATGTGGCAGGCCTTAAGTGGAAATAAATCCTTTATTTCAACCTTAGGAGGGTCATCAGCATTTATTTCCATTTTAGGCTAGTCACAAAGGCGCTCTTAGCCAATGGGAGAACAGCTTGCACAATGCCTGATGACATCACAGCGGCATCTGCTACAGTTAGAAACAGAGCAGTGACATCAACGAGAAAGAGTCAAATCTTCACTGAAAACAACGGACCTTGCCAGAGAGGCACTGTCATTGTATAAATGACAAAAGCCATCAGTTAGCTAAAAATATCACATTTATTTGTATCTGCAGAGTTTGACCTCTGCAGACCTCACTTATGTCTCTGCCAGTTGTGAAGTAATAGAGGTGAAAACCTGCAGATATAAATAAATGTGCTATTTTTAGTCAGCCCATGGCATGTTCCAAATTTATGCAACAGGGGTCAGGATAAAAACTGTAGAATAAAACCATTTATCTTCGCTACTATGGTAATAAATTTATTTATCCACATAGTAACTACATCATCACCCATTTATTCACACAGTAACTACATCAGTAGCTCATTTATCTACACAGTTCTCTTCAGAATTCATTTAGAATGTTCGGCCTCAGAAGCAGTACTAACCATATTTAAATGTCAATAACTTAAAACGAAAAAAGATAACATGGTACTGTGAGCACGAAAATTGTTCAGCACAAAATTATCTACAAAATGAATACTGTTTCATTTATATAAACCCTGTATATTGTATATGATTAGCAAGAAAACAGAAGAAAATGTAATTTTTGTTCACTTTTTGGCAAACAAATATAAATAACTTTAAAACAAAATGATAGCATGGTACTGTGAGCATGAAAATGTTCAGCTCAAAATATCTACAAAATGAGTGGTGTTTCATTTATAGATACCATTTTGCTTTTATAATTAGCAAAAACAGCATAAAATTCAATTTTCTTTTCCCTTTTTGACAAATTATTTACCTACCAAAATCAAAATGTTCACACAACATCTAAACCTGTTACATAAATGGAATATGCAGCGGTTCAGTGTGTGATAATGCATTTATTTTGTACAGTTCCAGTGACCTCTAGTAACTCTCACTCGTACCTTGGCGCGCGAGGTAGCGAGTCACTAGGCTGTACAAAATATAGAGAATAATGCCACATAGGAAGTGGTTGTTAACCACGCTGTAATCACCTAGAGCGGTTGCCAGGACAATTAAGTAAACCTCGAGAGCGCAGCTCAAGAGGTTTACAGTTGTCCTGGCAACCGCGAGAGGTGATTACCTCCGTGGTTAACAACCACTTCCTAGGCATTTTTCTTTATAGTGTATGGAGTGAAAAAACATCATCCCAGAAAAAACACAGTGTTGAGCCTGATAGAATGTTAAACTTACCATTACATTTATTGAAAAACTATGAACATGCAACTCATGCAACGGATTTGATTGCGATGTTTGCTTTTATTTAAAAAATCACTAAAGGGTTACTAAAAGAGTCAGTTACATGCAGCACATTTGCGGTTGGTCAAGTTCTTGTCATGTGATGTGTGCGACGTAGTCGTCTGCGACTTCAGTTCTTGATGTGCGTGGGTAAACATGGAGATTGTGGGAACAGCAGGAGGTAGGCCTGGGGAGATAAAATAAGCAGAAAATTTAGTTTTTTTACTGGGTACACAGTTAATATATTAACTAAGAAGATTCTTTTGGTATGCGATGTGCCTGATACTTACTAAGATTCGTCGGAGGAGGAGGAGTCACTGACAACTGCAATTCTTCTACGGTTTTGCTTGCCGTAGTAGTTGTTATTCACTATTACAGTGATTCCTTCTCCCAAAAGATTGAAGTTAACACCTAGGTCACTCAGTGGGTTTCTCTACGGTGTGTGTTCATGTGCTACAACTGGTTTGGGATGTGCACTGCTGGTGGAGGGCTGACTGTGGTCATTGCGAGTCTGACCTCCAAATATTTCTGAATTTCTCTTCTGCTTTGCACCACTGAGAAGAGAATAATTGTTTATCAATTGTAGTGAGCGGTGCCCCGACACTTGTTGAACTTCAGTCGGGGGCATGTTATTGTCTATGAGACACTGGATTGCTGTTTTTCTTGTAGAGTGGTTAGTTATTTGCTTTTCACTTGGAAGTCCAGCTGCTGTTTTAATTACATGCATTATGTTGTGAATCTTGTTCTCCCCTAGTGGTATACATCTAAACCAGAGGGATAGTACAGGCTTGAAATTAATGTTTGGCGTTAGGTAAAAGGGGGCATCTGGATATAGCATGTCGGGTGGTCTGTGTGACTTGTACAACTTGAGGCCCTGATGGGACACCGCTCTGGCATCGCATGGTTTCAGTACATTCTTGGCTTACTGCCCTAATGTCTCTGGGATTCTCTCCAGTACGAGTTTTTGTCTGGCGCTCTGCATATTCTAGGTATTCATTTGCATCACTGTCATGTAGGAGTGTTAGGTCTGACCACCTTAGGCTATATTGTTCTGCTGTACGCAGTGCGTAATAAAGCCCATTGTTGAAAAATAATATGTGTATCAAGGCAGTTGGGCTATGCAGGCCGAGTGTATGTGTTGCATACAGTTTGTCGATGTCACTGGGAGACAGTGCGTCAGCCCTGTTCAGCTTGCTTCCCTTACCCTGTTTCTTTAAAAATTTTTGTTTTGCTGCCAATGTTTTAAGTGTTTCTTTGAATCCCCGGTGTTTCCACGGAACACAGAATGTCCATAATTGTGCCAGCTCAAATATCTATCGACACTGCCAATGATTCCCCTCAAAGTTCCTGGCTCGTATTCTGAGCCATCATTTCTTTTTATTTTATATAGGAACTCAGCAAGATGAAGATCAAGTTCAGTCACCGGAATGGAAGCAATGGTGCGGACTTCCTGTATGTCTGCAAGGTAAGATTTAATCATGCGGATATCAGATGCAGTTTTCTTTGCAGTACGTTTATTCTCCTGATCGTCTATAAAGGCCTGTCTGTCTGATTGTGGGGGTGCTGTGCTGGTAGCCATCGTGACGTGTGCTGCGGTTGTTTATGGACTGAATGAGTGGGTTTGTTAACTTTTTGAATGTTAACCGATTGGCGTTCCATTTTGGAATCATGTCAGCTGCTTTGTTCTCTTCTGTAATCCCATCGATGTGACGTCTCTATGCAAGGTTTACAGCATGTGACGTCACATTGTTGGGATTATCAGGTAGTAATACTGCAGAAAACACAGGTTAATTGACTGTCTCTATACATTATAAATGCATTATCACACACTGAACCGCTGCATATCCCATATTTATTTAGCATTCAGAACCATTAATACTTAGAACCCATTGCTGTTCTAGTTCTAAATCAGAACTCGACCCCCTGGGTTCTAAAAGGGTTTTAATCTTATTAGAACTAATTCTGACAGCCCTACTATGTTAATATCCCCCCCCCGAGCCATTCATTGCTGTATAAGAGTGGTGTCACATGCCTTTGGCTAGAGCCAGAACAGCGAAGCTGAGCTGTTCTGGCTCAAGCTGAGGGAAAATGAAACCACTCTAATACAGGAATGAGTGGCAACAGGTGATGTATTAATATACTATTGATTGAGAGCAATCAATCAAATATTTAATAAAAAAAACTGTTCCTGGAACATATACATTTCTAGGGCATCTGTGCATGAGATGCTCTTCACAGAAAAAGAGTGTCTCATGCGCAGGGGAGTGGAGCACTCTGATTGGTCATGAGCGCTCCCCCGATCTATAATACGAGAACTGACTGGTAGAACTGGGACTGTTTTCCATGGAAAATATAAGACTTGGGGAGACATGATTAGAGTATTTAAGTAGCTAAAAAGGATAGCAGCATCACACCAAGTGCAGCTCTTCAAGATGCACAAGGATGAAAGGAAAAAGGGACACTCAATGTAACTGAAAGGAGGATGGTTCTAGGGAAACATCAGAAAGAACTACTTCATGAAATGAGCAGTGAACATTTGGAACAGACTACCAGACCATGTGGTATCAGCTGGTACTGTAATAACCTTCCAGCACAGACCAGACAAGTACAGTAGTTTGAAGAAAATGGGATGACAGGGTGTTCCCATTGAGCTAGTGGGAGGGAGGAACTTGATGGACCACTGGTCTGCCTTCCCTCTAAATATGTATGTTTGTATGTATGTATACTAAGTATAGTGGAACCCACCAAGATACAGTGCAGCCTACTGCAGAATTATGTAAAGTGAGTGCAGCAAACAGTACAATTTCAGTGGCTGTTAATGCCTTTTGTCATGCAGGAGTCTGTAACACTGCGTTGTATCTTGGTGGGATCCACTGCATGTATAGTATATTGTTAGTCACTACTGTGTTTGGATTTCCATAGATGATTTTCTTCTTGTGCTACAGTTTAAAGGTCATGAAAAGTTATTATGGTGATGTTCTCATGTTACAATGATACCATAGCTTTGATCTGCACTGCCCCATCGCACTACAGCCACTCAAAACTGTCTCTAGTTCACTCACTATTTCTCTTACAGATATTGTGCCGATCAAAAACAAATAAAAATCACAATCCATGCCCGTATTTCAAAACATAAGCCAGGTATTTCACATATGCTAGGCTGCTACTTTTATGGAGTGTGCTGCCATTGGGGGTCGGGAGTGCAGCACTGTAAACAGAAACTGAGCTAAACTGTCACTTTTTCTCCATAGCTCACTGACTTAACATAAGTCAAAACTAACAGCTCAACAGTATTTTTCTCTAGACAGCACTGGACTTGATGTCAGCGAGCAAGAGTCAGGAATGGCGCAAGTCATCTAAGTGCCGGCCAGTAGAGGAGGAGGATTAAGTGTCCTTGAAGATGCTGTCCTCTTCGGGGGGGGGGGGCTGCCAGTCTCTGCTGTGTTACTGCCACCTGGGTGACCACAGGTGGCAGTGCACAGTGGAGTTGCTGGAGGATGGGAGGAAAGATACCGAATGCCTAAGTGTGCATCATCACGCTCTAGTGTAAATGCGTGTGCTCACAGGGGCCAAGAGAAAAGGCAGAAAATGCCAGGTGAGCAGGAGGACGCTGGCTCCGTTCCTCAGGCCCCACACAGCCAATCATGGCCCCACCACCAAACCAAGCTTAAACTCTGTTGGGGGTATGGTGCTCCCCTCCAGTGGCCCTGCTGTGGGGTCAAACCAGGGAAGAACAGGCAGTGGTGGTAAGTCCCAAGGAATGCAGGTAATGGGGCTGGGGACAAGAGCACAGCAAGTGGGAGCTGCCTGGGTGAAAGGGAGTGAAAAGCATAGTAAACAAATAAACAAGCATTTGTCAATGCCGAATGTTTGCTTGCTGGCATTGGCATTGGTAGTGAAGGAGTTAGAGAGCTGCATAATAGGAATGGTAGTGAAGTATTGAACTGAAGCCAACCCCACCACCACCATACAGAGACTGACAGGCATTGGGGTGTGCCTTTGGGTCGTCAGGCATAACGGCCACGCCATTTCACCTCACCCTACCCTGCAGACACTGACAAGTGTCACGGTGTGCCTTGGGGTCTTTGGCCCTTATGCTCACCCCATTCCATCAGGAAATATGGTGAGATGGGCGCTGTATAGGAGAATGGGATGAACTTTGGGACCGAAGAGTCCAAAGCACACCTCGATGCCTCTCAGTGGCTGCAGGGTGTGGGATGGTATGAGCATTACAGGCGAGAATCCCAAGTCACACCCCTGATGCCTGTCAATCTCTACAGGATGGGGTGTTATGGTAGGAAACCCTAACTCCTCAGGCGTTCATTGGCATTTTCACTCCAAATTTCCAACATGGATTTTTTGTGACCCCCACCTTATGAACAGTGGCAATATCAGTTTGTTAGCTGAAAGCTGATTTCGCACAGCGACTACGCCATTTGGCACCACAGGTGCAAAAACACATTTCAAACAGGATGTGAAAAATGATAGCTGTACTGTTCATGGGGAGGTGCAAAAAATGGCAATGTTGAAAATCTGCAGTGAAAATATAAAAAAAAACTGGTGTAGTCACGAGCGTGAATAGAAAATGCGCAAAGCACACCCGTAATGCAATTAGTTTGGGGATTTTTTTACAGCAGATTGTCAACACAGGGATTTTGGAACCTCCGCTCATGAACAGTGTCACTGTGATTTTCTTAATCTGTCCCGAACAGTGATTTCCCACAGCGACCACGCATTTCTGCGCTGGAAGTGCGAAAACACATTTCAGCCATGGTGTAAAAAATGACAGCTGTACTGTTCATAAGGAAGTGTGGAAAAATGCCAGTGGTGAAAATCTGGACTGAAAATTTTAGAAATCCATGAACTTGCGAGGGTGCGTGGAAACTGCGCAATGGTCGCTCATAACACAGTAATTTTATGGACTTTTTTTACCAAATTTTTAACATAGCCATTTTAACACCTCTGCTCACAAACAGTGTCACTGTGATTTTCTTAATCTGTCCCGAACATTGATTTCGCACACCTACTTTGCCATTGTGCGCTACATGGGCGGAAACACGTTTTGGGCAAGATGTGAAAAATGACAGCTGTACTGCTTATAAGGAGTATGGTAAAATGGCAATGTTGAAAATCTGGAGTGAAAATATTGAAAATTCGAGAAATTACGAGCGTGCATAGGAACAGCGCAACGCGTTCTCGTAAAACAGTCATTTTTGGGAATTTTTTCACCAAATTTTTAACATAGCCATTTTAACACTTCTGCTCATGAACAGTGTCATTGTGATTTTCTTAATCTGTCCCAAACATTGATTTCGCACACCAACTGCGCCATTGCGTGCTACATGCGCGAAAACACATTTTGGGTGAGATGTGAGAAATGACAGCTATACTGCTCATAAGGAGGTGTGGTAAAATGGCAATGTTGAAAATCTCGAGTGAACCTATTGAAAATTTGCGAACTTACGAGTATGTGTAGGAACAGCGTAATGCATGCTTGTAAAACAATAATTTTTGGGAATTTTTTCACCAAATTTTCAACATAGGGTTTTTGGGGGCCTACCTCATGAATTGTGACACTGTCGCTTCATAAATCAGTCCCAAAAGGTAGTTCCGCTTAGTGACCATGAAATCACCTTTCGGGCCCGATTAACAAAATGATAGTGACAGAATTCATGAGGTGGGGTCCCAAAAACACCATGTTAAAAATTTGATGAAAAAAATCCCCAAAATGCATGAGATATGCATCAAAGTTGAAAAAACCCTATTTATTCCATTATACAGCTTACCGGTGTTTCTTCAGTTCTGATCGAATTTGTAGAGTGCAGCGTGTTCCCAGTCCACGAAGATCATCGCGCCAGACTCTGGAGGTAAGTATGGGTTGAGGTCAGTGTGTGGGGAGGCAGGGTGGCGCGGGTGGGGGAGGGGCCTGGACAGTCAGTGAGGAAGGTTTTTTCCTTAGACAACACAGACTTGTGCCACGCTGGGTGGGCTCAGCGTGTGGAAGCTGAGAAGGCTGTTTGGTGGGGCAGTGGAGCCGACAGGGGATTGGGCACCCGTTGTCTCTGGACTATTGCCATGCTGGGGTGGGCCCCAGCATGGCACCTGGAGTCTCTTGGGGGGGATAGTGGAGCCAACGGGGGATTGGGCACCCACGTCAGTCATACATACTGTTGCCATGCTGGGGTGAGCTCCCAGCATGGCACCTGGAACTCTGTTTGAGGGGGAGTGCAGCAGAGCCAACAGGGGATCGGGCACCTCTGTCAGATATACAGTGTATGCATGGAGGGGGGGCATGAGCATACAATATGTGTGTGTGTGTGTGGGAGGAGTGCATGAGCACGCGATATCTTATCACTGCTCACTGAAGCGTAGCTCTCCCTTTGAACTGTACGGCACTGCATTTTCAACTGCTGTCATAGACAGCTGCAGCATTCATTGGCGAACTGTGTCTGTGCCTGCAAACACACTGACTGAATTGGAAGACAGGGTGCCACACCTCCGAAAACTTGGATGATGGCACTATGTTTCTTGCACATGCGTGCAAGCAAACATAAAAATGTATACCTTGTTTTTTTTTTGTTAATAAAAAAATGTGAGACATTAGATATCTTCAAAAAGAGCATGCATTGCTGGCCTGGTGGTGCTGAGGGTTGAGGCACTGGATGCCACACCTCGCGCCACACCAGTGACTTGGGTTCGGGAATGAGCCCGAGTTGTCGGGGGTCGGCAGGGGGTGGAGGGCGAGGCAGCAGTCTTCTTCCGGGGAGGGGTGAGGAGTTTTCCTGGCCCTTGACTGCCACCTAGTAGAGGACGATGTAAATGTGACGATGGCACATTTATAAGGTAGAAAAAGAAATGGGCAGACTGGATGGGCCTTGCGGTCCTTATCTGCCGTCAACTTCTATGTTTCTATGTTTAAGTTCAGGCAGTGAGGAGCCCTACAATAGCCAGGAGTGGGGCGGAAGGGGCCGAGCCAGTACCCAGCATGCATATGCACCTCCGCAAGCACGCACGTTCATTCATGTCTGCCAGGGTCCAATGATCTCGGGGAGAAAATAGGGGAAAAAGCACACGGAAACTACTAATGGAAAAAAAAATGAGCTTGGGTTCAGCTGTGTTCAAGGAATTCCTTAGTGATTACAATCACTGTGAAGTGTTGGATGCACTCCGGCAATACCCTTCTTCCATCTCATCTCCTAGTATAGACCCTAGTATGAGAACAAGTAGCAATTCACTTAGCATTGATCATTAATTATCAATTGAAAACTATTAATTGGTGCACAGAACTCAGACATGTCTAAATCCACTCTCCGCTCACTTAAATTTTACATAGAAAAGTAAAACCAAACATATTTGTAACAGCCCCCTCTTACTGGTAGTGGAGAAGATTTTCACCAGTAGTGCCCAGCTCAGAACTGATGGTCTGGTGTTAGCTCTGACAAGAAAGCTCAGTGGGAGGAGCGTAGTGTAAAATAAGGAGGGTGCCCGCATGGCACCAGCCTCTCTGAGACAGATACACAAGAGGGAGCTCTCTTGCATGTGCCGTGTAGAAGGGAGGTACAGAATCAGGCACAGAGTCAGACTCATATTCGGAAGCACCTGGGGAGACAAGCTGGTACCACAAGAGGGAGTTACCTTTGTCTCAAGGCTCCAAACGTGGCTTTCTGCAGGAGGAGACAGAATCAGTGCCCAAGACATTGGACAGATCCTGGGGCTGGGGATCTGAGTACATTCTATGGTACTGACCCAGTAAGTGGGAAGTATATAGTGAAATGACTGTTAGGGTGATGGAAATGGGGGGGATTCCTGTCAAGGAAAATAACCCAATGATTGGCTAGACTGTATCAAGTTCCACAGAAGACATCAAAGGAGACCATGGTGGTGGCAAACTCAGGCAAGTGCCTGTGCAGAAGTTTTAGTATCTGAAGATGAGTGGCAAGAAAGAACGCTGACAAACAAGGTAGGAGACTGACAGAACCTTTGTTGCTCTTTTTAATAGATAAAGATCAAACTGACTTTGTCTCAACTAGACGAACACAAGATAATATAAAGAGAATGCTGCATGTTCTCCACCACACCACCTGCTCTAATAGCCCCTTTCCACTATTTAGCTTGGATGCAGAGAGGTCATTTGACCGGGTGGCATGGCCTTTTTTGTTTTACACACTTAGGGCCAGATATTCAAAACTTTGCGCCGGGCAAAAACTGTTTGCGCAGGTTTAGCGCGGGATTAACGTGGGTTTGCTATATTCAAAAGGCCAAATAGCGCGTGCAAACTGCATTAGCGCCGGGCAAAATCATAATGTATGCAAGGGGCAAACTGAATGGGTGTGTACATGAATACAGGCGCAATGCTATATTCAGCAACTAGCGCCATGCAAAGTGGTTTTGTGTGACTTAGCGTGACACTTAGCGCAGTGCACAATACCACCCAGGAAAAGGTAGTCTTAACCCTGGGCAATCAGCTTTGCGCAACATTATGGCTTTGCGCGGTGTTTGCGTGGCTTTTGTGTGGCTCTGCGTGACCCTAACAAATAAATATGACACATAGACAAAGCCAGACATAGAGGAAACATGCTGCTCACTGATGGCATCACAATGATGCCATCATCTGCCACCAGTCCTAGCCATGCCAGGCAGTAAGTGGTGACCCTGCCGCCAGTGGACAGCATGGCAGTGTGGCCATACAGCACACATCTGTGGACCACTTTTTTGTGAACACCAACAGATGCCAGCATACACATGCAGTACTGTGGGCATGGAGGATGTTGAGGGGAGAGTGTATGGGTGGCCAGGCTGTGCCACAGACCAGGTGTGGCCACAAGGCTGGGGCACATCATGCGGTGCACATGGGTCAGTATTGGGAATACCCCAACACCAGTGTGCCTTTCTGATAATATATGCCTCCCCTCCCGGCCACATACTGCACAGATATACAACTGCCACAGCACACAAAGCCAGACATGTATATGTCACTGTGAGCATCCCATGCCAGAGGTGCAGCATCTGTGGGTCACACAACAGCATAACAGTAATGTCCACTGTCAGTAAACGCCTGTATGTTGGGCCTGTCACTGTGTATAGTGCAGTCATCAGCACTGCCCTACACACCACAGGCACTGCTGTGTCCACACACTACTGGCCCCCTTGCTACTGTAGTGTCTGCTGTGTACTGTAGCATGACCTACAGTGTGACAGTTGCATGCAGCACCACCACTATCTGTGCCTATGCTGTGTTGTCCCAGTACAGCTGCAGGCAGCAGCACATGTGAAAGTACAGTGTTCAAAACTGTATAATATTCCCCGAACTGTTGGCGCAGCGCTAACACGTTTGCGCGGGTTTAGCACAGGGCTGAACCGTTAGCCCGGTGCAAACTGCATGCAAATCAGGCCATAATGAGATGCTAATCTGGATGTTTGCCCAGAGACTGCCTAAGTAGGCTCATTTGCATGTCACTTTTGAATATGGCAAAGCTTAGCGCCGGGCAAACGTGTTTGCACCGGGCTAATGGTTTAGCCCTGTGCTAAACCCGCGCAAACATATTAGCGCTGCGCAAACAGTTCAGGGATTATTATACAGTTTTGAACACTGTACTTTCACATGCACTCCTGCCTGCAGATGTACTGGGTCCACACATTTGCTGGCACACACATTGGCCACATAGTTCACCTCTACCTACCTTCACATCGCTGTGCACTGTGTTGCTGTTGTGGTTTGCACTTCCTGGTTGCTATATTCAAAGCTGTCTTATTCCAGGGCTAAGTTTGCCCTGCAGTCCCAGCCCAGTTTGCCCAGCCTCATTTCCATGCTATATTCAGAAGCTGTTTGCCCCGGGCTATTCCTTTTGAATATAAAGCGCTTTCAATACTCGAGCTAAGTTTGCCCGTCGGGCAGTGTTAATTTAGCCACGGGGCAAAGTTTTGAATATCTGGCCCTTAGGCACTTTAATATTCTGTTACAATATATTTCCATGTTAGATACTCTATATGAGAGGCTGTCAGCTCATGTAAAGGTTAACTGCCGGGTCTCTTCAACCTTTGTCCTTGAACAAGGTACAAAGCAGGGCTGTCCCTTTTCCCTCTCTCCTTTTTGCCCTATACTTAGAACCCTCACACAGATTACCAGGCAGAATCTGCAGATCAGAGGATTACACATAGGGACCAGGGAACAAAAATTAGCATTATACGCTGATGACTTGCTAATTTACTTTACACAGCTAGATCAATCCTTTCCACACCTTTAGAGTACATTATCTTATTTTGAACAACTGGTAGGCTATAACCTTAACACTACATAAAGGGAGGTGCTGCAGGTACAGTACATTATGTACCTTCTACTGCAACCAAGCAGCAATTCAGGTTTCGCTGGAACCTGCCTGCTTTGAAATATTTGGGGGTACACCTCTCCAGTGATGCAGCACAAATATGTACCCTTAATTCTGGCATTTTCAACCAGAATATAATTAGTGATACTGAGATTTGGTCTCATCTTCCCCTCCCACTTGTTCAACAAATAGATAGTATACATGACACTACTACTACATGTTTATGTTTAGCGCAAACATTACTGGTTACCCCTTCCCAAACTTATTTTTCTAAATGGACAAATATAATTTCCTGCTATATTTGGCAGGAGAAGAAATCTAGGATACAGTTCTCAGTTTTGCAATTGCCCAAACAAAAGGTGGACTGGCTCTGCCAAATTTGGAATTGTATCATACAGATTTCCAGCTAAGTATAGTCCTTTATTGACTTACAGATAGCTATAGTGCTCACTGGAAGTCGATCAAAATGGTGGAGGAATACCTCCTTGATCCCTCCAGGGTGCTGTTTTCATACCCTCACCACCTGGAGGTTCAGCCAATGGATAACCCATACACTAAACAAACACTCTCCATTTGGTTTAAGGTCCTCTGGCTGGGACAGATCTGTCCCTTCAGATTTCTTGTGTTTTCTTTGACAGTCACAAAGGACTTTAGTCCAGTTAAGCTTGATGACGGCTTCTCTTGTTGGGCGCAACTGGGTCTGAAATCTTTGTATTAGCTGGTCCACAATGGTACAAAATGAAACTTTCAGGACCTTGTTTCTACTTTTAATATACCACACATTCATTTTTACCAATACTTACAGGCTAGGGATTACTTGCGGCCTTTGCTACAACATGGGGAGTTCCAGCGTAGGACACTGCTGTTTATACAGCTGGTGGTACAGACTTCGCAGGGAGTGGGTTGCACTATGCACCTGATAACTTGGTTTTATCAGGCGTTATTATCCCTACAAAATGTTTCTACTCTCCATATTCGGAAAGCATGGGAAAAGGATTTGAATACTCCATTGTCAGACCAGCAATGGGACCACTGTCTTAAGAATGTGCATAAAGTTACTTCCTCCCATATTTGGAAGAAATATTTGTGGAAAACAGTAGTGTGATTTTTTTTATAAGGCCTGGTAGGCAAGTTAAATAACTTTCTTAAAGGGGAGCGCACTGCTGGCGGAACTGCAGTGCTCTGCTGGCAACCCCTACATGTTTGTTTTTTTTTTTGCTGTGTCCACTTCTAGTTCCCTTCTTTGGAGATCTCCAAAGAGCTCTCTAAGAACTGTGGGGTGATGGATTGGTGCTTACTGCCCACTTCTTTTTCCTTTTGGATATCCCTAAGGGCTGTCGTTCCCTAGACAGTAGAAACCTCCTTAATATGGTAATGGCCACAGCAAAGAAAACCCTTTCTATGCTGTAGCTCTCCCCCACTAGAGGGGTGGATTGAGCTAATGTGTCATATATATGCCATGGAAAAAATAACAGCTAATTTAACCCATAAACTACCAACATTTGAATTGCAGTGGAGAAGATGGGTGTTGAATGTAATGACTGTGAAACCTGATTTTGTACCATGAATGTAGTCACTAATGATTATTTGACATGAGAAGTCTGTCCTGGCTCAGAGGGACTTTTAGACAGATTCTGATGGCAGAGAAAGCTGTTGGGAGTCGACATGTGTGCTTCTATTGCATTTTAGTTGATTAAATGTTGAAAGGCACATCTACCTCTATTCCTTTCTCTTTACTAGGATAAGCAGCTCAGTTCTTCTTGTGTGAACACTGTTGCATCCCTTGTTGTCTGTTTAATGTTTTTATTGACCAAAACTAATAAAAAGACAAATCTGAAAAAAAAACCAAGGTAAGAGACCCATCCATGGGGTGTCTCTTATTGTACGAGTCATTCCATGGGGTTTAGGCAACAGGACTGTGAAGTGAAGTTGAGCCGTTCTGGCTCCTAAACCTCAGGAGAGGACTCTTACATAATAATAAAAGACATTCCCCAGAGGACATGTTAACTTATTATAAATCACTCTAGTTAGCTAGAGCGATTTATACGGTTTATGTTACATTTTTTGTTTAGAAAAGTTAATCTAATGCTCTTCCCTGTCTCTGAAGTGTAAGGTGCACTTTAACGTTCCAGCATGAACTATTTCTGGACAATCTGCATTCTTTCTCTTTTTTATTTTGGTGTGCAGATCTGTTTTTTGAACATCATTTAACTAAGAGGTTGGTACTTCTACCCCAGTTATAAAATGAAACTGTAATAAGAAAAATAATTTGTGTTTTCCACATGCATTAACTAGATAGATAGATAGATAGATAGACAGACAGACAGACAAGTTATTTAAAAATGCCTTTCTAAAAACCAAGGTGCTTTACATAAGCATAGCATAACAAATCAAATATTAAAACTTTATAAATACAGGCAATAATACCACAGAATTATAAGGCAAACAAATGGCAGACATCCATGGCTACTTCAGGCTTCTACAAAAGCCTGACATAACAGACAAGTTTTAAGTCTGTTTTTAAAAGTGGTGACAAATGGAGCACCACTAGTGTCCACAGGTAAACTGTTCCATAGTAATAGGCCGCTGCAGAGAATGCTGTGTCCCCAGTTGATTTTAACCTTGATTTTGGATTAACCAACAGGAACGTAACTCACTGACATCGGGGCAGGTTGCGAGAAGCTCACCAAGGTACTGGGGTCCCAATCCATTTAGGGCCTTAAAAGTAAGTAGAAGAATTTTAAAGTCTATACGACATCTCCCAGGAAGCCAGTGCAGAGATCACAGCACTGGAGTGATATGATCACGCCTCTTTACTGAGGTGATAATAAGTCTGGCTGCTGCATTCTGCACCAGCTGGAAGGCCCCGGTAGAGCACATTGCAGTACTCAAGGTGCTAGATGACAGAAGCATGCACTAGTGTTAACAGATTGTCCCAGACAAGGCAAGGGTGCAGCTAGATCATATTTTCCACCGACATCTTTCAGCCACCCCTTATTTTCCCTAAAGTCTGTTTGTATCTGTACACATTTAATTTCTTTTTCATGTTCACCATATGTCTCCATCTCTGTCTCCTTCCCACACATTTGTTACCTTTCAGCCTTCTTACTAGGCCCTGTTAATTAGTCCCCACCTGGGAACTTCCCCAGCCCTTTCACTCCCATTGTGCTTTATCTTTCCCATCATCACCTTTTTGTTTCACAGATTCTTTCTTAATCTTGCCATTTATCACTTCTCCCTGAGCCTCCCCTTTTTTCTTTCCCCACATATATAGCCCTCATTTTACCTCCCCTCTACACTAAATGTTTTTCTCTTTTAGATATTTCCTGAAGAAGACCTGTCGAAACATAGATTTTTAACTCTATTTCCTATTTTCAGCATGCACTTAATATAATTATTTTATTTTGCTTTTAGATCATACAATCCTGGTAAAGCTTTTGTAGCAAAATGTTGACATTCTCGTATATTCCAAACATCTGGTCTGTCTGAACAGAAAAAGAAAAAAACAGCAATAAAGTGAAGCTATATTAAGCTTTGGTGAGTGGGTCTTGATGTTCAGGCTCGTGGATGTCTTCTCTTTCTGTCTGCAGTTTATTTGGAATTATCTTTCTATCTCCATTTGTTCCCCCCCCCCCCACCTTTTAAATCCTCTTTACCTAACTTTTTCTCTCCTTCATTGCTCTCGCCCTTAACCTCCTCAAACTCCTTCCAGTATATGTCCTTCTGCTCTTCTGTGCCCTTAACTTTCACAATATGGTATTAATTTGGTGACGTTTTAATTTATTTTTGTACATTTTATTTTAGTTTATTAGCTGATCCCTATTCCTCCTTTATTTTTTATCCTGGGGCTACAATTAATCATGTAGATTCTACCAGTTAATTGACTGTACTTGTTTTATACTTTGTGTTATCCTGTGTACTCCAGCATTGTATTTTGTTTTGCTACTTTCATTGTTAACATGTACCCCTTTGCTGCCTCTCCCTCAGGTTGCACTTAAAAATGAGCCTTGGCTTAGTGTGCCTTTCCCGGTTATAACATTTCAAATAAATAAGCGGAATGAAGGGGACAAGGAATGAGGAAGTTAAAAAGGTAAGAGGAAAGTCAGAAGGAGCTTCAGGGAAAAACACAGGCAGGAATGGAAGGGGAAAGCAGGGCAGTGGGTGGGGGGTGAAGAAGGTGCGAAGAGTCATGTGCACCAATGCAAGGAGTCTTGGAAACAAAATTCCAGACCTAGAAGCCATCATGGCGGAGGATTACCTGGATTTAGTGGCCATAACGGAGTTGTGGTGCACTGAGCACCACGAATGGGACATGGCCATACCGGGCTACTCTATGTTCAGGAGAGAAAGAGCAGGGAGGAGAGGTTGTTGTATATGTGAGAGGCTAAATCAAGGCCATGGAGATACAGGGGCATCATGAGGAAAAGCAAGGCCTGGAGGTGCTGTAGGTCACCCTGGAAACAGGCTTTGGGGCTGCCATCTGTACCAGGGCAGTGTACAGACTGCCAGCACAGGGAAAGGAGTTAGATATGGCAAGCCAGCATCAGAATGGTGAGTAAGGGGTAGGTGCTTCTAGTTGGTGACTTCAGTCTGTTAGATGTGGAGTGGAGCCTTCCAACTCTAGCTTCAGCAAGGAGCAGGGCCATCTTTTTTTTTTTTCTTTTTCATCTTGTATTTGTGTGCTTCTCCTGCTCCCCTGGACCCCATTCTGGCTACCCCCCCTTACTGGCTCCTGGTGACCCAGGACTTACCTTCCACCATCTCATTCTTGTGGTGGTCGCCCGGTCACCGGTAGGAGCCTTTGAGTGGCCAGCTGTCATCCAGTCCAGGAGAGGCATTTTCCTGTTTTTTCTCCCTTTTACACCCAGGGCCCCAGATGCAGACACATGTGTGTGGAGGCGCACGTGCGCCCTGCTGCCCCAGTAACAGCGCCTTCCTCCCTCCCGGTCTAGTGCCTGGCTCCCTTCTTGGCCTGCACTGCCCCCTAGCCTCCACCATGAGGCAGCCAAGAGCCAAAGGAAACCCACATATTTCCCCGGAGAAGAGAGCTGCCTCCCGGCAGCTCAGTCCAGCTCTGCACCCTCCCCCCACCGACCTCTGGTGGTCCGTGCTTGCTCCAGAACATGGGTCGCTGACGTAGCATGAGGTAAGGTGTCCAGCACCTCAGCCTTCTGTGCCACTGGGCCAGCTGGAGCAGTACCATCTTTGACTCCCTACAAGGAGCTTTTCTCAGGCAGCTAATCTACGGACAAGGCAGTGCTGGACCTGGTGCTTACAAACAGGGACAGCTATGCAGACATCACGGTAAGCAATCTCCTGGGTACCAGTGATCACCACACAGTGCAATTTAACATTAAAACAGTATCAGAGGCTACTGTATACACATGAAGCTGAGGGTTCTGTTGTTTAAGAAATTGGGGACTGCCTCTGAAAATGCCTTGGAGGGGGACTGCCAGGGAGGGGTGGAGGCACAGTGGAGGGAAAAAAGAGAGGGTATAATTAAAGCAACCAACCTCTGCATCAAGGAAGTGAGTTAAAGCAGAAAGAAAAAGGGATTGTTATGGTTCTCTAAGGAAGTGGCAAATGTGTGGAAGGAAAAAAAGAGTAGCATTCTGGAGGTATAAGGAAACACAGAGGGAGGAGGACAGAGAAATATACCTAGTAAAGGCAGAGGGAAACAGGCAAGACATTGAGGGTAGCAAAGATGCAAATCGAGGAAAGGACTGCTAAAGGGATCACTAAAGGGGATGAGTCTTTCTGTAGGTATATGAGTGAGAACAGAAAAGCAAAGGGAGGGATAGTGAGGATTAGAAGGGTGGAGCAGGGAGACTGCCCAAAGAAGGACCAAAAAAAAGCAGACATCCTAAACAGATACTTGTGCTCAGTCTTAGATACATAGATACACAGACACTGTTGGCAGATAAGGGCCTGTGGCCCAACCAGTCTGCCCATTTGAGCTTGTAAGTTCCCTTTATGTTTTCTAGAAGTCTGTTGCCCCTTACCCCTGACCTCCAGAATTCCCTTATGTCTATCCCATGCATTCTTAAATCCTGTGATTTTTTCAGCCCCCACCACTTCCTCTGGCAGGGTGTTCCACGTGTCCACAGGGGCGTTGTTAGGGCTGGGCCTCCAGGACTAGAGCCCTGAATGTTTTGTCTGGGGGCTTGAATCTTTCCTGTACTGTGCTGTCCATTTTTTTTCTGCTGCCAATGCCCCCATTTTGCTTGTGCACTCTCTCCAGGACTCTCCTAGTTGCAGTCTGCCCCTGCCCTGCCCCCACCCCCCCACTGCCCCATTGCAAATTGGCTTGCCTTGCTCCAATAAGAGTTTGCCTTTGCCCTCCCCTTCCCTTGGCGCTCCTCTCTGAGTCTGAGCCACGGCGGCCCGTTCGCCTGGAGGTCCCGGCAGTCTGTCTCCGAGTTCTGGCTCTGCTCCATCCTGATGTGCTGTGCTGCTAGCTTGCTGCTGACTCCTCCAGTCCTAGTGGCCCAACTGCCTACCGCTACCACCAGCCACCACTAATCTGCTGTCCACCTGGATTGCCAGTGCCACTGACAGTTGACAGCTCTAATGCCTGGTGGATGCAGTGGCTAGACTAGACAGTCAGTCAGGCTCGCTCTGCAGGGATTTGGGAAGGAAAAGGGACAAGGAAGGGTCAGTTAAGGGAAGTCAGCTCAGCTGTGTGTGTCAGTGTGTGAAGCTGAACTGCACTGCAGTGCAAAGGGGGAACAGGCCCCCGGGGGCTTGGAGGGTAAACAGGAATGGGAGAAAAAGACGGCGAGGCTGTGTGCAGTCTGGCAGAGTAGACTTTATTTTATTTATTTGTTTATTTATTTTTGTTTATTTATTTGTACATCAGTTTACAACCTTTGAGCCAGAGGCTCATTTCCAAAGGTACCTCGTCACATTGAGGACAAATACATAACAGACTTTTGGTTACAGCATATGGGTTACATAGTTAGCAAGCATATGAGATTACAACAGTTAAACAGATAAGCTAGTTTAGTTACAATGGCACATTCTTGCACGATGGTAAGAGCAAGCAGCAGGATAATAGCAGTTTAATCAGCAATGGGTGAGGATTAAAAGAGGTGTGGTGTGGATGCCGCCCAGCTGGCATTGTCAGGGCACAGAGAGTTATGCCTCACTTATAGACAGGTGCAGCTTCGCGTATTAAATAGTTGGCTTTGAAGTGCAGTTTTGAATTTGGAGATCGTGGGGGCATCCGAGATGGGGGCAGAGAGCGAGTTATACCAGGATGGAGCTCTATAGCAGAAGGACCTCTGCCCAAGGGAGGTCCTAGATCTTGGGACCAGAAAAGTGGCTTGCAGGAGGTCCATGTACAGACCAAGGATTGGGCTTAGTGGAGGGAGGCTGTCAGCCCAGGTGGGGATACCCCGAGAAGAGTTTTTTTTGTTATTAGGCAGGTTTGGTATCATAGACATTCGTCTAGATTCAGCAGTATTGCCATGTCATAGAGCTGGCATGAATGTGTGAGCCAGGGGGCTCCAGTGATTAGCCTGCATGCCTTATTTAGGATGAGGTGAATTTTATTGAGGGCGGTCATGTCAGCGGCACTGTATACTGGTAGGCCATAGTCAGCAAGGGATAATATAGAGGATGTAACCGCTAGACGGAGGGCAGTGGGGGGAGACAGTTTTTATAGCGGTACAAGATACCTAGCCACACATTAATGGCTGAGGCAAGAGTATCAATGTGGGTGTGGGAGGTGAGGGCTGAGTCAAAGGAGACCCCAAGGTACTTGTAGGAGTGGACTTGCTCTAGTGGTTGTTTGGAGCAGGGGAGGATATGGAGTGGGAAGTTGCTGGCTTTGTTTTGGGGGTGGGCAAATACCATTGTTTTTGTTTTTTTGAGATTAATGGCCAGTCTGTGCTCTTTAAACCAGGTTTCGGCATCATCATTATAGGATAGTTGTAGGGAGTCCTGGAGGGAGATAGGGTTACGGTGGGTGGCAAAGATGATGGCGTCATCTGCATACAGTAGAATTTTTCCAGTGCATGCACAGGGCAGGGTTTTAAGGTAGAGTGAGAAGAGTAGGGGGTCCCAGGATGGAGCCCTGAGGAACCTCTGTGCGGATGGGACAAGTTTTGGAAAGTGTCCCATTAATTCTAACACATTGGGAGCGGGCAGATAGGTAGCTGATGCACCAGGCGAGAGGCCCAGTAGAGAAGCCAGTGTGGCAGAGGGCATCCAGCAGGAGGGGGTGGGAGACAGTGTCAAAAGCCTTTGAGAGGTCAACGAACACTGCCCCGGCTAGGGAGCCAGAGTTCAGAGAGGAGTGTAGGAAAGTTGAAAATTCAACTAGTGCAGTGCCGGTACTGTGTCCTGCTCGGAAACCGTGCTGTTCAAGGCAGAGGATGTTGTGTTTGGTCAGATATTCAGTAATTTGCATGGCAACCAGCTTTTCTAGGGCTTTGGAGAGGGGTGGAAGTATGGAGATAGGATGGTAGTTTAGACTTTAGACTAGCTGCAGCAGAGAACTTCAGCCTGGTGAGTTGAGAAGCTGCTGCCAGTCTGTCTATAACCGAGAGGAGTCTCTGATGAGACTAGAAGTGAATGCAATCTCATGGAAGGAAGGAACTGATATTAATGCTGCAATGCTCCTCCTTATCAGTCACATGACTGTCACTCTTATGTGCCATGTGGATTGTGGGACACTACTTTGTAGTTTATCCTACTTAATAGTCACATGACTATTAAGCAGCATGGACTACAGAGTGTCGTCATCAGCAATAGAGCTATATGAGTGATCAGTCAGTAGGGATGTAGGTGTGTTTTTTTCAGTCTGAGAGAGAGACTGAGCGAGTGAAAGCAAAAAGCACTGCAGTTCAGTCAGTGTATAGTTCGTCACTCTGCTGAGTGGAACTTGATTGTTACTTTCATATTTTGACTTGTCTTGGCATAAAAAAAGTAATTTTCTGGTTTTCAGCATTTGCTGCTAAGTCTAACTTCTTGGAGTTCTTGGCTTGCCTTTCTTTTTGCCAGTTATAAGAGACAAGGGAAGAAATGCCCATTTTTCACTGTAAGCCTACTAGGCCAGTGGGCCACAAAGAGAGAGAGGGAGAGAAACACAACTTTAGTCTGCACTGCAGCTTGTGACTGTGATTGACTGATTTGAGAACTTAGTGAGCCAGCCTCATCAGTACAGTCATCAGCACAGTCTAGGTGGGCACTGGGAGGGGGACATTTTGTGATTGTGATACATTGTTTCACCAGTGATCCAGAGTACCTAAGATTTTGTTTTTGCCGAATTGCCAGTACCACTACCTGGCTTGTTGTGGGAGGGCTGAGGGCAGCAGCGCATGTCACCAAACTGTAATAAAAAAAATTGTAGTTGTTGCAGTTTAAATTAGGGCAGCAGCAGTTGCTGATCCACCTCATCAGTGACCCAGAATACCTGAGATTTGTTTTTTTGCCAGTACTGGGCTGGTTGTGGGAGGGCTGAGGGCAGCAGTGTGTGTCTCCGTACTCTACTAATAAAAAAGAATTGTAGTTGTTGCAGTTTAAATCACAGCATCCTATGATCTACCTCATCAGTGACCCAGAGTACATGAGATTTGTTTTTTTGTCAATACCAGGCTGGTTGTGGGAGGCCTAAGAGCAGCAGCGTGTGTCACCGTACTCTACTAATAAAATTGCAGCTTAAATCTCAGCAGTCTCTGTCTGATCCACCACACAAGTGACCAAGAGTGCCTCAGACTAAAGCTGCTTGCTGTGAGGGAGGCAGCACTGGCAGCGTGCATTTTAGAATTCTTTTGAAAATATTATAGTGGTTGTTCAAGGTTTTTAGGCCAGACTGTTATTCACAGTGGTGATGCACTGAATCTTTCTTAGTTGCCATCGTAGTGAAAGCCAGTTCCTTGTGGGAGGAGGGCAGTGTGCAGCTCAGTCAGTATTCACACACACACACAAAAGAAGGAAATCATTTAGATTGTGTTTCTATTGCTGTGATCCACAGCAGTGAGTGACAATAAACCTCAGTGTGTCTGTGGCATTGCCTTGCTGTGAGGTGGCAGTGTGTGGCTTAGTTGTATTGCAAAAAAATTATCGTATCAAAACTTGCTGGTTTCCACTGTTTCATAAAAATGGATTTCCAACATTTCTTTAAATCCAAAGAAAAGAATACACCTAAAGAAGTGAGAGCAATTACCAATTCAGACAGTAATGATAATGTTGCACTCCCTCATTCTAGTGCATCATGTACCACTGTGCATGAGGGGGACGCTCAACCAAGCACAAGCGACCAGAACAGTCGCAGTTATGTTGACATTGACACAGAAAGTATAAATAAACTAACAGTGAACTTGTAAATGCTCAAAATATAACAGGTTTGGGAACACTTGAGACAGGGCCTATTAGGAGTAAGTTACCTCATTACCCACAACATACATTTGGAGGAAAAAAATGTCATTCCAGTTTCACTGGTTGAAATTAGAAACATAAGAAACAGAATTTGACGGCAGATAAGGACCGCTTGGCCCACCTAATCTACCCATGAAACTACAACTGGTTAGAATATTCTGTTACTCTGGATGCTGCCTTTTGCTATCCTTGTAGATGCTTTGGACTGAAATATGGAGCCACTCGCCCTAATAAAGACTCTTTGTTAAGCACAGGATTTGTTAATTGGAAAAGGGCACTTGACTCATTTAGAGAGCATGAAAAGACTTCATATCATGCAAACGCAAACACCTTATGGGCTGGATTTAAAGAGACAATGGGCCAGATATTCAAAACTTTGCCCTGGGGCTAGATTAGCACTGTCCAGTAGGCAAACTTAGCCCGGAGCAAAAAGCAAGCTATATTCAAAAGGAATAGCCTGGTGCAAAACCAGCTGAATATAGCAAGCAAAGGAAGCCGGGCAAACAGGGCCAGGAGTACAGGGCAAAAATAACCTGGGAATAAGACAGCACTGAATAGAGCAATAGGGAAGTGCACACTGCAACTGCAGCTCATTAGACCCTGGAGCAAGCCAGTGTTGCAGATGGAGAACATTGTGTGTGATTGCACAGAGATGTCTCACATCTACTGCAAACAACTATGTAAGCCACACACTGCAGAACTGTGCTATGCTGAAGTGTTGTTTGCCTGGGGCTAACCTGATAGCACAGTGCTAACACAATAGCCCGGTGCAAACTGGTTAGCCCGGGGCAAACGGGAGCTATATTCAAAGCTCCCATGCAAATGAGCCTACTTAGGTAATCCATGGGCAAACAGGCACATTTGCATCTCATTATGTTCTGCTTAGCATACATTACTATTCAGTTAGCCTGGTACTACTGCATGGAGCACACAGCTCCACCTTTTGGTCAGAATGGAAGTACAGGCTGGATGCTGCAGGCCAAGGCATGCCTACAGCATTCCCTGTTGGTCAAAATGGACTACAGAGCAATATAGCCATACATATATATATATATATATATATATATATATACATACACACACACAGTATATATTGTGGGGCATGTGTGATTTTGTATTTTCTTGAAACTTGGCTTCCCAGCCAAATGCCCTTTGGGGTAACCCTTGCCTCAGTGTTTATGCACAGAGGTTCTTTGTCTTTTAAATAGTTTTTTATTTTAATGGGTTCACCACAATATATCCCAGGCACACTGCCTTGGGGTAGCTGGTCCATTCCACTGGGGTGTCAAACAGATAAGGCATACTGATGAGTCCTGGTAGGACGAAACACGTGTCTATGTCTTCTGTTAGCACCCTTTGCAAACTGTGTGAGAGGCCTTTCGGCACCATGCAATTGTGCTTAAAGTTGGACCAGCATAACATTCTGTGGTGATTTGCATATGCAGCCCATGATGCTTTGCATTGTGGGGGCATGTGTGATTTTGTATTTTCTTGAAACTTGGCTTCCCAGCCAAATGCCCTTTGGGGTAACCCTTGCCTCAGTGTTTATGCACAGAGGTTCTTTGTCTTTTAAATAGTTTTTTATTTTAATGGGTTCACCACAATATATCCCAGGCACACTGCCTTAGGGGTAGCTGGTCCATTCCACTGGGGTGTCAAACAGACGAGGCATACTGATGAGTCCTGGTAGGACGAAACACGTGTCTATGTTTTCTGTTAGCACCCTTTGCAAACTGTGTGAGAGGCCTTTCGGCACCATGCAATTGTGCTTAAAGTTGGACCAGCATAACATTCTGTGGTGATTTGCATATACAGCCCATGATGCTTTGCATTGTGGGGGCATGTGTGATTTTGTACAGTGTATATATATATATATATATATAAACACACACACACACATATATATATATACACATGTATATGTGTGTGTATACATATAGGTATATATATATATATATATATATATAGATATATACATAGATATCTACACTGCCTGAGTCCAAACACGCCCTGGAGGACAGCCCTTATACCTCTTCAGTGTCCCTCATTACGAGGGACAGCCCTCATTTGGCCGCTATCAACCGCTCTGCCCCTCATCCGTCCCTCATGGAAAAGGTGCTGCCCACACAGTGATTGTGCTGTAAATCAGACTTTAAAGTGGAAACACTGAAGTGTAAAATACTACATCCGAAATATATTCTGTATAGGTACACACCATGGTGTACACAGTGGTCTGGGCTCATATCCCCATGTTTGAAGATATGTCCCTCATGCTGTGGGTCTGTGTTCCTCATTGTCCCTCATTGTGAGTGTCCAAACAGGTCCATGTCCCACATTGCAGTGTCAAAAGGTTGAGAGGTATGAGGCTCCCCCATCGCGATCCCCAACCCCTGGTAGCCCTGAAATCCACTTTAAATCCTGGTGGTCTAGTGGTCCCCCCGCCCCCGAGCATGAATTCCAACCCACGGTAGCCCCAAAATCCACTGTAATTCCTGGTGGTCTGTGTGGCCCCCACCTGGCAGTGCAATGCCTGTTACACCTGTAAGCAGCATATGCGGAGCCAGCAACAGGCTCAGCCCTCCTCTCACCACCACAGCTGGCTGCCGGCTGTGGTATGTATGAGCACTACTGCAATGAATGAGCGTGTTCGCTCATTCATTGCAGTAGCGCTCATACATACCACAGTCAGTGGCCGGCCGTGGTGGTGAGAGGAGGGCTGAGTCGGTCGCCGGCTTCGTACATATGTTGCTACTGGTGTAACGGCGCTGCACTGGTGGGTGGGGGACCACTAGGCCACCATAATTTAAAGTGGATTTCGGAGCTACCGCGGGTCGGGATTCATGCTGGGGGGTGGGGGGACCACTAGACCACCAGGATTTAACATTGATTTCAGGGCTACCGGGGGTCAGGATATGTGGTGGGGGTAGGGACCACTAGACCACCAGGATTTAATGTCGATTTCGGGGCTACCGGGGGTCGGGATACATGCTGGGGGCACCACCATCGCATTACCGCCAGCTTTTTCTCAGCGGTATTTAGCACTGCACTACAGGTCATGCTAATGCCTGTAGTGCAGCACTGTACGTTTGAATATGCTGTGCAACTCGCATTCCTGAGTGCTTCCCTAACCCTGCCACTGCATACCATTATCTTTTAGCATTGGAGCTATCACACAGCACCGGCGCTAATAGGGCTTTTGAATATTGCAGCCTGGCGCTAATCGAGTGCTAGTCCAACGCTATGGATTTGCACCAGGTGCAAAGCTTTGAATACTGTATATGGCCCAAAGAGTACTGGTGATATTGTCCACAAATTACAAGCAGCAAACATCAAAGAAGTAAATGACAGGTGATGCTATCTTGAGCGCATCATTGCTGTCACATTATTTCTGGGTAGGCAAGGACTTTCTTTCAGGGGTCACAATGAAACGGATAGTAGTTTAAATAAAGGAAACTTTCTGGAATGCTTGGATCTATTAAAACAATTTGATCCTTTTCTACAAATGTATAAGTCACCTTCAGATGCCACTTATATTTCTCCCCAAACTCAAAATGAGGTGATTGCATGGAGGTTCACCTTCCAGGAAAGAAAGAACATAGAAACATAGACTTTGACGGCAGATAAGGACCGCTTGGCCCACCTAGTCTGCCCTTTTCCCTACCTACAGGATAAGCTGCAGATCCTAGTTAACCAACAGCCTATTTCTTCCTACCCCCCACAAGAATTGCCCTATGTCTGTCCCATGCATTCTTGAATTCTCCCACAGTTTTAGACTCCGCAACCTCCTCAGGAAGGCTGTTCCATGCGTCCACCACCCTCTCTGTGAAAAAATACTCCTCACTTTGCCCTGAGCCATCCCCCTCTATCTTCAAATTGTGTCCCCTTGTTCTTGCACTTCTCTTTTTCTGAAATATGCTACCCTCTTGGACTTTGTTGATTCCACTGAGGTATTAAAAGTTTCTATCATGTCCCCCCTGTCCCTCCTTTCCTCAAGGGTATACATATTAAGCTCCATTAGTCTCTCCTTGTATGGCTTCTCTTGCAGACTCTGCACCATTTTAGTTGCCCTCTTCTGGACTGCCTCCATCCTGTCTATATCCTTGCAGAGATGGGGTCTCCAGAGCTGGACACAGTACTCCAGATGGGGTCTCACCAACTGTCTGTACAGAGGGATAACAACTTCCTGTTTTCTGCTGGTGATGCCTCTCCCTATACATCCCAGTATCCCCCCAGCCCTCCCTACTGCTTTCTCACATTGCTTGCTAACCTTAAGGTCATCTGATATGATTACCACAGGTCCCTTTCCATTTTTGTTGTTGTTACTACCTCCCCCCCATTGTGTAATCTTCCCCAGGGTTTTTGTTTCCCAGGTGCATTATTTTGCACTTCTTTGCTGCCATACTTCTGACCATTCCTCCAGCTTTGCCAAGTCCCTTCTCATCCTTTCCATGCCTCCTTGTGTACCCTGTTGCAGATCTTTGTGTCATCTGCAAAGAGGCATACTTTTCCTTCCAGTCCTTCTGCAATGTCACATAAAGACATTAAAAAGGACTGGATTTTGCCAAAATGTCGAGTGGGGGAACAAGCCCGGGCCCATGTTAGTGAGGCTGATGAAGGGAGGCAGATGCCCAACTCGGATTCTGCGGATTAAGGGAGAGAAGGGGCAAGTCATTACAAGTTCAAAGGCCGTAGCAGAGCGGTTTGGGAGTTTTTATGAAAAGCTATATAGAACGGAGTACATAGGGCAGGAGGAGAGTATCCGGGAGTTTTTGAGTGGGGTACCTTTGCAGAGGATCACAGATGAGCAGAGGGACGTGCTGAGTCAGCCCATCTCAAGAATGGAAATTCTAAGTGCCATACAGAAGCTGCAGGAGAGAAAGGCCTGTGGGCCAGACGGATTCCCTGTCGAGTATTACAGGATCCTGGGGGGGCAAATGGTGGATGTACTGGGGAAGGTATTTGACAGAGGGAAGGAGGAGCAGATCGCGGTACTACCTGACTCATGCTACGAGGCTACTATCTGTTTAATACATAAGGGGGGGTCAGGATGAGCTCGAATGTTCAGCTTACCGGCCGATCTCCCTTCTCAATGTTGATATGAAAATCTTAGCTAAAGTCCTTGCCACGTGGCTGGAGAACATCCTGCCAGAGGTGGTCCACCCAGACCAGACCGGATTTATCAAGGGGCCGCAGTCCTACCATAATGTTCGTAGACTGTTAAACATTGTATGGCGGGCTGGACAGGCTGGAACCAAGATGGGGGTGATCTCTTTGGACGCTGAAAAAGCGTTCAATAGGGTGGAATGGGAGTACCTTTTCGAGGTGATGACCCGGTTTGGTCTGGGGGACCCATTTATAGGGTGGGTCAAGGCCATGTACCTAAAGCCGAGTACGCAGGTGACGGTGAATGGGTGCCTGTCTGTGAAATTTGGGCTTGGTAGGGGACGAGGCAAGGCTCTCTGTCCCCTCTGCTTTTTGCCCTGGCAATCGAACCCCTAGCGGCAGCGATATGCCAACATGCGGGCGTGGTGGGAGTGAGTGACGGGGAAGGAAGAGTCCATAAGCTGGTGCTTTATGCTGACGATATGCTATTATTTATAGGGGATATGTGTGACTCTATGAATTACCTGATGGATATTATTGAAAAGTTTGCAGGTTTCTCTGGGTATAAGATTAATGTTAGGAAATCTGAAGTCATGGGGTTCCCAGACATCGGCCCAGAGGTACAGCAGAGGGGATTCAGGGTCGTCAAGTTGGATTTTAAATATCTAGGGGTACGTATTGGACAGAGGTGGGAAGAGCTGTATAAGCTGAACTACCACCCCTTGATCAAATTAGTACTGGCAGACCTGAAGAGATGGATGCAACTATCAGTATCTTGGATTGGGAGGATAAATCTCATAAAAATGAATATTATCCCCCGCATCTTATACCCCATGCAAATGCTGCAGATGAGGTTAACACAAAGGGATGTGAAACAATTAGAGAAAGGGTTCACAGACTTCATCTGGCAGGGGAAAAAGCCCAGAATAAGCTTAGCATTGCTCAAGGCGGACAGGAATAAGGCAGGGCTCAACTTCCTAGACCTGGGTATGTATTACAGAGCGGTGCAACTCCGGAGTGTGACAGAATTGGGTCCATAGGCCTGAGGTGGCTAGCTGGGTAGGGCTGGAACAAGAGGGGACCCCCGGGAGGCTCACAGCATACCTTCATAGTAAGGGATTACGAGCATATAGAGACTTGGGTAGTGGCAACCCGTTAGTCCAGGAGACGTTGGAGGCCTGGGACCACTTATGGCGACGGAAGGGATTGGCCCAGAAGGAGACTGTTTTACTCCCAATTATGAGGAACCCCTTCTTTGTTCCTGGGATGGAAGATAGGGGGTTTCTAGAATGGGAGAAGGGAGGAGTGGTATGCGTAGGGACACTGCTGAAGAAAGGGGAGATGAGTGAGTTTAATAAGGTCAGGCGTGAGGTAAGGTTAGGCGCCTCTCATCTATTCTCGGTATCTGCAGGTGAAAGCATATGTGGGACTGCCAAGCACGGGGGTAAGGGATAGGTTGCTTCCAAATAGAATTGAGCAGATGGTATGTCAGGCCAGGAAAGACCCAAAAGGGTTTGTTCGGAAATTGGCCAAACAAGATAAGCAGAGCCTACCAGACCTGACGGGCCCCACAAAGGCCCTTTGGGAAAGGGACCTAGGGCTGCAGATATCGGAAGGGAACTGGGAGTTAGTGTTAGGTATGCCGGAGGGAATCATGATATGCAATAAATTTAAGGAGGCCTTTTATAAGTTCTTGCATACAATTTATTGGCCTCCAGTGGCGGTGCACCGGGTGCATCCCGCTGTCTCGCCGAATTGTAGAAGGTGCAGTAGAGGGTTGGGCACCTTTTTCCATTGCTTCTGGGCATGTCCGGTTCTGATTAAGTTTTGGGGGGAGTGTGGTCCAGGAGGTAAACAAGGGGATGGGGGGCCGGCTGACCCGTGACCCTTTAGTCTGCCTATTTGGGGTGGAAAGAATAGAAGGAGAAGAGGAATGGCAATTACCTAGATGGGCAAGGGTATCGCTTGTGCTGGCTAGGCACTGCATTCAGAATACCTGGGTTACTGGAAATGGGCCCACACTGGCTGACTGGCGAAGGCTGGTTATATGCTCACTGGCGTTGGAGAGGCTTACATGGATAGTCAGAGATAGGGAGGAGGTGTTCTTGAGAGACTGGACCCCCTTTCTGGTGACCTTAAGTATGTCCAAAAACTTAATGCTCCGCACGGGGTTGAATATTTAGGCCCCAGAGTGCTGGATAGGTTTAGGGGAACACTCCTCCTGTGTGTGAGTGTGTGTGAAAAGTCAACAGTCAACCTATGGTTTCGTGGGTAATTATGGCTCTGGCTCTCATGTATAATATGAATAGTAGTAGATCGGACGATTGCTTTTGGTGTTTGGTAATATAATGTACACTTATCTGGGGACACTTTATATAAGACACTGGGCTATTTTTGCACACTCGACTGCACCATTGTAAATGGAATATGAGTGTTACATGAATGATATAACCAGGATTTATTTATTTATTTAGTTTTTGTTGACCGGGTAAGTGCACTAGACAAATCCTGTCTATTTTCAGGCACAACCCGGGGGAAGGGGATACAGATGAATGCCAACTGACTTTGAACCAGATTAAGCTGTTGGTGGCATTTTTAGTGAATGAGGGAAATTTGGCCAGGACACCGGGGAAATTCCCCTACTCTGCTTCCTGTAAGTAGGGGGGTCCCATTTTCATGTGGGACAAAGATGGCTGCCTCTGGACATGCTGTGGAGGACATGGAGGTGTTGGAGGCAGTGGAGCTGGTCTCTTCCCCTGTCTCTGTTCTGAGAGAGACCCCATCTTCTATGCATATTGTGCTGCAATCTACTGAATATGGTTCTTCTGTGCCTTTGGATACTTCCCCTGCTGCTGTTGTGGATACTTGTGTGCAGTGTTTACCTGTGGATCCTTCATTTATTCCTCAAACTGTGCTTACAATGTCTTCTAGCCCTGCTACTATGGATATATGTGAGTCTTCTCCTCCTGTTTCTATGGATGTAGATGTGTTACTTAAAATCGAGGAACAGCGTTATTTCACTGCTAGACAGCGTTTTTTAGCCCTTAAGCCTCAGTCTGGTTTTGTACCTGATGCTACTGACTCACCGTCTGGGAATGCTTGTTTTACTGTCTCTTCGCCGATTCTGACACGTCCGCATTCTTTGCCTGTTGCTACGAACCCTCCTCACTCCCTACCGCCTGTACTGACTGCACCTCTTGCTCAGCTTTCTCCAGAAATTTCTTCTGTACAGGTGCCTGCTTCTGCTCTCCCTGATGCCTTGCACACAGCGGACTGGTCTGTTGAGTCGGCCCTGGAAGCGGCTGGGTGGGAGAAGGATCCCACCATTGGGACTTGGCGTTCTGGTTCTTCCCCGATCTGTACTAGGCCACCTGACACTGACAAACTGCTGGCCTCTCCTGTTTTGAAAGACTCTGCTGCTTCTTTTGATCTTTCTTTGCCAACTGAATTCCTTCTGACTCAGAACCCGACTTTGCAATTTGGTCCTGCTTCCTCAACGCCTCAAGAACAACGGACTCTTCGGGACCCTGAGTCTCATCCAGTTCCTGCTACTTCTACTGCTTCGTCCCCTAAAACTTATGCTGCATGCTTTCAACCCCCTGTACATCAAGCTAAAAGACACAACGCTGTTCGGCTACATTATTTGGGGGGGCTTACCTGACTTTCCTGACCGATTTTTTGTAGGTCGCACTCTTTTGAAGGATTCTATGCAATTTGGTGCTTTTGAGATTCATGCCTTAATTCATGTTTCTTCAGAGTCTCATTTTGATGTTAGTTTTAAAACTATCACTGGTTTAGAAAAGTTTTGGAGAAAATATCAGGAGCTTAAAACTTCTCCTTTATGGTCACTGTTTAATGCCATTCCCTTAACTAAACCTACTCAGAAAACTGTTACTATATTGTTTCGTAACAAAGGTATCAGTCTTAATGATATTACAGTCTGGTTAAAGCAAAGATGTACTGTTCTTTCTGACCCAGAGGCTATCTTTGATTCTGAGAATATCTGGACAGGTGGGTGGAGAGCGAGGGTTATGCTTCACACTTCAGAGGTTGGAATACAGCATTTCCCGAACAACTTTATGCTTGGGAAAGACAGGGGAGTTCTTTTTACCCCGGCCAGCCTAAAGCTTGCTACAGATGTGGCTCTCAGAATCATATAAGTAGTGTCTGTGACAAGATTAAATGCTCTGTTTGTGATAACATTGGCCATGCAGGTTCCCAATGTGTGGATGAACCTTTTTGCGTCCTTTGTGACGAATTGGGACACACTTTCCAGACTTGTACTTGGGCAGCTCACAACTCCCCGACTCTTGCTGATGGGGAAAAACAACGTTTGATTATTACTGTCGCACAACGTTCTCGTTTATCTGACACTCTTTCTAGTCCTCAACGTGTACCCTTCCCTCACCCTGTTGTACCTGCTGTTGACCCCTCTTCTACTTTACACGAATGGTCTGCTCCTGTTTTGGAACCACAGACCTTTACTACAGCTCTCCCTCCCCCTTCCTCTGATCTTGCTATTTCTACCTCGGAAGAGGTCCCTATTCCTGTCTTGCCTAGTATTTCTGGGTCTTCCATGGACCCCCCCTCAACCTTTTGTTAGAGTTACACGAGGATCTAAGAAGGGGACTTCTTCTTCTAAGGCCCTGAAATCCTCTACTGTGACTCATATGAACAAATTTGAGGTTTTACGCCACCCTCAGGACAACACGGACTCTGATACGTCCTCTGTTCTTTCCTCCCACCCTGATGTGACTATGGACACAGAAGTACCCATTGATAATATTGGTTCTCAAAAAAGGAAAGCTAAGGCAAAACTGAAACATAGGGAAGGTACCCCTAGGAAAGGTAGGCTAAGGTGACTTTTGTGTTTTTGTTTTCACTTTCCGTTTCATGTCTTCTGCTTTCTCAGTGCATACTGTTAATGTTAACAGTATAAAGAAGCATGCTAAGAGAGATGCAGTTTTTCCTTTTTATCTGGCTTGACAGCTGGTCTCATCTTTTTGCAAGATGTACGTTTCCATGCTCTTCCAGAAATTTCCAGGGCCACTCGTGCCTGGACCTCTGGGCTCTCTTTTTGGTCCTTTGGACAGGACTCTTGTTCTGGTTTGGGTATTTTATTTAGTATACCCGATGTTACTGTTATTAAACTGTTGGATGTCTACCCGGGTCGGCTTCTGTTGTTGGATATTTTGATTTCTTCTGTCCCTTTCTGGATTATTAATATTTATGCCCCTCAATTAAAATCCCACAGAATTGAACTACTGAAACTGATTCAACCCTATTTATACACATCAATGCATGTGATTTTTGGGGGTGATTTCAATTGTGGGTTATCCACTAAAGATAAGTCTTCTACTTCAAAGACTACAAAGTTGTTTTGTGACACGAATTTTCTGAAGCAATTGCTCCATTACACAGGTTTACAGGATGCATATTTATCTTTTACGGGTCAGCATACTCCTACTTTTCACAAAGGCCCCCTTGCAACCCGTATTGATTTTTTTTTTATTTCTTCCCACCTCCAACTTTCTGATGCTGTAATTCAAGATGCGGAATTTTCGGATCATAATTTATTATCTATTTCTTTAGGCCCTTCCTTGACATCTCGTTTTGGCCCTGGCATTTGGAAACTGAATGCTTTCCTGTTATCTGATTCACGTTTGTTAAGTCACTTAACTGAGTATATTCATAATCGAAGACTATTTTTTATATGACGCCCTGGGATTGGTGGTGGATACTAAATCTGGACTCTGAACTTTATTTAAAAATGTTAGTAAACATCATCATGATTCATTGTATTTCCTTTATCACACTAACAGACATCGACTTCAAAAATTACTTACTTTATCTCATGAAACTGGCCATGATTTTTCCACCCAAATAAGTACTCTTAAGAAGCGGATGATGGATTATCACCTTCTGAAGGCTACTTCTGTTCAGCATCAACAGCGTTTTGGGACCTCGGGTACCCGTGACACTGTATGTCCATATGATTCTATTCGGCGAAGAGTAGAGAGTAAAACCTTTACTACTCTGTTTGATGACAGTTTCACTGAGCTCACTGATATTTTGGATATCAGGCACCGTGTTACCTGTTATACACAAAAACTGTTTGGTCCCATGCCCCCCCCATCTGCATCCATAATGGACTACTTTTCCTTTTTACAACTTCCTGATGTACCTTCATCTGTTGTAGATATGTTAGATACTGAGATACAAGCACATGAAATTGAAGCAGTAATCAAGTCTTTACGTCCAAGAGCGACACCGGGCCTGGATGGTCTTTCCAGTGAGCTGTATAGATTGTTTTCTGCTGACCTGAGTTCTGAATTGGCTACAGTTTTTAATTCTATTCTACAGTGCGAACATCTTCCTTTAGACTTTAACATGGGTTGTTTATTTTACTTACATAAAAAAGGGGATAGAAGATTGCTCTCCAATTGGAGACCTTTATGCCTCTTAAATACTGATTTTAAAATATTGACCAAAATTTTGGCCCTCAGACTTTCTAAATTGGCTATATATGTGATTTCTACCGCACAATCTTGCAGTGTCCCTGGGAGATGTATACAGGACCATCTAATTTTACTTAGAGAAATGATTGAACGTGGAAATTCTAATGTTTTACATGGTTTCATATTCTCACTGGACCAACGGCAGGCTTTTGATTCTGTACATCATGATTTTTTATGGTCTACTCTTCGATTTTATAAAGTACCTGATTCTACCCTGATTAGATTCCAGTTTCTATATCGGTCTGCAACTGTTGTCCCACTGGTCAATGGATGGAAGGGCCCTATGCTTCCTCTACACAGAGAGGTTAGACAGGGCTGTCCCCTTAGTCCACTTTTATATGTTTTTTTTTTTGGATCCCTTACTTCGTCCTATTAATTCGGTCCCAACAATTATGCCACTTCCCTCAGCCCCATATCCCGTGTTGGCCTATGCAGACAATATGAGTCTCATGGTGGCTAATGTTGCCTCCGTGTGTTCTGCATTATGGCATTGTTCCAAGTTTGGGGCCGTTTCTGGCTGCCTTAATCTTGATAAATTGTAGGCCGAGATTAGGTTCCCTTTGTAGATGAGTCTTCTGTTGACATTAGACTTTGTGATGACCCTATTAGGATTTTGGGCATTTTATACGGTAATGGTCCTTGGATGTCCTTAACTGGACTCCCAAATTAGATTATGCTCAAACTATGGTTGCACGTTGGAATTCATGGCAGATGAGTAAGAAAAAGGATTTACATGATTAAAACCTTCTGCTTCCCTTTTCTCTTTCTGGCTTATATTTTCCCCCCTCCCCGGCAATTTGAAACCAGATTGCTTAGTCTCTTTTTTCAAGCCCTGTGGGGTAGCCACCTGAACCCCATTAAACGTCAGATCACCTATCTCCCTATTCGGGATGGAGGTCTAGCTATGGTCCAACCTGTTTTTTTTTTTATACTAGTTTTTTCTTGTTCCATAATATTAGACCCCTGCTGGTTAACCAAGATCGAGGTTGGGAACCTTGGTTTCTTGAATCCTGTGGCCCTTGGTTTCATAAATGGGAACTTAACAAATTGACGGTTTTAACACATTCCCCCCAGATTTCTGCTTATGTTAGGGATAGTTTTTTTCGTTTGAAACACTGGCAGATTACTAGCCATATGCTAATAACTGTCTCCAGAAAATCATTGTATAAGTATTTAGTGGACCGTGTATGTTTGGAGATTGTTGTTTTTCCCAAATGTCCCACGCAACATCTCCCTGCTTTGCTCACTTTACTTCGTAATTCTAGGGTTCCCCAAAAGATGTGGGATTTACATTGGCTTAGCTGCCATGAACGTATGAACGTCAAATGTAACCATAAACACAAATCACTACAGGACAGATTTTGTTCCAGACCTGAATGTCAGCAACAAGAGGAAACTATTTCACACCTTTTTTTTCTTGTACATTTATTGTTTCTTTTTGAACTCTATTAGCTGCTAGATGGCGTGAACCCTTGTTTGCTCTCATTACTTATGACAATTTGATGTATGTTTTTTCCTCCTCACTTGGTCTCATTGAAATATTAATACGTTAAATTTGATTTTTGTAATAATCAGATGGCATGTATGGAATGCTCGTTGTCTGTTTAATTTACAGAGTCAGGATGTGCCTCTTCTTACCATTATTCGAAGGATCGAACATGATTTGAAGGCTATATATTTTTCAGAGGCAGAGCCTTTCCGCCTGACTCTTTGTTGGAATTATGGACACTATTACCTTGGATAACAGATTCTGATTTTCCTGTTACATAATTATTTTGTGTTTTATTTTTCTCTGTATCATTTTTGTTTTTCTTTTCTGTTCAGTTGATGTTCAATAAAAACTTCCCCTACTCTTTTCGATAAGTGCCATGGGATCTTTAACATCCACCTGAACTACCACCAATCCAGGCAGATGGGACCTCGGTTTAACATCTCATCCGAGAGACGGCACCTCAGAAGTGCAGCACCCCGCTCATGCTGCACTACAGTGTCAGTACTGGGATATTAACTCAAGTGCCAGATGTGGGAACTGAACCCACAGCCCTCTGATCTCCTGGCCTCAGAGGCGGGTGTGCTACCTACTGAGCCACTGACACTGCTTATGTGTGTTTGTATTTGTGTTTGTCTTTTGCTGTATGTAGTATGTATAAGTCTCTGTGTTTGAAAACTTTTAATAAACAGAATATTCAAAAAAAGGACTGGACCCGGTACTGAACCCTGCGGTACCCCACTAGTAACCCCTCTTTCTTCAGAGTGGACTCCATTTACAATTACCTTCTGTGTCCTGTTGTCCAGTCAACGCTTTACCCAGGCTGCCACCCTGGGACCCACTCCCAGGCTGGTTAATTTGATTATTAATCTTTTGTGTGGGGCTGTGTCAGATGCCTTGCTAAAGTCTAGGTAGACCATGTCCACAGCCCCTCCCTGGTCTACTACTTTGATCACCCAGTCAAAGAAATCAATTAGATTCATCTGACATGACCTTCCGCTATGAACCCATGCTGCCTTGGGTCCTGTGCTCCACTGGCCTCTAGGTACTCAACTATTCTTTCCTTCAGAAGTGACTGCATCATTTTCCTACCACAGAGGTCAGACTGACAGGTCTGTAGTTTCCTGCCTCTGTCTTGGTCCCACTTTTGTGAAGGGGAATCACATCCACCTTCCTCCAATCCTCAGGTACCACACCATCCTCCCATGATTTATTAAAAAGAGTAGCCAGTGGTTTCACTAGTTCCTCCCTTAATTCTTTTAGAATTCTGGGGTGAATTCCATCAGGCCCCATTGCTTTGTCCACCTTCAGTTTTAGGAGTTCTTTCAGAACCCTTTCTTCTATAAAAGGACTGGGATTGACACCTATATCCAGAGTGCTTCTGTTAATTGGATTAGGCACCTCCCCCTCCTCCTCTTTTGTGAATACTGAGCAGAAGTATTCATTCAGTATCCCTGCTTTTTCACTGTCTCTCTCTGCCCACCCACCGTCCATTCTATTCAGCCTCACTATCCCTCCCTTTGTGTTTCTACGCTCCCTGATGTACCTATAAAAGGTTTGATCCCCCTCCTTAATTGAGTTGGCTATCTTTTCCTCAGTTTGGGTCTTTGCTATTCTGACTTCCCTTCCTGCTTCCTTCTGCCTTAACTGGTACAGTTCTCTGTCCTGCTCCTTCTGTGTTTTCTTATACTTTCTAAATATTATCTTTTTCTCCCTAACCTTCCCCACCACCTATTTTGAGAACTATAGTGGCTTTTTCTTTCATTTTGATTTGTTTATTTGCTTCACACAAAGGATTGTTGCCTCTGTGATGGCAGTTTTGATGTTTCCCCATTGTTGCTCCACCCCACCTTCTTGCCTGTTTGCTAGTGCTTTTCTAAGGCACTCTCCCATCTTTCCAAAGTCAGCCCTCCTGAAGTCCAGTACCCTCACTTTTGTATGGCTTGACTCTGTAGCTGAGTTTATCGTGAACCACACTGTTTGGTGGTCACTTGTTCCCAGATGGCCACCCACTTCTAGATCTGAAATTCTCTCACTGTCCCCATTTGAGAGTATGAGGTCTAAGATTGCTCCCTCATGAGTGGGTTCCAAAACTAGCTGTCTGAGGTATGCCACCTGTAGGGCATCGAGAATGGCCCTGCTGTTGGATGTGGCTGCAGCAAAGGTGCTCCAGTTAACATCTGGCATATTCAGGTCCCCCATCAGTAATATATCCCCTTTCTCTGCTATCCTAAGGATGCCTTCTATCATTTCCTTGTCCATTCCCTCCCCCTGACATGGGGGTCTGTATACAACCCCTGTGCAGGTTGTGGTGCCATTTCCAGTCTCTAAGGTGACCCACAGTGCCTCCTGTCCTCCCTGTTAACTGTTTTGTTCTGTTGCTTTTATCCCTTCCCTTACATAGAGAGCTACTCCTTCCCCTCTTCTCCCTTCCATGTCTCTCCTGTAGGTTGTGTACCCTGGTATGTTAACATCCCAGTCATGGTTCTCCATGTACCATGTTTCTGTGACTGCTACGACATCCAGGCATCCTTCTTCCATCAAGGCCACCAGTTCAGGGAGCTTGTTGCCCAGACTACAGGCATTGGTACTCATTACCCTCCATTTCTTGATAGCTTTACCCCTTTTTTCCCCATCCCGGTCCTTATTGCCTTTGTCATTTTGTCATTTTCTCCATTTACCCCTTTAACTCCGGAAGTTGCCATTGCCCTGATGTGCACATATACCTCTAAACAGCAAATACCTAACCAGGACTATACAAGGTGCAGAAAATCCCAGATCATTAAAGCTTGGTGGAAGAGCTACCTCTCCAGGGTGATCATTATACTGTTACTGATTTCTGGGAATATTCACCCAAACCCTGGACCTCTTGGCACTGAATACCCTTCAACCAGTGGATGCCTAAAAAATTGCCTCAATTAATATCGGGAGTCTTCTACCCAGACTACCCCAATTCCAGGCATGGGTTGCTGTCCACAAACTGGACATCATCTCACTCATCGAAACATGGTTGTCTCAGAAAATACCTGATTCCTCCATCTCACTTGATGGGTACACCTCCTTCCAGCTAGACAGACAACTCAAGCAAGGGGTGGGTGTTTGGTCTATCTGAGTAGCAAAATAAGTGGTCAGGTTTTGCCACCCAGTGTAAATACCATTGAAGCACAGCTTCTCTTCATCAAACTATCCATAGGACGACAAGGCAAAGCAATGTCTCTGACTACTGTCTACATACCCCCTGGCAAGCAAGCCCCTGACCTTGACCTATTCTTCAACCACCTTAGCAAGTTCAGTAAAGACTGTGAGCATTTCATCCTAGGGGACGTTAACACAAACTGGCTTGCCCAGGATTCTGTTACCACAAGGGACCGAATCCATGGCCTATATCTTACACAGATGGTCATGCAGGCAACAAGGCTGAACTACCACACAGGCACAAGCGCACTCATAGACTGACTTCTTGCCACCAACCCTGAGCATATCAAAAACGTCTCTGTCCTGCCAGACACCTTAAGCGACCACTCACCAGTAGTCTGCTTCTGGACAAACAAGGGCTCTAAAGAACCCCCCCCCCCCAGATCTCCAAAAACTGCTACTTCAAAAAGGGGCTTGTGGGCAATTTTAAGAGGTATTTGAAGGATGCAGACGGTCCCCAGCTGGCTGCAGTGACGCAAATAAAGCCTTGGAATACCTCATATCTACATTCAACAAAGCTTATGACATATTTGCCCCTGTCAGGACTGTCAGAATAAAAGGAACCATTAACCCCTGGCTCACAGGCTCTCTAATTGCTCTGATGAAACAATGGGATAACCTCTGGCATATTGCCAGAGAAACAGGCAGGCAAACTGACATTGCTGCTTACAAAGTGGCTAGGAACAAGTGCACTAGACAAATAAGAAATGCTAAACCTACCTACTATAGAGAACAACTTAAGAGTAACTGGGGAAATGGCAGAGAATTCTGGAATAGCATTAAGTCACTCACTGGCAGAGAATCCAGAGCTCCGCCAGATCTCATAGTAACCACATCTAGCCCATTACAGCAACCAATTGACCTATCTAATGCCTTTAATAATGCCTTCACAGACCTCAGCTCTGTCCCCCCCGAATTTCTCCATACCCTGCCTACTATGGATTTCATCGACCCTAACCCTCCTCCCACCCTTAAACCAGGCCAACCACTGTTCTACTTTTGTAAAATTACTAGGGCACAGGCCATTAAATATGTCAAAAAAACCCTAAACAAAACCAGGGTTGGGAGTGACTCACTAGACATGAAGTTGCTAGCTCTAGCATTGGACGAACATGCCTCTCCACTAACCATATTTTTCAACATCTCCTTGAGTGCTGGAATCTTCCCGGATAGGTGGAAGACTGCCCTGGTCACCCCTGTGTTTAAAAATGGGGACAGAACTAACCTGGGTAACTACCGCCCAATCTCAATACTACCACCTCTCTCTAAAGCACTAGAAAGAGTAGTTTCTGACCAGCTTACCGAATACTTAAATAAGTACAGTCTGCTGTGCCTGCAGCAGCACAGGTTTTGTGTCAGACACAGCACCATCACAGCTTTAATGGATTTTACTACTCACATCTATGAAGCCCTTGACACAAGAAAAATGGTGGGGTCTACATTTATAGACCTCACCAAAGCCTTTGACACCGTCAACCACATAATCCTGCTCAGACACTTGAGGACCTTGGGACTGTCAGTAGATACCATCTCCTGGCTAAAGAGCTACCTTTCACACAGGACGCAGTGTGTTAGAATAGGGGGAGTAACCTCAGAACTCAAAAAGGTAACCCTAGGGGTTCCCCCAAAGGCTTGATCTTAGGGCCACGTCTTTTCGGCCTCTTCATTAACTCCCTTCCCAATGCCTGTCCTGCAGAAATGCTGCTGTATGTGGATGATGCAGTTATCTCAGTGTCTGGCAGCCACACATCAGAAATAGTTCAAAACCTACAGCATAGCTTTGCTATGCTCGAGAACTGGGTCAGCCAAAACAGACTCCTTCTAAACAACAAAAAAAACAGAAATTATGCACCTAACTTTGCCACATGCCAAAAGGTATGATGCACACCTGACTATCTATAGCCAAAAAAGGGATGGCATTGAACAAGTCACCTTTAAATATCTCGGGATGCATACTGATGACACCCTCTCCACACACCATATAGACCATGTTGTCAAATCAGCTAATATTAAGCTAGGAATCCTCTATAGGCACAGGCAAGCCATGACCCCTGAAGCTGTAAGCCTAGTCACCCGCAGCTTCATCCTGTCAGTCACTGACTATGCCCTTGTCATTTACAGTGCTGCCTCAGACTCGGCCTTAAATCGAGTAAAAGTACTAATCAACCAGGCTTGCCGCCTGGTCCTGGGGGCTAATCACCAAACCCATACTTTCACCCTCTACTCCTCCACTGGTTGGCTCCCCTTACACCTAAGGGCAAAGTATTAGGCTTGCCTAATAGGCAAAAAAGCCCTCCTTGGACTCTCTCCCTCCTCCACCACCATTCTGTTCCAGCACACCAACTCCTCAAAATAGGAGCTCGGCTAAGGGGGGTGCTCGAGGTCCCCTTCAAAAGAACCTGCCTTGCACAGCATTCATTCTCCTACTGTGGGCCCACCTGGTTTAATTAACTCCCTGCTACCACCTGGGAGCACACAAAAATTGCACCCTTTAAAAGAGAACTACTAACCCCCCTGGCCCAAAAGACCCTATGTGATTGCAATTAGCAAATACCTATGACTAATCACTATCATAACTAATTCACCCCCCGCCTACCTCCCTCCTCCTCCTTCTTCCCACTCTCTTCTCTCCACCCCTTCTCTGACAAAGCCCCTTGGCGTCTGCCCCCACCCCTGCTCTTTTCCTCACCTCACATTCCTCATTCTGTGACGAAGCCCCCTCAGGCTGTTCCCACCATGCTCTGTGCTTACAACTGTTTGACTCCTTTTCCTGTTTTCTACTGTTACCAGCTCAGTATGTCAAAATGCACCCAAACTTATTGTAACACTTGACACTGTAACAGCCTGTTTTCTTGCTACCTGTATAGCATGTAACCTTTTATGTACTTTTGAATGTTCTATAACCTGTTTATGTAAATTTTGTCTCTTGTCCACTTGACATGGAACGTTTGTAAAAGATCCTTCTGGCTCAAAGGTATTAATTCTGCAATTGAAGTAAATAAAAAAAAATATGTTGCACCGAAGGTAATTTCAAAGACAGTTGCTGAACTTAACAGCTCAGGAATGTTTGCTGTTATGGCAGATGAAGCAAGAGACAAACATAAAGAGCAGCTGGCAGTTTGCGTGAGGTATATTGTACCTGGAACTGGAAGCATTACACAGCATTTTATAGGATTCACAGAACTGAAATCTTTTAATGCTGACTCCATTGTGGAATAACTACTAAAATGTCTCCAAGACAGTGGAATTACGGGTGCAAAATGTGTGGCACAGGCATATGATGGTGCCTCTGTTATGAGTGGGGCAGTAGGGGGAGTTCAAGCTAAGTTCCACCAGCATCATCCAGAGGCTGTGTTTACGCACTGCTATGCATATGAGCTGAATCTTGTACTTTGCCATACATGCAAATGTATTACTGAAGTCAAAGAATGTCTTCTGCACTATGGAAAGTGTGTATGAGTTTTTTAGCACTTCTCTTGTTCACCATCACAAGTTTGTCAGTATACAGTATCGGTTAGGCTTGAACCCATCAGAGTTGGTCCAGTTGTCAGATATTCACTGGTCTTGCCAGATCCAATCAATCAAGGCCTTGATGAACTGCTATGTAGCTGTACTTCAGTGCCTTGCTATTATTCACACCCCAAAAGCCATTGGACTGTTAGCATCCTTGCAAAAGTCAACCACAATTTACTGCCTGGTCATTTTTCATTCTCTTCTAAAGGTAACAGAAGGCATCCACAAAGTTTTGCAAAAGGAAGATATAGATCTATCCACTGCAGTAGATTTTGTTGACTTGGTTCATCACACTTTTGAAGAGACGCAGAGTGAAGACAGTAGCAATGAATTGTTTAAGGAAGCTGTGGATTTTTGTAACAAGAATAATGTGGAAATAGGTGACATGAACAGAAAAAAAAACAGAAACGGATGATTTTATTGTTGAGGCATCAGTTGGAGTGCAGAATCAAACTTCTTCTCAAGTGGACTTTCGAAACAAGCTTTATTATCCGTACCTTGACAGAATGTCTGTTGAACTAAAGCAAAGATTTTCTAGTGTTGCAGTTGAGCTAATAAATGGCATTCTTGCATGCAGCCCGTCCTCTGCAACATTCCTTTCCTCTGAATCTCTGGCCCCTCTAGCTCATCACTGTGGGACTGAACTACCAAAGGAGGAATTGTTTTTTGCGAAAAATTACCTGAAATGAAAAATGGAAGAAAAACAAATTAATATAAATAATGTTTATAGGCTACTAGACCCTCTTGTGTTTCTAAAATTCAAGCAGTTGGTCCAAGCAGCACTAACTATTCCAGTGACAAGCTGTAACTGTGAGCGCTCCTTTAGTGCACTGCGAAGGGTACATGCATGGCTCAGAGGCACCGGCATGACTCAAAACAGATTACATGATCTTGCTATTGTAGCAATTGAGAAGGAAGTGTGTTCTGTGTTATCATCGGATCAGGTAATTACACGGTTTGCAAAGAAAAGCAACAGAAGGCATCAGTTGTTACTCCCAGAGAAAGAATGAGAACAGCAAGGAGGAGAAAAAGAGAATGCACAAAAATAAAAAAGATTATACAGTATAATTTGATGTTCTTTGTTGTTGTGTACTTCACATCTGTATTTTTGAATGTGGACTTACCAATCTGAGCAGAAAAATTAAAACAAAATATTTTATTAAAGGGCCCATGTGATGTGAGTATAAAAATAATGTCATGCCACCTTCATATGCCTGTGCTTCTCATTTTCCAATTTTGGTTAGTACTGTGGTTAGGTGACATCGATAGGATAGACCTACAGTGTTGCTGCATATTTACATAAAAATTAAAGAGCAGCTGACTCCTTTCCTTTGGGAACACTTTGAAAAACTTTAAAAAACATTTTAAAGTTGGTCACCATTCACCTTGTATTTTTTTATTTATAGATTTTTTTTCTCTACATTATTTATTACTGATTGCCTCTATAGCTTATTCCCTACTTGTAATTCATATGCTCTGTTGTGACATCACATTCTGTTTCCTTGGGAATAACTGTGATGTGACAAGCACAGTATTATGACATCAAGTTGGGAAGAAGCAGTAGGAGCCGATGAACCCTCAGGGTGTAGCAGCTATCCTGTTGCCATGCATATGACCTCAATAATAAACAATAAGGACAAGAAACACAGAACTAATAAGAAATACATAGTCGCTTTGTGTACAGATATTTTTTCTTAATTATTCTCAAGGTGTCAGTGGTTCTTTACTTCTTTAAATCCCATTTTTCCTGTACTTCCCTTAGTGCATCAAGCATCATATTTTACTCAGATATTGACCTATGTGAGTGTGTGGACAATCATTTCCTAAGGGTCACACTCAGGGAGGCCACCTGCCGGCATGGGACGCCCAGCTCTCCTCCTCCGTGCCGGGTGTACTTCTTAAATATCAGTAGATTTAACCCAGATCTACTGATATTTACAAAATACGCTATTGATTCTATGACTTTTAATCCACAACATGAAGTTTTTACCTGTCAACTGACAAGCCAACCAAAAAAAAAGACACAAAATAATGGAAAAGGAATCGGGGGGGGGGGGAGAGACAAGGCTAAAGTAGCAGAAAATGTGTTATTTTGCACAAGTGAGCACCAACATTTCAACAACTTCTGGGGGCCTAGGCAGCCCCCAGACCCTCGGCCTTTTGTTTGGGACCCAGGCCCCCGGTGTTAACTCATGCTGACAATGCCTCTGCTTGTCCACCACCCTTTCTGTGAAGAAATTCTTCCTCACGTTTCCTCTGAATCACCCTCCCTCCAACTTCAACCCATGCCCTCTAGTCCTGGAACATCTTTTTCACTGGAAAATAATGTATTCCTTTACCCTGTTCCTCCCTGTAAGGTACTTGTATGTCTCTATCATACCCCCTCTCTCCCTCCTTTCCTCCAGGGAGCACATATTCAAGTCCTTCAACCTGTTCTCATAGGACTTGTGATGCAATCCCTGTACCATCTTTGTTGCCCTCCTCTGAATCTTCTCTACCCTGTCTATGTCCTTATGTAGGTAATGTTTCCAGAACTGTACACTGTACTCCAGGTGGGGCCTCACTAGTGTCTTGTATACTGGAATTATGACTTCCCTTTTCCTGTTGGTGATGCCCCTGCCTATGCATCCCAGCATCCTATTTGCTTTGCCTGCTGCCTTGTCGCACTGTTTCCCTACCTTGAGGTCATCAGAGATAATAACCCCGAGGTCCCTTTCCTGCTTGGTGCATGCTATATCCTCAACCCCCGCAACTGATATGTTGTTCCAGGGTTTTTGTGCCCCATATGCATTATCTTGCATTTCTTTGCGTTGGATTTCAACTGCCAAACCCTTGACCATTCTTCAAGCTTCTACAGGTCCCTCCTCATTCCGTCTACACCCTCTGGCATATCCACTCTGTTACAGAGCTTCGCGTCTTCAGCGAACAGGGAAATTCTGCCTTCTAGGTTCTGCGCAATGTTACTGATAAAGATGTTGAATAGGACTGGTCCCAGCACTGATCCCTGTGGTACCCCACTGGTCAATCTTCCCTCTGTGGAGCGACAGCCATTTACCACTACCCTCTGTGTCCTGCCACCCAGCCAATTACCCACCCACTGCACTACTGTTCTGCCCACTCCCATATTCCCCAATTTGTTTAATAGCCTTCTGTGTGGCACAGTGCCAAAGGCCTTGCTGAAGTCCAGACAGGCCACATCGACTACCTTCCCCGATCCACCTTCCTTGTTACCCAGTCGAAAAATTCAATGAGGCTGGTCTGGCATGACCCCCCCCCCACAGTGAAACCATGCTGCCTTGGGTCCTGTAGTCTGTTGGTAACCAGATGTTCCACCAATCTTTCCTTCAGTAGTGCTTCCATGATCTTCCCCACTACCGAGGTCAGGCTGACCAGTCTGTAGTTCCCTGCTTCCTCTTTGTTCCTGTTTTTGTATAAGGGGACTACATCTGCTGTCCTCCAGTCTTTGGGTACCTCCTCTATTTCCAGTGATCAGTTAAATAGGATTGCCAGAGGTTCAGCCACCACCTCTCTTAGTTCCTTTAGGACAATGGGGTGCACCCCATCTGGCCCACTCACTTTATCGACTGTTGTTTATTTATTTATTTATTAAATTTTGATTACCGGGTAGGCCCACAGAGCCCCGAAGGTCCCTTTTTCAGGGGCGACCGGGGATACAGTAAAGATGACAGATGTAAGGTACAACTTGTAACAGGAGAGTACAGTTGCTAACCAGGTTACAGTAAAAGCAGTTAAACAGTCAAATAGTGAGTCAGTAAGTAAGAGACATATACAACATAAAAGTAGTGATTGACTGAGACAAGGCCAAGCCTTGCAGTATGTTTGGGTGACAAAGGGATGTGGTAGGTATTGGATGTTGGATCGGGGGAAGACTAACCTATTCCTAGACAGTGACAAGTGCTGGTCTCAATCATGTGGGCTTTGAGCCCAGTATGAAAGATCGGTAGAGTGGGGGCTTCCTGTACAGAAGGTGGAAGATTATTCCATAGGTAGGGGGCTCTACAGGAGAAGTATCTGCCACCAGCAGTTGTCCTGACTCTGGGGGTTTCGAGGAGAGTCCTACCAGAGGTCCTGAGCATACAAGCATTGTGCTTGAGTGAGAGAGTCCCTTTTAGGCTAGGGGGAGCAGCTGGGCTCAGTAATTTGAATGAAAAGCAGAGTGGGGGTACTGAAGTCTAAAAGCAAAGGAAGGCCACTGCGGTTGGGCAAGCATGTTGCAGGGGTGGCTTCTTGGGTGGTTCTGGGTAGCGAACCGTGCAACCTTGTTATACAGAACCTGTAGCCGGTTGAGCTCTTGCTTAGGCATACCCTGTAGTGCTGGGGCAGCATAAGTAAGTGTTGGGAGCAGGACACTGGAGGCAATTGCCCGCCTTGCCCCCGGGATGAGCTGGTCTTTTAGTCGGTACAAGGTGCCAAATTTACAGTGGATGGTCCTTGTTACTTGATCTACGTAGGACTTGAAGGTGAGGCCTTAGTCAATTTTTAGCCCAAGGTATTGTATGGTGTCCACCACATCTATACTTTTTCCTGCTAGAGAGGTTAGCTGTAGGAGTTTGGATCTGTCCTGCCCAAGGGATCTTGGACCAACAGCGTAGCTTTCGTTTTGCCTGCACTGAGGACCATTCTGTTGGATATAAGCCAGGTTTCCAATGCCTTTAAGTCAGCTTGGAGGAGCGGACCTAGTTCCGGCAGATTTTCCATAGAGCGGTAGATTACTGTGTCATCTGCGTATTGAACAACAGAGCTGTCTCTGCAGTGAAGGTTGAGGTAATTTATAAAGAGAAAGAACAAGAGGGGACCGAGAATTGAGCCCTGAGGTACTCCCTCTTTGATAGGTAGGGGATCCGATTGCACACCCTTCCGGATGACCCTCTGAGAGTGACCCGATAGGTAGCTTTTGAACCACCGATAGGCGTGGGGATCAAGACCTATTTTGTCAAGCTTAGTCAGCAGGAGGCTGTGGTCTACAAGGTCAAAAGCCTTGGACAGGTCAACGAAGATTGCACCTGTTGGCCTACCTGTGTCCATAGCTCCAAGGATGTCCACTGTTAGATTGGTAAGGGCAGTATCAGTGCCATGGTTTGTCTGGAAACCATGCTGGGAGTGGACAAGGAGCTGGTGGGACTCCAGGTAGTCCCTCAGTTGCCCATAAACTAGCCTTTCCTGAAATTTCGCAAGAGTGCATAGCAGGGAGATTGGCCTGTAGACAAGTTCCCTTGTGCCACCCTTGTGAGTGGGGACCACATTAGCCTGCTTCCACTGGTGAGGAACAGTTCCTTCCAGTAGGGATCTGTTGATAAGCCAGGTCAGAGGTCTGGCAAGGGACTGGGCTCCTTCTATTAGTAACCTGGGGCTGATACCATCCAAGCCTCCTGAGCCTTTGATTTTAAGAGCCTTAAGAAGAGGGAGGACCTCTTTGGCCTTGACAAGTCTCAAATGAAATTGGGGTCTTTTTAGGCAGTAGGGTTCGTCTGTGATTGGTGCCGGTGTGGAAGGAGGTAGGCCATTCTTGTATTCTTCGAGGTTAGTAAAACGGCGGTTTATTTCTGAGGCGATTGTCTGACAATCACTGTCAAGCTCTTATTCCTTCCAGTTCCTTTAGGACCCTTTCCCGTGTAAAGGAACTTGTGTCCATTTCTGCACCATTCCCACCCCTTGTACTCCCTTCAGGCCCATTACCCTCCTCTTTCTCAGTAAAGACTGAGCAGAAATATCTGTAAAGTATGTCAGCTTTACTGTTGTCATCCTCCACACAGCCCCCGTCCTCCCCGTTCAGTCTCACTATCCCTCCCTTTGCCCTTCTTTTTTCACTTATGTACCTGTAAAAGGTTTTGTCCCCTCTACCCACTGATTTTGCGATGCAGTCTTCTGTCTGAGCTTTGGCTTCCCTTACTGACCTTCCTGCCTCCCTTTGCTTCTCCTGGTACTTTTCCCTATCCCCTTCTGCCTGCATCTTTTTGTATTGCCTGTATGCGATCTTTTTGGCTTTCACTTTCTCCGCTACCTCCTTGGAAAACCATAATGGCCACCTCTTCATTTCCCTCTTGCTAACCTGCTTAATGCATAATTCTGTTGCTCTTGTAATCCCTGTTTTAAATATTGCCCACTGTTCCGCAGCCCCTGATTCCCTCCCCATTCCCATTAATGCCTCTTTCAAGCATCTCCCCATTTTCCCAAAGTCTGCCCTCCTAAAATCCAGGATGCATGTTTTTGTGTGGTTTGGTTCTGCTCCTTCTGTGATTTCAACCCCCAGTGACCAGTGGTCACTGTTCCCCAGGTGCTCCCCCACTGTTACCCCTATCACACTGTCCCAGTTTGTGAGCACGAGGTCCAGTATTGCCTTCTGCTGAGTTGGTTCCTTGACCAGTTGCTTAAGGAGGGCACCTTGAAGGAAGTCCAAGATAAATCTGCTCCTGGTTGATGCTGCTGCTGGGAGGCTCCAGTCCATATCTGGAATATTGACTTCTCCAAACAGTACCACCTCCCTCTTGTCTGCCATCCTTTGGATGGCTAGCATTAACTCCCTGTCTGTTTCTTCCTCCTGGGCTGGTGGTCTGTAGACCACCCCTGTGCAGATGGCTGACCCCATTTTCCTTTCCAGCTTAACCCACAGCATCTCTCCCCCATTTTGTTCCTCCTGGATCTCTGTGGCCTTTATGCCATCTTTCACATTAAGTGCCACTCATCTTCCCTTCCTGCCTGCCCTGCCTCTTCTAAATATGTGGTAGCTGGGTATGGCCATCTCCCAGTCATGGTTATTATTACACCAGGTCTCTGTGATGGCCACAATGTCCAGGTCCGACTGCGCCATGGCAGCCTCCAGATCCTCCATCTTGTTGCTAAGGCTCTTGGCATTGGGACGTGGCTTTCCATGATGTGAACTCCCTGGACTGATTAGCTGTTCTACTACAGCCCCCCCCTTCCTGGTTGTCCTTTATCTCTGGTTCTCACTGCTGTTTGCCCTTCTGTTGAATTTTGCCCCTTTTCTGCCTATCCACCCATTGGGTGCTTATCTCCATCTTTTGCACACTGCTTTGTAGAGATAGCCCCTCCTCCTGTTCACTGGTTCCACTGCTAGCTGTGGGGGGTGGGCAGTTAGGTACCCTCCTTGCTGGCCTGCCACCCCCCTTGGCTAGTTTAAATGCTTGTCCATGTAGCATTTAAACTTATCATTGAGTGCTTGGATGTCCCTCCAGGACAGATGCAGGCCATAAGGCTTGAACAAGCCCCATCCCTCCAGGTGGGTCCCCAGTCACCAATTAATCCAAACCCTTCCTCGCAGCACCAGTTCTTCAACTATGAGTTAAAGTTCCTAGTGTGTGCTCCCCTACGCTCTCCCATGCCTCTCACAGGTAGTACTTCTGAGAAGGTGACAGAAGTAGCTACTTGCTTGAGACCCCTCCCCAATTTCTTAAACTCTTCCTGAACTTCCTTAGGCTTCCCATTTGCCAGGTCATTAGTACCTAGGTGGATAATGACATCCAGTTCACCCTCCCATCTTGCCTTCCCGGCGATCCCCAGATCTTCCTCCCATCTCTCCACACCATGGCTCCTGGTAGGCACCTCACTTCCCTGTCCTCCCCCTCCTGTGTTCCTAGCTGGATCCCTCTTATGGTAGAGTTCCCCACCAGGATTCACTTCCTCCTCCTCCTCTGGGATCCACTGTTCTCCCCACTGAGGTCACCTCCTCAGCTGACCTCCACAACCTTCCCTTCCATTCCTCTCGGTACCTCTGTTTGGTTGTCCTCATTTGCCAGTGCGGCATATGAGTTCTGGAGTGGACTAGGATGTGGGATGTGCTTCTGCCTGACCGCTCTAACCCTCCCTGAGTCCACCATCATCCAAGTTCTCCTCATTCTTGGCATCCTTCGCAGCAGCAGCGTTGGATTGGTTGGTCTCTGGATGGGGCGAAGATACTCCTGACCCAGTTTTCTTCCACTCTGAGTCTGGCTACCTCATCCCTCAATCCAGAGAGATGCCTGCAGATAGGGCAGCACCTCAGTGTCCAAAAGATCTGCCTGAATACGGCTGCCCCGCATCTACTGCATTGCAGCACTCCCCACAGTATACTACACTTATGCTGCTATTCCAGTAGTTGTCTATTACTGAAGAGCTCCTTGTAGTTCCCTCTTTATTAATTTACTGTCCTGAAAATCCTGCCACCGAACCTCTTCACAGTGGAGGGAAGGGGAATGGACCACCAGTGAGTAGCTGGAACAGGGGTTGGGGGGTGGACACAAGTCCATTTTCAGAGGAAAGAGTCCAGAAGGGGCTTGCAGCTGTGCAGATGGAAAAAGCTATGGGTCCAGAAGGGATACACGCAAGTGTTCTAAAAGAACTCAGGGAGGTGCTAGATGTCCCCCTGACAGCCTTATGCAACAGTTCACTGGAAATAAGCGTGGTTCCAGAGGACTGAGGAAGAGCTGACATGGTTCCTGTATGTAAGAGCAGCAGCAGGGAGGAGGCTAGAAAATATAGGCTGGTCAGTTGTCCTTCAGTGGTGGAGAAATTAAGGGATCCCCTGCTAAAGGAAAGACTCATAGAGTATCTTGAATCCAATGGGCTGCAAGATCACAGGCAGCACGGATTCACCAGGGGAGGGGAGGCCTGTCAAACGAATCCAATAGATATTTTTGACTGGGTGACCAGGGAACTAGATCAAGGGGACAGTGGACAGGGCCTATCTGGACATCAGCAAGACCTTCAACACTGCGCTTCACAGGAGGCTGATAAAGAAACTGTGCACCATAGGAACAGGATCCACAGTGGTGAACTGGGTTAGAAACTGGTTAATGGACAAGTGACGGGGGGGTGATGGTAAATGGCACTCACTGTAATGATGGGACAGTGACCAACGGTGCCACAAGGCTCAGTCCTGGGACCAGTCCTCTCCAATGTCTTCATGAGTGGCACTGCAGAGGAATTGGAAGGGAAGGCATGCCTCTTTGCAGATTATACCAAAATCTGCAATAGGGTGGACAATCAGGAGGGGGTGGAAAGAATGCGCAGTGATCTTTGGAAACTCAAGGAGTGGTCAAGAGCATGGTAGTTGGGGTTCAATGCCAAAATGTGTAGAATCATGCACCTAGGGCATAGAAACCCAGGCGCTGAGTATAGGATGTGATGGGGGGTACTGATAGTCACTAAACTGGAAAGGGATCATGATGTTATCATATCTGATTACCTCAAAGTGGTATGGCAGTGTGACATAGCAGAGGGTAGGGCTAGTGGGATACTGGAGTAAATAGGGAGGGGTGTCTCCAGTAGTAGTACTGCTTTCTGGTGAAACCCACCTGGAGTACTGTGTCCAGTTTTGGAGGCCACCTCAGAAAGGACAGAGACAGTGAGGAGGCCATCCAGAGGAGGGCAACTAGAATAATGCAGGGGATGCAAGAGAAGCCCTGTAAGGAGAGACTGAGGGATCTCAGCAGGGATACCCTAGAAGATTGTAGGAAAAAAGGTGACATGATAGAGACCTACAAGTAACTCACATGGGTGAACAGGGTGCCAGAGGGGAGTCTCTTTCAAATAAGAAAGAGTGACAGGACCAGGGGGCATGCGGTAAAGCAGGAAGGGGTTGAGAGAGACATGAAAAAATACTGTATTTCTTTACTGAAAGGGTGGCAGACACCTGGAACAGATTGCCAGCAGAAGGGGTGGAGGCAAAAACAGTGGGGGGCTTCAGTCATACATGGGATAGGCATAGGGGTGTATTAGTTAACAGGCAGAGAGAAGGGTCGCCAAAGACCAGTTAGGGTCTGTGGAGACAGATTAGAAAGGGAACACCTGTGCAGACTGGGTGGGCCAAGTGGTCCCTTTCTGCCAACAAATACTATGTTTCTATACAGAAAGAGGTGACAACTGTGCGGAGGGGAAGATGTCTTGAGATCTGGAGCTTTGATTTACAGAAATGATGTAAGTGATTTAAATAATTGAAAGGAAGGTTGTTTTGTATACTTTCCCTCTGCCATATTGTGCCTAGTTTGAAACTTTACACAAAAACACTACCAGAAGACATGTGGTGATGCTGGAATGAAAAAAGATAAGGACAAGACAAATCGAACAGATGAGTTTTCCTTAAGGAAGGAATCACAAGTAGCAGACTTAAGCTGATTAACTGATTAGTGAATGGGATAAATTATTAATCAGTGCTAATGTACAGGATGGTTATTAGCATTCTGTTTCTCTGAAGTAGAGCTCTTAGCTAATCCAGGTTAATTTTCATCATTTGAGCATGCTGGGGTCAGGGCAGAAGGATAGAAATGCCTGTGTCGCAGTTAGACCCATTAGAAATGGGACGTAGTTGTCAGAAACTATTTTATTTAAGTTAGTTGATGTACCAAAATGCATTATAGTGTATAGTAGAGCATTGTTCTATATGGAAATCCATCCTTTTCAAAATGCTGTTGTACCACAGTTCAAATGTCATGGAATGACATTGCTCCCTTCAGTGGTAGAACAGCATTCTAGAACCTCTAGAGACTACACAGGTCAGTTTCATTGTGAAAGAGAAAAAAAACACAATGCACATATTTCACATAATACTATTCACTATAAAACAAATACAGGATGAGCAACTTTATGCATAACCAGTGTGTTCTGCCACCTCGAGGTTCTGATTCTCACAGGCCTGTCCAGCCTTGCTCTTGAGGTCAGAGGGAATTAGAACCCCTCTGTGGCAGAACAAACTAGTTGTGCATAGTTGCCCATCCAGTATTCTCTATATGTTGTGCTGGAGTAAAAACACTTTTTTATTGTTGAGGTTAAATATAGTCCAGTTTGTCCAGACACATTCTGGTCTCCAGTCCACCTGTTACTTGTAAACTCAAAGAGTAAACAGTGACATCTAACACTGCAGTGGAAGCCTTCTTCATGACCGCGCTATGCCCTGCATGCCAGACAGCCAAATCCACACCAAATCCAGGTCTCCCACACTGAAACACTAAGTGGAAACTTGTTTTCTTTTCTTCACAAAGCTTTCTACCATGGGGGGGGGCAGGTGAACAGGATGTCAGCCCCATCCCCGGCCTCCAACCAGTGTCCACCTCCCCCAAACCACTGGGGCTAATTCCCCCACGGACTCTCCACCCCACCCCGGTGGAGCCAGGAGAAGGAGATTCATCCTCCCCCCCCACACTGCTCACATCCAGATGCCCCTCATGATCAGGCAGTGGTGCGGGTTGAGAGGGCGGGTAGGGCTTCATGAAGTCCACGTGTCCCTATTTTTGGTTTTCAGGTCCCTGTTCCCCTGCCGCAGTGACACATCAGGACATGAGCTTGGAGGCGCACACACACTGCAGAGCCACAGCCCCTCACTTCGAGCCGCTTGCAGACCTGCACTACCACCGGGCCTCCATCCCGTGGCAGAGGAAGAGACCGTTGGCCACCCCTCCCGGAAAGAGGACAGCAGTCCCTGGGATGCTTGATCCTCTCCCATCCTGCCAACCCTTCAGCCCATGCTCCTTCCTGAACATGGGTCACCGGCCTGGCTGAAAGTAAGGTGTTCAAAATCTCAGGCCTCCACACCACCGGGCCAGCAAAGTAGAAAGTTTTTTATTGCATTATTTATTTTTCCCCTTCAGGCACTTACAGTCTACTCCTGTTCCATGTTAGGCTGACCACCAAAGCTGTTTCCAGTAAGGTTCTCTGGCCCTACTCTCTGACTAGGCTACTGCCCAGTCTATGTCCACGTACCCTACCCCCAAGGGACACCCCCGCCAAGGTGGAACCTGGACCAGGAGGCATGCCACAAAAGGGATATTTTTGTTGCTTCTGAAGGCCGACAGGAGGGGATGTGCGCACTGTCATGACTGGTGCTGTAAGAGCTCCAGGGTGCTTTCACACATGTGCCACTGGCTTGTCTCTCCTATTTTCATCCCTCCCACCAACCTTTGTGTGTGACACACACTACCTGCTGACATCAGCCTGTGGAGAGGGAGGGAATGCAAGAGGTTGATGCATCAGGAGGCAAGCCAGGCCATGGCAGCTGCCGTGTGGCAGTGCACCTTGGCTGGGGAGCGTCAGCGGTGAGCTCCAGTACCACAGTGACCACTGCTGCTGGCCCAGAGAGCTTGCCTTTGCCACAGGGTCAGCTGTAAGCATGCCAGGACACAGACTACACTCACGTTGGGGGAGGAGGAATGGGGACCAAACAGAGGGACAAATAAAACCACTTACACCTCTATTACAGTCTAAACTTTGGTGGCTCCCCTGGGTCCTAGTGACTGCCAGACTAGATCCTAGTCTACACAGCAGACTGCCTCAGGGTGGAGGACACCCTCAAGCCCATGCCACAGAGTGTAGGCTGTGAGGGTAACTGGTGGGTTACCAGCGTCCGGAAAGGCAACTGGCTCTGGACCTGATGGGGTAAATCCTAGAATTCATGGAATATCACTGGAGGATGCGTGTGGCCAAAGAGAAAAATCGCCATCGAAAAAAAGAACTGATGTTGCATGATCACCCACATTAGGTTCCCCATTAACTGCCAGAGGCCCTCAAGCAGTAAGACAATTGAATATCTCCACAAAGTGTGTGTGCATGTCCCCTGCAACATGCCCTAGGCTCCTCCAGCACAAAGCAGGGCAGGCAGGTCACTGATGCAAAAATGAGTCTCTCCCACATGGAACAAGACAGTGCTCTGCTGGCACCACTGGATTGGCCAAGTGGAAACATTTAAAAAATAGGATACAAGTTAGTTTTATATTCCATATGATATTTTTCTGGGTTGTAGAAATTTGATTAGATCAAAATTCCCATGTCCTTGTCCAGTATGACCTCAATCTTTCCCAGTCTCCCACTCCACCTTTGTATTAACCCATCAATCTTTTCTGTTTTCAATTCTCTTTTTGTTCCTCGTGGCCGGCTTCACGGATCTTCATTTCAAGTCATCCACTCATTGTTTTGCCACCTCTAAAAGCCTCCAGTGCTCCTTCTGATGCCACCCCCCCCCCCGATGACTTTACTTCTGCAGTTGTCCTCTATCCTACTGGATATAACATTGAGGGGGGGGTTTCTGAAACTTTGTGGATCTTTGGTATATGTGAAAGAGGGCTGGTAGTGATCCTTGTGGGAACTGCGCATTCCCCCGTCTTGGCCCTGCAACCTCTCTATTGTACACTAGCCTTCTGTGGAAGAGACTGGTTTGCCACCCACAATACCCATAACATTCCAGATCCCCCCACCAAAGGATGTGCTCACAGAGCAGGGTGAGAAGAAGCCTCCCCTGAAGTCTGAGACCACTGGCTTCACAGTGCTTCCCAGACTCTTTTTGCCCCAGGCCCCTATGAGTCAGGACCGCAACACCACCATGGGTTTTCCACATGGTAGCACAGCACACTATGGATGGCACTAACGGACTGAGTACAACCAGCAGAAATCCCATAGTATTCCCAGAATTCAGTGAGACTGAGAGCCCTGCAAATGTGCTGAGAGAGGGTTCTGGTGTGTTGTGTATCTGCCGCTCAGGGGAGCACCAGTCAGATTTCAGTTTCTAATTGTTTTTGTAGGAGTTCGGTGAAGAGCCACTTGAGCCACAGTTGTGAAGGACATCCCCTCATCTCATTCCTCTCATGATGCCAGTGATCCAGTCTGTGCCTTAGAGAGGTGGCAGCGGCCATTGAGATTCTTCCAGCTATCAAGTGTCTGCCCTGAGAGTTGAACTGCAGTTTCAGCTACAATCAGCTTGGACTTTGTTTGCTGGAGTCTGCCAGGACTGCTGCTGCAAAAAAGGGCAGCTCATTAGTGTGAAACTGTTATTTTCTGTTTACTTCTGTCATCATCTGATTATAACCAGAGATGTTGAGTAATGCCTTTACTGATGCTAATGAAATGCGAAAGTTTTTCCTACATTTACAGCTGAAAGAACTGGGGACCATGTATTGCCTTCTTTGCATGTATTGCCTTAGACCTCAGAATCGCCACCCCTGAATCGGGCATCCTGCTTTCTCCCGGCGGCGCAGCTGGCTGTGTGCTGTGGCCACCAATCCCTCCTGCCCACCCTGAGAACTGCCCTGCATGACTCCAAGACCACGGAATCACGGCCCCTGAATCGGGCACCCTGCTTTTGCCAGTGGCATGGCTGGCTCTGTGTGCCGCGGCCACCAATACCTCCTGCCTTCTCCAAGGACTCCCCTGCATGGCTCCAAGACCACATAATCACCGCCTCTGAATTGGGCACCCCTTTCTCCCGGCGGTGCAGCTGGCTCTGGTGCCTAGCCGCGATCCTCCTGCCCCTCCGAGGACTCCCTGCACAGCTCAAGACTTCAGAATCACTGCCCTGAATCGGGCACCCTGCTTTCTCCCAGCAGTGCGGCTGGCTCTGTGTGCCGTGCCACCAATCCCTCCTGCCCACTCTGAAGACTCCTCTGCATTTATTTATTTTTATTTTGTGATAACTCGGTGGAGTCGCTGAACCTGGAGATGACTATTTTCGAACGCGGTGCGTGGTTCCAAGACTGCAGAATCACTGCCTAGAATGGACACCCTGCTTTCTCCTGGTGGCATGCCTGGCTCTGTGTGCCATGGTCGCCAATTCCTCCTGCCCGCTCCGAGGACTCCCCTGCATGGTTCCAAGACTGCAGAATCACCGCCCCTGAATCGGGTGCCCTGCTTTCTCCCAGCGGCACAGATGGCTCTGTGTGCCATGGCCGCTGATCCCTCCTGCCTGCTCTAAGGACTTTCCTGCATGGCTCCAAGGTAAACGGCACCTGCCTCAGCTCAGGAACCCTTAGAGCTCTGCGCTTCACAGCCTGATTGGGTGGCTATTGACTCTGCCCAATCGGCTTTCTCCAGCTCTTCAGTTTGAAAACCAGAGCGCTTTTTCTACTTTCAGGGAATGCGCTGGGCTTTCGGCCTGGTTTCTCCTCTGTAGCCGAGGAAAGAATTTTCTCCTGCCCACCCTCCCCCATCCCTGACACTCTTTAAATGCTCCTTCTGCGTCATCCCGCCCCCGTAACTTTGCCTCCTCTTAAAGGGACCACCTCCAGCTCCTTGGATATAACCTGGTGCCTCTCCGGCAGTAATACCAAATTTCCTATTCTAAATTATTTCCCCTGACCACCGAATGCAACATCCTGTAAGTATGAACCTATATCTAATCTTTATTGTCTCGATCTCAATGACTGGCTTGCTATTGGTCACGGACCTCTGCGCCTCTATTCTTGCGACTGATCAGCAAGACCTACATTCCTTTACCGCAACTCATTCACCTACCAAACCAGCATCTACTGTGGTCAGGTATGTGCCTGCATTTCTGGATTATAACATACTGGCACTGCTGTCAAATTATGAGCGTTGTCTACTTGGGCTGTTTATCCACTCCCTTAACATCCAGTCCCCCATGGTCTCCCTCTGGCCTGCCCACTGCCTTCCCTCCTTTTACATGCTAGTGATGTGGAAAGGAACCCAGGCCCCCCAAACACACAAATTTACCCTTCACATGTCACCTGAGCAAGGCCCATGGGCCTCAAAATTGTCCACCTGAATGTTTGCAGCCTTCCAGCTAAATTCCCTGAACTTGAGGCCTGGGTATCCCTATATAAACCCAGCGTACTAGAAATCTCTAAGACTTGGCTAAAGTTCTATCATGCTGATGCCTCATATTTACTCCCTAGATACTGCCTTTTTTGGCAGGACAGACCAGGTAAAAAGCGAGGCGGGGGCGTTGCCCTGCACCTCCAGGACCATATTACTACCACCTCTATCAGCTGCTCAACCCCCAACTCTTTGAGCGAGTGGATACTTGTGGAGTTATCCCTGGGTGCAGCAAAAAAGCTTTACCTAGGTTGTTGCTACAGTCCCCCTCCAGGGAGGATTTAATGCCTAGCAAAATTCCTTGATGGGTTTGCGCATGCTATACCCTCTAGAGACTCCATCCTACTCAAGGACTTTAACAGCAATTGGATAACTACTCCTGTCACTGACCACGCAACACTGCTAAAGTCGCACAACCTGGAGCAAGTCATTTCCTCACCCACCAGACATAATCCCCGCTTGCAAAACCACTCCATTCTTGACTGGATTGTCATGAATTGAGCTGACCAAGTCCTCCAGGCAGGCACCATGGCTGACTCAATAAGTGACCATACCCCTACTTATATCATATTGACCACAAAATCTAGTCACCCTCCTCCCAAACTTCTGTCCCTCAGGAGGTTCAATAGCCATGATCTGGACTCGGTCCTTAGGGATGCAAGGTCCATAAGTTGGTCCACCCTCTATCGGCACAACAACAATTCCTCAGCCGTTTCCTTCTTCATGGACACCCTTCATAAATTACAGGACAAGCGTTTTCCCACCACTACCAGAAGGGTTAGGGATGGATGCACCCGTCGGCTGTCCAAGGAGCTACTTGCAAAAATGAAGGAAAGGGACAGAACATGGAAGGCCTACAAGGCATCTCCCTCCCCTCAATTATGGGATGTCTACAGACAAGCTACGTAATTCTTGTAAACAGGTTGCCAAATCACTTAAATGCTAATATTACATCAACCAGCAAAACAGTGCCTTCGGTAACCCTTTTAGTTTCTGGGCCTCCATTGGATCCCTCCTTAATCCCAAGTCCAAGAAGCAAATTACACAGCTTGCATCAGCCTCAGGTCCCATTTCCAACCCTGTAATGATTGCTGACATCTTCAACACTGTGTTCACAGACCTTACCCCCTACCTAAGCAACTGCCTCCCCAACCTTCCACTGGCCAGGATAACCATCCCTGCTACTCCCAGTCATCAGTTAATGCCAACATTCCTCCCTTGTTCTATTTTAGGGGCATTGGTCACAGTGCTACCAGCAAACTCTTGAAGACACTACCAGCCAGAGGTAGCCCTGGCAGTGATGGGCTTTACCCAACATTCTTGAAACTCATCTCTCCAGCCATTGTCAAACCCCTAACTTACATATTCAATCTCGCCTTCTCATCATCCACAGTGCCTAACTCTTGGAAGCATGCACATATGGTACCTGTCTTCAAAGGTGGAGAACCCCTTGCTCATGAAAGCTATAGACCCATCTCCCTTCTCCCTCACGTAAGCAAGTTATTTGAAAAAATTATCCACCACCAGCTATCCAAGCATCTGGAAAAATATAATCTTCTGTGTCCACTCCAACATGGCTCACGCAAACATCACATCACCTCTTGTGCTCTTGCCCATTTCTTCGACCATGTCCTGAGAAATATGGATATGGGCAAGGCCACAGGTGCAGTATTTGTAGACCTATCCAAGGCCTTCGACTTAGTAGACCACCACCTTCTCCACTCCACCTTATGTTACTTTGGCAGCTCCCCAGATACTGCTGCATGGTTCCGCAGCTATCTATCCAATAGGTCCCAATCTGTTTTGATAGGAAATGTGCCCTCTGCTTCCCTTCCAACACACACTGGAGTCCCATAGGGCTCCATACTTGGCCTTTTACTTTTCCTCTATGTTCATAAACACTCTCCCCCCCGAAAGCCTCAACTGTAAGGCACTCCTTTACATTGATGATTTGTTGCTATACCACAGTAATAAAACCCTGTAATCAATCTCGTCCTTCCCTTCAATAAACTATGGTGCTGCCCATGGCTGGTTCTGCTCCAGGAAACTGCTTGTTAATGAAAAAAAGACCAAAGCCATGCTGTTTGACTCAAAGCCTTTTCTAGCCAAGGTCACCAAATCTAACACATCCCTACTAGTACACTCCCCAGCAGGCCTCCCCCCCTCAACACAGTCTCCTCTTTCAAATACCTAGGTGTGACTGTAGATCCCTCCCTTTCAATGAAAACATATCAAATACGGTGAGGAAAATACAATAAAAACTAGGCGCAGCTTACAGAACCAAACTATTTCTGGCTCCAGATGCCCGCCTTGCTATTGCACAAGGTAACCTTCTCCCCCTGCTTGACTACTGCTCCCCTGTCTACTTCTTCACCTCCTCCTCACTTCGCTGTCCCCTCAACACAACTTACAATTCCATCTGCCGCTTTGTCTTCAAGCACCTATGCTACCCATCACTGCACACTTTACAAAACCCTAAGGTGGCTCAATCTTCAGGGACGTTTCGACTATGCCATGGGCAGCTTAATTGATAACGCTCTTAGGGAACGTCAGCTGTCCCCCAACGCCTCTCTACTCATAGAAAGGGTGGTTCCTAGAAGCCTTAGGGCTTCCTCCATTCCTCCTCGTCTGGAAGTCCCATGCATTTATTTTGTCATGGGTAGTAAAGCCTTCTCTCTATCTGCCCCCTCCCTCTGGAACAGACTCCCACCATCAATCCGTCTCCCCCCTCCCATATGTCCTTCAAAAACAACCTACGAGCCTGACTCCTGACTGAATCTTCCTGAAACTGTTCCCCAGACCATGCTGGGGCCCATGATCCGCCCTGGCCCCCCTGACTGTATTGTCGCTCCTACTGCTGCTGCCCTGCCTCTATCTCTGATCCTCTCTGATCAGCTTACTTCTCACTCCCTAGTCCTGATTGCACTCATGTGTATTCTGTTGTCCTATCCTCTCCTTATCTCCTGGTAGATCAGGGCAGTCCATGTAGCAAGACTGCTGTGTTTTTGAATTAATTTATCTTTTTCTGATGGTCACCTATATTAAGTTAAACCACAGCATTCTAAGCTTTGCTTGAAATTGCAGCTCATTTCTAGCTTTATAACCGCTGTTGGTTTTTGTAAATACTGTTTGCTTTGTAAAGTTAGTACTACCAAACTGTTATCAAGAGCTGTCTTTCTGTATCCTTTTATTTTGCTGTACGTACCACCCTAATGGTTTTTGCTGTGTGCCATGACCGTTCTCTGAAGTTGTTTTACATGTACTTGTATTACTGCCTGGCTATTTTCCATATAAAAACTGCTGCTGTCACTTTGTGCCACTTTGTGGCCCAGGTCGTGACTGAAATCAGTCCTTTGTATCGACTCACTTACCCGGTTATCAAAGACATAAAAAAATTCTTTATTGGAGCAGTGTTCAGCTAGAATAGGAATCAAATTCTACCTTTGACATTGCTGGTACTGTATCTGAAACAGTCATTGTGTTATCCCTCACCTAGAACTCTAATGTATTTGTTTCACTAGTTACCTCCAGCCCAGGCTGCTGTTTTAGGTGGGTTGCTGTGATGTGGTGTGGTGTGGGTCACATCTGGGGTGGCTTGGAATCAGTCCGGTGGAATCAGATGCATCAGATTTCAGGCTTTTCTTTAACTTGGACTTTTGGAATTGAATGCCAAAAAAAAAATCTCACTGTAGTAATGTTGTTTCATCTCAGGAATCCATCAGTGAGCTTTACAAAAGTACATAATTCCACCAGAGTGTGATGGCCCAGAAACAGTACTTATGGCAATTTTAGAATTTAGTATACAGATTCAAAGTCTGCACTGTAGTCATGCTCTCCCTGCTCTTCTAATGTCAGATTTCTTTCTATAGCTAGGGGAGCAGTGACCACTAAAACCAGCTAAATTGTTACTAATTTTTTTTTTATTTTCTTTAAAATTTTGAAAAGTCAAACCAAATTGAACCAGACATCAGGTAAAGCATCTTTGCTTTAAAAAGGAGCTGCGCCAATATCTAGCTCTTGCTGACTTGTGCACTTGCTTTGACCCCACTTTAGCCAGTAGGCCCCTTCTCTCCCCCATCCTACAAAGCATGTCCGAACTACTCTATTACTATCTTCCACCTTACTATACCTACTCCCTATAACCCTATTTCTGCTACTTCTTGGCCCATTCCCAACTCTCCCTCTTGCTAAGGCCTACTCTGCTCTTATTATTCCCATTTTTACTCTCCCTAGTGTACTGTGAAAGTGCTTGCCCTCCACTGTTTCTTCCTACACTGATGCTCCCTTATATTATTACATCATGTTGTTGAACGTCTTGCAGAATGCTATCCCTATTCAATCTGTTTTTGTTCTACTTAAATTGAAACAGTTCTCTGAATTCCTTACCTTATGTAGTTTTTTTTTTTTTGACTGCTTGTGTTATTGGTTATGGATACTGCTTTGACCGACCCTATATGTAATTGTCCTGCACTCATGAAATGTTACCTGTCTGTCATACTTTGTTGTACTCTCCCGGGTCTTGCCTCAAAATAGTCATTTTATGGCTAGTGCACTTACCCTGTAAACTAAAACTAAATAATTAAAAAAAAATAAAAATGATCTCATTTTAACAACTGCTAAGGAACTGCAATAAGTAATTGTCAAGCAACCTTTAAAACTGATTCTTGTGTAAATCAATTTTCAGATTCTGCAAGGGGAGACAGGATTAGGGCTTATAAGGGTCATTGATGGATCCCTGAGAAGAAACAACATTACTATGGTGAGTAACTTTTTTCTTGACGCAACAGGAATCCATCAATGATGCCTTACAATAGTGCAGACTCACTAGCGGTACCTTGGGAGATAGGTCTAAAATCTGTTTAGGAAAAAGGTTCTGCAAGACAGCAGTTCCAAAACTGACATCCCTCCCGGACAGTATGTCCAGGCAGTATTGCTTTATGAAAGTGTGCACAGTTTCCCAGGTAGCTGCTTTACAAATCTCTAGAAGGAGGATACCTCTTGTAGCTGTTGCAGAGGTGCCCTTTGTGGAATGGGTCCATAGGCCTCATAAAAGAACTGTATACAGGAGACTATCCAACAAGAGACAGTTTTCCTAGCTGCTGGCTTACCCTTTGCCAACCTCTCCATAGGTAACATAAAGACGTGTGCTCTAGGACCTGACATCCCTTGTCCGTGCATGTTTTATTTATTTATTTACTGTATCATTGGAATTACAATCCTTTGAGTCATAGACTCTTTTGCAAAGGCTCCACGTCGTTTACAGGGGGTGGAGGGAGAACAAAGTACAAGGAAGACAAACGGGACGACCAATTATATACAGGTTTCAGTACAGACAGTATTTATACAATGGCTCCACGGTGGTTACAGGGGTTGGAGAGACACAAGACAGTATAAAATAATAAAAGAAGCAAATTTTTATATACACTTAGATTTTACAGCTTACAGAACTGACATGGCAGTTGTGAGGCATTTGAAAGCTTTTAGGAGGTATACATGAACCCAAGACAGAGCTATTGCAGGAGGGTGGTCTGTAGGTCTAGGAAGTCCCTGAGTCAGTTATGGGGATGAAGAGGAGAGAGCAGGCCTTATTGGCATTCACATTTAGAGTTTTCAAAGAGGTGTGTTCGAAGGCCGGTTTTGAAAAGTGAGATGCTGTGGGTCTGGGAGAGAGTAGGGGGAAGGGTGTTGAGCCATTTGGGGGCAAGGTAGCAGAAGGATCTCTGCCCTAGTGACGTTCGACATGGGGGGACCATGAAGGATGAGGTAGCAGACAGTCTGGTAATCCGCCTGTGAGGGGCCGAGCTGACGATGGGGAGTAGACCGGCTGGAGTAAGCTGGAGGTGGATCTTTTTTGCTAAGATGCAGGTTTGATATTTGAGTCTTTGATGGAAAATAAGCCAACCAGTTAGTGCGTACAGATCGCAGGTGTGGGTGAGTCTGTCACAGCCAGTAACAAGGCGGCAGGCTTTATTAAGCGCTGTGATTATGCTACTTAGGGTGGAGTTGTCAGCAGTGATGTAGATAACAATCCCATAATCGATAAGTGAGAGGATGGAGGAGGTGACAGCTACCTGCATGGCTTGGGCAGGCAGGCTGTTCTTGATCCTGTAGAGGGTACCAATTCTGGAGTTGATCGCTGACGAGAGGAGGCGTACATGTCTGTGGTAGGAGAGGGAGGTATCTAAGGTGACACCCAGGTATTTAAAATGAGTAACATGTTCCAGATGGGTACCATCCAAGTTTGTAATTTGGAGTGTCATCTGGCTGTGGGGGCTTTGGCGATATGCAAAGGTCATGGACTCAGTTTTGGAATAGTTAATGATCAGGCGGTGATCAGTAAACCAGTTCTCCAGCTCCCTGAAAAACCCTGAAGGGTGAGCTGGAGGGTGTCTGGCTGTGGGTGTTGCCAGTAAAGAACAGCATCATCAGCATAAAGCAGGAGATGACCGCTGCAAGCTTTGGGGAGTGCGTTAAGGAAGAGTGTAAAAAGCAGTGGTCCCAGAATTGACCCCTGTGGAACGCCAGAGCACACAGATTTGGGGGTGGAGATGGTGGAGTTGATTCTTACTTGCTGAGAGCAACCCGAGAGGTAGTCCTTGAACCAGGCCAGACCTCAGAGGCCACATTTAGTTGTGCAGGACTTGGATGAGAAGATCGTGATTGACCGTGTCAAATGCCTTTGTTAAGTCAACATAGATGGCCCCGGCAATAGATCCTTGGTCCAGGGCCCCATAGATGAATGTAGTTAGTTCAGTGAGGGCCGTGATGGCTCTGTGGCCAGCACGGAACCCATGTTGTTCCTTACTTAGGAGGTTGTGTCTCGTAAGGTGCTCCAGTTAGCTGGTCTGAGACTATTTTTTCTAGTGCTTTGGAGAGAGGAGGGAGTATTGAGATTGGTCTATAATTACCAGTGTGGGTGGGTTCGCCATTCTTTAAGATAGGAGCGATCAAGGCTTTTTTCCAGTTAGAGGGGAACTGGCCGAGGCAGAGTGAGAGGTTAAGAATTTTTGTGAGATGGGGTTGAGTGACATTGAGGGTAAGCCTAATAAGTTTTAGGTCCAGGGAGTCATTGCTGTAGCAGTATTAGCGATAGCTTTGGAGATATAGCGTTTGGCCAGGTTGCCGGGAATGGTTCGGAGCCGGAACGGGGGTGGGAGGTCTATACTCGCTAGAATAGGTGTGGGGGTTGGGAGGGTGGAAGAAATTTGGCGGGAGGATATGTGAGAGGTCAGAGAAGGAGTCGTTGAGGGCTTCAGTGATTTTAGCTGGGTCTTGGGTAATGTCCCCATTCACATTGAGTTGGGTAGGGGTGGGGGAGCAAGTTTTGCCACAGATTTCCTGAATGTTGCTCCAGAATTTTTTCCCTTCTCCCCAGGAGGTGGAGAGGGTATGCTGGTAGTATTCAGCTTTTGCCCTGCGTGTTGCCCAGGTGCATTTATTACGTGCCTCCCTATATAGTTGTCTGTCCCTAGTGCGCTGGGTGTCTATGGCCTTGTGCCAAAGATTGTCCCTGTGTTGCATAAGGTTTATAAGGGAAGGTGTGATCCAGGGGGTAGTCCTGGTTTTCACCACCTGCTTTGTGAGGGGGGCAAATATATCACAGGCTTTGTTAAACGTAGTTATAAAGTGGATGAGGGCGGTATCCATTGTCTGTGTGTTTTATATGGGTAGCCAGTTGCTATTTACAAGGTATACTTTGAGGCGATTAAGGCCTCCTTTTTTGAGCTTACAATGCCATATGGTGGTAGGTGGTGCTATGGGTAGTTTACCCGACCACCAGCAGATAACCGGGGAGTGGTCACTGATAGCATCCGGGAGCACTGTGGCCCAGGTGATGTTACGTGGTCTTTTTGTAAAAATAAGGTCTAATAGTGTGGAGGTCCCAGTTCTTGTGTCACACCTTGTTGGGGAGGTAACAATTTGGGTGAGGTCCATAGCCTGTGCTGCATCTTTGAAGGTGGAGAAGGATGGGGATAGCCAATCAATGTTGAAGTCGCCCATTAATATGGATTCGTTAGTATTTGGGAGGTGAGAGATAGTGTGTAGGATGGATTCAAATGCAAGTTTCTGGTTTCTCGGGGGGATATAGGCAGCGATGACATGGATAGTTTTAGTGCCCAGACTAATTTTGACTGTAAGTGTCTGTGCCCCATGTTCTGGGGGGGGTGTCCACGACTGTGGCACCGAGTGTTGATTTAATGAATATTGCACAGCCACCCCCACGCTTATCAGATCTATCTGCCCTAAAAAGGTTACAGTTACTTAGGGAGACTGCATCATTGGGGATTTTTTTGGATAGCCAGGTTTCTGAGAGGGCTAGAATGTCAGGAGCATGTTGGGCAATCCAACGTTGAAGTAGTGTGTGTTTTTTAGGAAGACTACAAATATTAATTGATGCCAGCAGCAGTCTTCCCTGAGGTTTGATTGGGGGGGGTTTGTGATGGGGGGTCCCCCCCCCCCCCCCCCCCCCCCAGGGTTGGGGTGAATATTTCCGGATAGCAGGAGTAGGAGTAATGTGTGCCTTAGTAAAGAGAGCCTGCAATGCTTGTGGGACCCAAGCTGAGAATGGTAGGGTGACTGTTTTATTTTTTTGTTGTGGGCGGGTACTGGTAGACTAGAGATGATGCAGGGAAGCAGGGAGTTTGCAGAGGGGGAACCAATGTCACGTCTTCGTGGGTTGAGGGGGGCTGAGGTGTAGGCTGGAGTAGGGCAGCGGTACAGTGTAAACCCATCTGTAAAGAGGGTGTAAGTGCAGAAGTATGAGAGAGAAGGTAAATTAGGACAAATTGATATTGGTGTGCGGCGTAGGGGTGTCTGTGCCAGCCAATGTCTGGAATAGGTGAAGGAATAGGGAAGGTGGTGAAGTCATGAGGTGGAGGAGCCACGGGGGGGGGTTGCAGGGCAAGGAGAGTGAGCCTGCTGGTCAGCAACGTTGTGATTAGTAGGAGATGCATAGTGAGTTTATGTCAAGAGAGAATGTGTGACAGCGGCCTCTAGGGATGGAACTGTATAACCTGCAACTGGAAAAGTGGGCTGATAGATTATTTCGCCCTGTCACCTGACCTGAACAGGGTATAAGTTCAGGAGCCGACCAAGGCTGGTGGTGGGGGCAGCGGGGCTCAGCCTGATCCGAAACTCACGGGACAAGGCAGCTGCTTTTCTGCTGGGGAGAATGAGCAGCAAGGCTGGGGGCTGGCGGCCGTTTGAAAAAGGCACCACACAGCAACGGATTCCTTTTAGGTGAGCAGCAAATTACCTGGCTCAGCGTGCTGTGCTTGTCTTTTGGCAGGGAGGGCTTCTTGGCTGGCCCTCACGACCTCCGGTCTCCACGGGGGAGGGGTGGTGGTGGTCTGGCACAGCGTGCTGTGCTTGTCTTTTGGCAGGGAAGGCTTCTCGGCTGGCCCTCATGACCTCCGGTCTCCATGGGGGAGGGGGGTGGTGGTCTAGTGCCCCTTTTATATCCAGTGAGATTTTTGATCACCTGCACTGGAATGTTCAGGATAAAGTGCAGGAAAGGTAACTGACTGGTTCAAGTGGAATTCTGACACTACCTTAGGTAGGAACTTCCAACTGGTCTGAAGTGTGACGCTTGACCAGCAGGTTCTGATTATTGTATGATATTGGTATTATAAATACATGTTCTGTGTATGACCATTTCATTGGGAGAGATCTGGCCTTTAAATTACAAGGTCAGCAGCTGAAACCACAGAATGTAATAAAACAGACCAGAAGGAAACAGTTAATTGGAACATCCTCCAGAAACAGTTTATTTCCTGCTGCTTTGATGTTGGAAACTAAATATGAGTTTTATGGCATCAGGGAAACAATGTCATTAGGCTATTCCTGTTGGCTTTTTAACATCTTGGTGCCAGTGTGGGATTGCTAAGTTCAAAGGAAAAATGTGCAATTAAGGAGTTATATATAGGAAATGTCTTTTTTCGTCTGATGTCACATTACTTAACATACATTCTGGTAGGAAATCATGTTTATAATTTATATTCTAAAAGGAGGAGCTAGATGACTCATCAAGTGGGTGTGGAAATAGAGCTGAAAATGTATCAGTGTATCTGAAATGTGAGATATCATCTTGGGCTCTGAAAGCAGAAACATCTAACTTTAAATGCTCTTACAGAGGTAATACATTAGATAGAAAAGATCTAAATGTATTGTGGTAGGAGTTTTGTTCTGTAACTTTTTCCCATTTTCTTTTGAGATTGTAAGCTCTTGATATTTGTTCTGTATTTTATCTTACTTATTTTCATATTTTTAGTAAAATACCATTTTCTTAAGATACTGCCTGTGTCTTCCCAGTTTTCTTTTTGCATGTGGAGTGCCTGTATTTTTAAGTCTGACAACTGTTTAAAAAGGTCTGATGGTGTTACTGAGCTTGGAGAAAGGTAAGAATATACTTAAGGTCTCTTAGAGTTTTAAGGGTTCATTTTGGATACCTGGTTAGGTGCCTTTAGGCGGAAGATATATTGCACCCCCCCCCCGAAGAGAATATTATCAGAGTCTATACATTTGGGTATGCTAGCATAAGGTTCACAATTTGAATCCCTCCAGAACTTGAGGCTAACAGGTGATTTGGACACAAAAGCAGACAAGAGGATTACCTTATCTGTTACCTGTTCACAGTATTGCGCTCTGAGGTTGGCACTGTGGGAGCAGAGGGCCTGACCTGTGGAGTGTGTACGTGACAAATTTTGGTTTGCAGTGGTGCGATAAAATATTGGTAACACAAGCTTTAACTGATCAGTGTGTCAGCTTAATACTGTACAGCTCACTCGCAAAAGGCAGTGATTATTTTTAAAAGGAAAACAGAACTATATAATTTTGCTTACAGTCAAAGTTCCTACCTGTTTTATTTTTTTTCTAAAGTGCAAGTTAGAGTAGCCGTAGTTAGGGAAGAAGATGGCGTCCAACTACAGCAAGTACACTGCAGACTACTTGAGGCAGTTGTGCCAGGAGAGAGGAGTCCAGTATGAGGGAAAAGCCAACAAGCAGAACCTCATAGATGCCCTGATGGCAGCAGATGCCCAGAGCATTGTGTCATGGTCTGTGACTGTAAAGGACCAAACCTTGGGCATGGAGGGGCCAGTGTCCATTGCAGTGTCTGGATCCAGTGAGGAGGACAGCACAGCCAGTGCAAGCCAAGGGCCACAGCAGCAGGGGAAGGTCACCAGTATTCTGGAGCCAGAAGTGATCAAGCTGCAGATTGAGTTGCGCAGGATGGAGCTGGAGTTCCAGAGGGAAGAGAAGTGAGAACAGCGAGCCACAGAGGAGAAGAGGGAGCAAGAACAGTGAGAGGATGACAGTGGAGAGTGTGAGCACCAGAGGCAACATGAACTGTAGAAGCTACGACTCCAACCACCAGCACCAGAGCAGGTAAGTGGCTTGGGTTTAACTGGAACTACAGGACTAGGTTACAAATTAAATTCCAAATTGATAGCTGAATTTAAAGAGGGGAAGGATATGGATGCCTTTTTAAATTCCTTTGAAAAAGTTTGTATTCAGGCAAATATTCCTAGAGGGTCCTGGAGCTTCCAGATATCCCCGCTACTTACTGGGAAAGCTCGGGATGCATTGGGTCAAATGGCCAATGAGGACAGTAATGATTACAGCAAACTCAAAGCTGCATTTTTAAAAAAGTTTGATTTAACTGCAGAAGCATACAGAGCTAAATTCCATAAGCTCAGGAGAAGCCCTGACCTGAGCTACGAGGAGCTAGCCATGAAACAACATCAATGTTTAAAACATTGGTGGGAGGAAATTGAAGCAAACTCTGTAGATAAAATTGAAAATGCTATATTGTTAGAGCAATTTTTTGGGCATGCCCAGCAGAACTGAAAACCTGGCTGGAGGACCAAGATCCCAAAACAGTGCAAGGGGCTGCTGAACTCTTGGACCGCTATGCCAAGAGCAGACCTGCTCTGAGAGCAAATGGGGCAGGGGTGGCAGCGTAGAAAGGGAAAAGCATGCCTTCAGGGCAGCTAAAACCCTCAGTGCCTTCACCAAAACTAGTTAGCCCCAGGTTTCAAAGGAAAGATTTGTCTGAGAAAAAAAATGAATGTTAGGTTTGTAAAGAAACTTGGCATATTGCCAGACAGTGTCAGAAAAGGACGAGCAATACGCAAGGTGGTGCTAGGAAAGAAGTGTTTTTTTTGTGTGTCCCTAGAAGCATGCCTGTAAACATGAGGGAACACATGCACCCAGTCACTGTGAATGGTGTACAGGCACAAGGGTTAAGAGACACAGGGGCATCCCTGACATTGGTAAAAGGGGATCTGGTAGAGCCTGGTCAACTTATACCCAATAAATTTGTAACTGAACAAGGGTTCACTGGGGAGGAGAAAACATTGCCACTCACTAGTGTTCTCTTAAACTGGGGTGAAACGGGGAACTGTGCAACAGGTGGCTGTAGCCAAAATGTTAGTAGTCAACGTCATCCTTGGCAACAATCTCAAACAGGGGATGGTGTGTGCAGTTATGCATAGCCAAGCGGCAAGGGAAAATTGTAGTTCCTTGGACCTCAAAGAAGCCACTGTGGAAACCACTGGGAGGCTGGTTCCCCAGAGTGTGTCTCCTGCTATGGAGACTAATGAAAGGGGGGTAGAAATTTCCACGGTAGCAGTTAACCGAACAGCTACAGAGGGTTACTCCAAGGAAGGAGAGGTGACCCATTGTCAGAGGGTTAGGGATGGCAGTGATTCTGGGTACCCTGACGCTAGAGCTAGGGACCCTAGTTTAGAGACTGAAAGGGACCTGTCCCATGCCTTGGGAATGTGTCAGGAGTTTGCAGCTGCTCAGAAAAGTGACCCTAGTCTAGAGAAGCTGAGGGCTTGGGCAGACTGACGGAGAACAGGGAGTTGATGGTAAACATAAGGTTTGTTGGAAAAATGGACTGATGTATACTCAGGCTGCAAAGACAGAGGGAGGGGTGATAAGCAGGCAGCTTGTCATTCCCAAGGGGTACCATGAGCAGTTGCTCAATATTGCACATGATATTCCCATGTCTGGTCACTTGGGAATTGCGCGCACTATGCAGCGGTTGGCCCAGAATTTCTATTGCCCAACTTCACCCAGCAGGTGAAAGCATATTCAGGTCTTGTCACCGGTGCCAAGAAATAGGGAAGGCAGGGAAGAAAACTCAAGCCACCCTAATTCCATTGCCCATAGTGGAGGAGCCATTCCAGAGGGCAGGAATGGATATTGTGGGGCCTTTAAATACCCCCAGCTCCTCCGGAAAGAGGTTCATCCTGACTGTGGTGGATTATGCCACCCAGTACCCTGAAGCAGTTGCCCTATCCTCTCTGAGGACAGACAAAGTGGCAGATGCCTTACTAGGGATTTTCTCCCATGTTGGGTTTCCACAGGAGGTTATCACCGATCGAGGGGGTTCCTTCATGTCGGACCTGATGAAATGTTTGTGGGAGAAGTGTGGGTTGGTGCAGAGATGCACAGTGTCACAAAACACATTCAGCAGGTCAGGCCCTCTGCTCCCACAGTGCCAACCTCAGAGCGCAATAGTGTGAACAGGTAACAGACAGGGTAACCCTCCTGTCTGCTTTTGGGTCTGAATCACCTTTAGTTTCAAGTTCTGGGGGAATTCAAGCTGTGAACCTTATGCTAGTGTACCCAATGTACAGACTCAGATATGTACACTCTTCGGGGATTGCAGTACAATCTTTTGCCAGGGGCGCCAATCCAAGCTTCCAAAATGAGCCCTTGTAACTCTATAAGAGACCTTAGGTATATTCTTACCTTTTTACTCAAGCTCAGTGACACCATCAAGCTGTTGAACCATTTTGTCAGACTTAACCCTCTATACGTCACATGCAAAAAGAACTGGCAGACACCCAGGCAGTCTTTTAAATAAAAGGTACTTTACTAAAAGATGATAAAAATATGAAAAAATGTAAACACATAACAATATATCAAACAGCATCACATAAAAGAAAAACAAAGAAAACTACAGAACAAACTCCTACCAAAATACATTTAGACTTTATCCAATGTATTACCTCTGGAAGTGCTTAAGTTATAACAGAGAGCTGTGTCTTTCTAGAGTTCCAAGATGGAATATGACAAACAGTTCAGATACAAGTTTTAGTTTAACTCTGTCTCTCCACACCCCTTCTGTGAGTCATCTAGCTCCTCCTTTTAGAATATAAAAAAAAATACAAACATGATGTCCTATCAGGAGGTATATTAAATAACGTGACATCAGCAAAAACTAATTTCCCAAATTATGAGTCTTTGATCCACCAGTTCCTTCGAGGTTTGCAACCCTGCAATCCATTACCTAGGTGCGATATAGCCAACAGGGATCAGCTAATCCTATCCTGTAATAAAATGTATATTTAGTTTTCCAACTTCAAAGCAGCAACAGGCCATAAAAGGATAATAAAATGCCTTCAGGAAGGAATGTAATTAATTAACTGGTTCCTGGTCAGTTTACATATCCTGTAGCTTCACTGAAACTTGGGGGGGGGCACCCATGGAAGCACAGGCTCACATACTATATTTTTATATTACGAATATCATACAACAATCATAACCAGCTGTCCAATGTCACACACAGCACCTTATCACCCATAAGCCAATGGGCTTGTAGAAACATTTAACAGTACCCTGAAGTCAATGCTCCAAGCGTTTGCTGAACAGCATGTGAGGGACTGGGAGAAATACTTTCCCCACCTGTTTGCATACAGGGAGGTGCCCCAAGAGTCAACAGGGTTTTCCCCCTTCAAGCTCTTATATGGACGCTGGGTACATAGGCCCCTAGACTTGATCAGGGAGGACTGGGAAGGCAAGCACGCCACCCAAGGAACTCCCATAGTGGATTGTGTGCTTAGGTTTAGGGAAAGGCTGAAGGAGCTTATGGGGACAGCCCAGAGCAACCTGGCAGCTGCCCAACAAAAACAGAAAGTGTGGTACGACCACAGAGCCAGAGCTCGCTCGTACACAGTGGGTCAGGAAGTCATGGTCAACATTCCAGTCTGGAAGGACAAGCTGCAGGCTGAGTGGGCAGGACCATACAAAGTAGTCAGGTAAATGACGTGAACTATATCATAGAGTTACCTGACAGAAGACATACACAAAGAATGTACCATGTCAACATGATGAAGCCATATGCTAATAGGGCTGATGTGGTGTTTGCAGTATGTAGTCCTGGGGAGGAGACAGAAGAAGGAGACGCCCTTCTGGACTTGCTGGAAGAAAGCAAGTGGGGGTTCTCTGTGGAGGCAGTTAACTTGACATCCCAGCTGGCACTGGACAAGATCCAGGAAGTAAGGGGGGGTTTAAGAGACTTTGCCCCACTGTTTAGTGCCAAGCCTGGACTAACCCCCTTAGTAACGCATGATGTGGAGACAGGGACAAAGACGCCCATACGGCGGACAACATATTGGGTGTCAGAGGCTGTCCAAAAGGACATTCGGAGGGAGGTGGAGGAAATGCTGGCTTTAGGGGTAATCCAGAGATCCCACAGCCCCTGGGCCTCACCCGTTGTCCTTGTGCCCAAGCCAGATGGCTCTACTCATTTTTGTGTGGACTATCATAGACTAAATGCAGTCACGAAGTCAGACGCCCACCTGATGCCCTGGACAGACGAACCCCTGGACAAGTTTGGAGGGTCGACCTACCTTACGACTGTTGACCTGACAAAGGGGTATTGGCAGGTAGAGTTACTGACAGAGCTAGGGAGAGGTCGGCCTTCATCACTCCAATAGGGTTATTCAAATTTAAAGTAATGCCTTCCGGAATGAAGAACGCCCCAGCCACTTTCCAAAGATTGGTGAACCAGGTGTTAAATGGTGCTGAGGAGTACACCATGGCGTACCTGGATGACATTGCCATCTTTAGTGCCAGCTGGGAGGAACACCTGTCCTACTTTAGGGAAGTGCTGGGCAGGATACAGAGGGCCAGGCACACTGTCAAAGATGAGAAGTGCCAGGTGGCCATCGCTGAAGTGGCATACCTCGGGTATGTTGTAGACCAGGGACAGCTCCATCCTAACCAAATAAAAATAGAGGCGATTGTTACCCTGTGGGTTCTACAGGTAGACACAGATTCACTCAGAGACAGCAATTAAGATGCAACCCATTAGTTACTTAGTGGGATGTTTATTACTGCATAAACATATATTCAGCACCAACAAGAAAATAAACACATGAAACATAAAAAATAAACAAATAAACAGCAAAACAATAGCCTTCTATAGCTTTCTCTATAGAACCTCTCCCACTCTTGGTCAGGAGTAACTGACCCTATATGCCTGCTACCTGCTCAGGTAGTAGTTAAGTACCAGCCTCTCTGAGTCAGGTGACAAAGCATCATCTCAGACTTTAAAACATGTTCAATATCCCCACAAAATTGGTTTGAACAGGAAATACATATTAGAAATGCATACAGAATCCCATTATAGCACTTCCAGATAAAAAATATTTCTATGAAGAATTTTAATGACTACCGAGAGTTCTGAAGATGATTGACAATTTGGCCAGTTTAAAACTGAGCCACCAGGGGCCGCTGATCCCCTATAGAGGACTTCAGAACACTGGATGAGCTCCAGGCAATCAGACCTCCTCTTTTTACTCAAGACGCAGAAACTAAACTTTTACTTTCTAACAGCAACTTGGGCAGATATTTAAAGCAGCAGAACCATTTCTAGGTAAAACATATTTTAAAGTATTCCTTTATTTTATTATAGGTCTATCTGTGTAATATATATCAGAATAAATAATGAACCAAAAGAATCCCTACTGTGCAACAAAACTCCATATTTCTTTAATATAGGATGCTGCACTAGGGGATAATGGCAGCAGAAGCTTCCTGAAATGACAAGCCATCGGGTGCACTGCAACACCAAAGGGTTACATTTGCTCTAGCTGCAGAAACTGAGCAAAGCCCTAAATTAAGGGTTGATAAATAAAGAAACCAAACAGTAAAACACCAAAGGCAGACTGTTAATACAGTCAGAAGCATCAAAGTATAATAGCTGACTAAATCAGCTCCAGAGAGGAACAGTCAAGCTGTCGGCTGAAATTTACAAGCCAACAGCTGACTCTTTCCCTTCTTATTGCTTAGTCACTCGAGGGACTCTCCTGACACATAGGGGAGCTGCAATTACAATTGAGTCGTTTGAGGGGGAAAAGGACTCCTTCACAGAAACTATTTATATGATAGTGAGCATTGTGAATAACAATGGAGCGCGAGCGCTACGTGACAGTGTGCACGATCGTGAGGGCTTCGCAATCATGGGAGCAGTCGCGCTGCAACCCACAATAGCACTCGCTTTCTAAAAATGTCTGACTTTAAAGGAGTTTTCAGGGGACTGCTGTTTTCCTTCCTGAACCAACCAGGTATTCACTTTATACCATTAATATCTTATTGGAGGACAGTTTGGCAATTACTTCTTTTATTTGTCTGAACTGTTGCTCCACATCAAAACAATGCAGCGTAGGGTACATAAAATAAAAGGGGAAAGGGAATGCTGCTAGCTTAATGTTCACTACTATTACAGAAAGTCTGCCAGTTTATATATATATAGCCTTTAGACTATTAAGGACCTAGAGGAATGCAGAGAAAAATAAAGAGGGAATAAGAGAGGGGAAAGGGGAGTCGTCACAAGGAGGTGGTCTGCCTCCATACAGAAATTCAGGGATAGCCATAGGAGAGAGGAAAATAGTGGTTGCAACCATACCTCTCAACCTTTTGTCCCCCAAATGTGGAACATTGCCTCTCAAAATGTGGAACAAATGAGCAAAATGTGGAACGCTTATTCAAATCTTTACCTAGGAAGCTCAGAACACTGTTAAAATGTTTGCATTCATGTTAAGAAAGTCTGTTAATACTTGTATAATATCATTTTTGCATCATTTACTATAGATTTTTGCTTTAAAATGTTAATACTGAATGTGGGACAAGTCCTCACAATGTGGAATAGGGAACTTTTTGTGAAGTAAAATGAGGAACGTTCCTCGTAATGTGGTACAGTTGAGAGGTATGGTTGCAACCGAGAGGAAAAGAAAAAAAGGTCCAAAACCCAAGTGGCAGGGACTGACCCTGTCACATTTACCCTCCCTTCTTAAGAGGGAAGGTGTAACACAGAATCCCTCCTCCAGATACCCTGGAGGGGGTGGAACTCCAGCCCACCCACTCTCAGGAGTTCCATCCCAGGGTCCCATTAACAAATTTACTATATTTCTGACCAGGTTCAAAAGAACCGAACATACCCTGGGACAATGAAAACTTCAGAATGTCATGCATCTTAACATCCTAAAGCTAGACAAAAGGAGACAATTTCTCAGTCAAAATGGCTGCATTTTACAGTCCAGCCCCCTTTTCTTTTTATGGAGGTTGGAGGAGCTCCGGCCCACCCACTCCGTGAAGCTCCATCCCAAGGTCCCATTACAATAGTACTAACAATATAGTGCCTACTGTTCAATACATAATACTAACTTTTACCCTGGGATCTGTTCAAAGTACATTTTATTATAATCACTAAGTTATAATATTCACACAGATGTCTTCCTATTCGTATCTGCCATCTCAAGTCCTGTGCCAAATCGTGACAGAAAATCAGCGTTGGTATGTTCACTACCTTTCCTATGTGAAACAGTGACATGGTAAGGCTGCAAAGCCAGGTACCACCTCATAATATGTGAGTTCTTTTTCCCCATCTGCTGAATCCAACAGAGGGGGTTGTGGTCTGTCACCACCTCAAATTCGGCTCCCTGTAGATAATATTTAAAAGACTCTATTGCCCATTTGAGGGCAAGACATTCTTTTTCAACAGTAGAACATCTGCATTCTTGTTCATGTAGCTTCCTACTAATATATATAATAGGGTGCTCTTCATCTTGAACATACTGTGTCAGCACTGCCCCAATACCTATTTCTGATGCATCTGTTTGCACAATGAAGGGTTTGCTGAAATCAGGACTTCTCAGAGCAGGGTATGCACATAAAGCAGCCTTAATTTGCCTAAATGCTGTATCACATTCCGGAGTCCACTCCACTTAATTTGCATACCTTTTCTTTGTCAAGTCAGTAAGGGGGACAGCTATTGCTGAAAAGTTTGCAATAAAGCGCCTGTAGTATCTGGCCAGTCCTAAGAAAGCTTGGACTTGCTTCTTGGTCTTAGGTATGGCACAATCAGATATTGCTGATACTTTATTCATCTCAGGCTTAATAACCCCATTCCCTATGATGAACCCTAGATATCTAGTTTCGGTCTGACCTAGACAACATTTCCTAGGGTTGATAGTGACCCCTGCCTACCGAATTACTGAAAAGACCTGTTCCAGGTGTTTCAGGTGTGTCTCCCAATCGGGGCTAAATACTACCACATCATCCAGGTATTCGGCACAAAAGTCTGTATAAGGACTGAGCATTTGGTCCATGAAGTGCTGAAGGGTTGCAGGTGCTCCATGGAGACCAAATGGCATGTTGACAAATTCAAAGAGCCCTATTGGGGTGCTGAATGCAGTTTTCTGTCATGATTGTGGTGTGAGGGGAATCTGCCAGTATCCTTTGGTGAGATCCAGTGTGGAAATAAAGGCCGCATTCCCCAAATGATCGATGATATCGTCTGTTCTGGGCATAGGATACCGATCTAGAACGGAGGTGGCATTCACCTTCCAAAAATCTAGACAGAGGTGAATACCTCCTTCCTTCTTGTTTACTACCACTATAGGTGATGCCCATGCATTATGTGAGGGTGTGATAACCATATGTTCCATTTTTCTTACTTCAGTAATGACCTCCTCCCTGACGTACTGGTAACCGATAAGGTTTTTGGTACAAAGGGGCAGTTTGGGTGACCCTAATGTCATGCTCAACACCGACTGCTCGGCCTGGGACACTTGTAAATGTGTTTCCATATGTGTCTAGTAAGTGTTGGATCTGTTCCTGTTTCTGTGTGGTCAATGCTGGATTGATATACACTTACTGTATTTGACCCCTTTGTTACAACCGACTGTAAGCTATATCCAGCTCTGAGTCATGGGTCTCAGTCTGGATGTAACAGCTTACTTTGGGGGACGCTTTCCTCTCATGCCACAATTTTAACAGATTGGCATGATAAATCTGTTTTCTGCTTCTTCTATTGGGCATCTGCACCTCGTATGTCACTGGACCTACTTGTCTGAGTATGGTATAAGGGCCCTGCCACTTCATAAGCTGTCTGTTTTCAGTGGCAGGTAATAGGAGTAACACCTTTTCCCCTGTGGCAAACTGCTTATGCCCCACCCCCTTGTCATATTCAGTTTTTTGCTGTACTTGTTTCTCAAGTAATGACTGGTGGGCCAGGTTAATATACCTAAGGAGGTGTTTTCTCAAAGCAGTCATGTATTCTAGTACTCCTTGTTTCCCTATATGGATGTTTTCCTCCCAGTGTTCTCTAATGACATCTAGGGGCCCTCAGAGGTTTTGGCCATACAGGAGGGAGAAGGGGGAAAACCCAGTAGATGCTTGGGGTACTTATCGATAAGAGAACAAGAGGTAAGGCAGAAAGGTGTTCCAATTCCTCCCCTCTTCGCTCACAAATTTTTGTAACATTTTCTTTAGTGTTTGATTGAACCTTTCCACCAACCCGTCTGCCTGGGGATGATATGGTGAGGTTCTTACAGCGTGTATACCCAATTGTCTGTACAATTCAACCAACATTACAGATGTAAAATGTGTACCCCTGTCTGTAAGAATAATCTTTGGAATACCCATCCTACTGAATATTTTTTCCAGCTCTTCTGCCACCCTGGTAGCTGTTACAGTCCTCATGGGTGTTGCCTCAGGATACCTAGTGGCATAGTCACAGATGACTAAAATAAATCTGTTTCCTTTGGAGCTAGTCTCCAGAGGTCGCACCACATCCATTGCAATGCAGTTGAATGGTTGACTGACTAGAGGGATATTCTGAAGGGGCACCAAATCTTTCTTCCCTGTCCGGACTACTTTCTGACGCACTGTGCAGCTCTGGATGTACTCTGCTATTTGTTCATGAATGCCTGGCCAATAAAATCTGTGCAGAATTCTACTTATGGTGGTATCTCTCCCTGAGTGACCTGCCAGGGATATGTCATGGGCCAACTGAACTATTTCCCTACGATACCTCTGTGGGACAATCAGCTGTGTTACAATATTTCCATTTTTAGGGTTCATACATTCCCTGTACAAGATATCATTTACTGTAACACATTTTGGGAATCCTTCTTCGGGCTGCTTTCCCAGCTGTGAAAAGAAAAGGGTTAATGAACCATCCTGTTTTTGTTCATAGGCCATTGTCTCTGATTTAATGTCAGCAGGACCCATAAACTGTTTATTCTGCTAGTTTCTGTTCTCCTGTCTTTTTATAGTCTTTCCCTTCCGATCTTTACCTGGGGTCTCAAAGTTCCACCTCAAATGGAAACAGTCCACCCAGATCAGTTTGTTTCGCTTGTTTTTTTGTTTTTTTTTTTATTTCGTTTTTGTTGACCGGGTAAGTGCACTAGACAAATCTTGCCTATTTTCAGGCATGACCCGGGGGAGGGGAATACAGATGAATGCCAACTGACCTTGAACCAGGTGAAGCTGTTGGTGGAATTTTTGGTGAATGAGGGAAATTTGGCCAGGACACCGGGGAAATTCCCTTTCTCTTTTCGATAAGTGCCATGGGATCTTTAACATCCACCTGAACTAACACCAATCCAGGCAGATGGGACCTCGGTTTAACGTCTCATCTGAAAGACGGCACCTCAGAAGTGCAGCACCCCTCTCACGCTGCACTACAGTGTCAGTACTGGGATATTAACCCAAGTGCCAGATGTGGGAACTGAACCTACAGCCCTCTGATCTCCCAGTCTCAGAGGCGAGTGTGCTACCTACTGAGCCACTGACACTGTGACCGAGTTGTCACAGCAACCAGAGGAGAACAGTTCTGTTTCACCATTAATACTGAAAAATCAGGATGATCTTGTCCAATAATAACAGGGATGGGTAAGTGTAGAACAATCCCAACCGCCAATTCCTGTGACTTCCCATTAACAGTCAATTCCAGAGGGATGGTGGAATAGAAATGAGTGTCCCTGTGTATACAGGTAACCATTGTACCATTCCCTGTTCTTTCTAGGCCCTCTGCTAAGTCTGCACGAACCAGTTTTTGGTGACTTCCAGAGTCCAGTAAGCCTAAGACATTATGTGTTCCAACTTCCACAGTTGCCACATAAGGCATCCAATTAGCCAGGGCCAGATGTCCAGAGTCTTTTCACTGCTGGGCATTTCCTGATTATGTGGCCTTTCTTTTGGCAACCATGGCACGTTATTTCTGACAATGGCACTCTCTCTCTCTCCTGTCTCTTCTTAAGTCAAGTTGAGTTTTAACATTTAAAGAGGAAAAGGGAGGTCTTAAAAGGTTAGTGGAAGGGGTTGAGGTACTACCGCCCTGGTTCCTCCCTCTCGTAGGTCATGCAGCCATGAAGTCTTCCGCCAGAGCAATCGTTTTTTCGGCACCTTCGGGTTTATGTTCTCGTACCCACAACTGAACATCCTGGGGTAAGACCTTTATAAATTGCTCAATAGTTATTGTCTCTATTATTTGTTGCACTGTCTTACTACCTGGTTGTCACCATTTGTCGCTTAGGTCCTTCAACCGTGCATAGACATCTCTGGGAACACCCGTGGTCTGCATTTTCAAGTACCTGAAACGCTGTCTGTACGTCTCAGGACTAACATCGTTCCTGCTTAGAATTTCTTGCTTAATATGGTTATTGTCATTAGAAAGTTGTATATCCAGTCTACTGTACACCACCTGTGCTCGTCCAGTTAATTGGGGGGGCAAGACACACCACCCATTGGTCTTTTGGCCAACCACATGTTTGTGCCACCCTCTCAAATGTGGTGAGATATGCCTCAGTGTCATCACTGTCTTGTAATCTGGCCAGCTTAATATCTCTGGGGCCCTGTGGTCATTCTGCGTGCTCAGTCTGGATGGCTTGGAGCACCCGCATGGTGTCTGCCCACTTGGCATCCTGTCTCCTGCGGTCAGTCTCTCTCTCCCAATCTAGCTGAACTTGTCTGATGCATAACCATTTCAGCAGTTCTCCCACATCTTTCATGGGAGCTTGTTCAAGGTAGGAGGCATCCACTTCCTTCTCTGGGCTCTCAGATTCCAGGGGTTGGTCCAGGGGCATCCCTTCCCCATGCTCATTGAAGTCCTCCTCTTCTAATCTCTCAGAAGGCATCTTCTTGAGTTTAGGACGTGTGTCTGGTAAGCCAGTTTGCAGCTGGGCCCCTGTTTGCGCTGCCATATGTCTGGTAAGGGTGCCTTGTGCTGAGCCACCCTCCGCCATGTCCACCTCGGGTACCAGGAAGTACTCACTGTGTCTCCCTTCCCTGGCAAGACTAAACAAGCAGTAGAAATCCCACTTCTAACACCAAATGTTACCGTGTGGGTTCTACAGGTAGACACAGATTCACTCAGAGACAGCAATTAGGGTACAGCCCACTAGTTACTTAGTGGGATGTTTATTACTGCATAAACATATATTCAGCACCAAGAAGAAAATAAACACATGAAACAGAAAAAATAAATAAACAGCAAAACAATAGCCTTCTATAGCTCTCTCTATAGAACGTCTCCCACTCTTGGTCAGGAGGAACTGACCCCATCTGCCTGTTACCTGCTCAGGTAGTAGTTAAGTATCCGCCTCCCTGAGTCAGGTGACCAAGCATCATCTCAAACTTTAAAACATGTTCAAGATCCCCAGAAAATTGGTTTGAACAGCAAATACATATTAGAAATACATAAAGAACCCTATTATAGCACTTACAGATGGAAAATAATCCCTCTGTGAAGAATTTTAATGACTACCAAGAGTTCTGATGATGATTGACAGTTTGGACAGTTTAAAACGGAGCCACCAGGGGCCGCTGATCCCCTATAGAGAAGTTCAGAACACCGGAAGAGCTCCAGGCAACCAGACCTCCCCTTTTTACTCAAGATGCAGAAACTGAACTTTTACTTTCTAACAGCAACCTGGGCTGATATTTAAAGCAGCAGAACCATTTCTAGGTAAAACATATTTTAAAGTATTCCCTTATTTTATTATAGGTCTATCTGTGTAGTATACATCAGAATAAATGCACCAAAAGAATCCCTGTGCAACAAAGCTCCCTATTTCTTCAATATAGGATGCTGCATTAGGGGATAATGGCAGCAGACGCTTCCTGAAATGACAAGCCATCGGGTGCACTGCAACACCGAAGGCTTACATTTGCTCTAGCAGCAGCAACTGAGCAAAGCCCTAAATTAAGGGTTGAGAAATAAAGAAACCAAACGGAGAAACACCAAGGGCAGACTGTTAATACAGTCAGAAGCATCAAAGTATAATAACTGACTAAATCGGCTCCAGAGAGGAACAGTCAAGCTGGCGGCTGAAATTTACAAGCCGACGGCTGACACTTTCCCTTCTTATTGCTTAGTCACTCGAGGGACTCTCCTGACACATAGGGGAGCTGCAATTACAAGCGATTTGTTTGAGGGGGAAAAGGACTCCTCCACAGAAACTATTTATATGATAGTGAAGCATTGTGAATAACAATGGAGCGCGAGCGCTATGCGATGGTGTGCACGATCGTGAGGGCTTCACAATCGTGCAAACAGTCGTGCTGCAACCCACAATAGCGCTCACTTTCTAAAAACATCTGACTTTAAAGAGGTTTTCAGGGGACTGCTGTTTTCCTTCCTGAACCAACCAGGTATTCACTTCGTACCATTAATATCTCATTGGAGGACAGTTTGGCAATTACTTCTTTTATTTGTCTGAACTGTTGCTCCACATCAAAACAATGCAGCGTAGGGTACATAAAATAAAAGGGGAAAGGGAATGCTGCTAGCTTAATGTTCACTACTATTGCAGAAAGTCTGCCTATATATATATATTATATATATGATATATATATATATATATATATATATATATATATGCCTTTAGACTATTAAAGACCTAGAGGAATGCAGAGAAAAATAAAGAGGGAATAAGAGAGGGGAAAGGGGAGTTGTCATAAGGAGGTGGCCTGCCTCCATACAGAAATTCAGGGATAGCCATAGGAGAGAGGAAAATAGTGGTTGCAACTGAGAGGAAAAGAAAAAGAAGGTCCAAAACCCAAGTGGCAGGGACTGACCCTGTTACAACGATCAAGGCATGGCCCAGACCAGAAATGCAGAAGCAGGTCAGGAGTTTTCTAGGGACAGCAGGGTACTACAGGAAATGGGTACCCAATTACAGTGCCCTGGCTGCTCCCCTATCTGACCTGGTAAAGAAAAGAATGCCTAAGAAAATTACCTTGGCACCAGCCTGTGAAAAAGCCTTTACCAGACTGAAGGAGGCACTGTGCAGTGCTCCTGTGTTGACAAGTCTAGACTATGGCAGACCCTTTATAGTACAGACTGACTCCTCTGACATAAGTATTGGGGCAGTACTGAGTCAGACATCCAACCAAGGGAAAGATCACCTCATCGTGTACCTAAGTAAAAAGTTACTTTCCAGGGAGCAGGCATACTGTACTCTGGAAAAAGAGTGTCTTGCCATGGTGTGGATCCTAAAGAAGTTAGAGCCATACTTATACGGACAGCATTTTGAGGTACAAACTGACCACAATCCCCTGGTTTGGCTGGCACAAATGGGTAAGATGAATGGTAGACTATTAAAATGGAGTCTTGCCTTGCAAGGGTATGACATGACGATCTTACATAGGGCTGGAGCAACCAATTAGAACGCAGATGGCGTGTCACATCTATATGAGGTGTGAACTGACTTAGGGAGCTCATCCCATGCAGGGGATAGAGACCCCAAATTCAGTCCTGGTGGGGAGGATTGTGATGCTTGGCCAGCTGGTTCTGATTATTGTATGATATTGGTATTATAAATACATGGTCTGTGTATGATCATTTCAGTGGGAGAAATTTGGCCTTTAAATTACAAGGTCAGCAGCTGAAACCACAGGATGTAATAAAACAGACCAGAAGGAAACAGTTAATTGGAACATCCTCCAGAAAAGAGTTTATTGCCTTCTGCTGTTTGATGTTGGAAACTAAATATGAGTTTTATGGTATCAGGGAAAGGACGTCATTAGGCTGGTTCCTGTTGGCTTTTTAACACCTTGGTGGCAGTATTGGATTGCTAAATTCAAAGGAAAAATGTGTAATTAAGGAGTCATATATAGGACATGTCTTTTTTCTTCTGATGTTACGTTATTTAACATACCTCCTGGTAGGAAATTATGTTTATAATTTTAAATTCTAAAAGGAGGAGCTACATGACTCATCAAGTGGGTGTGGAAATAGAGTTGAAAATGTATCAGTGTATCTGAAATGTGAGATATCTTGGGCTCTGAAAGCAGAAACATCTAACTTTAAATGCAGTCACAGAGGTAATACATTCGATAGAAAAGATGCAAATGTTTTGTGGTAGGAGTTTTGTTCTGTAACTTTTACCCATTTTCTTTTGAGATTGTAAGCTCTTGATATTTGTTTTGTATTTTATCTTACTTATTTTCATATTTTTAATAAAATACCATTTTCTTAAGATACTGCCTGTGTCTTCCCTGTTTTCTTTTTGCATGTGGAGTGCCTGTATTTTTAAGTCTGATAACTGTTTGAAAAGGCTTGATAGTGTTACTGAGCTTGGAGAAAGTTAAGAATACATCTAAGGTCTCTTAGAGTTTTAAGGGTTCATTTTGGATACCTGGTTAGGTGCTCTTACGTGGAAGATATATTGCATCCCCCCGAAGAGAATATTATCTGAGTCTGTACATTTGGATATGCTAGTATAAGGTTCACAGTTTGAATCCCTCCAGAACTTGAGGCTGACAGGTGATTCAGACTGAAAAGCAGACAAGAGGGTTACCCTGTTACCTGTTCACACTATTGCGCTCTGAGTTTAGCACTGTGGGAGCAGAGGACCTGTCCTGCGGAGTGTGTATGTGACATGAAAAACTACCTTATCCATGTAGAAGGTTATGTAGCTTGAAACAAAGAAACATACATAGAATGTGACGGTAGATAAGGGCCACTTGGCCCACCTAGTCTGCCCATATTATCACTTGTTTTGTTTTTTCTCCTTCATTTTTTACTGCAGACATCACTTGATCTATGGCGCAATCTCTTCCACTCCCTTTCTGACCCCTACAGTTCCCTTGTGCCTGTCCCAGGCATTTTTGAACCCGTCCACCATTTTCACCCCCACTATCTCTACTAGAAGGCTGTTCTAGGGATCCATCATCCTTTCCATGAAGTACTTTCTCATATCCCTCCTAAATGTCCCCCCTCCAGCTTCATAGCATGCCCCCTTGTTCTGTGGCACCTTTTTCTTTAAAAAATACTCCCCTCCTGTACCTTATTAACCCCGTCAGGTATTTAAAAGTCTCTATCATATCCCCACTCCTCCCCTACAAGGTGTACATATTTAGCTCCTTTAGCTTCTCCTCATAGGGCTTTTGATGCAGACCCGGCACCATTTTAGTAGCCTTTCTCTGGAAAGCCTTCACTTTGTATATGTCCTTCCTGAAATGTAGTCTCCAGAACAGAACATAGTATTCCAGGAGAGTTCTTACCGGTGATCTATAAAGGAGCAGCACCACCTCCCTCTTCCTGCTGGCAATATCCTTTCCTATGCACTCCAGCATCCCACTTACCCTTCCTGCTGCCTTGTCACACTGCCTGGCCACCTTTAGGTCATCTGATATGATTACTCCTAGATCTCTTTCCTGCTTGCTCTCTGTCAGTAACACCCTGCCCATTTTGTGTACTCTACTTCCAGGTTTCTATTGCCGAAGTGTATTATTTTGCACCTTTTTGCATTAAAGCCCAGCTGCCATACCCTTCACCACTCCTCTAGTCTTTTGAGATCCCTACCCATTATTTTCACACACACACACACCCCTGTGTCCACTCTGTTGCATATCTTGGTGTCATCCACAAAGAGACAAACCTTCCCCTCTAGTTCCTCCACTATGTCACTTATAAAGACATTGAAGAGGACTGATCCCAGCACTGATCCCCGAGGTACCCCACTAGTCACCTTCCCTTCCTTGGAGCAGTTTCTGTTTATCACTACCCTCTGTGTCCTGTCCCCGACTCAGTTTTTTTTTTACCCAGGTTACCACTTTAATACCCATCCCCAAATTCACCAACCTGTTTACCAGTCTCCTGTAAGGAACGGTGTTGAAAGCCTAGCTGAAGTCCAGGTAGGCCATGTCCATCGCCCCTCCGTGATTCAACTCCTTGGTCATCCAGTCAAAGAAATCTGTCAGATTTATTTGGCATGGCCTTCCCCCTGTGAAACCATGCTGCCTTGAATCCTGTAATCCATTGGATAGAAGGTATTCCACAATCCTCTCCTTTAGCAGTGTCTCCATTAACTTACCCACCTCTGAGGTCAGGCTGACAGACCTATAGTTTCCTACCTCCTCTCCACTATCACTTTTGTGAAGTGAGACTACTTCTGCCCTTCTTCAGTCCCCCGGGACCACACCAGGCTCCAGTGATGTGTTAAACAGATCTGTCAGGGGGGGGGGCAGCCAGTAGCTCCCTGAGCCCTCTCAGCACCCTTGGATATACCCCATCTGGTCCCATAGCTTTGTTCACCTTCAGGTTAGCTAGTACTTTCCATACTTCCTCCTCAGAAAATGGACTGGTGTCCACTCCCCTCCCGTCAATATTCTTGGTGCCTTTTTTGAGGTCCGTCCCCCTCTGCTTCTACTGTGAAAGCTGAGCAAAAGTATTTGTTCAAGATGTTTGCCTTTTCCTATTCCACCTTCATAGTCACCCACCTCCTTCTTTAACTGTACTATTCCTCCCTTAATCTTCCTTTTCTTGCTAACATACCTAAAAAATGTCTTGTCCCCTTTTGGTATTTCGTGAGTTATTTTTTCTTCCATTTGCACCTCTGCGTTCCTTACTGCCTTGCCTGCCTCCCTCTGTTTTCTCAAAAACACTTCCCTATCCTCCTCTCTCAGGGTCTCCATATATCTTCTGAATGCCACTTCTTAGCCTTTACCTTTTCTGCTACCTCTTTTGAGAACCGTAGCAGTCTCCTCTTTCTTTACTTTTGTTTACCTGCTTAACACAGAGGTTTGTTGCCTTCACTGTGCCCTGTTTTATTGTGGCCCACTTTTCCTCCACCCCCTCCAGGTCCTCTCCTTCTGCCAGGTCGTTCCTGAGGCATTCACCCATCTTAGTAAAACCAGCCTTCTGAAGTCCAGGACTCTCACCATTATGTGGTTGGATTCCACGGCTGTTCTTATGTTAAATCACAGTTTGATGATCACTGTTCCCCAGATGGCTTTCCACCCTGACGTCTGCAACACTGTCCCTGTTAGTAAGCATCAGATCCAGTATTGCCCCATCATGAGTGGGTTCACTGACTAGTTGCCTGAGAAACACCCACTGCAGGGAGTCCAGGATGTCCCTGATTCTAGCTGAAGCTGCACCGGGATGCTCCAATCTAAGTCCAGCAAATTTAAGTCCCCCACCAGCAACAATTCCCCCTTTCAGCCATTTTACCAGTTGCTTCCTGCATCTCCTTGTCTAAGTCCTTCCCCTATGCCAGAGGCCTGTAGATCACAATTGTCCGAATATTGGCTTCATTTCCCAATTTGAGGGTTACCTACAGCACCTCAGCCTCCCTCTAAATTCCCTGTATTTCTGTTGCTTTTATACTTTCCTTCACATGAAGCACCACTCTCCGTCCTTTCCTTCTTACTCTGTCCCTCCTGAACATCATGTAGCCAGGTATGACCATGTCCCAGTCACGGTTGACAGTGCACCATGACTCAGTAATGGCCGTAATATCTAGGTTAGCTTCTGCCATAATGGTCTCTAGGTCTGGAATCTTATTTCCCAGACTTCTAGCATTAGCACACATGGCCTTCCAGATTTTGTACGCTCTCTGCTTGTTGCTTCCCCCATTTTCCTTTTTGTGCCCCCTTCCTCCCTCTTTTTTTCTGACTGTTTCCCCCCTTTCTCTTTTGCTAACCCCCTACTACGTTGATCTACCTGCTCCTTGGTGGGACTCCCGCCCCTCAGGACTCTTCTACATATTATCTCAGCCTGTGGGGGGTGCAGTTTCTGCCTCCCCTGCTACCAACACTCCCCTCGGCTAGTTTTAACACTCATTGAAGTAACGTTTAACCAGCCACTGAGAACTGTGGTTCCCCTCCTGGATGGATGCAGAACATCACCACTTTATAGGCTCTTATCTTCTGAGCTGAGACCCCAGTCTCCAATGTAGTTAACCCATCCTTTCTGCACGATTTCTTCAACCACGAGTTGAAGGCATTCATGTGGAGTTCCCTCACTTCCCCCGTCATACACAGGCAGCACCTCTGCAAGAGTTACAGAGTGCACTACCTGTCTAAAACTCCTTCCCAGCTCCTCCTGCACTGTACCTGCCCCATCTCTAGCCAGGTAATTTATCCCCAGGTGGTCAATGACATCCTGCTCCCCCCCCCTTTCTATTGTCCTAGCGATTCATAGGGTACACTTCCCATCCCTCAATGCTGTGATGCCAGACAGGCACCTAACATCCCTCTCTGCCCCATTTCCTACTCCCACCACTATCCCACTGATGACCGAGTCCCCCACCCCAAGTTGCTTCCTCCTTCTCTGAGGTCTTCTACCACCCACCTTGGGGCCTCTGCCCAGGAGAGCCCCCACCTCCTCCCTGGCCACTACCACGGGTGCCACCAGGCTGTACCATTTCGCCATAGCGGTGAAGGAACTGTGAAGTGGAACTGGTTGTGGTTGAGAATGTGTCTGCAACCCCCTCCCAACCTTCCTGATCCTACCACCCCTCCTTCCTCAAGCCCACCATAGTCCAGCTGCTCCTCCTATCTGGCAGCCCTTGAGGTAAGGGTGTGAGAAAGTGTCACATGACTCTTAGTCAGTGCAGACGTGAGTCTTGTGATCTCTCCGTGGCTCGCCATCAATGCAGCCTTGAATCTAGAGACCTTCTCCAGCAACCCAGAGAAGTGCATGCAGATGGGGCAGCAACACAGTCTCCAGACAGTCTCCCTGAAGACTGCTGCCCCACATCCACTGCACTGCACCACTCCCCATAGTCTCTGTCCCTGCTCTGGTTCTGTTTCCTGTTCTCCTGTCCTAGACCCCCATTACGACTAAGCTGTACCGAGTACCAGTTACAACAACAACCAAGAAGGGTTCATATTTGGCTACAAGACTTGAGACTGGTATTGTATTGTGATCCAGAGTAAAGAGGGGACCCTGGAACTTTGTGGCAAGTGTTCAGCTGTGAAGCCAGCAAGCGCTATAGAGGGACTCAAAGAGGGTATCCCCTGTTTTCCCCGTCCCTGTCACAGATTGCACTTAGGGGTGGGCACTGTGAGCACAGTGGACATGACGCGCAGGAGTGGGTTTGTGACAATGGTCCCTGGGTATTCACTGTTCAGGAGGGATAGAGGAACAGGTAAAGGGGGAGGAGTTGCTTTTTTGTCAAGGAAGGCATTGAGGTGGTAGAAGATGGGTGCATTAGGGGTAGCAGTGATGAGGCTGAGTCAGTATGGAAGTAACTCATGGAAGCCTCAGGCAGGTAAGTACACTTCGGGGTGATATATATAGGCCTCCAGGACAATGGGAAGAAAGGGACAGTGAACTCATAGAGGAACTTGAAAGAGGGGTAGCAAAGGGGAAGTGGTGGTGTTAGGAGATCTGAACCTGCCAGACAGCGATTGGGAGGTCCCAGTGGCCAAGAGCACCAGGAGTCAGGCCTTACTGGGTGCCTTCCAAGACTGTCTACTGGTGCAGGTAGTTAAGGAGCCCACCAGGCAGACTGCAGTCCTTGATGTGGTGCTCACCAGCTCAGAGATAGTGGGAGTGGTGGGAGTAGGGGAGCCACTGGGGAACAGCGACCATAACTTTGGTTTGAATTGGCCCTCAGGGCCGGCAAGCCACAATCAAGAACTGAAGTCCATGACTTTAGAAGGGTTGACTTCGATAGGATGAGGGAACTGGTCAGGAATAAGTTAGTAGGGGTGGAGGACATAGGTGGGGTGGAGGAGAGATGGGAGGTAATTAAGGGGGCCATCCTTGAGGCATCTGAAGTATGCATAAGAACAGCAACAAAGAAAAACAGGTTTAAGAGACCACTGTGGTTCTCAGCAAGGGTCATGGAAGTGGTCAGGACCAAAAAGAAGGCCTTTTATAAATACAAGAAAAAGCCGGACGAGGTAGAATGAGAGGATTATCTACAGAAAAATAGGGAGGCAAAGAGGGTCGTTAAGGAGGCCAAAGCAGACACAGAGTTGCATATCATGGGACTCAGGAATGGAGAAAAACAGTTTTTCAGATATATTAGTGAAAAAAGAAAAGAGGGTGGGGGAATCGTAAGGCTAGTTGAGGGGTAGGGTGATAGAGGAGGATGGGCAAAAGGCTGCCATTCTAAATGACTGCTTTTGCTCAGTTTTCACTGAGGAGGACAGCAGGTCCATGGCAGAGAATGGCATCAAAGCAGCCACTAAGGGGATCCCAGAAGTGAGACAGTCATTTTTTACTAGTGAAAGGGTTCTGAAAGGGCTGGTTGCCCTTGAGATAGATAAGGCCCCAAGACCAGATGGGTTGAAACTAAGGATACTAAGGGAATTAGCAGCAGAGCTGGCTGAACCACTGGTATGTCTGTTCAACAGCTCACTTAGGTCTGGGGAAGTTCCAAAGGATTGGAAGGCGGCAGACATTGTACCACTTCATAAAGGGAGGGACAAGGCGAAACTAAGGAACTACAGGCCTGTCAGTCTAACCTCTATAGTAGGGAAGCTGATGGAATCACTGATCAAAGAGGACCTCAGACTACCTGGAGAGCAACAGGCTCCAAGATAGTGTAAGCCCCCCCAAAATGGGCTTACCTGCTGGGACAAAGAGAAGAGGCAGCTCTACCCCTCCCCCCTCCAAAAAGCAAGAGAGGAGGAAGACTGCCTGCTGGGAGGGAGGCTCTCTGGCTACCCTTCCCCCCCGGGTGGCAGAAAGAAAGAGGAGAGAAGAGAGGGGCAGAGCTGGTGAGGAGAGAGAGCAAGAGGTTTTCCCAGAGGGGACTGGGGGCTAAGGGACTGGACTGGGACAGTTAAAGTGAGCCTCTGGCTTTGGGGACTGCTCCACGCAGGGGCCCTTGAATTCCAGCCAGGGGAGAGCCCTGCAAGCTGAGTGGCCACTAGCCCAGGTTTGGCTGAGGGGAAGCCGATCCACCCTGTGTCTTCAGTGTGAATCTGCTGCTGCAATAGAAACCAGAGAGAGATAGAAGGATGAACAGGCCTGCCTGGTGAATACCATGTACAAAGGTCCTCGGGGCGAAGCTGGAAAGGCCAGGCAGGTGAAGAACAGTGCCTCCTCCACCCTCCGTGCATATCCTTGAATCAGGGAGACCATCATCCACCTGGGGAAGCTATGAGTACCCCGAGCTGCAGCTCTGGGGATTCTTTGTTTGCATCAGCTAGGAGGGTTGGGGAAGAGCCCCAATCCCAGTGACAGACTGATTTTCCTGGAACCTGTGTTGCTCTGCAAGGGCCCCCAACGAGAGACTGCAGGTCTGCAACTGAGAATGGTGAGGTACCCACTGTCTGGGATTGTTCTGGGTGCACCCAGTAGAGGGGGGAGAGCTCGTACTGGGTTGTGTACCTGATTACGTGGAGGCTTGAGGGAGTAGCTCTCACCTCTTTTGTCTTAGATCATTTTAAATAAAGAGGGATTATTGTTTGCCATCTTACATAAGTGTTTGTGCTTTGTTATCATTGTTGCGGGTTGGGAATGTTGATCTAACTGTGCTAGAGGGGTCAGTCACTAAGTGGGTATATAATTGTTCCTGGGGGGATAACCTGTCTTGCCCACAGGAGGCCATACCATTGCCCCAGGTGGAGGCACCAAGTCACCATTGGCGATCTGGCCAGGGCTCAGGCCTGGCCCCCTTGGGGAAGTACGTTGAGGACCCCGAGAGCTCCGGGGCAGCCCAGGTGAGTGAGACAAGAGGGGCTGTTACAAATGGAGGCACCGCTGAGATTCTAAATTATTGACCCCGTGACTGTGGTTGACCTCCCTACCCCACGTCTAGATGTATTCCTCTAGTATTCTTATAATCCTGTGGTTGGGTGATAGTTTTGTACTGGGTTAACGGGGGAGGCCAATAAAATGGCATTCCAGGATGTAGAGGACTGGTGCGACTTTGAGGGGCTGGACTCCCGTAAGATGCTGCTCGTGCATAATGTGGCAGTGGGGTGACAGAAGGAGGACATATTAAACATCTTAGAGGGGTCCTGCCTGACTACGGGGGGGGGGTTGAAGATCCAGAGGGTGGTGACTGACCGGGTTCAGGGGTGTAGGGATATAACCGTGGAGGCAGGAAAGGATTTGGGCTACGTGGAGGTACCCTCCAAAGTCACCCCAGAGGCATCCAATGAGACCTGGGCCCTATTAAAATAGGGGTCACCCAGTGGCTCACCCTTCGGGGAGCCGGGATCCTCGGGCCCCCCCACCCAAGGAACAGAAGGGTTTCAAAACTTGGCTGGGGAAGTGGCTCAAGGAGGAAGGGAAGACCCTGCATGATATCCGAACTCTGCTCCGGGGGGGCACCTCCGATTGGTCTGCCAGGTGAGTTACTCCCCTATATGAGGGTGGCCCATGAACAGTATAAGAGGTTGCGCACCTTCTCGGGTGCCTTCCCCATGCTCACGGGGGAAGATGAGTTCCACTCCTGGAGTAGCCAGGCTGCCCAGAAGATCCAGGCCTGGGGGTGCTCGGGGGAGGAAAAGCACAAGAGGGTCTTGGAGAGCCTTTGGGGTATGGCACTAGATGTGATCCGGTTCCTATGGGCCAGCCAATCCCACTGCACCCCCGGGACTGTTTGGACGTCCTGCAGAGCACCTTTGGGGTGGTCAAAAAGAGGGAGGCAGTGTTGAGCCAGCTGTGGGGCACCACTCAAAAGGTGGGCGAGAAACTGTCCCAGTACATCACCCAAGTCGAGACTGTGGTGTGCAAGCTGGCCGAGGCTGGGCATGACCCCCCTTCCGTGGTAGCGCAGATGCGGCTGGAGCAAATACTGAGGAGGCAATGCACTCCCCCCTGACAGTAGTTGCCCTCAGGCTGAGGGCTCAGAAGAATGCCCCCCCCGTCTTTCAAGCAGCTGCTGGACAAAGTCAAGGAGAAGGGGGCCCAACAGAAAGTGTGGGCCCCGCAGGCGGCACTCACCACCACTAGCGCCACCCTGCAGCCAAAGGAGTTGGCCCAGCCTGAACTGGTTGGGTCACCGGACTTGGGGGTGGTGTTGCAGGAGGTCCAGGGCATGAAGGACCTGGTACAGGCAGTGCAGCTGGCCATGGAGTCCCTTTCTCTCCCAGCCAGGGAGGCACTTTGACACTCGGCGGCCACCCCGAGCTATACAGCTCCCCGGTCCAGCCCTCGAGGGTCTCTAGGGCCCCAGGATGGGTGGATTTGCTTCAGGTGTGAGCAGGACGGTCATACCAGGCAGGGTTGCCGCAGGGAGGCGAACCCCCAGCTGGAAGCTGAGAGGCACCTGGACCAGGAAAAACTCCAACAGGGGCCAGTAAGAGAGCAACCCTCACCCTCGAGATGGCCTTGCTCCACCCTCTGAACCGACCTACAAATACCTACCAACCGGGGTATGCTGAAGGGCCTGATTGGCCCTCGGGCTGACACCAAGGTCCTGGTGGAAGGTATGGCCTGCTTCACACTGCTGGACAGCAGATCTCAGGTTACCATCATCTACTGGCCCTTTTATGACCAGTACCTAACCCACTTCCCTCTTCGACCCCTGTCAGGGTTGTCACTGTATGGTATTGGCAGCACTGATTACCCGTACGATGGGTATTGCGTAGTCAGTATCTCCTTCCCAACAAAGGGAGGGGAAGCCCCACCCACTATAGAAGCATTAGCGTTGATCTGTCCGAAGCCGAAGAGCATGTCTGACACCCCGGTGCTTATTGAGACCAATGCCAACATGTTCAAGAGTTTGGCCCAGATGTGTCATGACTGGGGTGGCATCGGCGAGCTTGCTAGCCCTGTAGTTGCCACTGCCATGAAGTGGTTAGGGCTTGAAGTGACTGGCAACCCCAGAGGGGCCGACGGAGGCAGGGTCGGAGTGGTCCGGCGGGTAAAGGGGGGAAACTAACTCTCCCCCCAGATGCCGAGTGTCATGCAATAGGCATCGCCCAGTTCGACCGATCCCCCTCTGAGGAGGTGCTCACTCTCGATGCCCCTCCTCCAGGCAGCCTGCCACATGGGCTGTTAGTCCAGAGGGGGGTACTGCCCGCCCCAGACAGTTCCCGGGCCAGATACCATCCAGAGGGGTTGTATGTTGGTGTCCATTTATCAGTGTGCTGGAGCCATGTCCATCGCCTCGATGGAAGATCCAGGAGAGCTGATAGACCCATCATTGTTCGATTTTGGGAGCTCTCCTGTCTCGGTCAGCTACAGGCAGAGCCTGATCCACAAGTTGGTGAAACACCGGCGGGTTTTCTCCTTGCATGAGTGGGACATGGGGTGAGATATTGGTGAGGAATACTGCATCCAGTTAGGAGACGACCGCCTGTTCTGGGAACAGTCACGTCGATTGGCCGCTGGGGATGTGGAGGATGTCAGGAAGCACCTGACTGAGTTGCTGAATGCTGGGGTTATCAAGGAATCCCGGAGCCCATATGTCTCCCCCATAGTGGTGGCCCAGAAGAAGAAGAATGGGGCGGTGAGGATGTGTATAGACTACTGCTCCTTAAACAGACGGACCATTCCCAACCAATACACATTGCCCCGAGTGGAGGAAGCACTAGATAGTCTGTGGGGGAGCCAGTGGTTCTTGGTGCTGGATCTCCAGAACGGGTACTACCAGATCCCCATGACAGAGGAAGATAAGGAGAATACCACTTTCATCTGCCCACTGGGGTTCTACCAGTTTGAACAGATGCCCCAGGGCATATTCAGAGCCCCTGCCACCTTCCAGAACCTGATGGAAAAGGCCATGGGAGACATAAACCTGCTTGAGGTCATAGTCTATCTGGATGACCTCATCATCTTCAGGCGCACATTAGAAGAAGAGCACTAGGCGTGACTGATGAAGGTGCTTGACCGGCTGGAGGAGTTTGACCTGAAGGTCTCCATAGACAAATGTGAGTTCTGTCAGCCTGCAGTCAAGTACGTGGGGCACATCATCTCCGCCGAAGGGGTACGGACAGACCCGGCTAAGGTGGAGGCCCTGAAGTACTGGCCCCGGCCCACCCACTTGCGCATCCTGCAGTCCTTCTTGGGGTTCTTCGGGTATTATCGGTGGTTCATGAAGGACTACTCCCTGGTAGTATGCCCCATGAATGACCTGATGCAGGGTTATCCTCCAATGAACCGGAAGAAGGGTCAACCCCACCGCAAGGATTACCTGCGCATTGGGGAACCTTTTGGGGACTGTTGGACACCGGAATGTGAGGAAGCTTTCTTGGAGATTGTCCAGAGGTTGGGGGAGGCTGCAGTCCTCACTTTCATGGACCCACTTAAGCCCTACATCCTGCACACTGACGCCAGCCTGACCGGGCTGGGGGCCATCCTGTATCAGGAGTACCCTGAGGGGTTCTGCCCTGTAGCATTTGCTAGCCGTGGCCTGACCTCCTCTGAGAAGAACTACCCAGTGCATAAACTGGAGTTCTTGGCACTAAAGTGGGCGGTCATGGAGAAGTTCCACGAATACCTGTGCTGGGTTCCATTCACTGTGCGCATAGACAACAACCCTCTGATTTATGTCACCACAATGACTAAGTTGGACGCTGCGGGGCATCAATGGTTGTCAGCCCCCTCCACATATAACTTTAGCCTGGAGTATCGGAGTGGGCGGGCCAACCTGGATGCGGACACCCTGTCCCGATGGTCTGCACAATGACACCCCAGACCCCTCCCCTGGTCTGGTTCAAACTGGCTCTGGTGCAAGTGCTCTGCTCCCAGGTGGGGCCCTCTAGCAATGCCACCAACTGTCCCACCCAGAGCACAGAGGTACTGGGAGCCCCCCACCCAAAGCAATCCCTTCAGCTTATCTAAATTTTGCAGGCCTGGACCTCTCATCCTTGCTGCAGCCTAGTAAGGCCCATTTGCTGTGGGAGCAAGGGTCAGACCCTGGCATCCGAGATCTGCTTTGGGCCCTCTCCGATGGGATGTCACCCCAGCAGGTGCGGAGCAACTACCCGTATGCTCGGTGGCTGCTCAGGGAATGGGATAGGTTGGTGCTGCGGGATGGGTTGTTAATGCGGGTGGTGCAGGACTGGGATTCCTTGGGCTGTTCGAAACAGCAGTTGGTGTTGCCGGGTGTCTACCGGGAGGTGGTCCTCAAGTCACTGCATGACGATATGGGGCATCTAGGCTATGACCACACCTTGGATGCCTGCCAGGCCAGGCTCTATTGGCCCTGGATGAAGGCAGATGTGGAGAGCTACTGCAAACACTGCCTGCGGTGAATCCAGCGGAAGACCTTGCCCCAATGGGCCACGCTCTTGGTCATCATCCACACCAGTGGGCCCCGGAGTTGGTGTGCATGGACTTCCTGTCCTTGAAGCTGAACCGGAAAAATGTGGCCAATATACTGGTCATCATGGACCACTACACCCAGTATGCGCAAGCTTTCCCCACCACAGATCAAAATGGTGAGCACCATGGTTAATGTCCTGCAGCAGTATGTCCAACACTACGGCCTCCCCAAATGGATTCATTCTGACCAAGGCTGGGATTTCGAGAGCCACCTGGGGAAGGAGTTTCTGTCATCCTATGGCATACAGAAATCCCACACCACCCCTTACCACCCACTGGGGAATTCACAGCCAGAATGCTTCAACAGAATGCTGCTAAACATGTTGGGCACCCTGGACCTCACTGACAAGGTGAACTGGAGTCAAAAGGTGGGGCAGTTGGTATACACATACAAGTGTACAAAAAATGACATGACCCAGCACTCCCCCTTTTACCTCATGTTTGGTCAGGAGGCCCGGCTGCCAGTGGACCTTTGCTTCGGGGTATCCGCTGATGGGACCTCCCATAAGTCGTACCTTGAGTATGTATACCAGGCGACTGAGGGAACAGCTCCAGGCAGCCTACAAACTCACCTCTGAGGCAGCAGCTCCTAGCTGTCAGGAGAACAAGAGGAGGTACGATGCCAGAGTACGTAGTAGTCAGGAGCTGGGAGTGGGGGGGACCAGGTCTTGCTACGTAATCTGGGACTTAAGGGAAAGCACAAAATCCAGGACCGGTAGGCTCCAGACAGTTACCTTGTGGTGGAAAAACTGTCTGGCCTGCCAGTGTAACGTATAAAACAGGAGCATGGGCGTGAGCTTGAAAAAACGATGCACCAAAACCATTTGCTCCCCACAGGGGAGATTTGCCACCCCCGGCCCCAGTAACGGACCCACCGGCGGCATGACGGCCCATAACCCGATGGAAGCTTAGGCAGCGGAGAACAGTTTCTTCTTTTTCTCTGGAACACCCACCCGGGGACACTGACACCGACCCCCTGCCACCCCAGGAGGAGCAGAGGGACCAGTCTAGTGGTGAGAGTGAGGAGGGGTACTCTCCCTGTTCTCAGTAGGGGGCGGATCCGGACAGCCCCCTCACCCAGTGGGAGTGGTATGGCTGAAACTCTGCCTCTTCCACAAGTACTAGCCACCCAGATCCTGCATTCTACTTGAACCCCGAGGCTCAGCCCTTTGTCCCAGGAGCCTGTCCTGCTGTTCCTGTATTCAGGCTAATCTAGGCAGTGTTTTGGATAGTCAAGGAGGCCACCTGGTGTGCCCTTCTCCACCAGGCAGTGAGTTAACTGCAGCTCCAGCCCCCACTCCTGTTCCTGATCTAACTCCAGATAGTGTAGAGGTACCAGATCAGCCCCGGGGGGGTCGGTAGACTATGAACCTAAAGGAAAAAAAACACCAGTGAATCGGTGCCAGTGCCTGATGACGCCCTGCCTAGATGATCGGGCCGATCTCAACAGCCAACTGTATAGCTCACGTACAACACTCTGGGTGAGTCCACCAACTTGCCCATCCATGCCATCCTCAAGTCACTGGTTCCTGCAAGGCCATGGGGAAGTGTAGGTGCACACCCTCTGTTAACTGTATATAGTCCATTAGTTTGGTTGGACCTGACAAGCCTAGCTGTGAATGTGATTATTGTTGGTGCTAGTTAGGAACCAGGTGTCTAGCTAGAAAAGTGCATGCTACTTGTTATGGGTTCCTAAAAAGGGAAAAGGGGGCTTGTTGGGATCCCAAGTTTCCAGCCAGAGGAGTGTGTAAGCCCCCCAAAATGGGCTTACCTGCTGGGACAAAGAGAAAAGGCAGCTCTGCCCTTCCCCCCCTCCAAAAAGCAAGAGAGGAGAAAGACTGCCTGCAGGGAGGGAGGCTCTCTGGCTACCCTCCCCTGGGTGGCAGGAAGAAGGAGGAGAGAGGAGAGAAGAGAGGCTGAGCTGGTGAAGAGAAAGAGCAAGAGGTTTTCCCAGAGGGGACGTGGGGCTAAGGGACTGGACTGGAAGGGACAGTTAAAGTGAGCCTCTGGCTTTGGGGACTGCTCCACGCAGGGGCCCTTGAATTCCAGCCAGGGGAGAGCCCTGCAAGCTGAGTGGCCAGTACACCGGGTCTGGCTGAGGGGAAGCTGATCCACCCTGTGTCTTCAGTGTGAATCCGCTGCTGCAGTAGAAACCAGAGAGATAGAAGGATGAACAGGCCTGCCTGGTGAATACTGTATACAAATGCCCTCGGGTGAAGCTGGAAAGGCGAGGCAGGTGAAGAACAGTGCCTCTTCCACCCTCCGTGCATATCCTTGAATCAGGGAGAGCATCATCCTCCTGGGAAAGCCATGAGTACCCCGAGCTGCAGCTCTGGGGATTCTTTGTTTGCATCAGCTAGGAGGGTTGGGGAAGAGTCCCACCCCCAATGACAGACTGATTCTCCTTGAACCTGTGTTGCTCTGCAAGGGCCCCAATGAGAGACTGCAGGCCTGCAACTGAGAACAGTGAGGTACCTACCGTCTGGGATTGTTCTGGGTGCATCCAGGGAAGGGTGGAGAGCTCGTACTGGGTTGTGTGCCTGATTATATGGAGGCTCGAGGGAGTAGCCCTCACCTCTTCTGTCTTAGATCATTTTAAATAAAGAGATTATTGTTTGCCATCTTACATAAGTGCTTGTGCTTTGTTATCATTGTTACAGGGTGGGAGTATTAATCTAACTGTGCCAGAGGGGTCAGTCACTAAGGGGATATATCATTGTTCCTGGAGGGGTAACCTGTCTTGCCCACAGGAGGCCATACCATTGCCCCAGGTGGAGGCACCAAGTCACCATTGGCGATCTGGCCAGGACTCAGGCCCAGCCCCCTTGAAGTAGTAAGTTGAGGACCCCGATGGCTCCAGGGCAGCCCAGGTGAGTGAGACAAGAGGGGCTGTTACAACAGTAAACAGCATGGTTTTGTGGCAGGAAGATCTTGTCAGACTAACCTAATAGTTTTCTTTGACTGGGGGACAAAGGAATTAGACAAGGGCCATGCTGTGGATCTGCTTAGCTTTGACTCCAGCAAGGTTTTTGACCTGGTACCTTATAAGCGATTGCTCAAGAAGATGGAAGCCCTTCGTGCAGCTAAACCCATAGTGAACTGGATAGGTAACTGCCTAGAGGGGAGGCAGCAGAGGGGGTGGTGGTCAGTGGGATTAAATCAGAGGAGAAGGAGGTTATGTGCAGGGTTCCACAGGGATTAGTCCTGGGTCCGGTCCTGTTCAACATGTTCATTAGTGACATTGGGGAAGTAATCCAGGGCAGGTTGTGTCTCTTACAGATAACACTAAACTATGTGAGAGGGTGGACAGTGACGAGGGAAAAAGGGAAATCCAAAGAGACCTACAAACTCTAGAGGGGTAGTCAGAGGTCTGGCAGTTAAAATTCAGTGCTAGAAAGTGCAAGGTAATGAACCTAGGGAAAAAGAACCCCAAGACAGAGTACTGAATGGGAGGAGAGAGACTTAGCACTATAGCTGAGGAACAGGATCTGGGAGTTATCATTAACAACTCACTTAAGCAACTGAGTCAGTGCAACAAGGCCCATAGCAGAGCTAACAGGATGCTGGGATGTATTGGGAAGGGGTACTGATAGCAGAAGAAAAGAGATAATACTTCCCCTCTACAGATCCCTGGTGAGGCCTCACCCAGAGTACGGCACCCAGTTCTGGAGTCCTCACCTCAATAAGGATAGGTTGGAGACGGTGCAGCGCAGAATAACTATAACCCTGGTGCCATGTATCCAAGGGCTACTACCAGGTTGAGGGGCCTGGGTTCCTATTTTAGATTTAAAACCGGTTCTTTCCCAAGATAACATTATTGTGCAGTGCCTTCACCCAGAGTATACATTTAGTGGGTCTAGATAAAACCTTGTACAACCCCTTGGGATGCTGTATCCACCCACAATACTATTTTGTCACACCACATATGGACAGATGACCAAAACCCCACATTTCAACATTTCAGAATTACTGACTCTCTAATAATATGCTCACACACAAGATTTACAAAAAAATGGTTAAGTAACATTTATTTATAAGGGGTGAGGGTTAGGAAGGGTAAATTGGATGCAGAATTTAAACAACAAATTTGATTGCCATTTTTGTATTCCAATCAACAATTAGTTTGCATTTTTAAATTTTGCATCCCAAAAATTAGTTTACATCTAATGTAGTGGCCACCCACCAACCTTCTGATGTGTTCAAGATTACCTTGTTGTCTAAACTAGCTGCACTAGATGGTAAAACACATATTAAATGCCCACACTGGTACCAGTTCCCAGTCCAGATAAGGACCCTGTAATCCCATACCTTAGACCTGGGTGCCCAGTACTAAACATTAAGTTGCAGGCCTGTTAACATAGCAGCTGAGCTGGCCAGCATTGGGGCCCTTAAAAGAAAATCAGATTAGCTTTATTCTTTCATTAGATTGCATAATAAACGTTAACCTTGCACGAAACAGTTGGCTCCTTCACTTTTTTTTTCTGTTATTTGTTTAGCCGTTTTTTTCCCTGTTTTCACCCAACCTCATGTCCTTGGCATGAGTACGCGTGTGTGGGGGCACGCATACGTCATGAACTGTAGGATGCCACACCCTACCAGTTGCCTTTACCCACCTATGCCACCACGGACCTTCACCCAGAGACGGTAGGGCTGTGGGAGGGTGACCCTCCCTCCCTGGGAGAGGAGAGCTGCTGTTAGACAGCTCAATCCTGCTCCCCCCCCCAGGCCATTTCCCCGATGACCCAAGTCAGTTCCCAAACCTGGGTCACCAGTGTGGTGCGAGGTAAGGTGTCCAGTGCCTCAACCCTCTGTGTCACCAGGCCAGCCCAGCTCCCTCACTTTGATAGCGTGGGCTTTTTAGATACTGAACTTGGCCAGCAGAATAATAACTATTTATAGTCCCTTTCATTTGCATACCAAAATCTGCTTACTCACAGTTTTGAAGTCATCATTAGGAGCAGAAAGTAGACACATTTTGTGCAGGTAGCTTAGCTGAGATGGGTCCAAGGAACCTGAGCCCCCTCAGGAAGACCATAAGGTCGAAGTGCAGGGGCGCTGGTTGCTTTCTCTGTTTGGCTGATATTTTTCTGCACTGGATATAATTACAAATTTTGTGTTTATTAAAACCTTTTTGCATTTAAAAGGTGACTGTCTTTTAATTGTGGTGTGCAACAATAACTTGGTGGAGTTTAGCTGAGATGCTGGCAGGAGATGTGGCTCACCCCTCTGTTGAAACAGGCTCTTGCGGATTGCAGGCTAGCAGCACTTTCTCAGCTTCTTAGAAGGTTGCCAACTCTCTCTGGGACTTGAAGTCACATCCTGGAATAGACCAGGGCCAGCACGCCTCAAACCCCCACGTCTAGGCTATGCTTCTCTGGAGGAGACACATGTGGCAGTGCATAGCTGGTGCACTACCAGGCTGACTCCCAGGTCAGCCTCAGATACAGTCTCATCTCTTTTCTGCCATTCAGATACTCTTAGCAACTCTTGCACTTCAACCATAGCTGCCAGCATAGCAGCCATGGTCCCTTCACAATAGGATGCAGTCCAAAAACAAAGAGTGCATTCCCGACCTCAGGGAACACCCAGCTCAAGCACAGTCCATCACAGTAAATGAATCATCTCCCCTTTCTCTCAGCCAGTTAGGCACATGGTTTAGCACAACTGCTGTGGCTTTCTCAGAAGGCACAGTTTTTTAGGCAAAACTCTTTCTCCTGTCTTACAGAGATGAGCACTTTCAGAATTGCAGACAATTCACTTTACTTTCTTAAACTTCTCACAAGCAGAATAAACAGTTCCTTGGCCAGCTGGCATCTTGCAGCTCCAAAGAGAACATCAAATCACAAAGTCCTCCCAGGCAATTTCAGGAAAAGCTCTGACTTCAGGATACTCCCCTTCCATTCCTGTAGGCACACCACTCAGTCAAATCAGGCATTGTCAATCACTGGACCATCCACTTTCACTAAATCAACAGGCAGCAACCCTGTATCAGGCACTGATCGTGCGCATGGTGCAGACAGACATTTAGCATTTCCGGGCTTCTTGACCCCAAAAAGGTCTCAGAGTCACTTTTACATTTTAGTAGAAGTTACTCACTCTGCATAGCAGATTTCTATTATCTGAAGTCACAGGTTTCATCAGCACTCTCACTGCTGATGCAGAAATGTTCATGCAGCTCTCTCACAACTGCAGGCAAGGCTCTTCGCAGCTGTCTCACAGCTGAAGGTAGTTCAGGTCCTGTCCCAAAATGTGGAAAGCAAATGTTAGCCCTGGGGGACAATATCTGGCAACCCCCAGGCCAGCAACTCCAATTTCTTGTAGCCACATTTCTCTCAGAAGAGGCCAGAGCCCCCTTCCCCTGTGGAGGGGCTCCTGCTGAACTGACTAGGCCCATTCTCTCTGTCAAGGGGCTGTAGCTCCCTTCCCCATGGAGGGGCTCATGTTGAACTACTACTGACTGAAAAGTCTCTGGGATTTTGGGACAGCTCTGCAGCTCCTGATTGGCCAATTCAATAGTCTCTCTTGAAAATAAATATTCAGAAGGCTCCCTCGATGCCTGATAAGCTCCTTGTTAAGGTGCCAAGCATTGTCCCTGCTTTTTCCTTCACAAGTCTTTGACACTGTCCCAAAAGTCTCCTTAACAATTCCTGGTTCTCTGATTGGCTGATGATAGGTTGAAGCCTGCACACATGGCTGCTGTTTAATACAGTCCCCTTGCAGTCCATCAGTGTCCCAAATTCAAAGTTCTGGTGCAGCCAGGGAAATTATTTTTCATTTACGATAGCCCCACAGTCTTGAAGCATAACCTGTGCCCTTTCAAGCGCTCACAATATTTTATATTTTAATTCAGTCCTGTGCCTGTCATGGCTGACGAAATATGCAGTCCCCAGGCAGCACACCAGCTCCCTCATGAATATTAATGTCAACCTTCATCAGTATTCATGAAGGAGCCAGTAACACATAGCGTGAATGGCACTCTTCATTTACCAAGAAAAGAGGCCTCTCACCAGCCTTGTTCTGGTCATCAGTTCCCAACCAGCTGCAAACAGGGACCAGTACCACCAGAAAGCCTCTCAGTTTCAGCAAAACTGAACTGAACAATAGGATACATGCATTCAATAACCAATGGAGAACTTGGGTCATATATCAACTAGGGCAATATGAGGACTTTGTTCCTTAAATATGTATTAGTATATTTAAAGGTTTATGGGACACCCGAGCCCACTGAGGGGGAAAGGGGGAGATTGGATATTTTGACAAAATTGAACATCGATGGGAAAGGTAATATTTCCCCCACTAATGCCATTATTTTTGTATGATAACCATCAATATAAACATATTATTAAGGTTTATAATAGATAACCAAAATATGTTTGAGATTGTGCAGAATCAGAGATCTTTGAATGTATTTAATAACGTCTGCTTACTACCAGCACTTTGCCCCATTGTCCTACTTCTAAATGTATCTTTGTATTGCATTTGGTACTGTAATAAGCTGCTAAAACCGAAAAAATATAATAAAAAAAAAAGAAAGCCTCTCAGGTTACCCCTACGGCAGTATGAAAATACAGAGCGCTGCTGAGCATGTGCGAGCCATCCGCCTGGCCTTGAAGTGTATGGGGGAGAAGGCAGCGGCTCCACAAGGCTCCTAATGTCCATAATGGGCAAGAATAAACATAGGGGCTGTTTGGGGGGTCCAGGGGCACAATCCAGGACCCGGGCTGTAGTGGTGTGAAAACCAGGAGATCGGGGGACACCAAGAGTAAGTCAGGAGCAACAGGAGACATGGGGGCAATTAAGGTAAGCCCACACAGCAGGGTTACATAACAAAAATGATTCAGGGCCAGCAGGGCAGATCCTATGAGGAGCGCCTCAAGGCACTAAATATGTTTTTGCTGAAGATCAGCAGGAAGGGGAGATATGATAGAGAACTTCAAGTTCCTTAAAGGAATTAACAAAGTGAACAGCGGGGAACTATTTAGCCTGAATACCAATTCGCGGTCAAAATTTTTTTTTATTTTTCAAATGAGCTTCTGGCATGGGGGGGGTGGAGTGCAAGATGGCAGCGACGTACCTCCACTCCTTGTGGCTCTGTGCTTGTTCAGGCATTTTATAATTGCTGTTAAACTCCCCTATTTCTCTATGGTTTTAAAATAGCTGAATGAAACCTAAGTTATTCTAGTTTTGAATGGGAATTCCAAGACAGAACTTGGTTTTGTAGTCTGCCAAAATTGCAGAACACAAGTTTGTTCGGGATACACGTTACTGGCTGTTTTAACACTCAAGTAAGCCAACCAAAGCCGGTGTTCTGGTGTGATTGGCATTAGGCGACCCATATTGGGTTCCAGCCTTATGCGTTGGGAACCACCTACACAAACCTGGAACCAGGCAAACTCCAAGGGGATGAGAGAATTGCATCGCCACTTTAGTGCTTATAGGCTTTTTTTGCCTTATTTAAGGTACGCTAACCATTCCCTGGGGTGGGGTTACCATTGTATGTTTTAAGCTGTAAATTTTGAGTTATTACACTCAGAGAAGTGTTCTTTCTGTTTAATTCAGCAGGTGTGCACACACACAGACCTGAACAAAGAATTTGTTGGATTGCAGGAGGAGCGTTTGTAAAGCCTAATGGTTTCAGTGATCTTTTTGAAGGTTGACTGACTCCCATTGGAGCTCCTTCTTAGAAACTATTTGAAAACAAATACCCGGAGGAAATTCTCCCAAAATTAAATATTGATTTCCACTACTCGTTAAAAAGGCCCTTGTTTTCCTTCAGTGAAATCAAAGTAGGTGAAGTTATGAAACTGTTGAACCAGCTAGACATGAGTAAAGGGGCAGGGTGCGATGGTATATCCCCTATATTTTATAAAGTTGCCTCAAAAGTTTTAGCACAATATTTGACATACCTATTTAATTTTTCTTTGAAATCTTCATCTTGACCTGCAGATTGGAAAACTGCATTTATAATTCCAATACTAAAGAGAGGGGCAGCCTCTGACCCAAACTCTTACAGGCATATTTATATTTTTGAAAAACTCCTACACAAACAACTCACTCATTACTTTACAAAATATAGCGTAATTTCTCAGTTACAGTCTGGATTTATGAATGATCATAACACCACGTATACAGTTTCTAGGGTGGTGGATGATATAGTTTCAGCCTTCGATGAGGGAGCCGATGTTTCATCCCTAGTTCTAGACCTCTCAAAGGCATTTGATACTGTCCTCCACATAATATTACTAAATCAACTAAAGTCAGTGGGGTTAGGGTGTTCAGCTTTGACCTGGTTTAGTGCATACCTATTCAACAGGAAGCAAAGTGTAAGGTTGGGTGGGAGTAGCTCCAATGCACTGCCTGTAACAACTGAGGTACCACGAGGTCAGTACTGGGTCCCTTGCTATTTTTTTTTTTTAATCGTACTTTATACTCCTTCCCTGCCCCTCACATTCCGCCTCTTCAGGAGACATCTATGGCATCTGTCCCCGCTCACCCACCTGGAGCCTGTGGTGGTAGTCCCCCACGGAGTCTTGGTTATTCCCCCCAGGCAGGGACAAGATGGGGGCAGCACCCCGTACTTCTGGATCTTGTCAGGACATGAGCCTAGGACAGCTAGGGCATTGGGGGATCTGTGCCAGATGCCCCATCTACCAGAGTGAGAGGAGCCATTTTGCTGATGTTCTGAGGGCGTGACGTGTGCCCTGACATCAAGGCACAAGAACTGACGTCCGTCATGCCCCCCTCGCTACTTACGGTCAGAAGCTTGCTGTACCCCAGGCCTCCACCTGAGGTCAGTCAAGCACTGACCACAATCCCCCCTCCCTCCCAGAGAAGGTGAGCAGTCCAAGGACGCCATGCCTCCTCCCTGGCCAGCCCTTCTGACTTCCTCGGCCTGCTCTCGAACCGGGTCATCTAGTGTCATAGTGGCAGCAATACAGCTCCACTGGCGGGCCAGCTCCCTTGCTATTTTTATTATACATAAACAATCTTCCAAAATCCTGTTCTGATGATACAAGGATTTTTATGTTGCTTGCAAGCATGTGCAAGAAACATAGTGCCATCATCGGAGATTTCGGAGGTGTGTCACCTCCTCCTCCTCCAATTTAGTCAGTGTGCTGGCAGGTGCGGCCCCTGTAAGCCAATGCATTTTGGAGGTGTCTGACACGCTCCAAAATGCAGTGGCATACAGTTGAAAGGGGGAGCTATGCTTCAGTGAGCCACCGATAAGACATCACAGCACGCCGCAGAGCCCTCCCAGACACATGCAGGCGCACGCCCCCGCATGCACTGTATAGCCGACGGGTGCCCAACCCTATCAGCTGAACTGTGTCCCCCGTGTAGGTGCCACGCTGGGAGCCCACCCCAGCGTGAGCAAGCAGTCCTTTGGCCGACGGGGTGCCCAATCCCGTCGGCTGAACGCCCCCATCAGTCCTTCTGCTGCACGCTGGGAGCCCACCCCAGTGTGGCAACAAATACCAGGGCCGACGGGGGTGCCCAATCCCCATCAGCTGAACGCCTCTAACGTCCTTGTGCCATGCTGGGAGCCCACCCCAGCGTGGCAAATGTCCGACGCTTTTTTAAACCTGTAAATGAAAACGGTCCTGCATGCATCTCCCAACCCCTCCCCACAACCCGCACCCACCCACTGTGCACCCAGCCTCTCCCACACACCCCTCACCCCATACTTACCTCCGGACTCCGCGCGACGGATCTTTAGTGGACTGGGGAACACGTCTGCACTCTTCAAAGCCGACCCGAACTGAGAAATGCCGGTAAGCTGTATAATGGGCTAGATAGGGGTTTCAACTGTTGCATATCTCAGGCATTTTTAGAATTTTGCACCAAATTTCAACTTGAGATTTTTGGGACCCTTCTCATGTATGATGTCACTGTCATGGCGTATGTATGTCGGCCTGAAGGATGATTTCGCAGTGACTGGCGAAATCACCCTTCGGGCCCGAATACCCTCATGACAGTGATATCATTGAGTGATATCATGAGAAGGGGTTCCAAAAACCCCATGTTGAAAATTTGGTGCCAAAATTCCAAAAAATGACTGTTTTATGAGCGTGCATTGCGCAGTTCCTACGCAGGCTCGTAAGTTCGCGAAATTTCAATATTTTCAACATTGCCATTTTACCACACCTTCTTATGAGTAGTATAGCTGTCATTTTTCACATCTCACCCAAAATGTGTTTCCGCCCATGTAGCGCACAATGGCGCAGTCGGTGTGTGAAATCAATGTATGGGACACATTAAGAAAATCACAGTGACACTGTTCATGAGCAGAGGTCTTAAAATGGCTGTGTTGAAAATTTGGTGATTAAAATTCCTAAAAATGACTGTTTTACGAGTCTGTGTTGCGCAGTTCCTACGCATGCTCATATGTTTGCGAATTTTCAATATTTTCACTCCAGATTTTCAACATTGGCATTTTATCACACCTCCTCATGAGCAGTACAGCTGTCATTTTTCACATCCTGCCCAAAACATGTTTCCGCCCATGTAGCGCACAATGGCGCAGTCGGTGTGCGAACTCAGTGTATGGGACACATTAAGAAAATCACAGTGTCACTGTTCATGAGCAGAGATCTTAAAATGGCAATGTTGAAAATTTGGTGAAAGATTTCCTAAAAATGACTGTTTTACGAGTATACGCGCAACAGTTCCCACGCACGTCATAGAGGTTTGCGACCTTTCAATATTTCCACTCCAGATTTTCAACATTGCCATTTTACCACACCTCCTTATGAGCAGTACAGCTGTCATTTTTCACATCCTGCCCAAAATGTGTTTCCGCCCATGTAGCGCACAATGGCGCAGTCAGTGTGCAAACTCAATGTATGGGACACATTAACAAAAGCACAGTGACACTGTTCATGAGCAGAGGTCTTAAAATGGCTATGTTGAAAATTTGGTGAAAAAATTCTTAAAAATGACTGTTTTACGAGCGTGCGTTGCGCAGTTCCTACGCACGCTAGTAAGTTCGCAAATTTTCAATATTTGCACTCCAATGACTTCCAAATACCTAAACAGCACATAGAAGCAAGCAACATTCGGCATTGACAAATGCTTGTTTTGTACACTGATGATACCATAATGTACACACAGCAAAGGGACAATCAACTGGCTTTAGAAATTTTACGAAAAGACTTCCATGCAGTGCAAAGGGCTTTACTGGGATTAGGATTTCTATTGAATGAATCAAAAACACAGTGGTTATTATTCGAGAAAAGGAAGAATAAAACAGATTTGGCAGCGTATAATATCCAAGCTGTTTCAGGGGCAGTAATCAAAAGGGTCTATCATTATAAGTATCTGGGCCTAATTTTAGATGATAGACTTTCTTTTGAATTACATTTTATTTAGTTTTTGTTAACCGGGTAGGTGCACTAGCCAACAGGTGACTATTTTCAGGCACGACCCGGGAGGTACAATTACAATACAAATAGAACAATGCAGGTTATACAGTACAAGTACGGGTACATAGATACAAGCATACAATTTATATAAACAAGCATACAATTTTTATAAGTAAGCAGAGGGTACTGGAGGAAGGACAGATTTTGGATTAGATTTGAGGAAACTGATGGGGGGGGGAATGTGGGCAGGGAAGGGTGAGCACACAATTGGGAGGTGGCGGGGCTGGAACCAAGGTAAGAGAACTCTGCCAACTGATTTGGCCGAGAATCTTAGGAGAGTGTAAGGGGCAGGCAGGAGAGGAAAGGTAGGGTGGGACAGCGAAAAGGACTATGGCTTTTGCGGCGGGAGGCAAGAATCTATCACTGGGCTCATGGAACCGATACCCGGTATGAGAGGCGCAGGCGGGGGGGGGGCGCGGACAGGGGTAGAAAAGGTACGAGGCTGGCAGGCGATGGGTAGGAAAAGACAGCATATTGACCACAGGGGCTGGAGGCAGGGAAGGGGTAGGGTTACATAGGGGGCTGTGCTAAGAACGGCAAGTGTAGGTGTGAGTACGGCTGATGCTGGGAAAACATGGGACAGAAATCGGACTCACGGGAACCTTGAGTCGGACAGAAGGGTGCCCAAGCTGGGCAGGGGTTGGCATCCTGGATGAGCGAAGGGTTCCAGAACTAGACAGGTTTATTCACGGGCGAGGTGACCCACAGGAGGTCAATATGCGGGGGGAGGCAGAAAACCGGCATAGAGGAAAGGATCAGGGAAGCGGGAAGATACGGCATTAGTGGTAAAATACTGCAGTCGGCGTTCGGGCTTATGGAATCATAAGCCGGCAGGGAAAGTAGGGGGACTCGGTCACTAGGGGGAGAGTTACGGTAGCATACGGTTTTAGCGAGAAATGCTGCAGTCGGCGTCCGGGCTTATGGAACCGTATGCCAGCAGGGAAAGTAGGGGGACCCGGTCACTGGGAGAGAGTTACGGCAGCATACGGCTTTTGCGAGAGAAGGTGCAGTAGCGACCCAGTGCTGTGGAACTGATAGCCGGCAAGAAATACCAGGGGTAGTCGGTGTGCGGGGGGGGGGGGGAGAAGATGAGGAAAGACCAGTACCAGTTTTCAATAAATACATCAAAAGATTAGTGCAAGCAGCAGGATGGGAAAGCAGGTACCAGAATAGTAAGGTAATTGGCAATTTTATACACAACATTTGTAACAATAAGGTGACTGACATTTGTAATACATAACACAGTAAGTAAAAATGGCAATTGTCATAACACAAGGTTAAGAAAGGTAAAGTGATTGAGGCATATATAATACACCAGACAGTAGAGCCATATACGTTTCTTTGTGATCATAAAAGAAAGTGCAAACAGTCCAAATAACCAATAAGTAAGGCATCAAATAGGGTGAAAGTAGACGAATGGGTATATACAAGGGAAAAGGAGGTGGACGTAGATAGGAGGAGGGAGAGGTAACATGAAGAGAAGATTTAGGTAGGATCAAAACAGGCACATTGGTCCATAGAAGTAAGGTGATTCCGTAGTCTTCGCTTGAAAGCAAGGTGTGAGGAAGCTCGTCTGAGGTCAATAAGTAGTGAGTTCCACTCTTGGTGGGCAGCATACCCAAATGCACCAGAGCCCTTGGAAGTGTGGCAGAGGGGAACTTTTAGGAAAGACTTTTCAGACGATCTCAGCTCACGCGGGGGGATAGTAGGCTGGAGCAGTTCAGATAGTGTAGAAGGTCTAGACACTCTGATTATGGAGTCAGAGAGGCAGCAGAGGTAGTACTGTCTAGTGGAGGAGGGGGAAAGCCAGCCTAGGTCCTTATAAAGTTGGCAGTGATGTTTAAGGCTGGGGGCCTTTGATGCATGTCTGCAAACATTGTTGTAGATGGTATCCCACTTTTGAAGTGCTGTTTTGTTTGCCATGGTTAGGATGGGGGTGCAGTAGGATAGAGTTGGCAGGAGGATTCCCCTGGCAATGGCCAGCTTGGCAGTGGGTGTGAGCATATAGTTAGTTCTGTAGGCAGCCCCCAGTTTGCAATTTACCATTTTGCAGGTTTTTTGGATGTGCTGGTTCAGGTCAAGGGTTTGGTCGAGCAGTATGCCCAGATACCAGAATGTACTAACAGTCTCGAGAGGGGTTCCGTTTAGGTCAAGTATATTCAGGGGAGAAGAGCAGGATCTAAGTTTATGGGTTGTTCCCAGTAGCATGGCTTTTGTTTTGCTAGCATTAAGTATGAGGCAATGAGCATTTAGCCAGTGTTGAGACGAGTGGAAGGCAGATGTCAGAGTGGCATTGAGATGGTTAATACAGCCTGAACGAGCATAGATAACCAGGTCACCAGCATAGAGTAGCGAGGCACCAGATGTTATACTGCTGGGGAGGTTATTTATGAACAGTGAGAAAAGGAGAGGGCCTAGTATTGAGCCCTGCGGTACTCCAATGTTGATTGTGGCACTGTCAGAGATAGCAGAGTTAAGTTTCACCGCTTGTGTTGTTAGGTAGCTTCTGAACCAGTTTGTTACAGGGGATGGGAAGCCAAGATTTTTAAGGGTAGTCAGCAGAAGGGGGTGATCCACAAGGTTGAAAGCCTTGGTAAGGTCAATGAACACAGCCCCAGTTAGGTGACCTTCATCCATATTTATAAGAGTATCAGAGGTAAACTTCGCTAACGCTGTTGTGGTACTGTGATGTTTCCTGAAACCATGTTGTGCTTCACAGAGTGAGTTGGAGGAGTCGAGGAATTCGATGGCCTGGGTGGCTACTATTTTCTCTAGAATTTTACTGAGGACCGAGAGAATGGCAATGGGTCTGTAGTTCGATATTTCATTTTTGTTCCCTTTTTTGAAAATGGGGGTAATTCTAGAGGCCTTCCATATCTCTGAGACTGTTCCTGTGGAGAGGGACAGTGTGAAAATCCTGGCTAATGGATATGAGATGAGATTGGCAGCAGCTTTCAGTAGACGAGGTTCCAGTGTATCAGATCCAGGGCTGGTGTTATCAGATATGGCATTTAGAAGTTTAAGAACTTGTTTTCTGGTCACAGCCTTGAAATAAAAAGTTTTTGTTGCTGCTTGTTGAGGGTCACTTGTTGATGCATCAGTTTTCCCTTTTGTAGAGAGTGGCTGAGGGGCAGCAGGTGCAGCATTTAGGGTGGACGTATAGGGAGTAAGGTCGGAGAACTGTTGATTGAAGGTGTTGGCTATGGTAAGGGAGTCATTGCAGTGGATACCATGAAGAATCATTTCCGAGGGGGTGACAGATTGCGGGGTGCCAAGGAAGGTTTTGATGTGACTCCAGAATTTGCGTGGATCACTTGAGGAGCTGGTTAATAGATTCTGGCAGTACTTGCTTTTTGCAACCCTGATTTGTTTTTTGCAGACACTTCTATGCTGTTTGTAGATAAGATGGTCCCTGGGTAGGCCAGTAGTCCTGTATTGTTTCCAGAGCTTGTCCCGGGCTTTGAGTTTGTGGAATAGTTCTTTATCTAGCCATCGCGTTTGTTGACCTCTGACCCTTCTCTTTATTTTCGGTACATGCTGCCTTTGAACTTCACCAAACCTGGTTAGGAACACTTCAAGGGCAACCTCAGCACTTGTTGCAAGGAAGATTTCAGACCAGTCCGTGTTGGCAATGTCGAGGAGAAAGGCTTGTAGATCCAGTTTTGCAAAGTTAGTGAAGGTGACCAGGCGGGATCGAGGAGCAGGTGGTGGGCAGGAGTGCCAGTGGCAGATCGTGGGCGAGTGGTCCATTATGGAGTCAGCCAGGACAGCTACCTTTGTTACGTGGTCAGGTCTATTTGTGAGGATCCACTCTAACAGTGTTCCTGATAGGGAGTTGGTCATTCTCGTGTTCTCAGTTATTAACTGATGGAAGTTGTGCCTTTGAACTAGTGATGCCAGAGTGCTATGATTTGGTCCCAGCCAGTTCAGATTGACATCACCTAGCAAGATGGTCTCATTCATGTTCACGATTTACGATGAATGTTGTAGTTTCTGAAGACTTTCCAGTCCACCAGTGGGCAGATTGTATAGACATATAATGTGTAGGTATTTCTCACCTAGGGCCAGTAATGCATGCAGTGATTCGCAGCGCATCTGGGGACAAGGGATAGGGGCAGCTTTTAGTATAAGGTGACTTTTGTAGTAGATGGCGACACCCCCATCCCACTTAGAACCAGTTCTATCCTGTCGGAGGATAGCATATCCAGGCAGGGTACATTGTGCATCCAGGATGCTAGGTTTTAGCCATGTCTCAGTGAGGCATAAGATGTCAGGATTAACCAATTGTATCCAGGCCTTAAGCTCAGTTAGGTGACCCAGAAGACTTCTAATGTTCATGTGAGCAATTACAAGGCCTTTATTTGGTTTGGTAATGGGTGTTAATGGAGTGTTGCTTGGGTGCGGGCCTGGGTTAGGTTCAACGTCACCAGCTAGTAGTAGTAGCCTCTGTGCTAGGAACTCAAGCAGTGCCTTGAGGAGCATGTTATGATTTTTCTGTTTTTTCCTATGTTGCGAGTAGCTAATAACTAATAGGTATGCGCATCCTTTTTTTTGAAAAAAGTAGTGAAAAATAGGTATAGGGTGGCGGCATGAGAGGAGCAGGTTGGAGAAACTAAAGTCACTGATTGATGGTACGTTTTGTTTTCCATCTAGGGGCAGGGACAGAGACATACTGTTAAGTCCAAGCAGGAAGAACAGGCAGAGAGAGAGAGTTAGTCCTTTATGACTAGTAGACAAACACAAGGGACTCTTGTGTAGGAGGAGCATGATGCTAAAGTTCAGGGAAAAAGCAGAGTATGGGGAGGAGTAGTACAGAGAGAGGTAGTGAGAGGGAGAGGCCGGCAATCGTCTATTTGAAGCATCACGTAGGACCGAGATAGATTTGGGAGTGAGCATATTCAGCAAAGGTGGGTAAAATTGCAGAGACGGCGTGGAAAAGCGGGCTGAGTTAAGGCAGGGGGCTGAGTCACGACTTAGTAGAGATAATGAGCTAACCACACGAGAGAGGACTAACGCCCCTAGTGGTGGTAGAGTATAAGGAGCCAATGGAAAAGTGGACACTTAGTCATATGACCATCGGGAGCCTATATAGCTAAAGATTGACCAGGGTGGGTGAGGTGGGCGGGTGGGGGCGGACAGTGTTCACTGAGGGAGCTGTATCACTTAGCCGCGGAGGTGGCGTTCACAGTCCCGGGAGTCATTTTAGGAGTTCTAGCAAACAAACATTTGAGCTACATATCAAACAAACTATGACAGTTATTAGGCTTTTTTCTATAGGAACCAGGCTTTATTTAGTTTTACACTATGAAAGTTGTTGGTTACCTCACTATATTTACCAATACTTGATCATGGTGATTTTATTTATAAAAACGCGTCAGGTACTCTGTTGAGCACATTTGACCCACTATTCAACAGTGCAGTAAGATTTGTAACAAAACTGCCTTATAGGACGCACAGCTGTACCTTATTTAAAGAGGTCGGCTGGATTTCCCCAACTGAACAAAGGGAAAATCATCTGTATACTTGGGTATACAAGTTCATTTTAGGAGTATTACCCTCTTTCTTATTATGTAAGCTGCAACTTAAAAATATGTCAAAATATACCGTATGACCATCATCCAGAAGTATATATGAAATACCAAAAATAAGATCTAACCAAGGGAATAAAACATTAGCTGTATTGATGCCAAAAACCTGGAATGTGATCAAAAGCAAGATGGATATGTGTAAACTGCCAACCTTAGCACATTTTAGAGGATTTTTAACAAGTGTTTTTAGTAAGCATTGTAACTGTTTTGGTTAAAATTGCACTACCCACATTGACACGATTAATTCGCCTGAGAAAATGTTTTAATTCTTGATTGCAACTTTGTCTGTGTGTTGTGTTACTTTTTGTAATGTTTTACTTGTTTGGATGCATATGTAAAATAGAATGTCTTTTTTCAAGTATGCTATCCAATAAATATGATGATGACAAAATAATTGAAAGCAGTCACTGTGATTTATGTGTTGGCAAAGGCAAGCTCCAAACATAATGAAACTGGGGGTAATGCTCCTTCATCTCAGGTTCGAGAACGTCAGCTGTAGTGACTCCCAGTATTAACTTCCTAATGTTTTTGCCAAGGGGCCAGGGCTCATGCCAAGTAGGTGAATCTGTTTATTCTGACATACTGTTTCTTACTCACCTAAGAAAAAGGAGAGGTATGAAATGACTGTACTGTTCTTTTGACGTTAATGAGCTGTGGCTGGGTGGACAATCCATGCTGGTGCTTAACTTTTGCTTAACTTGAACATTTTGAATTCTGAATTCTCTGAGCCGAGAGGTGGGGGGGCTTGTAAACAGCATTTAAAAGAACATATATGTCAGCTGGTGGGGGGGGTGGAGCAGGATAGAGCCTAGCAGCACTTCTCTCCAGGGGGTGGGAGGTCACCCTCCCATAGTCCCGCTGTCACTAGGTGGAGGTGCGGTGGCAGTGCAGGTGGGTGCAGGGGACTGGTAGGGTGGGGCATCCTGCAGTGCAAGGCGTGCGTGTGCCTCCACACGTGCATGCTGATGTCAGGGACGCATGGGTGAGCGGGCGTAAAAATGGATAAATAGAATAATGAAAGAAAAAAAAAGAACATTTATGTCAATTCACAAAAATAAGTTTCTGCTTTGGGAGATGTGAATGATTTAAACCATGAACAAAGACAGATTATGAGATAAAATTATATTGCAAACATAAGGATTTTGAGTGTAAAGCTTTGAACCTGTATTTTAGATCTGTTTGCTTATTTCTTGGAGTTTGAAAGGGGTCAAGCTTTGAGAATATCTCCCACTTAAACTTAATGTAGAGAGCTGAGGGAAACTGATGATTATGACTTCTATTATAAGTTTATTATTAGTTAATTTATGTTTTTGCAGTTTTATCTGTGTATTAAGATGTGAGCTGTAACAAGACTCAAGTATAGTAATTATGCAGTACTGGTTAACCAGTTTGTGAATTGTATTTTCAACATTGCTGGAGAGTTTAGTATGCAATAACCCACACATTATAAATTATTTGCTAGGCAAGTTACAGATGTTTTTTAATGATTCATTTTAGCTTGCAAGAAAACCTGGCATTAATTAAGTTTAAGTTATATGGAAATATGTTCTACTTAGACTAAAATGCTCAGATACGATTAGTTTAATTGGGAGGTACACCATCTAACTGTTATCAGATGCCCATTGATTGGTTTGTTATAATGTACTGTTTAGTGAAAGTTAACTCGGCTGTATCACAAATAGTCCCTTGCTCTAACTTAATCCGGCCATTTTGTAATCATTTAAATAACTGCTGTGCCTAGGTGGTGTCTGGCTGAGGAATGCAGGTTCGACTCGGGGTTGCTCTTTAATTTCTGCCAAGGGCTGGGTGGGGCATATCTGTACAAACCCTTTTTTTCCAGTCATACATACCAAAATGGAGAGTATGGAATAAAGAAATGCCTTGTGACCAAGCCTGCATATAAGGGGACAGGACCTTTCGTAGTTTTCTGTATATTGCTAGTACTGAGTGTTCTTGAGTACTTATTTCTGAAAACTGGTAGCTAGAATGTAAACTAGGTAATAGGGTAGGCAGTTATGGAGTAAACTTACAGAGCAATTTAGTGACACATAACAGAATCTGGGACACGGTGGAGTCCCTGAAATTGCAAAGGTCTACTTGACAGAGTATTTAATTACAAAAATACGAGTGGTTGTATGTGAGTGGTAACATGATGTGGGTGTCATGGAAGGGCCTTGACCTGGATTCCTGGGGATATTTTTGAATTTGCCCTGTTGCTGGCCTGGTTGACCTGACTTGGTGAAACAATGGGCTACAGGATAGTAATGGCTGGAAGAGGGCCTTGGAAATTACAGTGATAGATTATAGTTTTCATACCATAATTCAAAATAAATTAAAAACCTTATAAGTAAAGTGCTTAATATGAAATTTATCCCATTCAGGACAGAATGATTTTTATTATTAGTAATGTTTCTGTTTCTTTTATAGTAATAGTCTGAGCCAGTTGGAAATGAATATTTATATGTATAGAATGTTTAATTGTAATACTCTGTTTTATATTGTGTAAGTGTATGTTTGTATTTTAAGAATATTGTAATGGCTTAACTAGCCGAACAATAAAACCAAACTTGAACTTGAATTCGCGATCACGTGCACATGAATGAAAATTAACGGGAGGTAGGTTCAGGAGAGATGTGAGGAAGTATTACTTTACAGAAAGAGTGGTGAAACCTTGGAACAGTCTGTTGGCTAAAGTGGTGGGTACAAAACCAGTCAGAGGATTCAAGCACGACTGGGACATAATGAAGGGAATAGTGATTACTGGGGGCAACAGCACCAAGGAAGAGAATAGAGAGAGGACAGGGAGGGTTAGTACCCTGGAGGAACAGTATGTTCCAAGGATTATAGGGAACTTAGGCAGACTGGATGGACCTCTGGCCTTTTTAGCTGTCATTCACATTCAAATGTAATTTTGTCAGTATGGATTAAAGAAACGATGCAAAACCCATGTAAAACTGAAAGTAAGATGAAGAGGGCCCTTCGGGACGACTTCTTGCTCAGGTTGAGAAATAAATCTGACATTACAGGGTAGAGTAGAGTGTGACCACATGGCAGAGACTTTCATTTCGTTCCCTAATTTACATAAAATTTCACTCTCTGGGGCAGCTCAGACCTGTAGGCTGATAAGCATAGTGAGGGATTCCTGGGGTTTGAAATGGCAGCATCGATAGTGATTATTGTCTAATATATAACTATACACGGACAAAGATAAGTGCGCCAAGGTGATAAGCTCAGATGACCTCCACCCCCCTAATCTGACCTCCCCCAACTGCACTGTCAGTATACAACTGGGCAGGATCTCTCACTCCATACTGACAATTTTATATACAGAACGGGTGGCATCAGGGTGGAATGAGCTCCCATTTGAGTTAGTCAATCAAAAGATGGTGGGGGCTTCAAGAAGGGCTGGTAGAGGGTGATGGGGAGTGTCAGGGTTGTCAGAGAGGGGAGTGTAATCTGTGGGTCAGGGGCTGCGCAGTCGAGCAGACTAAATAGACCAAATGGCATTCTTCTGCTGACTAAGTCGTTTGCTGGTATGTTCGTAATAGACCAATATGGTTCTCTGAAAAGCTCATGGGAGCAGTGAGATCCAAAAAGAAGATCTTCACCAGGGTATGAGGAAAATCGGATGGAGGAAGGATTGGGAAAGTATCCAGTGAGAACAAAGGAAACCAAGAGGGTGGTCAGGGAAGCAAAAGCAGACACAGACTTGCACACTGCAGAGAGAGTCATGGGCAGGGAAGAACAGTTCTTCAGATACATTAGGGGGAAAAAGAAAGAAAGCAGGGGGAATTGTTAAGCTACCAGAGGGAGGCAGGGTAACAGAGGTGGATGAGCAGAACAGCAGTCCTTAACTATTACATTTGCTCTGTCATCACAAGAGAAGACAGCAGGCCTCTGCCAGAGTGGCATTAAGGCGGCTGTAAGGGGGATCATGGAGATGAAGCAGTAACTATTCACCAGTGAAAGGGTCCGAAAAGGGCTGGCAGCCCTAAAGATGGATAAAGCTTCAGGGCCAGAAGGGATGTGTGCGTGTGTGTGTGTGTGTGTGTGTGTGTGTGGGGTTGTTCATCTCTTTGTCAGTATGTGCCCCTCTGGGAAGAAAAGAGAACATTTACTACTGAAAGCCCTTGCTTGTACTATCAAGGGGGGATAGAGGTGATGGAAGATGGGCGCATCAAAGGTAGTAATGGGGAGGCTGAGTCACTGTGGGTGCAACTCACAACAGCCCCAGGCAACAAATTGTATCTGGAGGTGATCAATAGATCACCAGGGCAAGGGGAGGAAAGGGACAGAAGGCTCAGGGAAGAACTGGAAAGAGGGACAGCTAAGGGGAAGTAGTGGTGGTGAGTGATCTGAACCTGCCAGATATCGACTGGGATGCTCCAGTGGCCAGGAGCACCGAAGCCAGGTTTTTCCGGATGCGTTCCAAGACTGTTTGCTGGTACAGTTAGTTAAGGAGCCCACCAGGCAGACTGCAATTCTTGATGTGGTGCTCACCAACTCTGAGACAGTAGAAGCTGTGGGAGTAGGGGAGCCATTAGGGAACAGTGTCCATAACTCTATTTGGTTTGAACTGGCCCTCCAGTCTGGTAAACAACAATTGAGAGCTGCAGTCCTTGCTTTTAGAAGGGCAGACTTCGATTGGCTGAAGAAGATGGGCAGTGATAAGTAAGTAAGGGTGGACAACACTGATGGGGAGGAAGAGGGATGGGGGCAATTAAGGGGGCCATTCTCAGGGTATCCAAGATATGCATGATAACGGTAACAAAAAAACATGTTCAAGAGACCACTGTGGTTCTTGGCATGGTCAGAGAGCAGTGAGGGCCAAGAAAAAGGCCTTCTACAAATTTAAAGAAAAGCAGGTGGAGGAAGAAGAGGAAGAATATTTGCTGAAAAACAGGGTGGTAAAGAGAGCGGTTAGAGAGGCAAAAACAGACACAGAGCTGCATATTGTGGAGGGGTCAAGAGCAAAGAAACACATTTCTTCAAGTATGTAACCCCCCTACAAATGGGGGTTTCCGAAAAGTCTTCCTTGAGCTTGCTTAAATGCTCACTGCCAGGCTGGGGTCCTGCATTTTAGCAGTTTAAATGTACTGCCAGAGAGTGCCTGTATAGCCTCTGTGTACTGTCTCTTTAAGAGCTGCCTGGACTGCAGTCATAATTAATCTGAGAGGGAGCTCTGTTAGAAGATGTACTTGTTTGCTGATCATTTGTTAGAGTAGTAATAATACTGCAGTTTGTTCTAACCTGCCTTCTTTGCAGCATGGACAGTTCTGTTTGTTTCCATCATCTTGGTCCTGGACTGTCAGAATGGGCCAATCAGTACATTAGGGACTGTAAAATGGAGCCTGCCTACAAGGGGCTTGGTGGAGCCAAAACTTGTAGGAATTGTAGTTTTGGGCTTTTGGTGCCTAAAATAACCTGGAGATGGAGCCCTTGTTGTGACTGACAGACAGATTAGCCAACCGAACCTTTTGGATCTTGGGGAAAGTCCCACACTGCTTGCAGTTTCAGTGAGATCTGAGTTGGGAAGTGAAGAAGTAACAGCTCGAGATAATTCGAGCAGCAATCCATAGTGGATTTGCGCGGGAGAACTGTGGAAAGGCCTGAGTTTGGCCTGCATGCCTGCCTGCTGTTCCTAAGAGGGAACTTGTGCTTTTGTTTTCAAACTGAATCCTAATTTGGAGAGCGAATTAAGACACTGAATTGTGACCAGGTTTTAACCTGAAGAAGACCGAAGATTTGCTGAATGCAGTCAGCTTGTCAAGACTTCCAGCTACCTCTGAACTCCCGGATTGTGCAGAGACTCTGTAATTGCGACCGGAGAGCCATTTGCCTGGTACAGTGGAATTTCATTACATGTGAATGTGCTGTGTGCTTATAGTGGGTCGTGATTTGGTTCCCCACTGTGTGTCTGAACTGTGTTTTGCTTGCTGGAGGCTTTATCCAGCTCCACGGACTGAATCCGTATCCATTTCCATTTGCCTGGGCCCTGCTACACTGGCCCAGCCAGAATACCTGCTATGCAGAGAAAGTCATCGATGAGAGACCGGCCTGGGGATCAGCCCCCTGCTCAACGCCTTGAACAAGAACGACACCTTGGTGATTTGTGTGGGCCCTGCTTCTCTGGGCACTCCAGCTTTACAGCCTGTAGTCTCGATTTCATCCTGCCTGTGTCCAGTATTGGGTACCGTGAGTAAACATCAGGGTAGCTCCCTGCAACAACAGCTAAATCTAAAAGTGTTGTCATCTGATTGTCTTGTTGCCATTTCTGTCACGAACCGAGTCCTCCAGCTCCAGATTACAAATAGTGTGTGTTGTGCATGTTACTTTCTTCCATCACAGGGCCCCAACCAGCTGCAACATTCCTGGCTAGCCCACCGTTTTCCTACCTGGGTACCCAGAGTGTGTGACTGTGTAGGGACTCTGAACTGCATGCGTAACTGTCTGATTAATATAGCTTTAAAGCAAATCAACCTGATTACGCCCCTGAAAAAATTAGATTTAACTTTGTTTGCATTTAACCTGACTGTGGTTCTAGTTTGTGCCAAAAGTATTGTACTGTTGCTATTTGATGTGCTTAACCTTGCGTTACAGGGGTTCCCTTGGGCCAAGCTAGAGGAACCAGCCCTGGTGGTAAGAGCAAACAGTGTGGGTAATTGCCTGGTGAATAAAGGTCATTGTGAAAGTAATTATTGTATATTGTTCAGGCCACTAGAAGGGAAAGAGGGGGGTTACAGTGTCCTGGAGGACTGTGCCCAGGTTAGCTTGACCACCAACAACCCTGACCTCCAGGTGGAGGCACCCGTTTCATTACCCAGGCCCCTTAACCTGCTACTAGCCAATCAGGCAGGGGTAGTAGCCCTTGGGCTAGCGCCACCTAGGGGTTACATCTTGGAGGCTCACTGCTGGGATTTTGTGCCTTCTAGTGGCCAAAAATTATCAATTATTGTTAAAGATTAATGGCTACCCCAGTAGAAATGGTTGTATACTAGTTGGTGGGGTGGTGTACTGGGTAGGAGATCGACCCCAAAAATGCTCTGCTTATACTGGATATTCCCCTGGGTACCAGTAAGAACGCTGTAGAGGGAGCACTCTCCAAAATTGAATGTTTAAAAAACCCTGTGGTGGTGGCGTTGACAGGCTGATTTGATCGCCCAAACTTTCATAGCCTTGGTAGAGTGTAGTAACCTCATCAAAAGCTCTAAAGTGCCACAGACTGTTGCCTCAGAAGGGGTCCTAGCCGCCTGGAGAGTGATGACACAAGACAGTAAAGACCCTGGGGAGGATGAGCTCCCACCATTATCTGAGACTTTTGAGGAGAAATTTGCTAAGTTGTTGCTGGAGGAAGGGAAAACCATAGAGGACTTTAAGAAACTATTCCTGCCACCTGGGGATGTTCCTTCCCTAACACCCTTTCCAACTCCAGCACCTGTTACTGCCCCACCTTCTGTGCCCGTGCCAAGGCTGAGAATCTTCTCAGGCACCCTTCACACACCCCAAGGGGAGGATGACTGGGAGACCTGGATCGACTATGTTGCCCCCTTGGTACCAGAGTGGCAGTGTGCGGAGGCTGAGAAGCAGAAAAGAATCATAGAAAGTTTGAGGGGGCCCTGCCCTTGAAGCCATTACATTTTTGAGGTCCACGAACCCTAATGCATCTGCTCAGAAGTACCTGTCTGTACTTGAAGGCAATTTTGGGAGCACTGAGTCAGGGGAGACTTTGATGTGGAAATTCCAAGGTATCAAACAATGGAAGGGGGAAAGTTTGTCTGTATGTTACTCGCCTAGAAAGAGCTCTGCAGAAAGATTACTGGAAAGGTGGGGTAGCTGCCAGCGATTTGAACCGTGTGAGACTGGGGCACATACTGCAACATGCCAAGCATTCAAAACTGCAGATCATCCAGTTAAGGCTCCAGGATAGGAGAGGTAACCCACCTGACTACTGTGACTTGATAAAAGAACTCCGGGAGGTAGAAGGTGAAGAGGGAGATTGTAATTATGGGATGAGTGCAGCCCAAGTGATCATGGCACCGGATGGCCCTTCTGAAATGGAGACCACTACGAGTGTCCCACCGTGGGCTAGACGGTGGGGGGAGGAGTTGCTTAAGGAAGTCAGAAAGGTACAACTGGGTGCGTTCGCTGAGGTATCCCCTGCTGACAGGAATCCAGCGTGCCTTGACCAGGCCACGGACCCCTCAATTTCTGGAACCTAAACAGTTTTTCCGAAATCCTCTATACTGCAAGGGATCCAGCGTGCCTTGACTAGGCCACGGACCCCTCACTTTCTGGAACCTAAACAGTTTTTCAGAAATCCTCTATACTGCAAGGGATCCAGCGTGCCATGACCAGGCCACGGACTCCTCAATTTCTGGAACCTAAACAGTTTTTCAGAAATCCTGTATTGAATTAGTTGAATAGTTGAATTTATGTGCCAGGGTTTAATAATTTGTTTAATCCTTACAGTCATTTTAAGTTCTAAGTTGATATTCTGAGTTGATATTAGAAGTGAATTTCGAGCTTTTTTTTTGTCGACTTTATCATTAGCAGATTAGCAGATTATATCCTCTCACCACTAGAGGGCTATATCTCTGGTAGCAGCTCCTATCCCATCTGGCACACCACACACTCTGTTCTTTTGTCATCACAATGCTCCCTCCTCAGTGGGCTCTCCTTTTCCTCTCTCTTTCTCTCCCCCTCCCTTCTTAAAAACTAGATAAGCCTGTCATTCACTCTCACCTCTAACCACTTGTGCTTCTAGCTCCAGTCTACCTACAGGGGTTAAATGCAGATGCTCTCCCACCATCTGTAAACACACCTCTCGAAAAGCAGCTGATTGGCTGGCCCTGTATTCACTGCCTTGCTTTGCTGTCCGGGCACTGCGCCCATTGACTTTGCATTAGTTTTGCCGCAAAATGTCGCCCGCCCCCCTACCTTACTTAAATAGACCTCTAACCCCACCCTCCCTCTTACATACCCCATCTCCCACTGCCTATTGGCCAACACTTGTGGCTTCCTCTAATCTGGCTATGCCTCCCATCCCCCTTCTCTCATCCCACGTAATGCTTACTGATTGAGGTGCTCTCTTTCTCAATCTCTCTTTCTATCTGCCTCCTGCTAGCCAAGTTACTCCCTCCTGTTCAACTCGCTTCCCCACCCTTACTGTGCTAGTACGCAAGCCATGCGGGTTCTCTGACATTCTCTCACCTCTCCTCCTCTTTCTTCCCTGCCCCCCTTCTCTCTCTCCCTGGTCCTAGCTTACCCCACCCACCCCCCACCCTCTACTCTGGTTTCCACTGCTACCCAAGGAACTCTCTACTTCCACCTCGAGACTTGTGCTTGGTGCACCGTTTGGATATTTCTGGCTACTTACGTCAGCCACTACTCTCAACAAGTGTGGCCACCTCTCTGCACTGTACCACCCTGCAGTCCATATGGGATACCACCTGGAACCTTGCAACCTCTACTCCTGGAAACAATGATCAAAACTATCTCTCAAAGAGCTGCGACTCTGCTCCTTAAAATTCCTACTCCTCCTCCTCATCTCAGGCAGCGTCCATCCCAATCCTGGCCCTAGAAGCTCAGGCCACATACAAACTCCAGGTGCCCTTATCCTTGCAGCCATTAATATCTGCAGCCTACTACCAAAGCTGGATGCACTCCAAGCCTTCATATGCCAACACAACCCTGACATCCTTGCAGTGGTGGAAACTTGGCTGATGCCTAAAGTTCCTGACTCAGCAGTAACAATCCAGGGCTACAATGTCCACAGGCTGGACTGGATATCCAAAAAAGGCGGTGGTTGTGCAATCTCTGTGAAAGACTCCCTGTCATGGCACCCTGTAGCAACTCCATCACTTTCTGCCTCAGCCCAGATTCTGCCAATAAAAATCGTCCTAGGTCCCAACCATAAAGCCCTGACTATTGTCTCCGTATACATCCCGCCCAGGGACCCTAAACATGGCTTCAACGACATACTAAACTTTATCAACTCTCATCCACCTGAAGCTGAACTTATTCTACTAGGGGATTTCAACATAAACTGGTTAGCATTGAGTGCCGGTGCCTATAAAGACTCCATCTCAGCTGTTAACCTCACGCAAATGGTAAGCTCCCCTACTAGGATTAACTACAAGACTGGCACCACTACTCTCCTGGATTGGGTCCTCACCACTCATCCCACAAGGATTTCTCGTACGACCGTTCTCCCAGACTCTCTCAGTGACCACTCCCCAGTCATGTGTGCATGGTCTAACAAATTCCTTAAGCCGCCTCCCAAAATTATCGCTAGCAGAGTCCTTCCTTGTGGAAAACTTCCACATCTCAAACAATACCTGCTTCTACAAGACTGGCTACCCATCTATGAAGCAACAGATGTTAACTTGGCTCTTGATCACTTCATCTCAATTTTCTACAAAGCCTGCAACCTCTTTGCCCCTGCTAATAGGTGCAAAACAAAATCTCTCTCTAACCCATGGCTCACCGCGGCTCTTCTCTCACAGCTGAAACTAAGGGACCACCTCTGGGCAGTTGCCAGGGCCACTGGCAAACAACTGGACATCCAAAATTACAAACAAGCATGAAATGCCTGCACTAAAGCCATCCAGCTAATGAAATCCACCTATTACAAAGCTGCTCTCACCAATACATGGGGAAATGGTCATGCTTTCTGGGATAATATCAAGGATGTCACAGGGAAGCAGCCAAAAACCTCTCCGGCTATGTTAATGGTTGATGGATCCTCAACCCTTGACCACAAGGTGATCGCAAACATCTTTAACACTGCTTTTCAGACCTTAGTGCTTGTCCCTACCCCATGACTTTTTTTAGCTTATTTTCTCCCCAAATACTTCAGCCTCAGTCTAACCTTCCCCTCTTCTACTTCAGGAGGTAAGGCTGAATGAAGCTTCGCCGCTATATTACTGCAGCTATCTCTAAATCTAGATCTAGTAGCACACCCTGGACCTTAAGCTTCTGTTGCTCACCCTCGATGAGGTAATTCATCCATTAACAAAAATCCTAAATCTCTCTCTCAGCTGTGGAAAATTCCTGGACTTATGGAAAACAGCCACCGTGACACCTGTCCATAAAAGTGGGGATAAGACGAATCACTCAAATTATCACCCTATTTCCATACTGTCCCCACTCTCTAAGGCACTCGATCACATCGTGGCTGATCAACTTACTGACCACTTGGATAAATACAATATACCTTGTCCACAACACGGTTTCCGGAAAGGTCACAGCATCACCACAGCCCTTCTTGAGTTCACTGGAGCTTTGCACAAATCCCTTGACAACGGCCTTCTCACAGGGGCTGTTTTTTTTTCCTTTTTTTTACTTTGTATTTTTGCACCTCACTACCCCTTCTCTCCACTCTTTCAGACTTCCCCATGTACACACTCACCTCATCCTCGAAGTCTGCCCCTGGAGTACTCGGTCACACTGCTCTTGACCCGTGATGCCCGGTTAACTCCCCGGTGTGGGGTGAGGAGGGCCTGTCCCTTAATCCTCCCCAACAACTGTTTTTTCCTGCAGTGTAGCCTGCACAGTGGAGTCTGCCCCGACGAATCACAAGTGTGTATGGCGAGGAGTCGTCACATAGGAGCAACAGTGGGTTGTTTTCCTTTTTTTGTTCAGCCCTAGACGTCTGCATGCACTGAGGGCCTAGGAGCGAGGAGACACGCTGAGAAGTGCCCCCTGCTCCGCCCCTCTGCCAATGTCTGCCCATCCCCTTTCTACTGCTATCTCCTCATACCGCACCTTCCACCCGAGCACCCCCAGGTGGCGGGATTGCAGCGGGAGCTTGCAGGTGACCCCCCCCGGAGAAGGAGAGCAGCCGTCGGGCGCTCCATCCTTCTCCTCCCTGGCCGACCCCCGGCAAACCGTGCTCGTTCCCGAACACGAGTCGCCAGCATGGTACGAGATAAGGCATCCAGCACCTCAGCCCTCAGCGCCACCGGGCCAACTCACAGGGGCTGTTCTCATCGACCTCTCCAAGGCCTTCAATACAGTACACCATGGACTACTAATTGACCAACTACTGAATGCCGGGCTATCATCTGACTCTTCTCTCTGGTTTAAAAGCTACTTAGAAAACCAGTTGCAGAGAGCAAAAATTGCTGACGCTCTTTCTGACATCCTGCCTGTTTGCTCAGGTGTCCCACAGGGATCCATACTGGGCCCCCTCTTTTTTAGCCTTTTCTTAAACTCCCTCCCTTACCACTGCTCTGAGCAGATCATACTATATGCCGATGATGCTGTTGTATACTCCACTCACAAAGATCCTGCAGCTCTTCAACACAACCTTCAACTGGGTTTCAGTTCTGTAGAGACATGGTTTCTTAATCATAAACTGGTCCTCAATGAGAAGAAAACCAAATCTATGCTCTTCTGCAGCTCTCATAACCCACACAAGCTACACCACTTGGCTATCTCCACCACCCAGGGGAACACTCTAGCTCAGGTGGGGTCCTTCAAATAGTTAGGGATACAGCTTGAACCTAATCTCTCCTATGGACCTCATGTAGATAATATAGCTAGAGCTGCTAATACATGACTTGGTCTCCTCTACAAACACAGACAACACCTCATGCCAGAAGCTTTGAAGGTTGCAGTCCTGAGCTCTGTGATCTCTGTAATAGACTATGGGCTCATCAAATATGGCTCAGCCACAACCACAACCCTTAGACGCCTCTCAACTGCCTTAAATAAGGCATGTCGGCTCATCATGGGTGCTCACCGTCTCACCCACACATGTGACCTGTACACCCAGACCGGCTGGCTCCAACTATCAAACCGCATAAAGTTTCTCACCTGCTCCATGGCGAAAAACATCTACCTTGGCCTTGCACCTTCTGGGATCTCAACTCTGTTACAACATGAACCAACAAACAGTGCCTTCGGAGATCCACGCTACAGCTACTGAAAGTCCCCCACTGTCACATTTCACAGGGACAACGATCTTTTGCTCATCGAGCGCCACTCTGGTTCAATGGCCTCAGCCCCACCATCTCCTCTGCCCCAACAATTGGTATGTTTAAAACTAGACTCCCGGACCATCTCACTACCAACAGCTCCTGTGACTACCCAACTTAACCTTGTTTCTCCACTTACCTGCCTGCTCTAGTGGTCCCCCCCTCCCCTCCTCTCCTCATTGGATTCTACCTCACATCTTGGTACCCCAATGCTGCACTCCTCCCCCACCCTACCTACATTCCTTCTTCCCCCCTCCCCTCTTCCCTCTTCCTATGACTCTCACACTTATTATCTCTTGTCTGTTTTCTCTGACAAATGCCACTGGCTGCCTTGCTTACAATGCTACCCTTGAATTGTATTAATCTGTAATCTGTCTGCAATGTCCACATTGCTGTAATATCTGTCTTGATATTCCCCATAATTTGTATTTCTCTGACGTGGAACCTTTGTAAAAGAGCCTTGGCTCAAAGGTATTTGTAATCCAAGATTTAATAAAATAAAAAAATTAAAAAAGACACAGACCCTGGCCCCTGTCAGGACGTGACTGTTATGGGGTAGGGGTGCACCCTCAGACATCCTCTACTGAGGGTGGCTTCTCAGCTGAGCTCAAGGAATTGACTGCCACCCTAAAGGAACTTTTGAGACATGGTACTCTACCAGCAGAAGTCAGGTGACAATCTCCCTTCGATGCTCCAGCATCCCCTGCTATGTTTTCCCCAAGGATGCCCCGAGAGCCTGTCATTTGTCACAGTTGTGGCAAGGATGGCCATATGAAGAGGGAATGCAGGTCTTAGAAGGACTTAGAGAAAGTGGTGAACTGGCTTCAAGGAGAGCTTCGGAAAATGAGTCAGTGGTCAAGGGGTGCACGAAATGACCACAGTGAAGGCTTCGACCATCCTAACTCAAACCCCTCTGTGGCTAAATTGTCTGTCCAGGCCCCTGCTGTTGTCCCTCCAGACTGGTCAAAAATAGTGGGCCCTTCAATGAAGACTACTGTGGCTATGAATGGTATTCCTACTCAGGCTGTGCTTGACAGTGGGCTGCAAGTGACCATTGTATTTCAGGACTGGTATGACAAACACTTAACCTGATGTGCCATTACAATCCCTGGAAGGTCTACATGTGTGGGGGCTGAGTGACAAGTCTTATCCCTACCTAGGATATGTCTGCCACTGGTTGTCTTTTCCTGCAACTGTAACTGGTATAGAGGAGCAAGTAGAGACACTGGCTCGGACCGTATGATGGGGTTCCCCTGTTAATTGGAACAGACACCCACATGTTTGGGAGACTAGCACAACTCTGCCATGAGAAATAAGGGCAACTGACTGGACGGGTCCTAAGAATTCCAGCCTTAGTAAACAGGGCATATAACTTACAACAGAAACCCAATGAAGAGGACCCAGATGAGCCAGTGGGAATAGTGGAAAAAGTAACCTGACACCTTGGTATTGGCTCCCAATGCCCAGTGCACAATCCATGGAGAAGTCTGCCTAAAGAGAAACGTAAAGAACAAAATATTAATGTTGGATGCACCAGGTGATGAAAAGTTGCCAAAAGGATTATTGGTTAAACCCAGCATCTTGCCTGCCCATGCCCATGCCTATACATGACGAGTGATCGTCCAGATTCGAAATGTGTCAGATCAGGAGGTCAGGATGAACAGAGGGTGCACTCTAGCTACAGTACACTGTGCAGACACTGCAGTATTACCCAATAACAAGTACTCTGGCCAAAAGGAGAGCATGACCCCGGACTTATTTGACTTTGGTGATTCCCTGCTGCCAGCTGAATGGAAGGCTAGGATTAGCATGAAATTCGCCCAGAGAGACCAAGTGTTTTCATCAAAAGAATGGGACATGAGGTGTGTCCAGGGTGTAGAGCATCGTATATGCCTGCATGATGACCGGCCATTTTGAGAGAGAGATTCCGATGCCTCCCCTCAGCGGACATAGATAATGTGAGGAGACACCTGCAGAAAATGCTCACTGCTGGCGTAATACAGGAATCAAGGAGCCCATATGCCTCTCCTATTGTGGTTGTGTGTAAGAAGAATGGGTCGGTGAGGATGTGTGTTGATTATCAAACTCTGAACCGGTGGACCATCCCAGATCAATACACCATGCCCCATATACAAGATGCCCTAGATTGCTTGAATGGGAGCAAATGGTTCTCAGTATTGGATCTTCGCAGCAGATATTACCGGATTCCGATGGCCACGGAGGACCATGAGAAAACCTCCTTCATCTGTCCTTTGGGGTTCTACGAATTCTTGAGAATGCCACAGGAGATTTTGGGTGCCCCAGCCACCTTTCAGTGACTGATGGAACGTGCGGTGGGAGATATGAACTTGCTGGAATGCCTAGTGTACCCAGATGATGTCATTGTGTTCGGACGCACATTAGAAGAGCATGACACCTGACTGTTTAAAGTTCTAGACCGATTGGAAGACTTCGGCCTCAAGCTGTCCATTGACAGGTGCTGTTTTTTTTTTCAAACATCCGTGAAGTATGGGGGGCACATAGTATCTGCAGAAGGGATAGAGACCGATCCCAGTAAGGTCGAGTCACTGACTGCTTCGACCCAGTCTCGTAACTTGAAAGAACTATAATGTTTCCTGGGGTTCTGTTGCTATTACCACAGGTTCATAAAAGACTATTCCAAGGTGATTCGTCCGCTCCTGAATCTCACCCAGGGTTACCCCCCTACCAACCATAAATACAATAAAGGGGCTGTCAAAGAACCCGAGAAAGTATACTTCTGAACAGGTGAACCTTTTGGGCTCCGCTGGACGCCCGAATGTGAAGCAGCCTTCCACAGTCATATACCAGCTCACCCATGCCCCCATCCTCACCTATGCTGACCCTACCAAGCCCTATGTGCTGCATACTGATGCTGGTCTGCAATGTCTAGGAGCTGTGCTGTATCAAGACCATGAGGATGGTTTGAGACCAGTGGCTTTTGCCAGCAGGAGCTTGACCCCGTCAGAACAAAACTATCCTGTGCACAAGCTGGAGTTCCTTGCCCTAAAATGGGCCATTGTTGATCAGTTTCACGAGTACCTTTGTGGGGCAAAGATATTGGTGAAGACCGACAATAACCCGTTAACCTATGTACAGACTTCAGCTAAGTTGGACGCCACTGGGCACCGGTGGCTCTCTGCTTTGTCAACCTATGATTATGCTGTCAAATGCAAGCCAGGACAGAACCATATTGATGCTGACGCCCTGTCACAAAAGCCAGTCTCCAAGAGTGATTGGGTCAGGTTGTCTGAACCTGACATCTGAGCACTGTGCCAAAAGTTTGATAGAGATGAACAGATGTCTATGGACATAGTAGACTGTTTAGTAGATTGCTTGGGTCCTCCTGATACCTGCATACCGGCTGGCTATTGCCATTTCTCTGCTCTAGATATTAGTGCACTACCTCAATTTGACAATGACAGCATCCAGTGGGCTCAATCCCAAGAGCCTATGATTCAGCCAGCACTTGATGCCCTGCTTGCGGGAAAAGATGTGTCCCAGTTGCATTCACCTGACTTGCGAACTGCCCTATTGTTTAAAGAAGGCCCCAGGTTGAAGTTACACAATCAGTTGTTATACAGAGAGACATTGGATCGCAGTGGTTGAGTAGACAAGCAGCAATTGGTCCTGCCCATGGCCTTTAAAGATTTGGTACTGAGGTCCTTCCACAATCACATGGGGAACCTCAGTATTGACAGAACTCTCGACCTGGTACAATCTTGATTCTACTGGCCCAAGATGGGGGCCGATGTTGAGCACCATGTAAAGACCTGCAGTCGTTGCCTGCAAAGGAAAGCCCTGCCTCAGAGGGCTGCCCCACTTGTCAATATTACTAGCAGCACCCCCATGGAACTGGTCTGCATAAACTTTTTGTGCTTAGAACCTGATCAGCGGAATATTGGCAATGTGTTAGTGGTTACGGATCATTTCACACGGTATGCACAAGCTTTTCCAACTAAAGATGAAAAGGCCTCTACCATGGCCAAGGTGCTAGTGGAAAATCTCTTTGTCCACTATTGTGCCTCCCAGTGGATCCACTCTAACCAAGACAGAGACTTTGAAAGTCGGCAAATCAAAGAAATGCTCTCTCTGTGGGGGATGCGGAAGTCAAGAACCACCCCCACTATCACCTGCAGGGGGAACCTCAACCAGAATGTTTTAACCGCATCTTTTTAGACATGCTTGGCACCCTCCACCCAAAAGACAAGCATAAGTGGAGCCAGCAGATTAGCACCTTGGTACACGCATACAATTGCACCAAAAATGACGCTACTGGGTTCTCCCTCTACCGGAGACTGTGAGTTGTTATGCAGTTTGGGAAACATAGAAACACAGACTTTGACAGCAGATAAGGACTGCTTGGCCCACCTAGTCTGCCCATTTATCTACCTAACAGATAAGCTGCAGATCCTAGTTAACCAATAGCTTACTTCCTCCTACCCCCCCCCCAGGACTGCCTTATGTCTGTCCCATGCATTCTTGAATTCTCCCACTGTTCTTGACTCCACAACCTCCTCAGAGAGGCTGTTCCATGCATCCACAACCCTCTCTGTGAAAAAATACTTCCTCACATTACCTATGAGCTGTTCCCCCTCTATCTTCAAATTGTGCCCCCTTGTTCTTGCACATCTCTTCTGAAAGATGCCACCCTCTTGGACTTTGTTGATTCCCTTGAGGTACTTGAAAGATTCTATCATGTCCCCTTTCTCCTTCCTTTCCTCAAGGGTATACATATTAAGCTCTTTAGTCTTTCTTCATATGTCTTCTGTGCAGATCCTGCACCATTTTGGTTGCCCTCCTCTGGACAGACTCCACTCTGTCTATGTGGTTCTTGGGAGATGGGGTCTCCAGAACTGCACACAATACTCCAGATGGGGTCTCACCAACTGTCTGTACAGAGGGATAACAACTTCCTGTTTTCTACTATTGATGCCTCTCCCTATGCATCCCAGTATCACCCCAGCCTTCCTTACTGCCTTCTCACATTGCTTGCCCACCTTTAGGTCATCTGATATAATTACCCCCAGGTCCCTTTCCATTTTTACTGTTGTCAGTATCTCACCCCCCATTGTGTAGTCTTGCCCAGGGTTTTTGTTTCCCAGGTGCATTACCTTGCACTTCTTTGCATTGAATCTGAGCTGCCATACATTTGACCATTCCTCCAACCTTGCCAATTCCCTTCTCATCCTTTCCACTCCATCTGGTGTATCAACCCTGTTGAAGATCTTTGTGTCATCTGCAAAGAGACATACTTTTCCTTCCAGTTCCTCTGCAATGTCACTTATAAAGACATTAAAAAGGACCGGTCCCAGTACTGAACCCTGTGGTACCCCGCTAGTAACCCTCCTTTCTTCACTGCGGACTCCATTTACTACTACCCTTTGCATCCTGTTGTCTAGCCAATTTTTTTATCCAGGCTACCACTTTGGGACCCACTCCAAGGCTGGCTAACTTGTGTATTAATCTTTTGTGTGTATCAAATGCCTTGCTAAAATCTAGGTAAGCCATGTCCACAGCCTCTCCCTGGTCTACTACTTTGGTCACCCAGTCAAAGAAATCTATTAGACTCGTCTGACACAACCTTCCCGTCGTGAATCCATGCTGCCTTGGGTCCTGTGCCCCACTGGCCTCTAGGTACTCAATAATTCTTTCCTTCAAAAGTGATTCCATCATTTTCCCTACCACTGAGGTCAAACTAACTGGTCTATAGTTTTCTGCCTCTGTCCTGCTCCCACTTTTGTGAAGAGGAATCACATCCGCCCCCTCCAGTCCCTCAGGTACCACCCCATCCTCCCATGATTTGTTAAAGAGAGTAGTCAGCTGTGTCACTAGTTCTACCCTTAGTTCTTTTAGAATTTTGGGTGAATCCTATCAGGCCCCATTGCTTTGTCCACCTTCAATTTTATTAGTTCTTTCAGAACCCTTTCTTCTGTAAATGGACTGGTATCAATTCTTATTCAGAGTGTTTCTCTTGTTTGGTTTGGTACCTCCTCCTCCTTTCCTTTGTGAATACTGAGCAGAAATATTCATTCAGTATCCTGCTTTTCACTGTCACCCTCTACCCACATTCCCTCCCTTTACTAAGCCTCAGTATCCTCCTTTGGTCTTTCTTCACTCCATAATGTACCTATAAAAGGTCTTATCCCCCTTCTTAACAGAGTTGGCTATCTTTTCCTCGGTTTGGGCCTTTGCTATTCTGACTGCTTTCCCAGCCTCTTTCTGCTTTAACTGATAAAGTTATCTGTCCTGCTCCTTCTGTGTTTTCTTATATTTCCTGACTGCTATCCTTTTCTTCTTAACCTTTTCTGCCACCTCTTTTGAGAACCATAGCAGTTTTTTCCTTTGTTGTGTTTTGTTGATTTGCTTTACACAAAGGCTTGTTGCCTCTGTGATGGCTGTTTTGATTACTCCCCATTGTTCCTCCACCCCTCCATCTTGCCTGTTTGCTAGTGCTTTTCTGAGGCAGTCTCTCATTTTCCCAAAGTCAGCCCTCCTAAAGTCCAATACTCTTGCTTTTGTATGGCTTGATTGTATGGTTATGTTTATCGTGAACCACACTATTTGGTGGTCGCTTGTTCCCAGATGGCTACCCACCTCTAAATCTGAGATTCTTTCTCTGTCCCCATTTGAGAGTACCAGGTCTATGATTGCTCCCGCCCGAGTGGGTTCCAGTACTAGCTGTCTGAGGCATGCCCCCTGTAGGGCATCAAGAATGATCTTGCTGTTGGATGTGCCTGCAGCAAAGGTGCTCCAGTTAACATCTGGCATAGTCAGGTTCCCCATCAACAATATCTCCCCTTTTTCTACCATTCTAAGGAAGCCTTCTATCATTTCCTTGTCCATTCCCTCCCCCTGAGATGGGAGTCTGTATACAACCCCCATGCAGATTGTGGTGCCATTTCCTGTCTCCAGGGTGACCCAGAGTGTCTCATCTGCTCCCTATTTACTCTTTAGTTCTGTTGCTTTGATCTCTTCCTTTATATAGAGAGCTACTCCTCCTCCTCTTTTACCCTCCCTGTCCCTCCTGTAGATTATGTATCCTGGTATGTTGACACCCCAGTCATGGTTCTCTGTGTACCTTGTTTCTGTGACTGCCACAATATCCAGGCAACCCTCTTCCATCAAGGCCACTAGTTCAGGGAGCTTGTTACACAGACTACGGGCATTGGTACTCATCACCCTCCACTTTTTGATGGCCTTACCCCTTTTAGCCCCATTCCTGTCCTTGCTGTCTTTGCCTTTTTTTACATTTACCTCTGTCCTGCTCCCTAATGACTTCTCTACCTTGGTGTTTACCTCACTAATTACCATGTTTTGTGGGGGGAGGCTGGGATTTCCCTGCTCCTTTTCAGTGCCTCCCCCCTTGGCTAGTTTAAATGCTTGCCAATGAAGCATTTAAACCTCTCACCTAGGATCCTGGTCCCCCCCATACAGATGCAGACCATCGCACCAGTATAGGTCTGCATCCCTCCAGGTGGCTCCCCAGTCCCCAATGAAGCCAAAACTTTGAGCGCCACACCAGTTTTTCAACCATTCATTGAATTCCTTGGTGAGGAGTACTCTAGCATCACCCTTGCCATAGACAGGCAGCACCTCCGAGAAGGTTACTGTATGCGCTACTTGTCTAAGGCCCCTCCCCAACTCTACAAAATGCACTGCTCTGATCCCATTCCTAGCCAGGTCATTTGTCCCTAGGTAGACAATGACATCCAGCTCCCTCCCTCGTGCAGCTGCTCCCACAATCCTGAGGATTCGCTTCCTGTCCCTCCAAGCCGTGGCGCCAGGCAGGCACCTTACCTCCCTCTCCCCTTCCTCCCCCATTTCCACCACCAGGAGTTGTTTCCTTCCCCTGTGAGGTCTCATGCCACCCTCCTGTGGGTCTCCTTTGTGAAGGTTCCCAGCATCCTCCTTGGTCTCCACTGCAGGTGCCTCCATAGAGGAACCACTACCCACCAGAAGAGCGAATGAATTGTGGAGAGGTAGAGCTGGAGGGATGCAACTCTGTTTCACCACCCTCTCCCTCTCTGAGCCTACCCTGGTCCAGCCCTCCTCTTTCTTAGCAACCTCTGAGGTAGTGGCATTGGCCCTGGTGGTCCCTGGGTGGGGGAGGAGGTTTCACGAATCCTAACCAGGTTAGCCTTGAGACAGGCAACCTCCTCCCTCAGACCAGAGAGGTGCCTGCAAATAGGACCACATCACAGCCTCCAGAATGTCTCCCAGAACACTGCCGCCCCACAGCCATTGCACTGCACCACTCCTATCATGTCTTATTTTGTGTCCCCTCTCCTGTTTCTCTGTATGCTTACTCTCTCCTCTCCTTACAACTCTCACTCTTCCTGTTCTGGGACAGCAACTTCCTATATTCTTCAGTAGCCTCCTTCTTCCTTGCTCAGTGTCAGACCACCAGCAGCTAGGGGGGGGGTGAGCTACTTTTTTCCTTTAGGGTTGACAAAACCAATGTTTCTCTATGATCCTTCCCTTCCTACTGCCAAACAGGAAGTTTCTGTTGACAGTCAAATCCAGTGGCTATAAAAGTAGAACTGGCTTAGGGTGGGTGGGATGGAAGGCAATTAGTAAGAAAAAAGGCTAGCAACAGGAAGTTGTAATTTGAGTCACCTGCTTTTATAGTGTCTAAGCCACACCCACAATTAAGCTCTCTCTATTCCTACTGGTTTAGCAAAGCAAACTGATACAGTACCCTTCCCAGCACAGAACACACACTGACTTTCTTTCTTTTCTTTCTTTTTTTAGCCCTAAACATGACCCCTTCTACTTCTAATAAAGTATCTGTTTGCTTAATCTCATCAGACACTGACTCCTGCTGAGATATAAGTGTTAAATTAATAAGAAAATGTAGTTTCTTTTAGTTAGCTGCTTTCTGCTCTACAAGCAAGGCTAGCAACAGGAAGTTGTAATTTGAGTCATCTGCTTTTACAGTGTCTAAGCCACACCCCCAATTAAGCTCTCTCTCCTCCTACTGGTTTAGCAAAGTAAACTGATACAGTACCCTTCCCAGCACAGAACACACACTGACTTTCTTTCTTTTCTTTTTTTTAACCCTAAATAAGACCCCTTCTACTTCTAATAAAGTATCTGTTTGCTTAATCTCAACAGACACTGACTCCTGCTGAGATATAAGTGTTAAATTAAGAAAATGTAGCTTCTTTTAGTTAGCTGTTTTCTGCTCTACAAGCAAGGCTAGCAACATCTAAGGACTACATGGCAAGCACAAAATTGCTGATAGGTGGCACCATCTTCCTCATGTAGTAGTTGGAAAGTTGCATTATCTACCAGTATACAAGGTACGCCCAGAGAATAACTCCAAAAGCTGTCAAGACCATGCACAGTAACCACTTGCTGCCTATTGGCCAAGTTATTATTGAATCTGAGCCAGCAGACATTGCCTCCCCAGGGCTGGTGACTCGTGCTGCTGCAAAAAAGAGACAAGAGTCAACCTACCCCAGTAGTTACAGATTTAAGGTTTCCCCCGCAGCAGGCCCAGAATAATAGTGACTGTCAGTCCACCTCTGATGAAAGCGACTATCATAATATCTATTATCCCTCCTATGACCTGAGTCAGTTGTTTCGTGGAAATCCTATGCAGAATCGTGGGATGAATCTGGGCCTTCTGGACTGCCTAACCCCCCAGCTTCATCCTTGGAGCCAATGCTCCCTGAAAGTGAAGTGAAAAGTATCATGTCTGAGGCTGCAGACTCCCTGTGTTTAGTGGAACTGTGTGACTTGCCTGAAGAAGGTGCTGATGGTATGAGTCTCTCTGGTGACACACCAGAACTTGAACAACAATGTGAGTGTGCTAACAGCCCCCGCTTCAGTGCCACAAAGCCTAACTGTGCCAGAATCTTCTCCAAATGAGCAAGTGTTGTGGAAACAGAGCCTACAGAGCAAGGAGCCGACAGATCTCCCAGTTTGGACATTTCCATCTGTGTAGAGGCTCCCCTCACGAGTGATGAAAGCTTCAAAGCTAGTGTTGAAAGTACAGAGACTGTGGCGGTTCCCCCCAGAAAGACTGGCCAAGCTGTCAAGCCAGTATTGCGCATCAGTTATGATTCTCCCGGGAGGCCAGTGGATTTGCCTCTCAGTGTGGTTCACAAAGGTGTTTATATTTCTCAGAGCTAACTACCCAAACTGAGCTTAATGGCCAATTCCAGGTTGATTGTTCTTCCTTCTCAGTATGGTGCCCCTGCCCAATCCAGCCCCAAGTTAGCTGATAGGGAAGGGCCCCCTCCTACATTGTTTAATGTACAGGAAGTTATAACATGAATCAGTATTGTGATGTCACAAGAATGTTAATCATTGTGGAATCAGTATTGCCTGTATGAAACATGTGTAAGTATTGTCCTTATGGATATAGTATCTTGAAGTGCAGTCAATATGTATAGTAAAGTAATAAGTTTATGTTAACTGATGCATGATGGTACAGACTTGACGCAGATGCCAACTTTTCACCAGGCAGGGAAGCGTGTAACTTCCCTACAAATGGGAGTTCCCAAAAAGTCTTCCTTGAGCTTGCTTAAATGTGTTTTAGCAGTTTAAATGTATTGCATGAGAGTGCTTATATAGCCTCTGTGTACTGTCTCTTTAAGAGCTGCTTGGACTGCAGTCATAATTAATCTGAGAGGGAGATCTGTTAGAAGATGTGCTTCTTTTGCTGATCATTTGTTAGAGTAGTAATAATATTGCAGTTTGTTCTAACCTGCCTTCTTTGCAGCATGGACAGTTCTGTTTGTTTCCATCATCTTGGTCCTGGACTGTCAGAATGGGCCATTCAGTACATTTGGGACTCTAAAATGGAGCCTGCCTACAGGGGCTTGGTGGGGCCAAAACTTGTAGGAATTGTAGTTTTGGGCTTTTGGCTCCTAAAATAACCTGGAGGGGGAGCCCTTGTTGTGACTGACAGATCAGTCAACCGGACCTTTTGGATCTTGGGGAAAATCTCACACTGCTTGCAGTTTCAGTGAGATCTGAGTTGGGAAGTGAAGAAGTAACAGCTCGAGATAGTTCGAGCAGCAATCCATAGTGGATTCGCACGGGAGACCTGTGGAAAGGCCTGAGTTTGGCCTGCATGCCTGCCTGCTGTTCCTGAGAAGGAACTTGTGCTTCTTTTTTTGGACTGAATCTGAATTTGGAGAGTGCATTAAGCCACTGAAATGTGACCAGGCTTTAACTTGAAGAAGACCGAAGATTTGCTGAATGCGATCGGCCTGTCAAGACTTCCAGCTACCTCTGAACTCCCAGATTGTGCAGAGACTCTGTAATTGCGACCAGAGAGCCATTTGCCTGGTACAGCGGAATTTTCTTGCATGTGAATGTGCTGTGTGATTATAGTGGGTCGTGATTTGGTTCCCCACTGTGTGTCTGAACTGTGTTTTGCTTGCTGGAGGCTGTATCCAGCTCCACGGACTGAATCCATATCCATTTCCATTTGCCTGGGCCCTGCTACACTGGCCCAGCTAGAATACCTGCTACGCAGAGAAAGTCATCGATGAGAGACCGGCCTGGGGATCAGCCCCCTGCTCAATGCCTTGAACAGGAACAACGCCTCGGTGATTGATGTGGGCCCTCTTCTCTAGGCACTCCAGCTTAACAGCCTGCAGTCTCGATTTTGTCCTGCCTGTGTTCAGTATTGGGTATCATGAGTAAACATCAGGGTAGCTTGATGCAACAACAGCTAAATCTAAAAGTGTTGTCATCTGATTGTCTTGTTGCCTTTTCTTTCACGAACTGAGTCCTCCAGCTCCAGATTACAAATAGTGTGTGTTGTGCATGTTGCTTTCTTCCATCACAGGGCCCCAACTAGCTGCAACGTTCCTGGCTAGCCCACCGTTTTTCTACCTGGGTACCCAGAGTGTGTGACTGTAGGGACTCTGAACTGCATGCATAACTGTCTGATAGCTTTTAAGCAAATCAACCTGATTACGTCCCTCCCTTGTTCAAGTCCCCAGAATAAATCAGATTTAACTTTGTTTGCATTTAACCTGACTGTGGTTGCAGTTTGTGCCAAAAGTATTCTACTGTTGCTATTTGCTGTGCTTAACCTTGTTTTACAGGGGGTCCCCTGGGTCAAGTTACAGGAACCAGTCCTGGTGGTAAGTGCAAACAGTGTGGGTAACTGTCTGGTGAATAAGGGTCATTGTGAAAGTAATTATTGTATATTGTTCAGGCCACTAGAAAGGGAAAGAGGGGGGTTACAGCGTCCCGGAGGGCTGTGCCCAGGTTAGCTTGACCACTAACATCCCTGACCTCAGGGAGGAGGCACCCATTTCATTTTCCAGGCCCCTTAACCTGCTACTAGCCAAACAGGCTTGGGTAGTAGCCCTTGGGATAGCACCACCTAGGGGTTATAGGTATATTAGTGAAAAAAGGAAGAAAGCTGGGGGAATTGCAACGCTAACAGAAGGGGACAGGGTGATTGAAATGGACAGGCATAATGCCTCAATCCTTAACAATTACTTTTGCTCAATTTTCACTAGGATGGTGAGCCCTTGCCAGAGAGTGACATCAAAGTGGCCATTAAGGGGGTACTGGAGATGAGGTAGCCAGCATTTACTAGCGAAAGGGTTCTGAAAGGGCTGGCAGCCCTAAACATAGATAAGGCCCCAGGACCAGATGGGTTTCATCCAAGGATACTCAGAGAATTGGCAGCGGAACTGGCTGATCCCCCAGTAGGTCTATTCAACAGCTCTCTAAGGATAGGGATAGTTCCAAAGGATTGCAGGGTGGCAGATGTAGTACCATGCCATTGAGGGGGGCAAGGAAGTGAGGCTGTACTTCAACTCCAGTAAGGCTTTCAACTTGTAACCCCACAGATGCTTGCTGAGGAAGATGGAGGATCTGAGCGCAGCTAAGGTCATAGTAAACTGGGTAGGTAACTGGCTAAAGGAGAGGCAGCAAAGGGTAGTGGTCAACAGAGTTATATCACAAGAGAGGGAGGTCACGAGTGGGGTTCCATAGATATCTGTCCTGGGTCTAGTCCTCTTCAACAGGTTCATCAGCAACATTGGAGGGGGGGATCCAGGACAGGCTGTGTCTCTTCACAGATGATGCTAAGCTCTGAGGGAGGGTGAATAGTGATGGGGGAATAAAGGAAATGCAGAGAGACTTGCACAAGCTGGAGGGGGTGATCAAGGGTTTGGTAGTTGAAATTCAGTGGAGTGCAAGGTAATGCGCCTAGGGAACAAGAACCCCAGGATGGAGTACTGGATGGGAGAGGTGAGACTCAGTACCAAGGCTGAGGAACGAGACCTTTTATATCATCAGCAACTCCCTAAAGCAATCGAGTCAATGTAACAAGGCTTACAGCAGGGCAAATAGGATGCTTGGATGTATCAGGAGGGGTACTGAATTGATAACAGAAAAAGGGAGGTAATGTTTCCCCTTTATAGATCCTTGTTGAGGCCACATCTGGTGTACTGCGCCCAGTTCTGGGTCCTCACCTCCAGTAGGATAGGGATGGGCCAGCCCATGAAGGCAGAGGCAGGGCATCTGTCTGCGATGCCGATGACCCAGGTTCGGGAATGGACTTGGGATGTCAAAGGGCCGACCGGGAGAGAAGGATTGAGCGTCCCAGGGACTGCTCTCCTTCTCCGGGGGGATGTGTCCGTAATTATGGACCCTAGCAGAGGCCGGGAGCTGCAGTGCTGCGCAGTATCGGCAGGGGGTGGGGTGACTCTGGTCATCATTGCACGTCCCGGCCCCCGATACATCATACAAAATGCCAGCCCCAAAGCGTGAAACTCTGCTGTGCTGCCTCCACTGCCTACCATGTCTGCTGGGTGGAGCCCCGCTCCTGTGGCCCCACCCTGGGGTAGCCAGGGTAAGCTACCGTGGACCTTGGGAAGGGGGTGCCTGCATGGTGGCTTTGACTGGGGGGGGGTAAGCCTGGGCATGGGGAGGTGGTGGGAGCAGGAGCTGAGCCTCTGTGGGGGACCAGAGACCGGAAACAAAAAAGAAACAAAAAAGACGGCAGGATAGGGGTAGGCTCAAGATGGTGCAGCGCAGAGTAACAAAAATAATTCAGGGCCAGCAGGGCATGTCCTATGAGGAGCGCCTCAAGGCACTGAACATGTACTCACTGGAGGCCAAAGGGGAGATACGATACAGCCCTTCAAATTCCTAAAATGAATTAACAGGGCAAACTGCAGGGGACTATTTACCCTGAATACCAGCTCGTGGTCACATGGTCATGAGGGAAGCTAACAGAAGGGACATGAGGAAATACTTTTACAGAAAGGGCGGTGGAGCCATGGCACAGACTGCCAGCCACGAGGAGGTGGGTGCAAAAACAGTTAGTGGTTTCAGGCATGGCTGGGAAAGAATGAAGGGTATTGTGGCTGCACAGGGCAATAGAATGGAGGGGGGCTCGGACCCTGGAGGAACAATAGACCCCAGGGCTAAATAGGGAACTCGGGAAGACTGGAGAGACTTTTGGCCTTTTTCTGCCGTCTTTGTCTGTGTTTCTGTGGGGAGAAAGTGTTGCCCATTTCATTATCTCTGTTGTCATCTAGTGCCCAGAAAGAGGAACTGCATCTTTTGTTTATGTAAAAGATGGCTTTCTTTTCTTTTACTGCTGAAACACAATTTTAAGCAAAAAAGAACGTAAAACATAGACGCTACTGGCAAATAAAGACCAAGAGTCCGTCCATACTGTCCACAGAGCATTTTCTACCTGTCCTCCAACCTTCCCATTTCGTTTCATTTTTATTTAGGGATAAATACCAAACAAAAATAGGAAAATGCCAGCAGATAAAGGCCTTTTGGTCTATCTAGTCTGCTCGAGTGTGCAGGCCCCCACTAGGTTTACAGTGAGGCCTGCCCCCTCACCCCCATTTCCCCCATTAACCCTCTCAAATACCCCCTCCCCTCCATCTGCTACTTTCCCCTTCACTCTGTTCCATCCTCTCTTGAACTTATCCACCATTTTAAGGGGGACCACGTCCTCTGGCAACTTGTTCCGCTTGGCCACCACCCTCTCAGTGAATAAGTACCGCCTCATCTCTCCCCCTGAATCTTCCTCCTACCAGTTTTAGGCCGTGCCCCCTAATGGACATGTTCCCACTAAGGCTGAAGAGGCCCTCAGTGTTCACCCTGTTAATACCTTTAAGGTAATTGATTACCTCAATCATATCCCACCTCCCTTCTGCCTTCAAGAGAGCACATGTTGAGCCCCTTAAGCCTCTCCTCATAGTTCTTTCCCTGCTGGCCCTGCGTCATCTTGATTGCCCTTCTCTGGACTGTTTCCAGCAAGTTTACATTCTTCTGAAGATGAGGGCACCATTACTGGATACTGTACTCCGGGTGCAGCCTCACCAGTGATCTGTACAGCAGCAGTATGACCTCTGCCTTCCTGCTGGCAATCCACCTAGCTATTTAGCCCTGCAACCAATTTGCTTTGGCCGCTGCTGCCCTGCAGTATGCAGAGTGCTTCAGGTCAATCGTGATGATTACTCCCAGGTCCTTTTCCTCCTCCGAGCTGATTATCTGCACACCACCCAACCAGTATTTGGTCTCTGGGTTCTTCACCCCCAAGTGCGTAGCCTTGCACTTTTTAGCATTGAACCCCAGTACCCAAATGTCAGACCACTTTTCTAACCTAGCCAGGACTTCCCTGAGTTCCTGTCTCCCATTTTCTGTATCCACCCTCCTACAGAGCTTTGTGTCATCCAAAAACAGGAAGATTTTACCTTTGATCCTATCCACTGTGTCACTGATGAAGATGTTAAACACCAAAGTGATCACTGAGCCCTGTGGGACCCCACTGGTGACTGGCCTAGTTTGAGAAAATCCCCATTACCATCTTTTGGCTTCTGTCCTGCAACCAGCTTTTGACTCATCTAGCAAGCTTAGCACCCACCCCCAGATCTTACAATTTTCTGACTACTCTCCTATGAGGTATAGAGTCAAAGGTCTTGCTGAAGTCCAGATACAGGTCATAAACTGCATGGTCCTTGTCCATTGTCCTGGTCACCCAGTCAAAGAAGTCAATTAGGCTAGTCTGGCAGGACCTCCCCAACAAAAATCTATGCTAACTCATCCTTTATCTCATTTTCCTTCAGAAAACTCACCAGTCATTCCCTCATGACGGTCTCCATCAGTTTCCCCCACTACTTAGGTCAGGCTGACTGCCCTGTAGTTCCCCAGTTTATCCTTTTTTCCACTTTTATGGAAAGGCACCACATGTGCAGTTCTCCAGTCCCGGGGCACACTCCCTGACTCCAGAGAGGTGTTGGACAGGTCTGCTAGGGGACCTGCCGGTACCTCTGCCAGTTCCCTTAGGACCCTTCTGTATGCATCACCAGACTCTGGGGATTTATCCACCTTCAGGGCCCTCAGGCCCTTATGCACCCTATCCACTTGTATTGTGCCATCTGTGAATCCTCCCTTCCCTGTCCCCCACCCCCCGTTCCCTTGTGGCACTGGTCTGTCCTTCTCTCTAGTGAAGACATAACAGAAGTACTTGTTAAGTGCCTGTAATGTAAGGTATAATGCAAGTTGGTGCAGGGGATGTTAATACCTTATAGATTGCGATATATGCTGAGTATGCCCCAGGCAAAAGGTAATTAGAGTGTGGGACAGAAAGCAATGTACTAACTGTCCAGATGGTCTTTTAGAGACTGGTCAGAACAAAGTAGAACAACAACTACGCCCAAAAACCTATTTAAACTGTACCCAGATTCTTGTCATACCGCAGGTTATGTGACCAAAGGGTGCAGCTTTAAGTCCCTGTATAAAAGACTGTCACAGTTAAGCTGTGGTTGAATGTATTCCAGGATGCATGCATGTATGCACGTATAACTATACCAATAAAATAAAATCACGTATAAGACATACGTGTCAGGTGCCTTATGTTACAGTGCCTTTGCTTTCTCCTCAATTCCCTCTGCCCACCCTCCTCCTTTTTTAACCTGACAGTCTCGCCTTTAATGTCCCCCTTCTCCCTCATATATTTGAAGAAGGCCTTCTCACCCATTTCTACCCCTGTGTTAGCTGTACTTCCCTTGTAGTCTTTGCCTCTCTAACTGCTCTGCTCACCTCCCTCGGTTTAGCACAGTAATCCTCCCTATCCTCCTCTTTTTGAGTGTGTTTATGAACATACGAAATTTGCCAGCAGATAAAGGCCTAGAGGTCTATCAAGTCTGCTCGAATGTGCAGCTAGCACCCCTTATTCTGCAGCTGCCCCTCCCTTCCACCCTTCCCCTTCATTAACCCTCCCCCTTGTCCTGTCCCATCCTCGTTGTAAGCAGTCCACTGTTCTACTGCATACCACTTCAGCAGGTAACGCATTCCACCCAGCCACCACCCCTCTCTGTAAAGTGTCTCCTCATCTCCTCCTGAACCTTCCTCCCTCCAGTCTCATATCATGGCCTCTGGTGTCCCTCCCTTCCCTTACTTTGAACAGACCCTCTGTACCTGTCTTGTTTATTCCTTTCATGTACTTAAAGGTTTCAATCTTGTCCCCCCATCCCTCCTCTCCTCCAGTGAGTACATGTTCAACTCCCTCAGCCTCCTCTCATATGATAAGTCCCCCAGCCCCTTGATCATCTTTGTCACCCTGAGCTGCACCCCCTCCAGTAACTTAATGTCCCTCTTCAGATACGGGCGCCAGTACTGCACGCAGTACTCCAGGTGCGGTCTAAATAGTGACCTATACAGTGGCAGAATCACCTTCTCCCTCCTCGAGGATATGCCCCTTGCAATACAACCCAGCATTTTGTTGGCCTTTGCAGCTGCCTTCCTACATTGTGCCGAGTTGTTCATTGACCCTGTAATGAGCACCCCCAGATCCTTCTCCTCCTCTGTCTGGGCTAGCTGCACTCCCCCCAGCTGGTAACTCCTCCTTGGGTTCTTCATCCCAAAATGCAGCACCTTGCACTTTTTAGCATTAAACCCCAGTTGCCAGGTGTCTAACCAGGTTTCAAGCTTTGCCAGATCATCCTGCAACCCCTGCCATCCCCCTAGGTCATCCACCACTGCTCCTACCTTGGTATCATCAGCAAACAGACTGATCTTGCTCTTGATGTCCAATGATATGTCTGCAATGAATATCCCAAACAACACTGGTCCCAACACCGAGCCCTATGGAACACCGCTCGTCACTACCCTTGGGTGTGAGAGCTCACCACCACCACCACCTCTGTTGCCTTCCCACAAGACCAATTCCTCTACCCATCTCACCAGCTTTGCACCTGCCCGTGCCTACTAACTTACTTTCCAGCCTTCCATGCGGCACCGAGTAGAATGCCTTACTGAAGTCCAGATACAGGACATCCACTGCATGGCCCCTGTCCAGTTGCCTAGTTACCCAGTTTGTAATTCTAGAAGGCCGCATTCTTGTTCCCTACCACATTTGCCACCTCCTTGTCAATCCAGCTGGGCTTCTTGGCCTTAGATTTCTTGCTTTTGAATTTGGAACACTCACTGGTGGCCACCATCAGTTCCTCCTTTATTATTGCCCATTTCTGTTCCACCTCCATCTCCTTTCTGATCCCACCAAGGTGTCCTACTAGAATTTCTCCCATCCTACTATAGTCAGCCCTCCTGAAGTCAAAAAACTTCATCTTGGTCCTGACCATCCCGCTGCCCACATCCAGTTGGAATCACATTGCATGGTGGTCACTTCCTGCTAGGAGCATGTCCATCTTTACATCCTCAACATGCACACAGGTCAACAGGACCAGGTTCAATATGATCTTCTCCCTAGTGGGCTGCATGACAGCTTGTGTCAGGACCCCACCCTGAAACGCACTCAACAGCACTTGTATAACCCCTAGGTGGGACTATCCTATGGGCTACTACCCCTGCCTGCTTGCCTAGATACAGGCTGAGGGGCCTAGGCTGTTTGAATGGGTGCCTCCACCCAGAGGGTTGGTTTAAGGGTAGCATAGCTGCTATGGGTGTAGCCCTTCAGGACACTAATACCCCCCTCTAACCCCTCTAGTGGCCTAGACTGGTCAGCAAATAAACAATTACAATTAACACCAGAATACAATATTGAGCCCACTCTTGACATCACCAGGGCTGGATCAGCGGCATTGGCCCTGAAGACCCCCTGTAGAACAAGACCTGCATTAGAATAATGCAGTAGCAATACAGTATCCCATTCACAAAGATACACAATAGCCAGGTTAAATGCAAAAAGAATAGGATCTGATTTATTCAGGGAACATGAACAAGAGTGGGGCAGCAATCTAGGGTTTGATTTCAGATCTGATTTAGTCAGGTTAAACATGCATGCACTAAGAGTCCCTCTAGTGCAGTCACACACACTCTGGGTACCCAGTTGTTATGCAGGCTAGGCTGACACGTTGCCCGGGGTAGGCCGGTTTTGCAGCTGTTGTTGGGGCCCTTAGGAAAGAAACAACATGCACTTTAACCCACAATTTGCATTCCGGAGCCGGATGGCTCAGTTCATAAATGGTCAACCAAAACAATTGAATCAGATGACACACTTTGATTTGAGCTTTGTTGCAGGGAGCTACCCTGATGTTTACTCACGCTACCCAGACCAAGCGATGATCCAACGAAATAAGACCTGTGAAAACAGCTGCATGCTAATGGAGGTGGAGTCCCTCATGGTCCTTGTTGACTATGCTGGTCTTCAGGCTGGTAGAACAACTTCACTCAGGCCAAGGAAACATGCAACTCGAATGTTTTTGAAATACTTGGCCATGCAAACACTTTGTTAACTTAAACACATTTATATGCAAACACTGTCCTTTTCTGGTCCTTCCAGGCAAGATGCAGGCTGATCTTCTTTCTCAGACTTATGGAACAGATTACCTGCAGCTGCAGAAGCAGCAGCTACCCAGGCTGGAACAATTTGGACCCGTGGACTTACTGCTGGAAAAAGTCTAGGTCAGGCAGGCCTAACCTCTGAGAGCTGGCAATCTCTCCAGAGGCACACACTGAGCTCTTGAGCTGTCTTCCCGAATCTGAGCTTTTTCAGCAGTTGCCCCCTTTTATATGGGGCAGAGTTCCAGAGATCTTATTGGCTGCCAGATCTGTTTTGAACAGTCTCCAGATAGTGACTGACTTGTGTTTTGGTGTCTAAATATTGTCCCAGTTAATCCCCCCATAAGTCTCTGGCATTTCCCCAGAAACCCTTTGGTTAAACAGCTACCCAACTGTCAGCCGTATGTGACTTTTCACTGATTCTTCCAATTAATGTAAACTATTGAACTTTTATTTTTCACCTAATTATGTGATTGTAAAACCTTGTTTTAGCTCTGTATGTATTATGTCTCCACCCAAATCAAATTGTATTCCACTGTTCACCCTGCTTATTGTAATCTCCCGGGTTGCGCCTGAAAATAGTCATGTTTTGGCTAATGGCACTTACCCGGTAAACAAAAACTAAATAAATAAATCCTGGCTTCCAGTTGGTTAATAGGTACAAAAATGGTGCTGCAGTCAGTTCCCAAAGCAGTCTAATTTACTGTTCCTACACATCAAGTTCTGGTGAAGCCAGGAGCAACCTTAATCTTATTTAAATCCCCCACTGCCTTGTAGCCCCAACAGTCTTCTTTTAAATGAGTCCACTTGTGAATAAATAGGATGTTCTCCTAGGGAGTCGCAGCTCCCGCAACACACTGCCCCCAGAAAACACACAGCAGCTTATGAATATTTATGAGGGCACTTCTTGCCCTAACCTTTGCCCCTTAGCCTTTGCTTGGTGCCCTGGAATCAGTGCCTTTGGCATCTGCCAAATTATTTTGAAATATTTTCTCTCCCCCCCCTTGTTTTGTGTCCCCGGCACTTATTTTAGCTTATGGGGCACTGGGAACCATAGAGGCACCTTCTGTTCTTGTTTTTGACTGCAATAGCAGTCTAGCGCGTAGGGCACCTGTATCGAATGTAGCGAAGCGGCTAACACATGCTACGTCAAGATGATTTATAGCCCAGCAGTTCATTTAGCAGAGGGACACTGGGAAAAGTGACAAAGGGCTGTGGAGGATCTGGAGTGGACGCCTGGAGACAATGGAGGTATAACAGATAAGCCCCCCAAATGGAGGAGGGGGATTATACTCTCCCCTGCCTTGGAAAGCTTGGCGTCCACGATAAGTCTAAAACAAATTGTCAACCACTAACATATTATTAGATATACTCTTACTAAGACTCTAATACAGATATATCTGAACAGCCTAACTAGGCATACACCTATGTACAAGTAGTATACTATCAGTTTGGTCTTAATTAGCATTGTACAACACTTTAATTTGAATAGGTATAGTTCAGCAGTTTAGAATTCTTTGTGCATTAGACAGTATCACATTTTCAGTAACATTATGTTCACCACATTGTACTGAAACACTTCACCTTACTCCCATCTTTTTACCTCTGTACCCTTTGTTGCACTGAGAGGGCATCTTAACTTGGGTGGAGGCCATGAACACCATTTTGCGCAAGGAATTGGATGTGACATAAACCCCTTTGTGCACAACATTTAGGGACAAGTTAACAGGCTGTTCTGGGGTGTCATAGGTGAGCTTGAGTATTGGATTTACAGATTTTCCTGAACGACGTAGCAACGGTGGCACTGGCACTTCTAGTTGAAGCGCGCTGTCTCTTGTCAGAGGGACTTTCGCAAAATCTGAATCATCCAGAACACATCTCTCTGGCTGTTGAACGGTACTTTCATCAGCAGGAAACAGTTCACTTGGCCCACTCAGTTATCACTTGCACCATCACTTGTAGGTTTACTACATGCTTCATGGGGTTCAGATTGAGGTATTTCCATTAATTCTATCATGCACAGAGATTCAACCTCTTCAAGTTCCGCACTGTGAGCTCCACTCTCTGGGGGTTCAGGCACAAGAGATGAATTAGAATCTGTCACCACAGCCGGAGGTTCAGAATCATCGCCATAGTTAGTGGATGGAATTCCTTGGAACACTCTCTCAAGTTCAACAGATGGGTAGAAAGCAGGGTAAAATTCACTCTTGTCATCACTTTCAGCATTATCAATATCTGCAATGTCTGCAGGTTCGGAAACATTAGGAGCAACAGGCTGGGGAGCAGAAGTTTGCTGATTTCGCTGCTTAGCCTTGATAGCAGATCTAGTTACAGGGCGCCAAGGGGCTTCAGTCTCTTGAACACTATTAATTACTATTTGGCCGACAGGTAACAGATGGTTTCTGTGAATGGTTTTAACAGCACAAGGGTCCCCCTCTGGATGCACTTCATACAATGGCAGGTCATGCAACTTACTGACTACTGTATACAGAACATGACTCCAACGGTCTGCTATTTTATGTTTACCTGGAAGTCCAAAGTTTCTCATCAGTACCCTGTCACCTGGTTGGAGCTCTTGGGCCTTTACACGTTTGTCCTGCTGAGTTTTGTTTGTCAGGTTTCTCTTTATGGCCATGGTGTTTGCAAGCTGATAGGCATGATCAAGCTGAGCCTTTAGGTTTTTAACATACTGCAGGTAGATATCTGATTGAACACCATGAGACACTCCAAAACATACATCAATTGGAAGGCAAGCTTCTCTGCCAAATATAAGATGGTACAGTGAAAGCCCAATAGCATCATTCTTGGTACAGTTGTTTTTTTTTTTAATTTCTTTTTATTCAGCAATATTTTGCATACCACACATATGTTAAGATTAGATACAGGTAAAAACTGGTAGGTTATAGTACAGTATTAATTAAAGACTTTGTCTTATTTAAAGAGAATATCTGATAGTAAATTCCATTGTGTGTAGACAGATTATGTAATGTCTATTATCTCTTTTTTTTTTAGATGATTTGAGTTAATTTGAAGCCTGGGGTCTAGTTAGGATATTGAGGAAGTTAAACCTCTGGATTGTTATCCAGTTAGGCCATATGATATTAAAAGGCAAAATCTAAGCTTAATGTCATTATGTGTTGAGTCCATTTACTCCATTTCCCTAATCGAGGAATGGATTCTCCTCTTAATTCCAGGTTGAATGTTTCTGATTTATGTATATCAGACATTAGTTGTCTCCAGTTTTGTAAAGTAGGAATTTGTGTTCTCATCCAGCATCTCGTGATTGCTTTTTTAGCAGCCACGAAACATATTGGTAGTATGGTCTTCTCCCAGGGGGGAGCATGGTCTGGATATATCCCCAAAAGAAACTGCTCAACTGTTATTTCAACTGGTTCAGAGAATAGGGTGGTTAGCTCAGTTTGGAGAGTCAGCCAGAAAGGCATAAGATACGGGCAATTCCAGAAAACGTGGGAAAGAGTTGCTCGGGAACAGCCACAATTTCTCCAGCACCTTCCGTACATTTCTGGGAGGTATTTCATTAAGACTGAGGTAGCTCGGAAATATCTGGAGTGGCATTTCCAAGTGAATTCTCTCCAGTACGGGGATAGGGTCGATTGCATCTCTACTAATATTGTTTTTAACCATATGTCAGGTGAAATTTGCGTGTCCAGCTCCTTGTTCCAAGCTAATAACGTCAAGAGTGTAGGGTTAGGAAGACCTGTTCTGAGTTTTGTATGTATCAGTCCAATTAGGTGGGACCCCGTTCTTCCCTCGATTGCATCAATAAATGACTTAAGTAATTTGGGCATGGGAGAGGGTATTCTGGGAGGTATTATATTATTACGTAAGAGATGGTTTCGTATCTGAAAATAGTGAAAGCGGTCAGAGGATCTTAAGGAGAATTGGGTTTGGAGCTTTTCAAAAGTAATAATACCTTCAGAGGAGAGAAACTGATAAATATGTGAAAGACCTTATGCCCTCCACCCGAGGAAGGTCAGGTCCATATAATTGGGTGTGAACTTTTCATCTTGAGAGGTTAACTTGCAGAATTCAGACTTGCTGAGTGGGGCCTGCCCTTCTCAAAAGTCTCCACCGTCTATAAGTTTGTGCCGTTATGGGTGTTAAGGAGGAAGAGCTTAGAGAGTTGCCGTCTGTGGAGAACAGTATTTTCTTTATATCGTGTAAGTCATTGAGTTGGAATTCGATGGTCTTCCATGGGGAAGTGTATGAGGGAGTAAGCCATAGTAGTAGGGTTCTTAAGAACGCCGCTATGATAAGAAAAATCTGAAGATTAAGTCCTCCTTGCTTGAGGGATAATTTTAGTATAGATAATCTAGTCCTGGGGCAGTTTTTCCCCCAAATGAAATTTTGAATCATTTTGTTCCAGGATGTAAAGTAAAATTTGAAGGGAAAGTAAGGGATTGTTTGGAGTAAATAAAGAATTTGTGGGAGAACATTAGTGCGAATTGCTAGGATTTTTTAATATAAGGAAGTACATATCGTAGACCATCTGTTTAGATCTGCTTGGATCTGAACTGTGAGAGGTTCATAATTAGATAGTTTGATGACTCCAAGATCTAAGGGGAGATGGACACCTAAGTATTTTATTTTAGTTTTTCTCCATTTAAAGGGGAAGGCCTTTTTTTAGGTGAGGAGGAGGGGAGTAGTTTAAAGTTAGTATCTCGGTTTTATTTATGTTTAGTTTAAAATCTGTCAGTCGCTCAAATTGAGTAAATATCTCCAGCCGATCGGATCAATTCACAGGGGATAGCAGAGTTAGCATGATGTCGTCCGCAAACAACCCCACCTTTGTATTCAGATTGAGCAATGGGGATACCTGACTGAAGAAGTGTTTCGAAGACATGCCGCCAGAGGTTCAATGAATAGTGCGAAAAGATAGGGAGATAAAGGACAGCCTTGTCTAGTTCCCCGGGCCAGTGGGAAGGGGAGGGATATAGAGGCATTTACTCTGAGGTTTGCTTTAGGAGAGGCATATAACCTTTCCAAGTTTGCTATGAATTGTGGAGGGAACTGATACTTTAAGCGTTTCCCACAAAAAGGGCCATGAGACCCTGCTGAAGGCCTTTTCCGCGCCCAGACTTATAAAGGTCGCTGGAATATGTCTAGAGCTAACAAATTCTTGTAACAGTAAAACTCTGCGGACATTGTCCATAGTGTTTCTGTTTTTAACAAATCCCATTTGGTCAGGGTGGATTATTGTGGGAATTATGTTTTCCAATCGAGAAGAAAGAATAGTCGTGTAAATTTTATAGTCAACATTTAAGATTGAAATAGGTCTATAGGATTTCGGGTCGGCTGGGTCTTTATCGGGTTTTAGTATTGGAGTTATCGTGGCGTATTCCCACAAGGGGGGAGGGGATCCTCCTGAAGAGAGTTCATTGAAGAGAGCTTGCAGTTTTGGGGACAAGTCTTTTTTTTAAACTTTTTATACCATTCCGGGATAAATCCATCAGGGCCCGGGCATTTTCCCGACTTAATATTTTTAATTATCTCTTCTATCTCAAGTATCGAGATTGGGGCTGTTAGAGAGTTAATTTGGCTAGGGGAAAGAGTTGGGAGATTAGCGTGGGTCAGGAATTGTGCAGCTCCTATATAATTCAGAGGATTAGGGGAAGCGTAAAGCTGGGTATAATAGTCAGTAAATATTTTTTGAATGTGGGCTGTGGTATGATGAGTTTGGCCGGACGCGAAGTGTTCTTGGTACAGTTGTAAGCATGGATGAATGCACTTATCTATTGACTCCACTTTGGCTTATCTCTAGGTTGCAAGGTGCCCAGCATATCCAGTAGAATTCTGTTAAACCTTTCGAGTTGCGGATCTCCTTGGGGGTGATATGGGGTTGTTCTGGATTTTCTTACACCCCATAGGGACAACAGTTCTTTGATAAGTCTACTCTCAAGATCCCGGCCCTGGTCTGAATGAATGCTCTGGTGGGCACCGTAATGTACAAAAAACTTTTCTACAAGTACTTTGGCAACAGTTGAGGCCTTTTGGTGTTTAGTTGGGAAGGCCTGTGCATATCTCATGAAGTGGTCTATGACTACCAGGATATTGCCAATGCCCTTGGAATCTGGCTCCAGACTAAGAAAATCGATACAGACAAGCTCCATGGGTGCACTCGTGATAAGGTTTACCATGGGGGCTGCTCTTTGGGGTGGAGCCTTGTGCTGAAGACACCTACTGCAGGTTTTAATGTGATGTTCTAGGTCTAGACTCATTTTGGGCCAATAGAAATGTGAACGTGCCAGATCAAGGGTTCTTTCACCACCCAGATGTCCCATTTGGTCGCGCAAAGCCTTCAGGACAATATTTTTGAACTTAGCTGGTAGTACTAGCTGCTTCCTCACAATCTCACCTTGGCTGTTAGTAAGCTCTCGGTGCAATAATTGTTCTCGAAGGTTGAGCTTGCTTCCCTCACGAAGAAGTAAAACAGTGTTGGGGTCCCTGGATCGCACCTTGGAGATATCTTCCCCCTTCCTCAGAGCATCAACTACTGGTTTAATTATTGGATCATAGTACTGTTCTTTGTGAATATCAGCTGTAGTTAGCTGTGGTAATGAACTCAAATCTAGAGCTGCAAAGCTACAGTAAGCAACAGGTAGGCATGTTTCCGGAGCTCCCAAACAATCTGCCAAACAGGTTACAGCTTCGGAGGACAGGACTTCTTCCTGGTCGAACTTATGGCATAGTGCTTTTACAGATTGCTCAGGGATATGAACCCACGGTTGGTCAGCAACAGGTCTTCGTGAAAGAGCATCAGCATCTGTGGTTTAGGCCTGGTCAGTACTCCACTGCATAATCATAGGTTGCTAGGGTGGAAAACCATCTGTGTCCAGTAGCATCGAGTTTAGCTGTTTGAACATAGGTTAATGGATTGTTGTCGGTCTTGACCAAAATTTTAGCACCATACAGATATTTGTGGAATTGGTCAACTATGGCCCACTTTAAAGTGAGAAATTCTAATTTATGCACCAGATAGTTCTTTTCTGAGGATGTCAGACTCCTGCTAGCAAAGGTGACAGGACGCAGGCCTTCCAGATGTTCCTGATAGAGTACAGCTCCGAGACCACTCAAACTGGCATCTGTATGTAACACATGAGGCTTGGATGGATCAGCATAAGCAAGTATGGGAGCATGAGTCAGTCTGTAGATTATTTCTTTAAAAGCAGTGTCGCAATCTAGAGTCCATCTTTGTCCAAACAACTCATTGGGTCTGAAATATGTTTTTTCAGTGTCTTGGTCAGAACTTTTCTTGACCTTTTCATGAGTAGGTCGGTACCCTTGAGTTAAGTTTAGCAGGGGGCGGATCACCTTGGTATAATCCTTGACAAATCGGCAATAATAGCCACAGAACCCAAGAAACCTTTGAAGCTCTTTTAAAGTTTTGGGCTTTGGCCAGCTGGTTAATACTTCCACTTTACTGGGGTCAGTTTGTATGCCTTCTGATGACACAATGTGGCCCACATATTTGACCGAACTCTGGAAAAATTGAGGCATTCCAAGGGATTCATATTTCCCACTGCACACTCCATCAATTGCTGAAATGTTGCTGGTGCCCCTGATATGCTTCTGGGCATGCGAAAAAACTCATAGAAACCCAAGGGACAAATGAATGTCATTTTTTCCCTGTCCTCAGGAGCCATTGGGATCTGATAGTATCCACTTCGGAGGTTGAGAACGGAAAACCACTTACTCCCATTTAGACAGTCCAGGGCATTCTGTATGCATGGCATTGTATACTGGTCGGGTACAGTTCTTTGGTTGAGGGTCCGGTAATCAACACACATACGGACAGAGCCATTCTTTTTCCACACCACAACAATTGGGGAGGTGTATGGACTGCGGGATTCTTGTACGATACCAGCTGCTAACATGTCTTGTAGGTGACATCTGACATCGTCAGTGTCGACAGGAGCTAGGCGTCTAGATCTCTCTCTCTAAAGGGTCTCTCATCGTGCAAGCGAATGTGGTGCTCATCACCCATGACACAACCAACATCCCATTCCTTGAGGGGGAGAATACCTCTTTTCTATGAGACAGCTTGTTACTAATCCTTGTCTTCCAGATGTTTGGGATAGGTGACTCCCCAAAATCAAACATATCAGGTGATACCTCACATCCCTTTTCTATTTTGCACTTGGATGGAAGCACAGCAGTGTCGGCACAATACACTTTAGCTGGGATGCACCCTCTAGATACCGTAATGTCTCGGTCTATCACATTTTGTACTCGTTCTACTACTCATCTGGTGTAAGCATGATCCCGGGCCGGGAGCACACTCTGTTTAATCAGCAGTCCTTCAGGTAACTTTCCTACATCTGGAGTGTCCAGCACCAACATTTTGTTAGTCACATCTCTTCGTAACTGCACTTCACCACTGATACTACATTCTGCATCTGCAGGTAGCGTGATGGCTGCAGGATCTTTCTTCCAAACCATCCTCACAGGCTCATCCTGGTCACTTTGCTTGGGGTGCAGGTGCTTCTCATAGGTCTTTCAGACCAGGGCGTGAATTTGCAGGGCTTTTTCTGTCTTTCTCTTCTGCTTCTCTTCACATAGCTGAGCAAGGCGCTCAAACATGTGTGCGTTAGTACCAACCAGTATGGGGATACCATCATACAGTCCAGTGGAAGGGCAAACCGGAGCTAGCGTCTCCACAGCATCCTCCACACCAGCCACAGAAGATGGAAAAGAAAGCCACACCTTTAAATGGCCAAGATGAGGATACGATGTTTCACTTAACCCCCACACTTGCAGTCCATCAAGGGGTTGCAATGGGTGATCAGATAAATGTTGCTGATACCAGTCTCGGAAGATTATCGTGACTTGGGACCCACCGTCTAACACTGCTTGAGCTGGAATCCCGTCTGTGTACATGGTAGTATCCATGGAAGGACCCACCAAGTTAGCCCAGTCTGGAGGGATTTTAATAGAAACCTGGCGGACAATTTAACCACAAAGAAACTTGAGTTTTCATTTCCTGAACCTCCACTTCAATCGTTCCCTGCGCTGCTCTGCCATTGGTTTGCTTTCCGGAGCTCCCCTTGGAGTCTACTTACCACTTTCTCCAGATCCTTTGGAGACCAGCTTTCTCTCTTTATATGCCCATCCTTCCCGCAATTGTGACAGATTATAGGTTCTTGAGTCCGTCTTAGTTGGAACATTGCATTAGGAGCTGGAGCACTAACAGAAACCCGTGGTTGGGCCTCTGTCTGCAGCATGGAAGACAAGGCAATATGTCTCATTAGTTCCTTTAAGCAGCAGTCAGTTCACTAGTTTCAGTCCTTGAGCTGCCCTCAGTAGGAAACACCTGAGTGTGCAACCCTACTCCCATAGCCGACGCACTCTGAGAAGGATCGGGGCCTGTACCCACAACAGCAGCCGTCATAATGAGTCCAGCTTTCGTTTCTCTGAATTCTCTCAGCAGTTCATCCCATGGCGGGGCATCCTTAGTAGCCTCCAAGTGCTCAACTGGCGCTGTATTTAGCCCTTGAACTTCACCCGCATGATCACCTTCTGTCACCTGGGCAGCAGCAGCAGATGCATGAGAGGGCCCCCCACACGGCTGCCTTTTCGCGACCCTCCGAATTTCTTTCATCAGTTCATCATAGGTGGGGGTCGAATCCAGCCGGGCTGCAAGTTGTAGCTGAAGCAACGTTAATTCAGAAAATGGGGCAGACTTAAGAATCTGATCCAACCTAGTGCAATCTAACTTATCTGGGGCCATGCTGCCTTCCTTAAGGCATTACTGTAGTTTTATTTCAAATCGAGGTACATACAATGATAAGGGCTCCCCTTGGTACTGCTGAGTGTTTTTTACCCTCCACCACACATCCTCATCCAAATCTGGACTCCCATACACATTTTCCAATGCAGTCAAATAGTCCTGAGCAGTTGCTTCTGGGTTACTAGCCCATTTGGCATGCATAGTAATTAAGGCAGGACCTCTGAGGCTTTCAACCAACCTTTTCCTCTTCTCTGCCTCAGAACATTGCCATTCAGTTAATTGAGGGGCAACATAGTCTATCCAGGTCTCCCAATCGTCCTCCTCCTGGGGGGTGGGGAGGGTGCCCGAAAACATCCTCAGCCAGCGGTATGAGTCATGGCTAACCACCAGCACTGGGGCAGGCACAGAAGTTGGTGAAGGGACAGGTGCTGGGGCAGGCAGGGACAGCGGGGAAGGGACACTCCCAGGTAGCATGAGTGACTTTTTAAAATCCTCTATTGTTTTACTCTCCTCCAATAATAACTTTGCAAATTTCTCTTCAAAGGTCTCAGATAATAGTGGGGGCTCATACTCTAAAGGATCCTTGCTATCTTTAGTCACTACCCTCCAGGCGACTAGGGACCCCTCAGCAACAATAGTCTGGGGCACCTTAGTACTGTCCACAGGGTTACTACACTCCACTAAGGCCACCAAAGTCTGCGCAGTCAGGTCAGCTTATCGGCTTACCACCACAGTTTTTCCAAAGCATTCACATTTTGATAGTGCTCCTTCAACAGTGTCTTTACTAGTGCCCAGGGGTATATCCTGTATTAACAAGGCATTGTGGGGGTTAATCTTATGCCCCGTGCACCATCCCACAAGTTGATGCACAGCCATTTCCACCGTGGTATTCATCAGACTTTCAGCTGTAATTCTTGATTGTGGCCACAGTGGTGCCTCCAAGATGTAACCCATAGGTGGCACTATCTTATGGGCTACTACCCCTGCCTGCTTGCCTAGATACAGGTTGAGGGGCCTGGGCTCTTTGACTGGGTGCCTCCACCCGGAGGGTCAGTTTAAAGGTAGCGTATCTGTTATGGGTATAGCCCTCCGGGACACTAATACCCCCCCTAACCCCTCTAGTGGCCTAGACTGCTCAGCAAATAAACAATTACAATTAATACCAGAATACAATATTGAGCCCACTCTTGACACTTAGCACCAGGGCTGGATCAGTGGCACTGGCCCTGGAGACCCCCTGTAAAACAAGACTTGCAATAGAATAATGCAATAGCAATACAGTATCCCCTTCACAAAGATACACAATAGCCAGGTTAAATGCAAAAAGAATAGGATCTGATTTATTCAGGGAACATGAACAAGGGTGGGGCACCAATCTAGTGTTTGATTTCAGATCTGATTTAGTCAGGTTAAAAATGCATGCACTAAGAGTCCCTCTAGCACAGTCACACACACTCTGGGTAACCAGTTGTTATGCAGGCTAGCCTGACGCGTTGCTCGGGGTAGGCCGGCGTTGTAACTGTTGTTGGGGCCCTTAGGAAAGAAACAGCCTGCATTTTAACCCACAATTTTTATTCCGGAGCTGGATGGCTCGGTTTGTAAATGATCAACCAAAACAATTGAATCAGATGACACACTTTGATTTGAGCTTTGTTGCAGGGAGTTACCCTGATGTTTACTCACGCTACCCAGACCAAGCGATGATCCGACAAATAAGACCTGTGAAAACAGCTGCATGCTAATGGAGGTGGAGTCCCTCGTGGTCCTCGTCAACGATGCTGGTCTTCAGGCTGGTAGAACAACTTCCCTCAGGCCGAGGAAACATGCAACTCGAACGTTTTCGAACTATTTGGCCGCGCAAACACTTTGCGAACTTAAACACATTTATATGTAAACACTGTCCTTTTCTGGTCCTTCCAGGCAGGATGCAGGCTGATCTTCTTTCTCAGACTTATGGAACAGATTACCTGCAGCTGCAGAAGCAGCAGCTACCCAGGCTGGAACAATTTGGACCCGTGGATTTACGGCCAGAAAAAGTGTAGGCCAGGCAGGCCTAACCTCTGAAAACTGGCAAGCTCTCCAGAGGTACACACTGAGCTCTTGAGCTGTCTCTCCGAATCTGAGCTTTTTCAGCAGTTGCCCCCTTTTATATGGGGCAGAGTTCCAGAGATCTTATTGGCTGTCAAATCTGTCTTGAACAGTCTCCAGATGGTGACTGGCTTGTGTTTTAGCACCTAGATATTGTCCCAGTTAATCCCCATAAGTCTCTGGCATTTCCCCAGAAAAACTTTGGTTAAATCCTGGCTTCCGATTGGTTAATAGGCACAAAAATGGTGCTGCAGTCAGCTTCCATAGCAGTCTAATTTACTGTTCCCACACATCAAGTTCTGGTGAAGCCAGGAGCAACTTTAATCTTATTTAAATCCCCTACTGCCTTTTATAGCCCCCAACAGTCTTCTTTTAAATGAGTCCACTTGTGAATAACTAGGATGTTCCCCTAGGGAGTCACAGCTCCCATAACACACTGCCCCCAGAAAATACACAGCAGCTTATGAATATTTATGAGGGCACTTCTTGCCGTAACCTTTGCCACTTAGCCTTTGCTTGGTGCCCTGGAGGCAGTGCCTTTGGTATAGAGTTACCACCTGTCCTGATTTTCACAGGACAGTCCTGATTTGGATAGCTGTGTCCTGCAAAGAACACATAGAAAATACTGCATGTCCTGACTTTATAGTAGAAAATATATTTTCTAACTTTCCAATAAATCTGGCAGAAAACTATAATACCAAAACTAAAATGCCTTAAAATGGTAAAAGCAAAAAGTTTGTGTGCCCAGGGAAATCACCACTCTTATGCAAACAATTCATAAGGTATCTGGTGGAGCTCGTCAAGTTTCCGGTACATTCAAATCCAACAACAAAATTCTGGCCTGCTAGAGCAATGAATGCTACTACACACAAAGTCTTTTTAAAGTTCATTATTTTTATTTATAAAGTCCCAATGTTTCGCCTAGTATTAGGCTTCTTCTGGGGAACTGTAAAAGATTTATAAACAAATATTTACTATATTTCACATTTGAAAATAATATTCAATTTTATCATTTTAAATTTTTAATATCTTTCCATATTAGACCATGCTAGTCAAAATGACTGGGTGTACCATCTTTCTATTGTAGTTATTACAGCAATATTAAAACCAAAATTATATTTTAACCACATGGTTATCCTTACATTCATTAAAAGTCATAAAATTCTTATACATTTTGCCCAACTAGATGCCACCAATATAAATGCATGAAAAATTCATTGCCTTACTTTTTAACAATGTCAGCAAAAGTCAAACATCTGCCAAGCCTCCTTAAGAATTGCCTCCTGTATGTGTTCACTTTAAAAATAAATAACACTTAGGTCAAGTACTACATACTCCAAATTGCACCAAACAATGCTACTTTATCATTTATAGTTTAAGTTCTCAATATTCACCTTTTTATTTATTCTACTTTTGATTTCAGATATTTTTCTTCAACCATTAAACTGATAAATAAATAAATAAATAAATAAATAAAAGGGGGCAGAAAGAGGAAAAGAAGAAGTTATAAAAGAACATCAATTGTTAATTTAAGTGCTTCTTTAAAGTTATTTGCACACATTAGGCAGTATTTCTAATATGTTCATACACTCAATTCTAAATATTCACCTTTTATGTATGGTACTTTGCTTTTTAACATGTTTTCTTCATGCCTCATGTCTATTAGGCAATGTGCACCAGGGAAAGCTCGGGGGTTGAGAACAAAGAAAAATTCCTCACCTTAGTAATGTTGTTTCTTCTAATGGAGTCTTGCTGTATTCTGACAATAGCAGTGAGTCCCAACCTTTGAACTGCCCCAGAGGTGAAGAGTTAACTTTCCATGCCAGGCATGGAACGCTGAGCTCTGAGCTCAGTGACTCTGTTCTTCAAACTCAAACCGTCAGATCTTTATGAGCTAAACTCACTAAGGCCTTGTGTGGAAGCTGTAAACCTACACTAGCCAACTGGCTACTAAACATAAAACACATTATTTTGGTCCCAAAACAAAGACTCAAGTCAGGAGACCCAAAAATGAAAACACAATACCCAGTCACCCCAAGAAAAAGGGGTGAAAACAACAAGGTGAGCACCTATTGAGTGCCAACACTGCACTGCCCAGCCACATCCCAAAACAGAGGTTCTGAGAGGGGCAGGCAGGGGGGAGGTCAGAATACAGCAAGACTCCATTAGAAGAAACAACATTACTAAGGTGAGTAATTTTTTCTTCAAACATGAAGTCTTGCTGTATTCTGACAATAGAAGACTACAAAGCAGTACCTCCATGGAGGAGGGACAGAACCTACTTAGGGAATAGGCTCTGAAGCACAGCTGTGCCAAACCGAGCATCACTCCTAGCCTGGATATCCAGGGAGTAATGCTTGGTAAAAGTGTGAACTGTTTTCCAGGTAGCTGCTTGACATCTCTAGAATAGGATGTCCCTGGCAGCAGCCAGGGAAGCAGCTGTACCTCTGGTAGAGTGAGGCCTCAGGCCTGAGGGTGGAACCTTACCCAGTTTTTCATAACAAAATTGGATACAAGAGAAAATCCCCCTGGCAATGGATCTTTTAGTGGCAGGTTTCCCTTTACCAACCTCACCATAAGTGAGGAACAGTTGGAGGGAGTCAAACCTGTGACCCTTGGTACGCTCTATGTAGTAGCTAAGGGCTCTTTTCACATCTAAACTGTGCAGCCTCCTCTCGCCAGAGGAGGAATGGTCAGTGAAGTACACAGGAAGAGACATAGATTGATTAAGGTGGAAATCTGAAACCACCTTAGGCAAGAACTTCCTGTTAGTCCTGAGGACCACCTTATCTCTATGAAAGGAGATAAAATCAGGCTCCACTGACAAAGCTTGTAATTCACTTATGCATCTGGCAGAAGTGATGGCTACCAGAAACACAGTTTTCCAAGTCAAGTACTTAAGCTCTGCTGAAGACAAAGGCTCAAAAGGGGGGGTTGCATAAGCTGAGTAATGCAAACATTAAGGTCCCAAGCAGGGGCAGGGGCCCTGAATGGAAGGTTGGTGTGAAGCAATCCCTTGAAAAACTTGGAGAATCCAGGGTGAGCTGAAAGAGAAGAGGGCTTACCTGCTGAAATAAAAGCAGAAACAGCTGCCAGATGCAGCTTCAGTGTAGCTGGTCTCAGCCCCAAGCTATTTAAATGGACCATATAATCAAGGACTGTGGGCAGATCAGCAGACTCTGGGGGAAATATGCTTCCCAGAGCACCATATGGAAAATCTTTTCCATTTGGAATTATAAGTAGCCCTGGTGGAAGGTTTCCTAGAAGCCTTCAGAATATCCATTACACCTTGGGAGAGGTGTAAATCAGCAAACTCTAACTCTTCAAGAGCCAGGCCTTGAGATTGAGAGATTTGAGATTGGTACCAAACCTCCCTGAGCACAGGTTAACAGGTTGTAATTCCTGAGAAGACACAGGGAAGATGGACTGCTAAGGACAGTAGGAGTGGATACCAGGTCTGTTTGGCCAGTCTGGAGCAATCAGGATCATCTTGCAGGGTTGAGATCTGATTTTGACTAGCACTTTGAACAGGAGAGGGAAGGGGAAAGCATACAGGAACTTCCCTTCCCAAATGAGAACTAAGGCATCCAGGGGGACTGAGCCCAACACTGGGGGCCTGCAGCAAAAAGGGAAAGTTGGTGATTGTCTGGGGCTGCAAAAAGATCTATCTGCGGGGTGCCCCATCTGGAAAATATCACCTCCAAGACCAGGGGATCCAGTGACCATTCGTGATGGCCCTGGGATATCCTGCTGAGAGCATCTGCCAGGACATTGTCCTTGCCTGGGAGGTGAACTGCCATGAGGGAGGTGTTCAGGGAGTAAGCCAGAGACCACAACTTCATTGCCTCTGTGCACAAGGCCGTAGACCGAGTGCCTCCTTGCTTGTTGATGTACCACATTGTGGTGGTGTTGTCTATTCTGACCTGGATAACTTTGTTCTGAACAGACTTGGAAAAAGCTTGAAGTACTAGAAATACTGCTCTGAGTTCCAACAGATTGATGTGAAGCAGAGATTCCTGAAGTGACCACAACCCCTGGGTGGTCAGGTCGCCCATGTGAGCCCCCAACCCCAAGAGGGAGGCATCTGTAGTAAGGATTGAAGAGTGAGACTGAGTGACAAAGGGAACCCCTTGTCTCAGATTGTTCTGATCCTGCCACCACTGTAGGGCCTGGATCAGGGTTCGAGTTACTGGGATCAATTTGGTCAGAGGGTCCTTCCTTTGAGACCAGAAGGCTCTCAAATGGAACTGAATGTCCCTCATCTGAAATCTTGCTCCCTGCACTACTGCTGTGGAAGCAGCCATGTGCCCCAGGAGCTGTAGAAAATGCCTTGCTGGTCGAGACACCTGCAGGGTGAATGAGGAGGCCAGAGAGACAAGGGTCCTTGCCCTGTCCAGGGGAAGGAAAGCTCTGGCCTTTTCTGTGTCTAGCTCTGCGCCTATGAAGGTGAGGAGCTGGACAGGCTCTAGAACTGACTTTGAAAGATTCAGAAGGAAACCCAAAGAGGTGAGCAGTTGCTGAGTTATCTGTAAGTGTAACTTGACTTGGTCTGGGGACTGGCCTACTATGAGCCAGTCATCCAGGTAAGTGAATATGGCAATCCTTTGCCTTCTTAGAGAGGCAGCTACCACTGCCAGGCATTTTGTGAATACCCTTGAGCAGAGATCAGACCAAAGGGCATTGCTCTGAAGTGGTAATGGCCTGAGGGCAGCTCGAACCTGAGGTACTTCATGGAAGCTTCTGATGAGAATATGGAAGTAGGCATCCTGAGGTCCAGGGACGCTAGCCAGTCCCCTGGCCTTAGAGAGGGTAGAATAATTTCCAGAGTCACCATTTTGAATTTTGGTTTTAAAAGGTGCTTGTTTAAGTATCTGAGATCCAGGATGGGCGCCATTCTCCTGTCTTTTGGGGTAGGAAGTACCTGAGTACAACCTTTGCCCTGGTGTGGGGTGGAACCCTTCCACAGCTCTGAGAGCCAGGAGGGAAGAGACCTCTGCCTCTAGGGCAAGTGCCTCTGAGGATTTGCAGGTGGAAGGATCTGGTTCTCAGCTTTGGAAACTTTTGAAGCTGAGAACCAGTCCCTGGCTTACTACTTCCAGGACCCACTTGTCTGATGTTAGAGACTCCCATTCCTGGACAAAGTAAGCCAGCCTGCCCCCTACAGGTAGTTGAGACTCGGCCCTGGCAACCCCATCAGGGTGCCAGTTTGGCAGGGGCTTTGGGCTGAGGGGTGGAGGCAGGCTTGCCTGTACCCCGTCTGCCTCTCCCTCTAAAGAATCCCCTCTGGGCATAAGCAGAAGAGGAGGCCTGGGCTTGGTAGAAAGGCCTATGGAAAGGCCTGCCCCTGCCCCTGGGATGCTGCCTTTGAGGAGTGGCCTGCCTTTCCTTGGCCTGTGCACTCCTATAGGTGGTCCTATATTCTATCTTCTTCATGTAATTCTCTGTCTGCTCCCCAAACAGGGAATTACCCACAACAGGAAAATCCATGGCCTTAGTCTGGGTATCCTGTGACAGGCTAGTACATCTGAGCCAAGCCATTCTTCGAAGTGCCACAGATGTAGCCATGACTCTAGATGACACATCTTTGGAGTCCACTGCAGCATGGAATTGCACCTTGGATGCCTCAATACCATCAGCAGCCACCTGCTCCAGCTCCTTGGCAAGCTGGCCAGGGACCTGTTTTGCTAAAGCCATAACAGTGTCCCATCTGGATTTTTGATACCTAGCAGTATAGGCCATATAATTGGCCTGTCTGAGTCCCAAGGATGCTGCCATGTACTGTTTCTTTGCCATGGCATCAATCCTCATGGAGTCCTTGTCTGGGGGGTGTGAAGCCAAGGGAATATTTGCCTTATCACAGGCTGCAGCCTGCACTACCCCAACATGGCTGCATTGTTGTGTAAGGAACTCCGTATCTGAGCCTGACAATGCATACCCCTTGTCCATTCTTTTATCCACAGGAGGTATAGTGTTAGGAGTCTTTAAAATCTTAAATGTCTGTTTCCCAAAAGATTTGTGTAAGGGAATAGACAGCCTCCTAGACTATGGGATATCCATCATTTCTACATAGTCAGGCTCCTCCTGGTCATCCACAGCTTCCTCCCTAGGAAGCTGGAGGGTTTCAGCCACTTTTTTATAAAACATAAAATGGGAGGGGGACTCAGAAAGCCTAGGAGGAGACACTCCTATAGGTCTGTCTGGGGAGATGTCCGGGTCAATGGGCACATCCAGACTTTCAAAACCACATTCGCTTTCCTCATACTCCTCTTCCTCCTCCTCCAGTTCATAAAATTCCTCTAAATCATACTCTTGAACCGGTGGAACCGGTCAAACCGAGCGCCTGCCTGATAGTGTCGGTTTTGGTGAACTGAGAGAAAGCATCTGCACAATTTTGATCGCTTTGGGTATTTCTTCAGCGTTTGGAGAGGAAAGTTTTGGCTCCACACCAGCTGATTTTTCTTTTCTAGTTCTCTTAGCCGGAACCGACTCCTCAGAATCAGCTCTCCTTTTGCCCGAAGAAGTCTCGCCCTGGTCAGAGGGCACTCCTTCTGGTTCGGTTTGAACCCGAGCCGAACAACCATCGGTTCAGCAGACTTTTTGGCCTCCTTTCCCTGAGCCCTACCAGCTCTCTTTTCCAGGGTAGCTGCAGGAAATTTTTACAAATCTGGCAGTCTGCATTGAGGTGGTCAAACCTCAGACAATAAACATAGGTGTGGTGTGGGGTCGCCTTAGCAAAGACTTCCCCACACACACTACAGTGTTGAAACCCAGTGGGCCCGGTTTTTCTTTTGGGTTTCTCAGACATTGTGCCAGTCCTAACCAAACTTACCCTTTTAATGGCAATCTGCCAGGCAAGACCCTCTTATCGATTCCTGACCGTGTCACGGGTTGTGGAAAAAAACATAATAAAATCCATTTTTTTTAGAACCGATAAGAACCGGTACCACACTCTAAAAGTACAATTCAAGATTTTTTAACAACTTGATCGGTTCAAACCGAACCGATGAACCGTTTACAAGTTCCACACAGAACAGAATAAAATACAACCTATCTAGTACTCACAAATACCACAGACAGAGACTGAACTGACAGGTTACGGTTTAAATTCGGTCGAAAACTGAGAAAGGCGGTACTTTAACTGACAAATTGAACCGAGCAGAAGGAGAAATCTCCGGAGCGACTGTTCAGTGAGGCGGAGTAAAGAATCTGACGGTTTGAGTTTGAAGAACAACAGTCAGAGTCTCAACTGAGCTCGAGCTCAGCATTCCATGCTTGGCATGGAAAGTTAACTCTTTCACCTCCGGGGCAGTTCGAAGGTTGGGACTCACTGCTATTGTCAGAATACAGCAAGACTTCATGTTGTTTGAAAAAGCAATTACTTTTTTATTTACCTACATAAGTGTTAAATCATGTGTTCATAAACCAACCCATTTTTTTATATTTCAAGCCACCTCTATTCAAGTTCCTTAAAAGCTTAGTAATTAATGTAATAATGTTCTTTCATTTCCTTTGAAGTTCAGATTTAACTTATTTAAACCGTGTGTGCACAAAACAAACCTAAATCAGTTCTCTAGTGCCATGTGCTTCTGGCATCTGATACAGTTACATGCAAAGCTTCATTTGTTTCCCCTAGTTTTCCTTTTTAGCTTATCAGATAAACATTCTCCTCAAAATGTTACTAAATAATACAATTCACTTCATAGTCTAAAACTTTTCATTCGCTGATTTAATAATCCTTTTGCCGTTAACTAAATAAATCCTATGACCAAGTGCATTTCTAAGTATAAGTATTACAGAAAAACATCTCTGACTTACTCAATGGAGTTCTGAAGGCAGACTGGCAGCGACTGACTGCTCGCCGGCTGACTAGGTCTCTTGCCAATAAGGAGAGAAGTCACATGACACCACAAATGTGTGTCATCATTCCTTACCAAAGCAAGGTGGTCGTCATGGCGACCAGTGACTCTTCTCCCTGACATATTTCTGCATTGCAAGGATAATTAACTCTGCTGGAAAGTCTTTTAAAGGGATATGCACAGTTTTTAAATGTATACTGACTCTTTATAGAAGTGACTGAATTAATCAGTCCATCCACTGTTCACAGAAAAATATATAGAAGCTGCATAAAATGTTAAAAAAGGTGTATAGTAAATAACACAATTCCAAGTGCATTTTTAGCACTTTATAATATTATTTTACTAAATAGCCCCATCTAACGTTCCCAGCTAGCTGCAAAACCACTGCTAATAGTAAAAGGTAACATAATTATATCAGCTTGAGATGCTAAAAAGTGTGTAGTTAAGATACATGATTTTGATTATGTTGTAACACTTAAATAGTATTATGCTAACTAGCCCTATTTAACACTCCCAGCAAGTTGCAGAATCGCTGAAAATGATAGACGGGGCCATAGCTACATCAACCATTTTCTTTTCATTATAATTAAGTTAACCACATTTGTATCTTTTACTTAAGGATAAATGAAGGCGAGATTGCTACATCATTTGGAGTTAGATGGAAATAGTTTTTTTCTTTTTGTCTTCATATCATACCTAGATCTTACCACCAGTGCTTAATTTGTAAAGAAAGAGTTGCCAGGGCTCTGAGTCCAAACACTAAAAGCCGGGGGTCTGGGGCCGCCAGGCCCTCAAGCTATGGGTTTTTAGATGCTCTGTGGTGAGTTTTGGGGGTTATATTGCAGATAAAACACATTTCTATATCAGGCTCCCTGCCCCTGAATCCAGGGGAACATTTTTTTTTTTTTTGGGTGGAGTCAGGTTGGAGAGCCTGGCTGACCGGGCACTGATAAAGGATCATGGCTGGGCATGTAGTATAATGCAATGGCAAGATGCTATGAATTGGCTCCAATGCCAGGGGTCTGGGGGCCGGTAAGCCCCCAGAAGCTCTTTGGTTTTAGATGCTCTGTAATGAATTTGGGGGGGGGTTATATTTATATTCCAGATAAAACACATTTCTGTGTCTGGTTCCCTACCCCTGAATCTGGGTAAGAATTGTTTTGGGGGTAGAGTCAATTATTGTAGAGTCTGGCTGACCACTGGTAAAGGAATGTGGGCTTGTATAAAGGGCAAGATGTTGTGAATTGAACCAAAGGCCAGGAATCTGGGGGCCGGTAGGCCCCCAGAAGCTCTTTGGTTTTAGATGCTCTGTGGTGAGTTTTGGATGGGTTATATTGCAGATAAAACACATTTCTGTTCTGTGCCAGGTTCCCTATCCCTGAATCCAAGGGAAAAATTTTTGGGGGACAAAGAATAGAAATGTGTTTTATGTGCAATATATAACCCTGGCCAACACTCACCACAGAGCATCTGAAATGAAACCCAAGAGCTTCTGGGTGCCTACTGGTCTCCAGACCCCTGGCCTTTGGCTTTGGGTCAATTCACAGCATCTTGCCCTTTATACTCGGAGTTATGGTATTGGAGACTGTGGCTGACCTTACTAAGCAACAAAATGTACCACATAACATCTAGCATGGTACAAGTAATAGAAGAACCAATTAAAACTGAAGCATGAAAAGGTTTTTATAGCTAAAGGATCATGGGCATGTAGAAGCTATGGCAAGGTACTGTGATCCAAAGGCCAGGGGTGTGGGCGGAAGGCCCCAGAAGCTCTTGGGTTTTAGAAGTGCTGTGGTGAGCTTTGGGGCTTTAATTGAAGATAAAACACACTTCTGTTACATGTTCCCTGATTGAAGATAAAGCACATTTCTGTTACAGGTTCCCTATTAGGGAACCTGTAACAGAAGTGTGTTTTATCTTCAATAAAAGCCCCCAAACTCACCACAGAGCATCCAAAACCCAAGGGCTTCTGGCCTACCTATAACATTAGTTATGCTCCTGCTGCAATTAATTTGTTAGAATGGGAGGTTAGCTGCTGAAGTAAGAACATTTTATAATATCACATTGACATGGTCTAATACTTATCGAACCCCAGGCCACCGTGCACCATACAATACCAGGCATTGGGCAAAGTTGTACCCTGCTAGATGCCATGTGGTATATATTATTGCTTAATAAGGTGAGTATCACGAGTCTCAATATCCTGACTCGTCCAGATGAAAAAAAATGTTCCCCATAAGTCAAGGGATGCCCCTTGACTCCTAGGGGAACATTTTTTATCATCTGGATGGAGTCAGGATATTGAGACTCTCGCCACCTTATTACAAAACATGGAGGTACTAGGAACCTGTAACAGAAGTGTGTTCTATCTTCAATAAAGCCACAATACTCAAAACAGACCATCTAAAACCCAGGAGTTTCTGGGGCCCTCATCAGAACAGGATATTAAAATGTCTAGCATTGCACCATCTGTCTTTTTTAAAAATATATTTTTCTAGAAGATTTTATTTAGTTACCTCTCTTTTATTTTACAGGTCTTGACATGTCTTAATTGCCTTATCAGATAAGTATAAAACCTTTTTTAATTTGATGATTTACAAGTGGTTTAAATCCAACCCTTGTTTCTTTGTGTCCTGTTTAAATTTCTTGTTTTCCTTTGCAGGAATTCCTCAGGAACAGACTCAGTTTTGATGAATGGCTAATCCCCAGCTTGGATTGACCAGGTAAGAGACACTAATGTTCCTTAACAAAAGTTACTATAATATTTTGTGCAAGTATCCATCATGATGTAGTGTATGGTGGTGGTAGCTAGGCCACCATTACTTTATGATGGATGCTTGCACAAAATACTACAGTAATTTGATGTGTGTGTGGTAATGCATGGTGGAAGTGTAGCACAAAGAAAAGAGTATATAATGCACTGTTTCAGCTGCTGCCTGCTAGCCAAAAAACAGTTTCTGTATTAAGCTACAAATACCATTAAGTAACCATCCATGTTGCTACACCAGTTTTGTAGGTTGCAGAAAGAAATTCTGAGTTTGGTTTGGTTTGTTCTTCATATTCGAGAAAAGACCATAGAATTTCCATATTTCTCTGGCTATCCTCATGTTTTCGTTCCGCATTCTTTGTGTATCATTGGCTGATCTGTGCCCTTTGGCAAGCCATGAGCGAACATAAGGGATGGGATTGAATTTCTTTAATGGTGGGCCGACTAGATTCAGGAATAGTAATGATGAAATAGTTTCAATAAGCATTGATGCTTGTGTTGATGTGCATATGAGGTTCATTTGGGAAAAGCCTCGCTCACACTCGGCACTGGAGATAGCAATAGTGCTCACGGCTGTCAAGAGGTACTTATACTGCTCCTGAATTTCTTTACCACCTGACTCCTTGTACACCCTGTATGCCCGAATGGTTTCACGAGTAGTACCAATAGCAAATCTTCTGCAAAGAGATTCAATCTCACTTTCTCCATACAGTGTAGGTAGCTCATCGGGCCAGTACTGCTTATATAGCACTTTCATTTCAGTGATCAGATTCTCATATCCAGTCTTGTCACCAGTTGTGCCTCCTGTAGACAGCATACGTTGTAAGTTGTCTGCTAAGCTCTGAAAAATTGTCCTGGGTGAATCTTCTTGTCACAAACATTTCCTTCATGCAATAGGACACCCTGAAACATCCTTTCTTCTATGGCTTTCTCACACTGTGACAAAAATTTGCCTTGTTTTTCTACCATTGCGTCGAATATCGCTATTTGGCGGCAGATAGCTCGGTGTGCATCAACAATTGTACAATCGCGATGTTGCAATTCAAGAGATAACTCTGACAACTCCTGTAGGGCATCATACATAATTCCAAGGTTGCTGACAAACTGAATAGATGACAATTGTTTGCTTAGACTAGAGTAGGTTTTGCGTGTTGTGCTGTCACGAGAAATGTCATTAGCCACAGATGTGAAGTGCTTATAGAGAGCAGGGTAAGCATTCCTAACAGCCTCTACTGTTCTAAAGCTTGACGCAACCCACCGGGTGTCTAACACTCTACCTATCTTGCAAAGCTGAATGTCAAGTGCTTCAGCGCATTCCTTCAGCTCTAACCTATTTTTCCCAGATGTGCTATAAAGAGAATACAGCTTGTCTAACAAACTTTTAAAGTGATTAGTAGCTCCAACATCTTTCATGACATCATTGACTGCAAGCTCTAGGCGATGAGCAGAGCAGTGCCATGCTATGATATTTGGAAACATGTCTTGCAACCGCTTCACGACACCTGTATTGCATCCAAACATCACTGAAGCTCCATCGCAAGCAACTGCTACCAGGCACTTGGCAAGAAAGTTTTCATTTATGTTAATTTTTTTCAGCACAGACAATAAACTGTTCACTATTCCCTCGGCAGTCAGATCCTGCAGCTCCACAAGGTCCACAAATAAATTAGCAGGAGACTCCATGCCAGGTAACATCAGTCGCATGTACACAATTAAAGCGCTTCTTGTTTAAAGCAGTAGCTTCATCAAGTAAAAGACTCACTTTAGGAGCAATCGCTGTGATTTGGGCAAACAACTTTTTCTTCATCTCAGACGAAATGTGATGTTGAATGTTAGAACATGCCACATTGGAATGCAAAATCCTCCCCATGTCTAGTCCATTCAACTGCTGACAGTCTATTTCTACTTCAAAACCATATGACGGGCGGTTACGCTTTGCTTCTTTATAAGCAGTTCTGAAGATTCTGGCCGTAGTTGCAATTTGGGCAGACTGTGCATTTGCAGCTAATTGCAGCAATGTGTCTTTTTTTGACTGCTCAAGAATGCGAGAAGCTGCGACATGTGACTTAGTTTGTGCATGTTCTCCTATCTTTTTCCGTAGTGATTTCTGTTGCTTTGCTTTATTGGTACCGTATGAAGTAACACAGGTTTCGATCCATTCTTTAGCCAGCTTCATTCCAGCAGATTTTTCAGGACCCAAGTTACTGACTTGCTGACACACACTGCAACCAAGATTTGATCTGTTGATGACTAACCACTGGTATTTGCTCTGAAAAATGTTTTGTTCACACGTCCATCCGGCAGGAAGTAAATGTTTGCTGTGAGCCACAACTTGTTCAGGTAATTCATCTTCACTACCAGAGCTCTGTGATTCAGAGTCACTATTGGCACAACTGTTTTCGACAACACTATTCCCTTCAAAATCATGAACTTGCTGTTCTTTTGTAGCACTGCTGACACATGTAACAGTGGCACCTGATACATATTCAGATTCATTTCTGTAGTTTTTATCACTCTCCTTTTTCTTCCTCTTAGTCACTGGCTCACCCTCATTCATACTACCTCCTGGCTTAAAAAAATACGACCATATTTTCTTTTGACCATGAGACATTTTTTGGATTTATGTGTCAGCTGTCTGCCCGTCTCCAAAATGAATAGAGATTTAACCTGCTCCTCTGCCTATCTCACTTAGCTTTTTTTTATTCAAGCCCCAGCCCCTTGAAAGAGACAAAGACAGTTACTGTCACCGTGTCACGCACAGTAATGTGCTATATGTAAGTGGAACTTGTGAGAATTAAACCCAGCTCGCAGTCCGCACAAGTGCTCCTCTGCCTGTATTAGCCTTTTTTTTATTCAAGCCCCAGCCCCTTGAAAGAGACAAAGACAGTTACTGTCACCGTGTCACGCACAGTAATGTGCTATATGTAAGTGGAACTTGTGAGAATTAAACCAAGCTCGCAGTCCGCACACGTGCTCCTCTGCCTGTATTAGCCTTTTTTTTATTCAAGCCCCAGCCCCTTGAAAGAGACAAAGACAGTTACTGTCACTGTGTCACTGCACAGTAATGTGCTATATGTAAGTGGAACTTGTGAGAATTAAACCCAGCTTGCAGTCCGCACAAGTGCTTCTCTGCCTGTATTAGCCTTTTTTTTATTCAAGCCCCAGCCCCTTGAAAGAGACAAAGACAGTTACTGTCACCGTGTCACGCACAGTAATGTGCTATATGTAAGTGGAACTTGTGAGAATTAAACCAAGCTCGCACTCCGCACACATGCTCCTCTGCCTTAAATTTTGCTCTGTCTCTAGTCTCTGGCTTGCTTGAAATTGTTGCTTAATAAGGTGAGTGAGAGTCTCTAATATCCTGACTCCGTCCAGGTGACAAAAAATGTTTTTCCCAAGAAGTCAGGAAGGCCAGAAGTGAGTTATTTTTACTTCAGCTTGTGGAGAACTAGGAAAACCTTTAAGTAAAAATAATAGTCAAATCCAGACAGACAGACTGAACCTATCAGCTTTATTGCAGTCTGTCTGCTTCTTTTATTTAGTTTTTGTTAACCGGGTAAGTGCACTAGCCAGCAAGTGACTGTTTTCAGGCACGACCCGGGAGGTAAAATTACAGAACATAACGATACAGTAAGGATAACGAAAATACATGATGCACAGAAATACAGGAAGATACATATGGCAGGATACAATGCATGACAAAGGAAAATACAAGGCAAAATACATTTCAAGGACATTTTCCATTGAGCGCATACATAAAGTGCATTGAAGGACCTAGGAAAGGGGAGAGGATAGGTGTAGGGGTAAGCCAGAAACAAGATGGAAATGACAAAAGGGGAAGGTGAGGAGGTGAGGAAAGGATAGAGGAAGGATAGAGGGGCAAGGCCAAAAGGGGCTAAATAAATGGCTAAGAATATAAGGACAGAGAGGCGGTGGCAGGAATAGGGAGGTAGGAGGAGTAGAGGAGGGATGGCCGGGAGAGGGGAGGGAGGGGAGTGAGGGTTAAAAGAAAGCCGGCAAATACAGCAGCGGCGATACAAGGTTCCAACCTGCGGCAGTCAGTGGAGCCGAAAGACGGCAAGCGGAGAAAGGGTGACAGGGGTTACGCAAAGACGGCAACAGTGGCAAAGGTAGCAGAATGTGGCTGGGCTGGTGGAACCATGAGACGGCAGGGCAAGGGTGATGATGCGTAAGAGGAGGAGAGAAGCAAAGAGTTACAGCAGAATGAAAAGGTAACAATGCCAAGCCGAGCCAGTGGAACCGAGAGACGGCAGGGCAGGGAAGAAGAGGTCGGTAGGAGGAGGTAAGTTTCACGGCAAGTGGAGGTAATAGGGAACAATGCTCAGCTGGGAGGGTGGGACGAGTGAAGGGCAGGGGTGACTCAGGAGGAGGTAAAGGCGAGGCAAGCAAGCAGAGAAAGGAAGGGGGAGGCAGAGGGGAGGGGAAAGGAGAGTGCAGGAGATGTGGTCAGGGGAAGAGAGGAGCAGGGGAGTTGAGTGAAGGAAGGCTGAGAGGTGAGGGGAGAAGAGAACAGGGATCAAGGGGAAGCCAAGTGGTGGCAGGAAGTAAACAACAACTTGTAAATGGCAAAAGCTAATATTTGGCATACAGTCAAACAGATTCAAGCAGCAATTATAGTAAAACACCACATAAAACAACCATTGGGAAAGGCACAAGTGCTAGCAATAAGGAAGTGGGAAAACAGGTTAAGAGAAAGGGACTAGGTAGGATCAAAGCAAACACATTTGTCCAAAGCAGTAAGAAAAGTCCTGAGTTTGCCCTTAAAAGTTGTATGAGTAGGGACATCCTTAGTTCCTGAGGCAGCAGGTTCCACAGGTGAGGAGCAGCATAATGGAAGGAGCCCATGCCCTTTTTGTCCGGACAGAGGGGATGGATAATAAGGTCTGATCTGCAGATCTAAGGTTCCGTGGGAATAGCTGGTCTAAGGAGTTCTGATAGGATAGCAGGTTTGGATGTCCTTATGATGGTATCTGATAGATTGTACAGGTAGTATTGTCTGGTAGAGGAGGGAGAGAGCCAGCCAAGGTCTTGATATAGTTGGCAGTGATGCTGCAGTCGAGGTGCTTTGGTTACATACCTGCATACATTATTGAAAGTAGTCACTTTACTGTTTTTTTTTTTTGTGGTTTACTACTTATTTATTTCTGTTTATTAGGTAGGTAGTAAGTGAAGTCTCAAGTCTTTTGCCTGAAGCAGAGGCTGCTTCTTCTGTTCTGCCCTGCAAATGCACTGTGCACAGACTTCTCCTTGAATCCCAAGTGTTAAGTTGCCTTAATGCTGCCTGCCTGGCCCTTCTGATTGTTACTTCTTCCTAAATTGCTTCAAGCTGCATTCTTCAGCACCCATTTAGCACCCCAATGATAAATTTTGCTGCCCTCAGTCAGCAGCCTGGCTTCCAAGTTCCTTAGTTGAACCTCCTCCTCTCCTCCCTCAGGCTCCAGCCAGAAGCCCAGCACCAGCAGCTACTTTCCCACCACTGCTGCTGCAGTTTCCACCTCGTGCTCGGTCGGCCCACTGCTCTATTCCCAGCCACCCCACCCTGTGATGCCCGACTTTGATCCTTTAGCAGCCACCAAAACCACTATTCCCTAACTTCGTTCCTCTGTGTCGCCCACTCGCCCAAGAACATTTTTTGTGCAGTGCAGACGAGAATATGTGAGGACTGACGGACGGAGTCGTATTTAACTTATAGCCTAGCCACAGTTTTGCCCTGCTGCTGCAACAACACCAACACGACTCGAGCAACGACCGCAAGGCGCCAACTGTAGTCACTCTGACTCCTCCCCCCGTCCGTCCCACTACATTTACGCTGCGCTGCCTGACAGACAGATGCACCACCTGACCACAGAACAGTTGATCAGGTGATGCATGAAGCGTGCTGCCGCGCCCACCGGCATCCGGAACTCACCCCCGCCCCCCCCGGGCAAGTAGCGAAGACAAGCACAAGTCACTGCGGTCTGCGCGGCCAGCCGGCAAGTACACTGTGAGTACTACTCTACTCAGTACTGTGAGTCGGCTCAGTCGGAGAAAATAACTTGTTAGAGGTGCCGGGCTCAGCCCCGAATGAAAAGAGGTGCCAGGGCTGAGCCCGCTAGCACCGCACAAATTAAGCACTGCTTACCACTGTAGTTCTAATATTAATATTCATAAATGTTTTCTATTTCTTCTAGTCCCCAGCACACCTGCCAATTAACATCCTCATTTAAACCCCATTTCTCATGTATAAGGCCCAATTCATACATCCAAAACATCTCTCTTTTCTCTAGCAAATCATTATAGCAGCCACCTCTTGCAGGTTCAGGAACTTTTTCTAGTCTCCAGAATCTGATTTGCACAGGGGAATGACCTCTTTCATTATAATGTCTAGCAAGAGGGGAATGCTCATCTCCCTTGCGGATACGACTTTTATGCTCTGAGATACGGGTCCTTAGTTCTCTCAATGTTTTGCCAACATATAGTTGGTCACATGGACATTGAATGAGATAAATCACCACCATCGTTGCACACATTATATGTGACCTTATATAATATTATCTTCCTGTATGGGGGTGTTTAAAAGATGTTCTCCGGGAAGTGTTACCACATGCTGCTCATTTACCGCAGGGGTACATTCCATTTTTTAAGGGACCCAATAGTAATTGGGACCCTTTGGGGGTCTCTTTCCAATGCTGTGCGTGTACTAGTTTATCCTTAATTGTTGGAGCTTTTTTAGAAATCACATATGTTTTTCCTGGAAAATCCCAGAGGTCGTAGGATTTTTTTGCAAAATATTCCAGTTGTTCAAAATAACTTTTTTGAGCTGTGACATAATATTATTTTGAACAGTGCTAAAAACAAGTGGGTTCTTTTTGTCAGTCTCTGTTTTAGTAGTCCCTGGAAATGTAAGAAGTGTCTGCCTGGATTTCCTTGCTGCCTTAGCCTGAGCTTGTTCTATGTTACTTTTCTGATATTGTCTTTCTCTAAACCTTACTTGAATATTTTTCTGTTCTTGTACATATTCTTTTTCAGTACTACAGTTACGCCTTGCTCTTAAAAACTGCGAATAGAATATGCTTTCAATTAGTTTATTGGGATGAAAGCTTTTCCTATGTAATGTTGTGTTTCTGTCTGTTGCTTTCCTGAATAACTTGGTTTCTAGTTTGTATCCATTTTTATAGATAGTTATGTCCAAAAAAATCTATCTGCTGTTTATCATAAGAAAATGTAAACAATAAATTAGAATCTCTACATTCATGTATTGTTGAAACTCAATTAGTTCCTGTATATTTCCTCTCCAAATTAGTAATGTAATACCCCTGCAAATGGGGGTTCCCAAAAGACTTCCAGGAGCTTGCTTGAATGCTCCAAGCCTGAATGGTGTTTCATGCTTAAGCCATTTATCAGTGAGTGTTTTAGAGCCTCTGGTACTGTCTTTAAGAGCTGTCTGCTTGCAGACATAATTAGTTTGTATGGGGGACTGTGTGCTTCTCTGCTTGAGTACCACTCGAGCTGCTGCCAATTTACTCCATTTTGCATTCACTAGAGTGCAAAGGGAATCTATCTGAAAGATGTAACTGTTTGCCAGAAATCATTTAGAGTAATAATGAAAATACAGTTTGTCTAACCTGCTTTCTTTGCAGTCAGAACTGTGTTTGCCTAGTTCCCCATTCTAGTTTTGAACTGCTGAACTGGACCAATCAGTGTGGGTTAAGGTAGCTCTAAAATGGTGCCTTGGATGAATCAGAACTTGGACTCGTAATCTGAGCCAGCCACAAGAGGATTGTATGGGCTGTGACTCTGGGAGATGTAGTTTGGACTTCGGCGCCTTTTTGGACCAACAGGAGCAGTCTATTGTGAGTGACAGCCAATCCAGCCAAGAACTGGGAGGAACTCAGAGGAAGTGCCCGGTTTTGTCTGCTGGAGTTTCAGTTGAGCTCTGGCAGTGAAGAGGGAAGGAGCCCTGTGCTTTTTCGGTGTGCAGTTTTAGTCGGGAAACGTGTGTAAGGCCCAGAGTTCCGGTCTGCAGCTTGTGTAACTGCTTGTTAGGACTGAATCCGTCCTGTGAAGAGAATCAAAGGATATCTGAAGAGTAGAAACCAGGCTCACCCTGTAGAAGACTGGAGAAATTGCTGAATTGCGCCGTCTGTCAGGAACTGAATCTGCTGTGTGTTCTCCCGGTATTGTGCAGTAATTGCGATCGGGATAGAGAAGCAGCCTGCCTGGTATAGTACTTTCTTTTTACCATATAAATGTGTGAGGAGGCTTGTGTAGCCCAAGTGAATCCTGCTGCCATTAAAGGACTTTTACCTGTTGCAGTTTGTCATATAAATGTGTGAGAAGTCTCGTGGAGCTCAAGAGTAGCCCTGCTGACGTTGAAGTACCCTATCTTGTTTGGAGGTCGTGAGTACTAATTCAGGGTCGCTCCCTGTTGAATTGCCACATTAAATCCAAATGGAATTACTGTACTGCTGACTGTTTAACTCATTTTTCTTTTCTCTGTGTGAAAGGGCCCTACCAGCTGCCACGGTTTGACTAGCTACTAGGGCTTGGGTACCTAGGGACAGTAACTGGTAGGGATAGGCCTGTGTACAGAGCCGTAGGGTAGATGAGTAAAAGTGATAAGCTAATTAACCTGATTTCCTGTCCTTGTTATATCCCTAAATAAATCAGAGCGCTTGTTTCAGCAAAGTTATACTGCCTGAGGTATTTGTCTATGTTAAAGTATTGTACTGTGATTGTTGCACTGTATCTTATTTTACAGGGGGTCCCAGTGCCTGAACCAGTCCTGGGGTAAGTGTATACTGTGAAGGTAATTCTGATATATTGTGTGGGCCACTAGTGGGAAGAAAGGGGGGTTGCAGTGTCCCAGAGGGCTGTGACCAAGTTAGTTTAACTATTGCAAACCCTGACCTCTGGGTGGAGGCACCTGCCATCAGATCCAGGCCCCTCAACCTGTTAGTGGCAAATCAGGCAGGGGTAGTAGCCCCTGGGATAGCGCCATCTAGGGGTTACAGTAATATATCATCAATGTATCTTTTCCAAAACATGATTCTATCCTTAAAAACATACCCTGTTGCTGTTTCACCTAGAACATGTGTATTTTCAAAATTATGCATAAAGGCATTGGCGTAACCTGGGGCCATAGTGCTGCCCATTGCTGTACCTCTAACTTGTTGATAGAACTGATTTTCGAATTTGAAATAGTTTTTATTTAAAACTATCTCAGCCAGATCTTGTAGAACTCGAGTCTTTGGTTTTTGGTCATGTGGTCTAGTGTCTAACAGTTTTCCCATGCTTTCTATTCCTCTATCATGTGGTATAGATGTGTACAAGTCCTTTACATCAATTGTAACAAGTAAGATATCATCTGGTACCCCTACAAAATTTAAATGTTGTATTAGTTGTAATACATGAGTGGTGTCTTTGATATAAGTTGGAATTTGTTCCACCAACAGTTGTGAAAAATGGTTAATAAATTTAGATAAAGACTGTAAGATAGAGAATGCCAGACACGATTGGTCTGCCTGGAGGCTTTTTCCAACTGTTTATGAATCTTAGAAGGGCATAAAATAGAGGTACCCTTGGGTATCTGTTCTCCATAGCCTCTACTTCCCATCTTCTAAGTAATCCCATTGTTTCCATTTCAAATAATGTTATTCTAATCTGCTCTGATATAGCATTGAGTGGATCACATACCAGTCTTTTATAATTGACTGGTACATCTAATAGATCTAGACACATCTGTTTGTAATCTTCTCGATTCTGAATTACTACTGACCCACCTTTGTCTGCTGGTTTGATTATTATCGAGGTATACTTTTCTAGAGATAATAAAGCTTCCCTTTCTCTTTTAGACAAATTAGACCCTTGATGTCAATTATTGGATTTCAAAACCTGACACATTTCCTTGCCTACAGTCTCTATATAATTCTCTGCTGCATAATTTTGTCCTACTGCTGGCATGTATTTAGATTTAATGCCCATAGCCCTTTTTAGTTCTTTTTGTTGGGCAAAATGTATAAGAATTTTATGACTGTTAGTGAATGTAAAGGATAACCAGGTGGTTAAAATATAATTTTGGTTTTAATAATGCTTTAATAACTACAATAGAAAGACGGTACACCCAGTCATTTTTGACTAGCATGGTCTAATATGGAAAGATATTAAAAATTGAAAATTAAAAAATTGAATATTATTTTCAAATGTGAAATATAGTAAATATTTGTTTATAAATCTTTTACAGTTCCTCAGAAGAAGCCTAATACTAGGTGAAACATTGGGACTTTATAAATAAAAATAACAAACTTTAAAAAGACTTTGTGTGTAGTAGCATTTATTGCTCAAGCAGGCCAGAATTTTGTAGTTGGATTAAAATGATTAGAAACAATAGAAGCCACTAGGAAACTGCAATACTTAGCCTTAATTCTGATTATGTAGCGAAAACAAGCCTGTTGCATTGGCCAAGGTTACGTACTGTCCTGCAAAAAAATCATGTTTCAGTAAGAAATGTCCCACTTTGGGCTTCTTAAAAGGTGGTAACCCTACTTTGGCAGCTGGCAAATTGTTTTAAAATATTTTCTCTCCCCCCTTGTTTTGTGTCCATGGCACCTATTTTAGCTTAGGGGGCACCGGAAACCATAGAAGCACCTTTTTTTCTTTTTTGACTGCAATGGTGGTCTAGTGCAAAGGGCACCTGCACGAAAGTGCGAGTGGCAGCTTAAATACATGCCAGTCACTTGCAAGATGGATTTGCGAGCCCCGCAGGGCTCATTTCGCAGAGGGACACCGGAGAAAGCTGCAAAGGGCTGTGGAGGATCAGGTGGACACCTGGAGACAGCAGGAGACACTCAGAGGCATAACAGGTAAGCCCCCCAAATGGGGGGGCATTACACTTGCTTCCTGGTGCAGAAGGTAACCAGGATTTTCCAGTCCACCCCAGGCAGACTGAAATCTCCCATTATTATTACCTTCCCTTTGTTAGCCATTTCCATGATTTGGGACTACAGTACCTTGTCCAAGTCCTCATCTTGTGAAGGTGGTCTGCAGACAGCCCCATCCTTAGTTTCCTCCTCTTTCTGGATTGTACCTTCACCTGGAATGCTTCTGCCCTTCCTTCCACCTCTTCTTCTCTAGTACAGCTTCTCCCTCCTTCATGTACAGAGGCACTCCTCCTCTCTACCTGTCCCCTATCCTTCCTATACATTATGCACCCAGGGATCCATGAGGTCCCAGTTGTGGTTCAGTGTGGCCTGTCTCTGTCATGGCTGCTATGTCCTCCTTTCCCTCAGCCATCAGCCACTGCAGTTCAGCCATTCTGTTTCCCAGATTTCTAGTGTTCAAAGCCACTGCCCTTTACCTCTGTCCTGGTCATTGCTTTTCCCCTGAATCGCCCCCACCCTTCCACCCTTAGTCCTTCCTTCCTTCTTCCACTCCTCTCTATACTGTCCTGATTGGGGGAATTGATTTTTTTTTTCATGAATTCCTCCAGTTTGCTCTTCAGGACCCTTATGCCCTTCATACCCAGATGTAAGCTGTCTGGTGTATACAGGTCTTTATTATACCAGGTCCCTTTCAAGTCATCAACTATTCCATACCCTTCTGCCTCACACCACCCTCTCAGCCACAAGTTAAATTCCTCTATTCTGATTTTCCTTGCAGTGCTAGCTAGTTTTTGGGACTGGTAACACCTCCAAGAAGGCTAACAATCTCCCTGCCTCACTTGCAATTTTTCCCTACATCCCTGATCCTCTCTTGCACCATCCCCACCTCATATCCTGCAAGGCTGTTTGTATCCTAGTGCACTATAATGTGAGATTTCCTTCCCCCCGACCTATGTGTCAGGCTTTCAGAGATCCCACTTTCCCTGCATCAACCCTGGTAAATGTTCTACTCTACTATGGTTTGCTCTGGACCTCTTTCCCCTCATTTCACCCCTTAACTACTAAATCCTCCAAGCTCACCACCTCCCTCCACCTTCCTAGGTCCTCCATGCCTATACTGTTGCCCACTCCTGCCTGTCTTCTCCCTCTCCTCTTTATCATCTTGTACTCCCTCTTAATTCCTTGCACCAGCTATCCCTGTCCAGGCACCCTCTTCTGCTCTTCTCTCCCCACTGGTACACACCTACCTTTCCCTCCTGCTCACCCCCTTTGATGGGGATGAATAAGATCCTGTGCCATTTGTTATGCAGAAAGAGTTTAAAGCAATGATTTGTTCTATCCTCTCCTTTTCTGTCTATTGTCTGACTGTGCAATTAAAGTTCCTTGTGACACCTAGGAACTGATCACCTGATGGTCTTGCATTCTCCCTCTGGCTATCTCTCTGCCTTCACTTGCTGTTTCTATCTTTTCTTTTCCTCCTTGCATATCTACGTGTTATAAAAATATATTAAGATCTTTATGTGAAACTGGGATCCCTTGGTTTGAAAATGTATATAGTTATATTGTTGAAATGATTGCAGACAGCTACTTGGAACTCAGGCGGTTAACCCTGAGATGCATTTTGATCTCATGAAGCTCATTTGCAGAGTTGTCAACAGGAGATCAGTTCTGGGACACAATGGTCTATTTTGTTCACCTGCAGGAAAGAAACTGAAAAGAACTCTGATACATTTTGTGTGAAAACAGGATGTCTCTTAATGAGATCAGGATGCAGAAGTTAATTGCCAGACTTCTTATAAAAGAGCAGCAGTGTTTTTGTTGGAGAGACTGAGATTTGAAATAGGAAAAAGACCTCATATGAAGGACTTTGTTTTCTTTGTTTGTGCTGCCTTTGTGAATTGCTATCCTGAACAATTTTTAATTTTGCTGTTATTGATAATAGTAAAATGCTAACTTGAGAATTTTATAACTGCTTCTGGTTTTCCTATGCCGTGCACCTCTACATCACCCCAAGTCTGAACCCTTGCACTCCCTTTCCCACCACCCCTTCTCCTGCTCTACCTGCTCTCTCCCTCTCGCCTGAACCTTTCTTCTCCTGTCCCCTTTCCTTAGCTTCCCTGATGTTCTTCCTCATACTTCCTCCTTTCCTTCCTTTCTCATTCTCACCCTTCCTTCAGAGTTCCCCTTCCTTCCCCTGCCCAGTGGGAGGAATCTGTTCCACACTGGCACCTCTGGAGATACTCCCACTGGACACCCTCCCCACTTTGCCTTACCCGTTCCCCTTAATGTTATCCACCCCCACCCCACCCCTGGCATTCTCTTCCTCTGGGGGAGGGAACCCAGGTCCTGCCTACTCACCGTCTTCCTTTCCCACTATTAGGTAATGCTCATTTGTAATGTTGTCCCAATAACATAAGCATAAACATGTACAAATTCCATGCAAAAGGTTCCATCAGTTAGACTAATTTATAATATTCCAAAATACTTTAACAACAGCAGTACAACATGTGCATTAGAAATTCAAGTAACATCTGATTTGTAGTAGCTACCCAATCTTGGAATGAAACTAGTGAGCCAACACTTCAGTGCATTAAATGATGGGGTTTAGTATTTAAAGTATGAAACTGAGCAGGTAGCAAGTTCCACATAGTGGGGATAAAGTGGCTATAGACCTACCATTTAAAAGGGGTTTTAGCCATGATGCCCACCCATGAACCCTCCCAGAGCTATCCACATCCCTGTCTCCTTTGTAAGTACAGCCCTTATATACCTGCCCCATTACCCACACCCGGGACAAGTGCTGGGCAGGGGCTGGTGGTGCATGGGTCAGTGTGCTGAGCTTCATGTCTGGGATATGTATGATTGGTCCATATCCCAGCCTGTTTTGTGGATTAGGACCTTTGTTTGTTTCGCCCCTCCATCCACCCCTTCATTTATAGTGGTTTCCTTTAGCCTCGAGATACCTTGTCTTGGCATCTCTACTGAGGGTGGAAATATCTGCACAGAGCAAGGCCAAAGTTATCTTCACATAAGAACTGCTCCACATAATCAATACACGAAGCCAGCTGCCACATGGAACATAATTAAGATATTTTGCAGGGTTTCAAGATTTTCTTGTTATTTTGTCTTCTGCCTTGCAGGGAATTGTACTCGGAACCCTGCAGCTCACTCTCTCAGGTCTTTCTTTCAGGTCTGCGGTGGCACAGAAGGCAGGGAAAATGGACAAACTAGATTGGCTAAAGGGTTTTTTTCTGCCGACAACTTCTATGTTTCTGTATTTCTCTTTGTATAGATGTTGAAACTTGCTCTGCTGCTCAGATGTAATTTGCTGTGCTGCTGAGGTGTAATTTGATCTCCATCAATTGACTTCAGACTACAACTTGGCACTAACTACAGTTAAGAAAAAGCAACCAAAATATATGAGTCATGGTGGCTCGTTGGTCTAGGGGTATGATTCTCGCTTTTGGAAGTAGAGGTCCCGGTTCAAATCCCAGACGAGCCCTTTTATATACTAACCAAATGAGTAATTTCAGTTTTGAACTTCCATTACAAATACTGTATTAAAGCAAATCTGAAACTTATTTCAGGTGTCATCAGTCCTCTGGACTCAGTTTGGTTAAAATGGTTTCTATACTAAAGCACCACATCAAGACAAGTCTGGAAGCTGAGACCCAGCCCTTCCTGGATAACATTATTCTGTTTAAAGGGAGTTTGTTACTTATAAGAAAACATTGAAAACCATTAATATTAAGACATAATTCAACTTATATTTCATATAAATTGCAAAAAACTGTGTTAATGCTCTAGTTAGAGTTACAGCCACAAAAGTAGGGAAATGTGATATTAGGGTTTCCAACCATAACACCCCAGCCCTACGCACCACACACCAAGAGGCGTCAGGGGTGTGCCTTGGGGTTGTTAGTACTAATGCTCACCCCATTCCATAAATAAATAAGCTGAGATGGGTACAGTATAGGAGAATGGGCTGAGCATCAGGGCTGACGACCCCAAGGCACCCCGACTCCTGTTGGTGTGTGGCGAGGTGGTTAGGTTGGAAACCCCAGCTCACATTTCACTTTTGTGGCTGTAACCCTAACCAGAGCAATAATGCAATTTTTTGCAATTTATTTCCTTTCTTTTTGAGATAGTATAATCGTATCCTTATTTTCCTTTGGACGTGCATGGCCCTCCGGGCCCTGCGCTCCCATCCCTCTGTTGATGCGTATATGTATGTAGCTGTTCCAATTATATAACAGTAACCAAATTGTCAGCATAGTCATCTTATTACCCTACCTCATGTACCTAGTACAAACATTTTTTGAATGCCTGCCAAAACTTAATTCTGCACAACTGCAACACCATTCTGGGCCACAAGTGCGAAAACACATTTTGACCAGGATTTGAAAAATGACAGCTGTGACATACATGAGGTGGGGTAATAAGAATGCTATGTTGAAAATCTGGGGTCAAATATTGAAAATTTCCAAAGTTACGAGCATGTGTAGCGAAAATGCAACAAATGGTCATAACTTTGGCATTTTTACATATTTTGACCCCACATTTTCAACATAGCCTTTTCATGACCCCACCTCATGAACAATATGACTGTCATTACACAAATCCCACCCAAAAGGTTATTTCACCAAGTGACCACAAAATCACCTTTCAGGCAGGTGCTGCATAACAACACTCGTACTGTTGATGAGGTTGGGTCCCCAAATGGCTATGTTGAAAATTTGGTGCCAAAATGTCAAACAATGGCTGAGTTATGAATAAAAGTTGAAACCCCCACTGAAATACTCTGAACTACATTTACCTTAGTTTCTCATATTGCAATGGCTGGTTCCAGCAGCAAGACATGTCTTCAAACAGAGAGTGGATCTCAAACCTGGGACCTGTTTAGGTTAGTGAGGGTGTATGGGGGTATACAGGGTGTGTGGGGAAGGGGGCTGATCTGTAAAGGACCATTTTTTTTTTTTTTACAGGTTTCTAATGCCCAGCTGTAAATAAGAACAATGTGCTTTCAGGTCCAACTGAAGGTTTGAATACAAATGTATTGAGTTGATTAATTAAAATACCAGAGCCAAACTAAGGGTGGCACGGCAGGTTCCCAAAAGACAAGAAAGCTATTCGAGCTATAAAATAGATCTGGTTTTGAACTATGATTTGGAAAATAAAATCGCTGCTCTGAAACAGAGCACAGATGTGGCTTACAGAATGTCAAGAACACAGCATACTCTTTTTTTTATTATTTTGAAAATGACTGTCAGTAAACATGCAAATTTGTAATAGTAAAAGTGAAACTCATTGACTTTTTTATCACTACTGTATTAATTGGGCATAATCAGATTCATGACTGATTTCCAATGGTATGTTATGCCAAGTGAAACCATGCCCAAGTTTCTTTTCCAAAGCTGCAAAATGAAACTTTTCGTGATCCAACTTCCCCCACTTTGTAGTGGACATCATAATTTAAGTGCAGCTTTAAGTACAGTCAATTCTAGCAATTGAGCATCTGCATACGAGATAAGTTAGGTGTAAACAAAAATGGTCTACATATACATTCAGAAATTAAAAACAGTTACACCTGCAGCTGGTTTACTAAATTCAAAGAGCATTTCCCTATACACTGGGGCTCCCATCCACCCTAGTTTTCTCCTCCTCATCCACCTCATATGCAACTTGAAATAGCCTGAGCGAGTCGATCACAGTACGCTGTGTTCTTTTTTTTTTGCTCCCCTCCTTGCAGCCCCCTTCTCTTCGGGAGTCATCTACGGCCTTTTCAGCCCTCTCTCACCTACCTGGTGACCAGTGCAGTCCATCCCCCATTGAGCTGTGGTTATACCCCCCAGATGGGGTACAGGGTGAGGCCCATACACCCCAAGATGTCTGTCTTTTGACAGGATGCTGTCTCTGGGCAGGTAGGAGCATTGAGGGTCAGGGCCTGGTGCTCCATCTACTAGGAGGCCATGAGGTGTTTTTCGGTGTTCTCCGCGATGTGCCGTGTCCCCTGCCATCAAAACCAGCGCCGATGTCAACATCGCCTCTATTAAGCATTGGACTTGTTATACTGGTCTCCACCCGGGTCAGACAAGAGCCGAGCTCTGGTTCCCTCACCCTGGAGAGGACGAGCAGTCCTGGGATGCTCAAGCCCTCTCCCCAGCCTGGCCCTCCAGCTTCCCAGGCTCTGCTCCCGAACCCGGTCGCTGGCATCACAAGCGAATCCAACCTCAGCTGGCAGGCTGGCCATACGTTGTGTTCTGAGACAGACTGAAATGTATCATGGCCTATTATGAATCCTGGAATGTGCCCTGCATTCTGTATCCTGGGGTCACTGAAATTTGCACTGAGTTCTGAATCCTGGGTCAGGCTGTGGTGTGCACTGTAATATATTTAGATTGGGATGAGGACTGGTTTCTATATGCTGGAGCAGACTAGTTTTTATGTAGACAGTGATCTGCAGGTGGGGGTGCCACTAGACACCAGGAAAAGGGCATCTCAAGCTCACACTGCAGCCAGCAGCACGTGTTCCAGCTGTGGCTGCAGAAGTGAAAGAATTCCCACTGTTCTCATACAAAGAATGCAGGGAATCACTCCTCTCACTAAGCTTGGCACCTGGATTTTGGGAGCCCAGAAAATGTATTTTCAATATATCGTCAAAAAAACAACATTGAAATCTAGCCAAACAGCTCCTGTTTAACTAGGTTCTGATGTTTGTTTTAAAAATTCCAGCACTATCATGTATTTTCCATGTTTGTCTGTTCGTGGAAAAATGAACAAGATGGCAGTTGGCAGGGCACAAAAATGTTTGTAGCCCTGCCAGTTCAGTGGCGTAAAACCAAGACCAGCATTTACAGAATCAAATTTTTACTTTTGCTGCAGAACATTATCTGAAAACCCCTACTGTGCATGGCGGGTTGGAAAACACTAAATGTAAAACTTTATAACTCAGAAACCCTTTAATAATTTTTCACCAGACCTGTAAAGGCACTACCTTGGGACATGGCACATGTCCCCTGCAAGTCTGGGATAAGAATTCCATTCCATGTAGATTGTAGGGATGAGGGAAAAAACATGTTACATAAAGGAAAAACTAGACATCGACAAAAATGACACGTGGATCTCAGAAACCACACAAGCTGCCGTCATAAAAATTTCCACACATCAAGACATTGCCTCCTAGACAACACATACACAATTTCAGCTTTCATCAAAAGAAAGCCAAAGATATTAATGTGCAAAGTTAAGGGTTTAATAGTGAACAGGTTACTCAAACCTAACTATAAGGGCGCTATCATACCCCTGTATTAGTCTGCATTATATCTTCCCTTTGTGTATCATTACTCATTTAATTTGCACAGTGTAGAAACAGAATGTTTGTCTGCTAGTGTACATCTGCTTCTACTGCCTTTTTTTTTTTTGCAACTCTGTTTATCCTCCTGCAGCAGGTAACCCTCATCGTCCGCCAACCCTACCGGTTTTGAGGTCTTAAGGTGCCATGTGCACCCCGGCAGATCCCCTGAGCTGGTCCTAAGGCATCATCCTTGGTGGCCTCTGATGTTTCCTCCATTTACTCCCCAAGGTCCTACACCCAAGACCCCGGAAGTGGTGGCTCATGCGTGTGGAGGTGCCTATGCGCACCACAGCTCCAATGCCAGTCTCCTCAACCCTCCCTCAGCCTAACGCCAGCAGTCCTTTTGAGCGGCGCCGCCACTTCGGCTTCCACCAGGTGGCGGCCAAGCTCCGAGGATACCTCTTACACCCTCCCAAGGCAGAGGGCCTGCTGCTGGCAGCCACTCACATCCTCTTCCCCCCTGACAACCCAGGCTCATTCCCGAATCCAGGTCGCGGTGTGGCGCGAGGTGTGGCATCCAGCTCCTCAACCCTCTGCACCACCGGGCTGGCTTGCTCAATCCTTTGTTGAAGTCATAATCCTCTGTATGGGCCATCAGTAGTGGTGCACAAATGCTATCTTAATCATAGAATCATAGAAGACTGTTGGCAGAAAAGGACACTATTGCCCATTGAGTCTGCCCCGATACTCCCCCCACCCTACTCCCCCCATCCAGATACACCTCTCCCCGCCCTCCGACCAATCCTTTCTATCTGTCCCATGCCCTCTTGAATCCTTCTACTGTTTCCGCTACCACCACCTCCTCTGGTAGACTGTTCCAGGGGTCCACCATCCTTTTGGTGAAATAATGCGCCCATGTACTGCACCTGAATCTTCCCTCTCCAACCTCAGACCATGACCTCTTGGCCTATCACTTCTTTCCTTTTGAATAGGCTCCTTCTCCCACCTTGTTTATCCCTTTCACATACTTGAACATTTCTATCATGTCCCCTCCTCCTAGTTGCCAGCGAGTACAGGTCCAGCTCCTCCAGCCTCTCTTCATAGGGCATCCATGCATGCCCTGCACCATCTTTGTTGTCCTGCTCTGGATCCTTTCCATCCCATCAATATCTTTCCTCAAGTGAGGCCTCCAGAACTGTACCCCATACTCCAGGTGAGGCCTCTCCATTGACTTATGGAGGAGCATCAGTACCTTCTTCTTCCTGCTTGTTATACCCCTCCCAGTGCATGCCAGCATTCCATTTGCCCTGCCCACTGCTTTGCTGCATTGATTCCCTACCTTGAGGTTATCCAAAATTATATCCCCCAGACCAATCTCTTGCCTGGTCACCTTTAATTCCTCATCTCCTCGAATGTAGCTGGCTTGCAGGTTATTCAAACAACATGAAGTCTTGCTGTATTCTGGCTATATGCAATTAGCCCCAGCACTTGAACTGCTCCGGAGAGTAAAGGGTTAACTCTATGCCAAGGCATAGAACGTTGAGTTCAAGCTCGGTTTTCAAACCTCTGTCTGTGGTACTCTGAAGTCTAACCATCAGATTTCTTACTCCACCTAGTGTGAAGTCGCTCCGGAGATCCCTCCTGCACTTCAGTTCGGTAAAAGTTCGAATCGGTCGGTTTTTTCAACCGCAGTTCATAATTTCTTCGGTATTCTTACCTCTGTCTCGGTAACAGTAAGTGTTAGTAGTAGGTGGCGGTATTTTGTGACATTGTTAGAAATTGTTTTGTCTTCGGTTCTTTTCCAGTCGGTCCAATTCAGAGCCGAAACCTATTGTTTTTTTCTGTAATATTGTGGTTTTCCAGTACTTATTGGTTTCTAAAAAAATCCGGGTTTTGTAGGATTTTTTTAACCGACCTGTGACACGGTTGGAACCGATAGGTTTTAGTTACCTGGCTTGAAAGCTGAGAAGGGTGACTTTTCTGATTTTCAGCATGTCTGAGAAACCCAAAAGAAAACCGGTCCCACTGGGTTTCAGCACTGTACCAAGTGTGGGGAGGCCTTTGATAAGGCTGATCCCGATCTCATATGTGTTTTTTGTCTGGGGTTTGACTACCTCAAGGTAGACTACCAAATTTGTAAGAACTTTCCTAAGGCCGCTCTTGAAAAATGTTTGAGTAGGCTGAAGGAAAGGGAGGCCGAGAAGTCCGTTGATCTGGATGACCAGCCCAGTTCAGTTGCTACCGAACCTGAAGAAGTGCCTACTGACCTGGGCGATATCTCTTCGGGCAAAAGGAGAGCTGACTCTGCGGAGTCGGTTCCATCAAAGAGAAAGGGAAAATCAGCCGGTTCGGATCCAACAACTCATGTTCCAACTGCTGAGGAGATAGCGAAAGCGATCTCTATAGTGCAATCGCTTTGCCCGGTTCTGACCGAACCGACATCGGTTCAAAGGTGATTGGTTCGGTCGGAAGTTTTTGCCTCAGATAGTGATCTAGAGGCATACTATGAGTGTGATTGGGAGGAGGAGGAAGAAGATGAAATAGGAGAGTTTGAAGGCCTAGATGAGCCAGTAGAGCCTGACATCTCCCCAGACAGGCCTTCCAATGTTTCCCCTCCCAGGCTTTTTGAGTCCCCTCCACTTCTTATTCTACAAGAAGGTGGCTGAGACTCTTCAGCTTCCTTGGAAGAGGCTGATCAGGATCAGGAGGAGCCTGATTATGTGGAAATGATGGATGTTCCAGAGTCAAGAGAGTGTCTCTCCCTTTGCACAAATCCCTGGGGAAACAGCCACAGAAAATCATGCAATTTCCCACGTCCATTCCTCCTGTGGATAAAAAAATGGACAGGAGGTATGCTTTATCAGGCCCTGGCATGGAATTCCTTTCAGCACATTGCAGGCTTTTTGGGGTAGTGCAAGCTGCTGCCTGTGACAAGGCTAGTATTCCCCTGGCATCTCACCCCCAGATAAGGATTCCAGGAAAGTGGATGCCATGGCTAAGAAGCAGTACTTGGCATTGTCTTTGGGGCTCAGGCAATCAAATTATATGGCATATACAACCAGGTACCAGAAGTCTATGGAATACGGTTCTGGAGCTGGTTAAGAATGCCCTCCCCAGCTAGCCAAGGAGCTGGAGCAGGTGGCTGTAGATGGTATAGAGGCATCCAAAGTGCAATTTCATACTGCTGTGGACTCGAATGATATGCATTCTAGAGTCATGGCTACATCTATCTCCATGAGGAGGGTTGCTTGGCTTAGATGTACCAGCCTTCGGAGATACCCAGACTAAGGTCGTGGATTTCCTGTAACTGGTAATTCTCTGGGGAGCAAACAGAGAACTACATGAAGAATAGATGGATGAGTATAGGACCACCTATTGGAGTGCTGCAGCCAAGGAAAAGCAGGCCACTCCTCAGAAGCAGCAATTCAGGGCTGGCAGGGGCAGGCCTTTTCATAGGCCTTTCTACCAAGCTCAGGCACCCTCCTCTTCTTTCCAGCAGAGGGGGTTCTTTAGGGGAAGAGGCAGGTGTGGGATGACCAGGACCCCATCATCCATGCAGTCTAAGTCTCCTGCCAAACAGACACCCTGAGGTGTCGTCAGGGTCACCTCCCCAGTTCCAGTAGGGGCAGGTTGGCTCACTACTCCCAGGCCTGGGAGTCTATTACTTCAGACAAATGGGCCCTGGAACTAGTGAGCCAGGGACTTGCTCTCAGTTTCAAAAGGTTCCCAAAAATGAGAGTAAGGTCCTTCAGTCCTCCCTCTCCCTTGGAGACAAAGGCCTTAGAGGCAAAAGACTCCTCTCTTCTGCTTCTGCAAGCAGTAGAGAAGGTACCTCATTGTCACAGGAGAAAAGGACTGTACTCCAGACACTTCTTTACCCCCCAAAAGACAGGGGAGTGGTTACCCATTCTACATTTAAGGTACCTGAACAAACACTAACAAAACCAAAATTCAAAATGGTGACTCTGGGAGTAATTCTTCCTCTCTGAGACCAGGAGACTGGCTAGCCTCTCTGGATCTCAAGGATGCCTACTTCCACATACCTATCAGACATTCCCACAGAAAGTACCTCAGGTTTGAGTTGCCCTCGGGGCCATTACCAATTCAGAGCTATATCTTCGGCCTAACATCCTGCTCCAAGGGTGTTCACCAAGTGTCTTGCAGTAGTGGTGGTATTCCTCAGGAGACGGGTATCCTTCTGTTCCCATACCTGAACGACTGGTTCCTAGTAGGCCAGTCCTCAGACTAAGTCAAGTCAGCCTTAGAGGTCACTCAAAGCTTCTAGACTCCTTGGGCTTCATTCTGAACCTAGAAAAGTCTGTTCTGGAACCAGCCCAGCTTCTCACTTTCATAGAGGTGGAACTAGACACTATTCAGGCAAGAGCATTTCTCTCTCTCTCAGTCCCTTGTCACTCTGGCTTCCTCTTTTCATCCTCTAGTTTCTCGTCCAGCCAGACACTTTCTACAGTTGCTGTGTCACATGACAGCATCCACAGTAGTGGTCCAGGGAGCAAGGTTTCAGATGAGAAATATTCAGTTTCATCTCAGATCTTATTGGTCTCAGAAAAAAGACCCTCTCTCCAAATTGGTTCCTGTGTCTCGAACCCTAGTTCAGGCCCTCCAGTGGTGGCTGGAGGAGTACAATCTTCAACAAGGTGTCCCCTTAATCAGTCAGGCTCCTTCAGTGATTCTCACCACAGATGCTTCTTTACTGGGGTGGGGGGCTCACCTAGATCAGCTTACAGCTCAGGGAACTTGGTCTCACCAGGAGTCTCTTCTACACATAAACCTTCTTGAACTGATAGCTGTCTTTCTAGCACTTCAGATATTCTAAACTGCTGTCCAGGGAAAAGTGGTACAGATCAGGACAGACAATACCACAACCATGGGGTACATCAACAAGCAGGGATGTACTCAGTCCTCGCCTTGTGCACAGAGGCCATGAAAATATGGTCTCTATTGTATTCCCTTCAGGCTTCTCTGATGGCTGTGCATCTCCCAGGGAAGGACAACACTCTAGCAGATGCTCTCAGCAAGATTTCCCAGGGTCACCACAAATGGACCCTGAATTCTTTAATTCTTCAGGTCATCTTCAAGAGGGGGGCACTCCAGAGATGGATCTCTCTGCAGCCACAGACAATCACTAACTTCCTTTTTTTGTGCAGACCACCTCTTCTGGGTCCTGTCCCCAGGATGCTTCTTTTATTGGGTTGGACAAGCAGGTTTCTCTATGCATTTCCTCCTTTTCCTCTGATATTCAAGGTCCTGATCAAGATCAGGTCTCAGCCTTGCAAGGTAATTCTAGTGGCTCCAGACTGGGCCAGACAGCCTTGGTACCCCCTTCTGTTGTCACTGTCAGTGACAATGCCTCTGTGTCTTTCCAGACAGTTCAATCTCCTTACCTGCTCTCAGGGGAGGATTCTTTACCCCAGCTTTCAGACTCTCAGGCTCAAAGCCTGGCTCTTGAAGAGCTAGAATATGCAAGCCTGCATCTTTGCCAATCAGTCTTAGACATTTTAAAGGTTAGCAGGAAACCTGCTACTAGAAAGACTTACAACACCAAATGGAAAAGATTTGGGTTTTGCTGTTTCCAGAAGCATGTATTGCCAGAGCTCGCTGATATTGCTACTGTTTTGGACTATTTGGTGCATCTTTTTTTTTGTTTGTTTTTTTATACTTTATTTTTATTGTTTTCATTTGTTATGTAACATATGACCATTTCAAATCAAGACAAACCAAAAGCATCTTTACAATCCACTGAGAGTCAAACGACTCCTTAATAGAAGGATAAGTGTATCTTGAATATTTTGATACCTCATGTGGAGGGTTTACTAAAATACATTTCTACAATTATAGAACAAGATATGAAGCTGTTAAAGAGCCCATGAGCAGAGCGACTATTTCGATGTGCTAAAGTCAATATAGGAAGTCCAACATTTCACCTCCCAAATGGGAGTAGTGGTGTCTCTATATTCCTTTAAGTTTTACTAGTACCCATAAACTAATTTTACATAGCAGCAAACAACAGTGTCGCCAGAAAATACACGAGCAAAGACCACCCAAACACAAACACTGGTCTGGACTAAGTTACCCTCCAGTAACAATAACATTTGTTTTAGATGCAACGCTTTTAATCTACTGCATAGCAACATACAGAATTTTATTTTAATATATTGCTAGATCTATTAATCAAGGGACTAAACTTAAAATAATTATTGCAGACTATTTACCCAGTCTTAACGTATTGCAAACTAGCCCTTGTCTACTTAAATCTTGGACAACACTAGGATCTCAGCAATATCCCCATTATTAGACTGTAAAATCTGAGGTAAAATCAACAGTTATTTTAAATAAAAGTCAGTCCCCTCAGTCTCATCCAGGTCACTATCTACTGTACCACTAATTCAGAGTGTTTCCTCGCTATCCACGAATCGAGAAGCCACTTGCCTGCTTCACCAGGATCAGTAAACATCAAACTTTACCTTCAAACACCACCCTGAGATGAGCTGGAAATACTACGGCGTGGGTGATTGCGGCCTCCCTGAGTTTCTTGCGCATCCGTCAAACCGTTCACGTCTCTCCCCAGGTAGCATAACTAATATCCGGAAAAAAATAGACCGAGCGGTCGTCCTGTGTGATTGGCTAGCTTGTCTCGCCATATGGAGGATTTTGTTCCGTGTTCCGATGCCATCTGTTATCACAAGCAAGAGTGTGGTTTAGAGTCCTCCCAAAACCGTGGAGTGATTCGCAAGCTTTTGAAGATTAAAGCAGATTGTTTGATTTTCTGGCACTAACTTCTCTCGCAACCATTCTTGTAAGAACATGAGGGTGTGATCCCCTCAATCCCTTGGGCAAGCCGAGAATCTGAATATGAGACCATCAATTTTGATTTTCTATTGTCTCCAATCTAGCTTTAAGGTGAGCGTTCTCTTTTATTAGTAACATAGTGGCTGCTGACGTAGAATCACTGTTCCATTTCACATCACTCATCTCTGTTTGTATAGTCTCCATCATTTTTTCAACAACATTTATTCTGGTGTTAAATGAGTCTATCTTGGAGTTCAGGTCGGCAACAGAAGAGATTATTCTCTGCAATTTTAACCCAATAGATGCCATAGTTTCTTTGGCATCGGGCTGAGAGGTGGCCTGCGTCTCTAGGCCAGACCACATGGGCTGCGTAGAACCCGAGGATTTTCTCCCGTTGCACCAGTGCGATCCTTACGAGGGGTGCCCATTTTAGGGTTTCCAACCTTCCCAATTTCAGTGATGGATGTCTTTTCAGCTGTAGGGTGCCCCAAATTGGTAAGATTTTAAGTTTTATAAAAGTTCAGTTGAGGAGCTAATAGTTCTTGCTGCCACAAGCTCGGGCTCCACAGCGCCTCTGTTTGGTGCATCTTAATCAATTTAGCCTCCGCCTACTACTCAAGGTACATTTGGCAGCTGTGTCTGCCTCCCTTTCTGCTGGCAAGGGCTCTTCTCTGGCATCTCATCCAGTTTTCAAGAAATATTTCAAGGGCCTGGTACATGTTAATCCTCCCTTTGGGAGCCTACCCTTCTTGGGACCTGAATATCTGTATTGCACAGCTTATGCAACCCCTTTGAGCCTCTATCTTCAGCTGAGCTAAAGTACTTGACTTGGAAAACTGTACCTGGTAGCCATTACCTCTGCCAGGAGAATTGGTCAATTACAGGCTTTATCAGTGGAACCTGATTTCATTTAATTTCATTTCACTTCACAGGATAAGGTGGTCCTTTGAACCAACAGAAAGTTTCTTCCCAAGGTGGTATCAGACTTTCATTTAACTCAGTCAGTGTCATTGCCTGTATTTTTCACTGATGATTCTTCCTCTGGGGAGAGATTACACAGTCTTGATGTAAAGAAGGCTCTTAGTTACTATGTGGAACACACTAAGGCCCATAGAAATGGCTGTTCTCAGTTGTTTCTCACTTATGGGGAAGTAGGAAAGGGCAAACCTGCAGCCAAGAGAACCACTGCCAGGTGGATTGTCTCCTGTATCCAGTTCTGCTACTCAAAGTTGGGAAAGAGCCTCCCTCAGGCCTGAGGGCTCACTCCACTAGAGGTACAGCTGCTTTAGTCGCGCAGCTAGAGACATATCATTGGTGAAATCTGTAAAGCAGCAACCTGGAAAACTGTTCACACATTCACCAAGCACTATCTCTGGACATTCGGTTGAGAAGTGATGCTAGGTTTGGCATAGCTGTGCTGCAGAGCTTGCTCCCAAAATAGGTTCTGTGACTCCCTCCTCCAAGGGGGTACTGCTTGGTAGTCTGCATATAGTCAGAATACAGCAAGACTTCATGTTGTTTGAAGAAAAAATTACTCACCATAGCAATGTTGTTTCTTCTAATGGAGTCTTGCTGTATTCTGACCTCCCACCCTACCTTCCCTCCTGGAACATAGTCATCTTGGGATGTGGTCTGGCAGGCACAGTGCTGCACCCCAGAGGTGTGGTTGGCATGCCCTATCTTACTAGGGTTTTTTATTATTAATGTTTTGATTGTTTTCACTACCTGCTTATATTCTTTTTGGGGTTCTCAACTTGAGTCTGTTGACCCTAAAAATCTGTTTGATGCCTGTTGGCATTAAAAATGTTAGAAACAATTTCTAACTAGTAAGTTAGTTAGTTTAGGGCTCGTAAGAATCTGACGGTTAGACTTCAGAGTACCACAGACAGAAGTTTGAAAACCATTCTATGCCTTGGCATAGAGTTAACCCTTTACTCTCCGGAGCAGTTCAAGTGCTGGGGCTAACTGCATATAGTCAGAATACAGCAAGACTCCATTAGAAGAAACAACATTACTATGGTGAGTAATTTTTTCTTATGTCCCATATACATCATAGAAACATAGAATTTGACAGCAGATACGGCCCACCTGGCCCACCCAGTCTGCCCACAGTGCATTTTTTCAGATTAAACTTCAGCTGCCATGCTTCTGACCACCCTCCAGCCTCTTTAGGTCCCTCCTCATTGCCTCCACCCTGGCCATGGTGTCCACCCTATTGCAGATCTTGGTATCATCTGCAAACAGGCACCTTCCTTCCAGTCCTCCCTATATCACCGATATATATATTAAAAGTATGGGCCCTAGCACTGACCTTTGGGCATCCCACTCATCACCCTTTTCCTCCCTGGAGTGCACTCCATTCACTACTACTCTCTGGCTCCTGTCCTGCAGCCAGTTTTCTACCCACCTCGTTATTTTTGGTCCCACCTCCAAGCTTTCCAACTTATTAACAAGCCTTCTGTGAGGGACAGAGTCAATGGTTTTCCTGAAGTCCAGATAGGCCACATCCACTGCCCCCCCGATCCACCACCCATGTCACCCAATCAAAAAACTAGATGAAGTTCATCTGGCATGACCTCCCTGTAGTGAAGCCATGTTGCTTGTCATCCTGCAGTCCATTATCAGCAATGTATCTAACCATCCTTTCTTTCAAGAGCACTTCCATCACCTTACCTACCAACAAGGTGAGGCTGACTGGATGATAGTGTAACCCTTAGGTGGCGCTATCCCAAGGGCTACTACCCCTGCCTGCTTGACTAGTAGCAGGTTAAGGGGCCTGGGTATTGAAATGGGTGCCTCCATCAGGAGGTCAGGGTTGTTAGTGGTCAAACTAACCTGGGCACAGCCCTCCAGGACACTGTAACCCCCCTCTTTCCCTTCTAGTGGCCTGAACAATATACAATAATTACTTTCACAAATATCCTTATTCACCAGGCAATTACCCACACTGTTTGCACTTATCACCAGGGCTGGTTCCTTTAGCTTGACCCTGGGGACCCCTGCAAAACAAGGTTAAGCACAGCAAATAGCAACAGTACAATACTTTTGGCACAGACTGGAACCAGAGTCAGGTTAAATGCAAACAAAGTTAAATCTGATTTATTCAGGGGACTTAAACAAGGGAGGGGCGTAATCAGGTTGATTTGCTTAAAAGCAATATTAATCAGACAGTTATGCATGCAGTTCAGAGTCCCTACACAGTCACATACTCTGGGTACCCCAGGTAGGAAAATGGTGGGCTAGCCAGGAACGTTGAAGCTGGTTGGGGACTTGTGATGGAAGAAAGCAACATGCACAACACACACTATTTGTAATCCGGAGCCGGAGGGCTCAGTTCGTGAAAGAAAAGGCAACAAGACAATCAGATGACAACACTTTTAGATTTAGCTGTTGTTGCAGGGAGCTACCCTGATGTTTACTCATGATACTAAATACTGGGCACAGGCAGGATGAAATCGAGTCTGCAGACTGTTGAGCTGCAGTGCCCGGAGAAGCAGGGCCTACACGAATCACTGAGGCATCGTTCCTGTTCAATTCGTTGAGTAGGGGGCTGATCCCCAGACCGGTCTCTCTTCGATGACTTTCTCTGCATAGCAGGTATTCTGGCTGTGTCAGTGTAGCAGGGCCCAGGCAAACAGAAATGGATACGGATTCAGTCCGTGGAGCTGGATATAGCCTCCAGCAAGCAAAACACAGTTCAGACACACAGTGGAGAACCAAATCACAACCCACTATAAGCACACAGCACATTCACATATAAGGAAATTCCACTGTACCAGGCAAATGGCTCTCCGGTCGCAATTACAGAGTCTCTGCACAATCCGGGAGTTCAGAGGCAGCTGGAAGTCCTGACAGACCGATCGCATTCAGCAAATCTTCAGTCTTCTTCAGGTTAAAGCCTGGTCACATTTCAGTGGCTTAATTCGCTCTCCAAATTCAGATTCAGTCCAAAAAAAGCACAAGTTCCCTCTCAGGAACAGCAGGCAGGCATGCAGGCCAAACTCAGGCCTTTCCACAGTTCTCGCACGCGAATCCACAATGGATTGCTGCTCAGACTATCTCGAGCTAATACTTCTTCACTTCCCAACTCAGATCTAACTGAAACTGCAAGCAGTGTGGGACTTTCCCCAAGATCCAAAAGGTTCGGTTGGCTGATCTGTCTGTCAGTCACAACAAGGGCTCCTCCTCCAGGTTATTTTAGGTGCCAAAAGCCCAAAACTACAATTCCTACAAGTTTTGGCCCCACCAAGTCCCTGTAGGCAGGCTCCATTTTACAGTCCCAGATGTACTGATTGGCCCATTCTGTAGTCCAGGACCAAGATTATGGAAACAAACAGAACTGTCCATGCTGCAAAGAAGGCAGGTTAGAACAAACTGCAATATTATTACTACTAACAAATGATCAGCAAACAAGTACATCTTCTAACAGATCTCCTCTCAGATTAATTATGACTGCAATCCAGGCAGCTCTTAAAGGAGACGGTACACAGAGGCTATACAGGCACTCTCTGGCACTACATTTAAACTGCTAAAATGCAGAACACCAGCCTGGCAGTAAGCATTTTGGCATGCTCAAGGAAGACTTCTGGAACCCCCATTTGTAGGGGGTTACAATAGTTCTCCTCTCCTCCTCCTCCCTGCTGCCACTCTTGTGGGTGGTACCACATCTCCCAGTCCCTCTGCACCTGTCCCATGTCCAGGGACAAGTTAAACAGCCTTGTCAAGGGAGCTGCCAGCTTTTCCTTTAATTCCCTGAGTACCCTAGGATGAAGGGCGTCCAGACCCATAGCTTTATCCTCTCTCAACCTACCTAGTTCCTCTCTTCCCCTGCCTTCAGTGAACGGGCTTTGATCCATCCCTGCACCTTCCTTTCCCCTTCCCTTTAACTCTGGTCCCTTCTCCTCCCCCTCTACCGTGAAGACCAAGCAGAAATACCTATTTAGCACTTCCACCTTCTTGAAGTCCTCCTCCACCTGTACTCCCCTTCCCCTTTCAGTCTAACTATCCCCTGCTTTGCCTTCTTTCACTCCCTAACATACCTTTTCACTGTATGTTACTGTTTATGGTAGAACCAAATGCCTGCATGTTTCAAGTTTAATCGATAGAAAGTGTATCACAGCTCTTTTCTGATTTTATTGTAGAGTGTTTTAAGTTTTAGAGACTATAGCTCCTGTTTGGTCCTGACCCCCAATCCAATCTAATCCTCCTCCTGCTAGCCACCCCATTGTCTTTGGCCTCTCCCACTAAATTAACCTGCCTGCCCTGATCTTTTGTCTTCTTGGCAAGCCCACCCTCTGCTTTCTCCCTACTTAATCTCTCTCTCCTTCCTTGCCCTCAGGTTCACTGCCACCCGCCAGGCCTCAGACCCTCCTACCAGAGCCTGTATCTACGGCAACAGGAACCTGAGCCACGGGCCAGACTGCATCTCCAGGCTGCCCACACGGCTGTCCCACACCGCTTCCCAACCTCACTTTCTCCAAACTCCAGTTTGTGGAGGAAAAGACTGCAGCACAAGGATACTGACCCCTGCAGCTCACTGGGAGCAAAGTAGGAAGCGCATTCAAGAAGCTCTCCAGGTTATTCTCACCAGTACTGCGTGCCCGGCTCCCTCCCTCCCACTTCACCCACCCTGGGTGGTTCTGTGCTTATATAGTGTCCTAACGTTAGGTGACTAAGTGTCTAATTTCTCATTGGCTCCTTATACTGACTTGACACTGGGGGCGTCTCTGTGCCTAATCTAACCACATTGGCTCCTCTGTCACCTGAAAACAGGGAGTGCTCTTAGCTGCTTTTCTCTTACACTTTTTCCCATCTAATAAGATCCACAGCTGTCAAAGGGCAGCGGACATATTACTGTATACGCACTTTCTCAAACTTATCATCATTTCATACAGTTTTACTTTCCAATCTTGAATGCATTGCATGATGAAGGCATTGTACCGTGCCTTTTCCTCACTATCTTGGAGCCTAAAACAGCCTGTTCACTAAGCCTAAAAGAAAACCTGTAATATGACATTATAGTCTGCAAGGATCTTTAATGTAAAATCTATACTCTGGTCACGAACCTTACCCAGGATATTGTCCAGCTTATACTTGTCACTCTTACGTAATGTACCATATGACAGCTGTTATCCTTAGGGGCCTTCTGTCTGCTGTCCTGCTACTGTATGGGGTAAATGTTGCTGCTCTATCCATACCCAGTGTCCTGGATACTAATGGCACTTCACATGGATTTTCTGACTTTCACTTCTCTAACCTGATTGCCGAACAAAGGCCAGTGCCCACATGGTACACCCTCTCTTTTTTAGCAAGGGCTGTACCTGCTATGCGTCTCTTGCATCCAGACAACGGGCAATAAGACACATCATTCTTATGTTTACTCACAACAGAAGGCTCTGGTTCCTAGCACTCCTTGCTATGCTCCTCTCAGGAGATGTTGAACTAAATCCAGGTACCCCGGTTGTCTACTCCTCAACTGATATAACTACGGCTACTAGAAAGGGACTGTTTATTGCCCAAATAAATATTAGAAGCCTCATTTGCCGTCTCGCTGAATTAGAGGCATGGGTCAAGATCTACAATCCAGACATTCTGTGCCTCACAGAAACTTGGCTCAAACCAGGAACACCCGACTCTCTTTGTCCCTGGCTAATTACTCAATGATTCGGTATGACAAATCATCCTCAAAGCGAGGGGTGGTGTTGCCCTATTCCATAGAATAACCTTAAGATTATGTCTGTCTCCAGCACTGTGTCCACCTCAGCTTGTGAATCCCTCCATGTAACCCTGACTCTAGGGGCAAAGAAACTACATATTATCTGTGCTTACAACCCCCCTCTGGTGGCTTACAAGGCTTAAAGGACTTGCTAGACAGAACCTCACAGATTATCAACCATAACGAGGTTGTGATCCTAGGGGACCTTAACCTAAATTGGTTGGGCACATCACACAGTTCTTTGTTGTCTCTTACACACAGCTATAGTCTTCTCCAACTTATTGCAGAACCCACAAGCGTGTCACTGCACCTCCAATCATCCATTCTTTTAGACTGGGTCCTGGCCAATCAGTTAGAGCATGTATCTATGTCTGGCATCCTGGCTGATGTGCTAACTGACCACTCGCCTACTTTCTGCATCTTGTCTATGGCAGCGCCACCATCTCCCCCACCTCATCTTGTGTCTTTCACCAATTTCGCCAACCTCGATACGGAGGCTTTTCTTCATGACCTTTCCAGAATTGACTGGTCATTTATGACTCCTGTAATCCTGAGGATGACCTGCATGCTTTTCTTGATAAATTCATGGCTATTCAGTGCAAACATGTCTCTAAGATCACCAGACGTGTTACAGGCAAACAAACTAAATGGCTGCATAAAGACCTCCTAGCGAATCTGCAACTCAGGGACAAGATGTGGAAGAGGTACAAGCAAATTTGGTTGAAATCAGATTTATGCACCTACTGGGCTCTGAGAAACCAATGCAAAAAAAAAATCAAGCTAGCCAAGAGCATATACTGCAAAAATCTGCTAACAAGCTCTGTGGGTGACCCCAGGAAATTCTGGACCCACTTAAAATCTTTTCTTGGGGCCTCCCAATCAGTAACCCTTAGTGACATAGTTTTGACTGGCATTCACTGCAATGACTCTAGCACCATAGCCAATGCTTTCAACCAAATGTTCTCAGACATGTCACAATATACCGCCTCTTCCAGCAAGCTGCTCACCCTCAGTCCCCATCTGTTTGTCAGCCTGTCACCTCTATGACAGGATCCGATGCTCCTACTCAAGGTGGACCTTTCTATTTCAAAGCCATTACTAGATTGGAGGTCCTGAAACTCCTGAACACCATCTCAGATAACACTAGCCCTGGATCGGACTCCATTGAGCCTCGGCTCCTGAAGCTTGCTGCTTCTCTCATTGCCTCTCCACTAGCAAAATATATACTTTGTGTCTCTCTCTCTCTCAGTGTTGTTCCTGACCTCTGGAAGATGGCATGTATAACACCCATCCTCAAAAAAGTTGACCCAAAGGAAATCTCAAACTACAGACCCATTGCTATTCTCTCGGTCCTGAGCAAAGTACTTGAGAAACTGGTGGCTCAGCAAACAATGGACTACCTAACCAAATGGAATCTTCTGTCCAAAACACAGCATGGTTTTAGAAAGGGACATAATGCGTCAATGGCCCTTCTCAAATTTACAGCTGACACTCTCGAATATGGATGCTGGCTTCTCACAGGAGCCATTTCATTGACCTCACACAGGGTTTCGACCTAGTAGATCACCCTGCTTATCTCTGCTCTCAGTAAGCTGAATTTCTCTTCTCCAGTTGTTGACTGGTATAGCAGCTATTTATCCAATAGGACCCAATTAATGAATTTGAACTCCTCCCTGTCAGACAGTTCCTCCATCAACATTGGTGTGCCGCAGGGTCCTATTCTGACTCCTTCTTTTCTCTCTTTTATAAATAACATTGCTGGCGTTATCCAACATCGCACAGCCATTCTTTATGCAGATAACCTGGTTTTCTATATCAGCTCCACAAGTGATGAGCCTAAAGTGACAGCTCTCTGCTGATTTCGGGAACATACAGGACTGGTTGCTGGCCCACAAATTGGTGCTGAATGCACAGAAAAACGAAAGCACTACTTTTAGGCAGTGCTCCAAAGTTGAAGGCCTGCTCAATGCCCCGATGGTAAGTGATCTGAGTGGAATACAAATCGAGGTAGTCAAGTCCTTTAAATACCTGGGAGTCCTACTTGACCAATCCCTTGATTACAATTCTCATATACTGTCCACTTGCAATGCTGTCAACTCTAAACTTAGTGTGGCCTTCAAAACAAGTTACTTATTAACTCCGTCACCAATTAGCTATTGCAAGAGGCATCGTGCTCCCTGCTCTTACTTATGGGGCTCCTATTTTTGCAGCAGCTCACAAAACAGCCCTTCACAAGTGGGATGTCACGTACAACAATATCGTCGATATGCCTCGTCGTCTTCTCATCTAAAGCACCATTGCCAACTGTACAGTGACCTAAATTGGCTCTCTCCCATGGCCTGCAGGCAGTACTCTTTAGCCCCTCACTGACTCAGTCATTAGGGGCAAAAAATGCCAGCCTCACTTGCTGCATTACTGTCTGCTTCCAAATCCTCTCATGGTCTTCGATCAGCTGACAAGTCCTTACTCATTATTCCTAGATGTCGGATGTCAAAAGGCTCTAGTGCTTTCCAATTCATTGCCCCTCAACTCTGGAACTCCCTTCCCCTAGCCCTTCGACAGTCAGAGTCCCAATATGGCTTTAAAAAAGAACTACGCCAGTATCTATCTCTCACTGATGCATGTACTTGTTTTGACCCCACCTGAAACCCTGGGGCTTCCATGCTCAACCTACCCAATTAGCCACTCCTCACTTCCACTTATGCTCTTTTCCTTTTCTTTCCTCTCTCCCCCCCATCCTCCCACTCTCACCCCCACTCCCGTTGCCAGTCCTCCTACTCCCTCCTACTAACCCATGATTGCTCCTACCTGTAGAGTTCTTAGTACCATATTACAGTATATTATGTTACACTCTAGCTGAGCTTACTACACTATCTCATAAACTAAGATCCAGTGTCATTTGTTTAGTCGTGTTAAACCATTGCATTTTTTGTCTTCCTTGTTGTACTCTCCCAGGTCGTGCCTGAAAATAGTCATGTTTTTGGCTAGTGCACCTACCCGTAAACAAAAACTAAATAAATGAAAAACAATTTGTCTCCCCTTCTGGCCTGTCTGGTGAGTCTCTCTTCTGTGTCTGCTTTAGCCCTGCTAATCTTCAGTATGCCGTCTGAATGGCGACAATTGCTGGCAATGACATTACAGCAACAACTCGCTGTTGCTGCTATAATGCTCAGGACCGGCATTGCATTTACTGGGTGTTGCACCCACCGAATCAACTCAGACCAGGGTTGATAATCTTAAAGAGCGGGGATGCAGGGCAATGCCCTAAAACAGTTTACTTGATGGATTTAAGCTGACCGCAACTTGCAGTCGACATAAATCCATCACTGTGATGTCAGTCGACATAATTTTTGTCAAACCGGTGTCATGGATCCCTAATCCTCTGCCCTGCTATCCTCAATTTTCCTTGTAGATCTCCCTGTCTTTGTCCCTCTGGGTCCTCTTATATGTTTTGAATGCCCTTCTTTTCTCCCCAGTTGCTCCCCTCACCTCCTGGGTGAACCACAATGGCCTCTTCTATCTTTTGCTTTTCTTAACCCTCCTGATGCAGATGTCCATGACCTTCAGTAGCCCCCCTTAATTGCTCCCCATAACTCCTCCACGTCCTCTATCTGCCCTTTCCTCTTCATTTCCTCTTCAAAAATCACCCTCATTCTGGTGAAATCTGCCCGCCTGAAATTCAGAACCTTAGTGATCAACCGGCCTGCTGCCTTCCCTGCCCTTACCCTGAACCTCACCGTGTTGTGGTCACTTGCACCTAGGCTGTCCCCACAACCACCACTTCCACGTTTTCCCCATTTGTGAAAACTACGTCCAATATGTTGCCACCCATGGCTGGCTCTCTTACCTTGCAGGAACGCTTCTTGGAGGGACTCCAACATCTCCCTACTTCTGGCTGACTTAGCCGACTGGATGTCCCACTCAACATCGGGGAGGTTAAGGTCCCCAACTAGCAGAAGTTCCCCTTCGAGTGCCATCCTCTGGATCGCCTGCATCAGCTACCTGTCCACCACCTCCCCCTGCATTGGGAGTCTATAGATCACCCCCAGTCTTAAAGCTGCACCAGACCGCTTTTCCAGCATGACCCACAGGACTTCCACCACATCCTCTTTCTCCTGCCCTTCCATCACCCTGATGCCTTCCTTGACATACAGTACCATCCCCCCCTTTTCTTCCAGGCTGGTTAGTACCCGAAAACTCAGATTTCAGATGTCAACACAGAGTGTTGACATCCTAGAATGGATCTGCTTTGATAAGATCCTGTCTATGTATCTGAGGGTCGGATCCATGGATCCAACCAGTGGATCCGACTATCCGATCAGTGGATCCAATGGATCTGACCTAGGATACCTGTATCTTTCCTCAGGGGCCCGATATTCAAAAGAGCATTAAATGGAGTGCAAAACCATCCATTGTGCCTTGTAATTGCCCAGCAGCTAGAGGGTGCTATATTTAGTCGAGTAGCACACCAGTGCTATTCGACTGAATACAGGGCCAAGGCGGTGCAGCGCTAAGTCAAGTAGTGCTGCCCAGACATGGATCCTGAAGTATGCCACCAGCATGGATAGTGCTGCAGCACTATCTGCAGTATTCAAAGAGACCCATGCAAATTAGCCCATTGAGCATGCAAGGCGCTAAGAGGCCATTTGCATGCCAATTATGGGCTCATTTGCATAGGTAGCAAGGCAGGTTAGTGTGGCGCTGCCCCCTCAATTGTCCAGTCCACACCTGTGAACATAACCCTGGTATTAGTGGTCCCCGATTGTCTATCCATAATGTAATTAAAAAATCTAAGGTGCTAGTGGTCCCTCCTCCGATCACCAGCCATAGTAAAACATAAAACCCTCCCTGGCATCCACTAGTCCCCCGGTGCCGATCCATGGGCCACCACTGTGATTCCATAATCCCTGGTGTCAGGGCCCTCCAACCATGGCCTACACTGGTGCTGCTGCACATGTGATCTCCACCTCCTCACACCCCGCTGGCGGCCTGTCCCATATTCTTCATTTAGGACAGGGTCACCCCATCCATAACAGGTGCTCATTGCCAGGATATATGCAGCTGTCATAGGTGTGGGAGAGCTGCGCCAGTCATAAATGCATACCTGTGGCACTGAGGATACTGGTAAGGTGACTGAAAGTGTTTGGTGCCACAGTGAGGGATGCTAGATGGCGGGGATTATGGATGCTAACTGCTGATCTGTGGATCAGTGCCTGCAGGACAACCACTGGATGCCAGGGAAGGTTTCACGGCAACTATGGGCTGGCAGTCGGGGGGCCACTAGCACCAGGGATTTTTTTTTATTATTACAGGCTGTGACTGGACCTAGGGACAACTAGTGCTCAGGGAGGGGGCTTTTGTGCCTCCTGCACCCCAGCTGGCCACTCCTTCAGGCTGCCAATGGACCCCAACCCACTGCATCATCCCCAGCGCCATCCTCATCCCCATGTCACACAGTTGACCCGGCGATCCCTTCACGAGGCCTCCTGGGTCCACAGAAGGAGATATGGTCCAAGTCTGTGCGGTATCTCAACGGGGGATTGGCTCTTGGAGGCTACTCCAGGGCTTTCCTGGAGTGAGGGGATCCTGGCAACCCTCATCCAATCGGCCAAGCTGCAGTTTTACTTTTTTTCCCAAGCCACCCACCTCCCACACACATTGGGCTGGCCGAAGTGGCATCCTGGGGGCTGGGGATTCAGTGGTGTGTCGAGGCTCACATCACCAAGAATGCCTTACCACAAGCCACCACCAGGAGCTGCCTGGCAAACGGTCTGGTACTGTTCCCCTCACCCCACCCCCGCGGAAGGGAAACATCCAAAGGATGCTCTTAACTTCCTCCCCACTGGTCTCCATTCCTGACATCCAGTTTCAGGGCGTGAACAGGGATCGCCAGCATGCTAAGCGAACTTCCATTGCTCAGTGCCATGGAACCAGCCTGGGAGTTTTTTTTTCATTATGGGCTGTTGATTGGAGGGGGGACCACTAACACCTGGTAGGTGTTTTTTGCATTATGGGCTGACGATCAGAAGGGGGAGAACCACTAGCATCATGTTTTTTCTTTTTTATTATGGGCTGGCAATTGGACGGGGGGACCACTAGCACCAGGAATGATGTTTTTTACAGTTTACCTATCGCGCTGCAACATACAACTGCCCTTCATCCCTGACAGCGACAGACACAATGCCAAGTGTCAGCATTGTACTGTCAGGGATGACGGTGAGTTTTCTTCTGGGAGCTGCACCCCCTGAACTCCCCACACCCCCCGGTCTCTAAGTATACAACTCTGAGTCAGAGTTGTTTCGAGAGGAAGGAACACTGGAGATGCACCACTGGTGTCTGCGGAGACCATCACAGCGACCTGATGCTTTTCGTTAAAATCTATCACTGTGATGGTCTTTACTGTGGCGGTGTTGATGTGCGGTTGGCATATCATTTTTACAAAGGGCTGGTGATCAGAGGGAGACTAGCTCCAGGAGAGTATTTTTTACAAGGGCTGGTGATCGGGAGGGGACCACTAGCACTAGGGAGGGTGTTTTTTTTACAACAGGCTGGTAATTGGCGGGATGGGGGACCACTAGCACCAGGGAGGGCTGCACTGATACTATGGGCTGGCAATCAGTGGGAGGGCCATTGACCACAGAGGATGGGTGTGTCCCCACAGAAGCCAACTAGTTTTATGGCTGCATTACCTCCCGCAGCCGCTAGAGTTGCCCAGAGTAAGTCAGGGTTTTGTTCAGTGGTATTTGCACTGTGCAAAAGGACTGCTCTTAAATCCTTTTGCATAGCATAAAGCCACTGGATATGGAGGCGTGGCTATTCATGGACAGACCCTTCCCCTTGCCCACCTGCATAAATTAGATTTTGCACGAATGCTAACCCTCTTTGCCTGCACAACAACCCCTTTTGAATATGGGGATCCAGCGCAAACCCCGGTTTGTGCAGGCAAAGACCCATTAACGCCCGCACAAACTTTTGAATATCAAACCCAAGATATCGGGATCCAACCTAGGATACATACAGTATATATACTGTATATATCTCTGACTTTGGATCCTGAATCCGAATTTGGTCAGATATTTGCCAGATTCTAGGTCAGATACCTGCATTATCCAATGGAGACTAGTCAGATCCACTAAAGCACTATCTGAGCACATTTAGTCATCAACATTTTTCGCTGTGGTAATGATTCTGATATCAAAGTAACCGCTGCCCTCAAGGACTGGCACATCAGGGTGCCGTAGAATTTAAATCCCCTCAGGTCCCAGTATCCGAATCCCACACATGCAAAAAGGGCCACCTCTAGATAAGGGCACAACATCAGATACATTCAGGTAGATTACCGCCCCCTCCCCACACCAAACCCATGCAAACAAGGTGCAAGTACCGCTAGGTACCATCCAAACTTTGTTTCTTTAGAAGGACCTACAGGAAGATCTGGAAAAGCTGGGAGGTGATCCAGGATGTGGCAGACTGACTTCAATGTCAAGAAATGCAAAGTTATGCATATTGGAGACAAGAATCCTTTCTCCTCCTTCACCCTATTATTCCCCCCCCCCACTCCTATCTCCCTCCTTACCGGGTCCTAGCATCCCTGGCAGGGTTCTCAGTATCCTGAAGAGAGATCTGACTCCCACTCTCCCATCTCTCTCTCCCACTCCTTCTCTCCCTCTCTAACCCCCATCCTGTCGGGCCCTTGCCCACTTACAAGGTTCTCAGCATCCTGTGGTGGGCTCAGTAGTAAAAACCTTTATTTTTATACAGGATAGTAGGTGACAATTTCACGAATCCTATTTTCAAGATGGTCCTGTGTATAAAGCAAAATCACATACAATACATACAGTTTCACAAAATATTAATTTAACAATCATACATTACAAAACCATTTTAATACATAAAATTAACAAAAAACACTATGTTACAATAAAACTGAATTTATCCCAAACATTCACATTTTACCTTTAATCCAACTTTTGGATAATTATAAAATCTTTAACTGATTCATATTGATTTGCTATATATGGTTTTAATGAATTCCATAACCTATTCATGATTGTGGGAAAGCATATAACTAAATTTATTCTTTAATTTGGGGACTTAAAACTCACTCCGGCTTCTCTACTCATAGATACACAGAAATGTGACAGCAGATAAAGGCCCTATGGCCCATCTAGTCTGTCCAGCACTTCCCCCCTTCTGTTATGCTTCCACCCTCTTTTCCCCAACCCCTTAAATCTATCCCAAGCCCTCTAGAACCCCTCCACCGTTTCAGCTGCCACTATCTCCGGTAGCTTATTCCAGGCCTCCACCACCCTCTCCATGAAAAACTGCCCTCTGACATTACCTCTGTGTGCCACCTTCCAGTTTGAGGCTGTGTCCTCGTGTTACTCCCTCACCCTTCTCCCTTCTTCTCCATCGGCTGGGTCCCAGCCCTTTGCAGGTTCCTTGCTCCTGAAGGGTCCTACTCCAAGTACCCCTCAAATCCTCCTCTTCTCTTTTCTCTCTCCCTTCCAGCCCACACCTCTCCCTTGCTTTTCTCCTGCCTTCTAAACAGGTAATAGCACTATTTACTCCCCTGTATCAACCTGCCTCTTCCAGCACTTTAAGGTGTCCACCCCCTCCGTTCAACACCTTCCTTGTCTTACAGTACCTGTTTTTCTCTTAGGGTTAAGGTACTGTCAATCCTTATGCTGTTGCTCTAAGTTACTACCAGTTATAACTATTGTAGCCGAGGTTGATGGACTATGTATGTGCTGCACTTCTAGGATTTATGTAATTAGCTTGTTTTTGTCATTTGCTGTTCTTGCATTTTATGTATATTGCTGTATATGTTTTGCACTCCCCAATATGTACCCCCTTCCCTCAGGACGCTTCTGGGAATGAGCTGTTCTGGGCTCATGTTGTCTTTCCTGGTGAAACCTTTCAAAATAAATAAATAATAATCCCAGGACAAAGTACTACTTAGGTGGAGTCTGAGTATTTGCATCAGAGGAGGAGGAGAAGGACCTGTGGTGATGGTCACTAATTACCTGAAGCACTCCACAGTGCAAGGTAAAATATTAATGTTTATGTTCCCATAGAGTTAAAGGGACACTGTCAACCCCTGTAGGTCTCAAAGTGTCTACAGGTTAAAAATATTTTATGATTGCCAAAATTCTGTAAAGATTGCTGATGTAGCTGTTAGTTTGATTCTGACTGTTATTTTCTTTCAGAAGTGAAAAGAGACTGCTCAACATACTGGTGTTATCACACCAAAACAGGTTTGTTTACATTCCTTGATTAACTCCAAATGCATCTTTCCTGGACTTGGGAACACTCACAACACAGTCTAGCCCCTCATAATGCAGTGGGAGTTTAGGAGGCTACTGTCTTATGAGTGACTGCACTGTTTGGGTGGTGTTTCTAATGCTCAGGAAGCATGCAGTTAGAACATATCCAGGACTGTGAAACAAAACAAGGTTGCTTATAAATATACATTGCCATGCGTTTCAGTTCTACTAAACAAGGAAACAGACAAAGCAAACAGCAACATCAGTGAATTTTAGAGAGGGTAAGCAATCATAAAATGTGGGGTTTCAAGTAGAAATAATATGATGAAAAACAGGTTGACAGTGTCCCTTTTATTAAGTAATCAGCCTGTATTTCCATGGGGATCCCCCAGCCAGGATACTGTTGGTCCTACACAAAGTGCATGCACTTACGTTTTGAAGATTCTTACCGATTTGTAACTATTTTTTTTAATTCTGATCTGAGCTGTGGTCACTGTGAAACTGAAAACATTTCAATAAAACTTTGATTATTAAAAAAAAAAGAAGAAGTTAGGGAATGCCTGACACGTTTATGCCTTGGTGTAAATGGCTCTTGGCTCGCGGTTAGTCTCTAGGGACTTAAATATTTGTATTTATTTCTATTTCTGCTTATGCTTTTTTGCTTTCCATCCCAAAACATTCGATTGCAAAAATCCCAAACCTTTTCAATGAATCATCACATTCTTATTCTGCAATGCCGATTGTGCTGGCACTCACAGAGTCTTTGTGAACATAAGAAAATTGCTAAAAGAAAAAAGCCCAGTGGTCTACCAAGTCTGCTCATGTTGCAGAGGCCTTAGTGGCAACTAAGGGCTATGCCCCAGTCTCCAAATGCTTCCCCCCTTTGTCCAAACCCAACTCAACCCTGATCTTCCCCTTTACCCTATGTCACCTCTTTTGAAGCTTTTTTTTTTTAATTCTTTGGTAACCAGGTAAGGCCTGCTAGGCACAAGTGCCTCCTTTCTGCAGCAACCCTGGAGCACTAGGGAGGTTAAATGACTTGTTCAGAGTCACACAGTATGCAAGTGGAGGTTGCAGGAATCAAACCCAGGTCTGATGGATATACCAAGCTCATTTGCACCTCATTACTCTAACCTCTAGGCTATACTACCAGACCTTTCACTGTCTCCAATAACACCACCCCTTAGGAGCTCATTCAACCTGTAACTGCCCTCTACATGAAGAAATGCCCCTGAACTCTCTCTCCTGAACCTCCCCCCTCCAGCTTAAGGCAATGCACCTCATGGTTTTGCTTCCACTGAGACTGACAAGGCCCTTTTTGTTCACCTTGCTGATGCCCTTCATGTACATAATGGTCTCAGTCATGTTCCCCATCTCCTCCTCGCCTCTCTTCTCGGACAACATGTTTAGGTCCTCCAGTCTCTCCTCGTATGTCCTGCCCTGCTGGCCTTGAACCACTTTTGATGCCTTCCTCTGGACCGTATTTTTAAATGAATGTTTAAGCCCCCCAATACGGGCTTACCTGCTGTGGGGCTCCTTGCGCTGTGTGTCCGTAGGTCCTGGCAGGAGTCACGCCCAGCAACCTCCCAGGCCGGCGATGCCGCTCCTGTCATGGGTGCCCCTACCCATTCGGGGCTGAGGCAGCTGTGGTGAGTTTTTCCAGCCACCGGGTGGGGAGTCGCACGGTCCTGGGTCCAGCTAGATGCTGGTAGGGGTTCAGGCCATGTGACCGAAAAGGCAAAAGTTTTGTTTAGAATGGCAGTCCCACACGCTTTGCGCATGTGCGCGGACTGCTACAAAAATTTAAAGGGACCTGGCTCCCTTTCTGCCTGTGGCCATGTGGCTGACTTAAACAATGAGTTTCCCCAGGTCCCCAAGCAAGCAGCGGGACTGGAAAAAAGGCACTTAGCAACCAGAAACACTCCGGTCACAATATTAAAACAGTTCAGCCCATTTTGTGGGCTAAAGCACCATGGGGACCCGGGATCCTCCTGGCTGGGAGGAGTAAATCCAATAAATCTGGCAGAAAACTATAATACCAAAACTAAAATGCCTTAAAATGGTAAAGCAAAAGTTTGTGTGCCTAGGAAATCACCACTCTTATGCAAACAATTCATAAGGTATCTGGTGGAGCTCGCTAAGTTTCCGGTACATTCAAATCCAACAACAAAATTCTGGCCTGCTAGAGCAATGAATGCTACTACACACAAAGTCTTTTTAAAGTTCATTATTTTTATTTATAAAGTCCCAATGTTTCGCCTAGTATTAGGCTTCTTCTGGGGAACTGTAAAAAGATTTATAAACAAATATTTACTATATTTCACATTTGAAAATAATATTCAATTTTATCATTTTAAATTTTTAATATCTTTCCATATTAGACCATGCTAGTCAAAAATGACTGGGTGTACCATCTTTCTATTGTAGTTATTACAGCAATATTAAAACCAAAATTATATTTTAACCACATGGTTATCCTTACATTCATTAAAAGTCATAAAATTCTTATACATTTTGCCCAACTAGATGCCACCAATATAAATGCATGAAAAATTCATTGCCTTACTTTTTAACAATGTCAGCAAAAGTCAAACATCTGCCAAGCCTCCTTAAGAATTGCCTCCTGTATGTGTTCACTTTAAAAATAAATAACACTTAGGTCAAGTACTACATACTCCAAATTGCACCAAACAATGCTACTTTATCATTTATAGTTTAAGTTCTCAATATTCACCTTTTTATTTATTCTACTTTTGATTTCAGATATTTTTCTTCAACCATTAAACTGATAAATAAATAAATAAATAAATAAATAAAAGGGGGCAGAAAGAGGAAAAGAAGAAGTTATAATAAAGAACATCAATTGTTAATTTAAGTGCTTCTTTAAAGTTATTTGCACACATTAGGCAGTATTTCTAATATGTTCATACACTCAATTCTAAATATTCACCTTTTTATGTATGGTACTTTGCTTTTTAACATGTTTTCTTCATGCCTCATGTCTATTAGGCAATGTGCACCAGGGAAAGCTCGGGGGGGGTTGAGAACAAAAGGAAAAATTCCTCACCTTAGTAATGTTGTTTCTTCTAATGGAGTCTTGCTGTATTCTGACAATAGCAGTGAGTCCCAACCTTTGAACTGCCCCAGAGGTGAAAGAGTTAACTTTCCATGCCAGGCATGGAACGCTGAGCTCGAGCTCGGGTGAGACTCTGTTCTTCAAACTCAAACCGTCAGATCTTTATGAGCTAAACTCACTAAGGCCTTGTGTGGAAGCTGTAAACCTACACTAGCCAACTGGCTACTAAACATAAAACACATTATTTTGGTCCCAAAACAAAGACTCAAGTCAGGAGACCCAAAAAATGAAAAACACAATACCCAGTCACCCCAAGAAAAAGGGGGTGAAAACAACAAGGTGAGCACCTATTGAGTGCCAACACTGCACTGCCCAGCCACATCCCAAAAACAGAGGTTCTGAGAGGGGCAGGCAGGGGGGAGGTCAGAATACAGCAAGACTCCATTAGAAGAAACAACATTACTAAGGTGAGTAATTTTTTCTTCAAACAACATGAAGTCTTGCTGTATTCTGACAATAGCAGACTACAAAGCAGTACCTCCATGGAGGAGGGACAGAACCTACTTAGGGAATAGGCTCTGAAGCACAGCTGTGCCAAACCGAGCATCACTCCTAGCCTGGATATCCAGGGAGTAATGCTTGGTAAAAGTGTGAACTGTTTTCCAGGTAGCTGCTTGACATCTCTAGAATAGGGATGTCCCTGGCAGCAGCCAGGGAAGCAGCTGTACCTCTGGTAGAGTGAGGCCTCAGGCCTGAGGGTGGAACCTTACCCAGTTTTTCATAACAAAATTGGATACAAGAGAAAATCCCCCTGGCAATGGATCTTTTAGTGGCAGGTTTCCCTTTACCAACCTCACCATAAGTGAGGAACAGTTGGAGGAGTCAAATCTGTGACCCTTGTACGCTCTATGTAGTAGCTAAGGGCTCTTTCACATCTAAACTGTGCAGCCTCCTCTCTAGAGGAGGAATGGTCAGTGAAGTACACAGGAAGAGACATAGATTGATTAAGGTGGAAATCTGAAACCACCTTAGGCAAGAACTTCCTGTTAGTCCTGAGGACCACCTTATCTCTATGAAAGGAGATAAAATCAGGCTCCACTGACAAAGCTTGTAATTCACTTATGCATCTGGCAGAAGTGATGGCTACCAGAAACACAGTTTTCCAAGTCAAGTACTTAAGCTCTGCTGAAGACAAAGGCTCAAAAGGGGGTTGCATAAGCTGAGTAATGCAAACATTAAGGTCCCAAGCAGGGGCAGGGGCCCTGAATGGAAGGTTGGTGTGAAGCAATCCCTTGAAAAACTTGGAGAATCCAGGGTGAGCTGAAAGAGAAGAGGGCTTACCTGCTGAAATGAAAGCAGAAACAGCTGCCAGATGCAGCTTCAGTGTAGCTGGTCTCAGCCCCAAGCTATTTAAATGGACCATATAATCAAGGACTGTGGGCAGATCAGCAGACTCTGGGAAATATGCTTCCCAGAGCACCATATGGAAAATCTTTTCCATTTGGAATTATAAGTAGCCCTGGTGGAAGGTTTCCTAGAAGCCTTCAGGAATATCCATTACACCTTGGGAGAGGTGTAAATCAGCAAACTCTAACTCTTCAAGAGCCAGGCCTTGAGATTGAGAGATTTGAGATTCGGGTACCAAACCCTCCCCTGAGCACAGGTTAACAGGTTGTAATTCCTGAGAAGACACAGGGGAAGATGGACTGCTAAGGACAGTAGGAGTGGATACCAGGTCTGTTTGGCCCAGTCTGGAGCAATCAGGATCATCTTGCAGGGTTGAGATCTGATTTTGACTAGCACTTTGAACAGGAGAGGGAAGGGGGGAAAGCATACAGGAACTTCCCTTCCCAAATGAGAACTAAGGCATCCAGGGGGACTGAGCCCAACACTGGGGGCCTGCAGCAAAAAAGGGAAAGTTGGTGATTGTCTGGGGCTGCAAAAAGATCTATCTGCGGGGTGCCCCATCTGGAAAATATCACCTCCAAGACCAGGGGATCCAGTGACCATTCGTGATGGCCCTGGGATATCCTGCTGAGAGCATCTGCCAGGACATTGTCCTTGCCTGGGAGGTGAACTGCCATGAGGGAGGTGTTCAGGGAGTAAGCCAGAGACCACAACTTCATTGCCTCTGTGCATGCAGTCGTGAGACCTATGCCTCCTTGCTTGTTGATGTACCACATTGTGGTGGTGTTGTCTATTCTGACCTGGATAACTTTGTTCTGAACAGACTTGGAAAAAGCTTGAAGTACTAGAAATACTGCTCTGAGTTCCAACAGATTGATGTGAAGCAGAGATTCCTGAAGTGACCACAACCCCTGGGTGGTCAGGTCGCCCATGTGAGCCCCCCACCCCAAGAGGGAGGCATCTGTAGTAAGGATTGAAGAGTGAGACTGAGTGACAAAGGGAACCCCTTGTCTCAGATTGTTCTGATCCTGCCACCACTGTAGGGCCTGGATCAGGGTTCGAGTTATTGGGATCAATTTGGTCAGAGGGTCCTTCCTTTGAGACCAGAAGGCTCTCAAATGGAACTGAATGTCCCTCATCTGAAATCTTGCTCCCTGCACTACTGCTGTGGAAGCAGCCATGTGCCCCAGAGCTGTAGAAAATGCCTTGCTGGTCGAGACACCTGCAGGGTGAATGAGGAGGCCAGAGAGACAAGGGTCCTTGCCCTGTCCAGGGAAGGAAAGCTCTGCCTTTTCTGTGTCTAGCTCTCGCCTATGAAGGTGAGGAGCTGGAAAGGCTCTAGAACTGACTTTGAAAGATTCAGAAGGAAACCCAAAGAGGTGAGCAGTTGCTGAGTTATCTGTAAGTGTAACTTGACTTGGTCTGGGGACTGGCCTACTATGAGCCAGTCATCCAGGTAAGTGAATATGGCAATCCTTTGCCTTCTTAGAGAGGCAGCTACCACTGCCAGGCATTTTGTGAATACCCTTGGAGCAGAGATCAGACCAAAGGGCATTGCTCTGAAGTGGTAATGGCCTGAGGGCAGCTCGAACCTGAGGTACTTTCGATGGAAGCTTCTGATGAGAATATGGAAGTAGGCATCCTTGAGGTCCAGGGACGCTAGCCAGTCCCCTGGCCTTAGAGAGGGTAGAATAATTCCCAGAGTCACCATTTTGAATTTTGGTTTTAAAAGGTGCTTGTTTAAGTATCTGAGATCCAGGATGGGCCGCATTCTCCTGTCTTTTGGGGTAGGGAAGTACCTGAGTACAACCCTTTGCCCTGGTGTGGGGTGGAACCCTTTCCACAGCTCTGAGCCAGGAGGGAAGAGACCTCTGCCTCTAGGGCAAGTGCCTCTGAGGGATTTGCAGGTGGAAAGGATCTGGTTCTCAGCTTTGGAAACTTTTTGAAGCTGAGAACCAGTCCCTGGCTTACTACTTCCAGGACCCACTTGTCTGATGTTAGAGACTCCCATTCCTGGACAAAGTAAGCCAGCCTGCCCCCTACAGGTAGTTGAGAATCGGCCCTGGCAACCCCATCAGGGTGCCAGTTTGGCAGGGGCTTTGGGCTGAGGGGTGGAGGCAGGCTTGCCTGTACCCCGTCTGCCTCTCCCTCTAAAGAATCCCCTCTGGGCATAAGCAGAAGAGGAGGCCTGGGCTTGGTAGAAAGGCCTATGGAAAGGCCTGCCCCTGCCCCTGGGATGCTGCCTTTGAGGAGTGGCCTGCCTTTCCTTGGCCTGTGCACTCCTATAGGTGGTCCTATATTCGTCTATCTTCTTCATGTAATTCTCTGTCTGCTCCCCAAACAGGGAATTACCCACAACAGGAAAATCCATGGCCTTAGTCTGGGTATCCTGTGACAGGCTAGTACATCTGAGCCAAGCCATTCTTCGAAGTGCCACAGATGTAGCCATGACTCTAGATGACACATCTTTGGAGTCCACTGCAGCATGGAATTGCACCTTGGATGCCTCAATACCATCAGCAGCCACCTGCTCCAGCTCCTTGGCAAGCTGGCCAGGGACCTGTTTTGCTAAAGCCATAACAGTGTCCCATCTGGATTTTGATACCTAGCAGTATAGGCCATATAATTGGCCTGTCTGAGTCAAGGATGCTGCCATGTACTGTTTCTTTGCCATGGCATCAATCCTCATGGAGTCCTTGTCTGGGGGGTGTGAAGCCAAGGGAATATTTGCCTTATCACAGGCTGCAGCCTGCACTACCCCAACATGGCTGCATTGTTGTGTAAGGAACTCCGTATCTGAGCCTGACAATGCATACCCCTTGTCCATTCTTTTATCCACAGGAGGTATAGTGTTAGGAGTCTTTAAAATCTTAAATGTCTGTTTCCCAAAAGATTTGTGTAAGGGAATAGACAGCCTCCTAGACTATGGGATATCCATCATTTCTACATAGTCAGGCTCCTCCTGAGTCATCCACAGCTTCCTCCCTAGGAAGCTGGAGGTTCAGCCACTTTTTTATAAAACATAAAATGGGAGGGGGACTCAGAAAGCCTAGGAGGAGACACTCCTATAGGTCTGTCTGGGGAGATGTCCGGGTCAATGGGCACATCCAGACTTTCAAAACCACATTCGCTTTCCTCATACTCCTCTTCCTCCTCCTCCAGTTCATAAAATTCCTCTAAATCATACTCTTGAACCGGTGGAACCGGCCAAACCGAGCGCCTGCCTGATAGTGTCGGTTTGGTCGGAACTGGGGAAAGCATCTGCACAATTTTGATCGCTTTGGTATTTCTTCAGCGGTTGGAGAGGAAAGTTTTGGCTCCACACCAGCTGATTTTTCTTTTCTAGTTCTCTTAGCCGGAACCGACTCCTCAGAATCAGCTCTCCTTTTGCCCGAAGAAGTCTCGCCCTGGTCAGAGGGCACTCCTTCTGGTTCGGTTTGAACCGAACCGGGCTGGCCATCCGGTTCAGCAGACTTTTTGGCCTCCCTTTCCCTGAGCCTACCAGCTCTCTTTTCCAGGGTAGCTGCAGGGAAATTTTTACAAATCTGGCAGTCTGCATTGAGGTGGTCAAACCCCAGACAATAAACACAGGTGGTGTGGGGGTCAGCCTTAGCAAAGACTTCCCCACACACACTACAGTGTTGAAACCCAGTGGGCCCGGTTTTTCTTTTGGGTTTCTCAGACATTGTGCCAGTCCTAACCAAACTTACCCTTTTAATGGCAATCTGCCAGGCAAGACCCTCTTATCGATTCCTGACCGTGTCACGGGTTGTGGAAAAAAACATAATAAAATCCATTTTTTTTAGAACCGATAAGAACCGGTAACCACACTCTAAAAGTACAATTCAAGATTTTTTAACAACTTGATCGGTTCAAACCGAACCGATGAACCGTTTACAAGTTCCACACAGAACAGAATAAAATACAACCTATCTAGTACTCACAAATACCACAGACAGAGACTGAACTGACAGGTTACGGTTTAAATTCGGTCGAAAACTGAGAAAAGCGGTACTTTAACTGACAAATTGAACCGAGCAGAAGGAGAAATCTCCGGCGCGACTGTTCAGTGAGGCAGAGTAAAGAATCTGACGGTCTGAGTTTGAAGAACAACAGTCAGAGTCTCAACTGAGCTCGAGCTCAGCATTCCATGCTTGGCATGGAAAGTTAACTCTTTCACCTCGGGGCAGTTGAAGGTTGGGACTCACTGCTATTGTCAGAATACAGCAAGACTTCATGTTGTTTGAAAAAGCAATTACTTTTTATTTACCTACATAAGTGTTAAATCATGTGTTCATAAACCAACCCATTTTTATATTTTCAAACCACCTCTATTCAAGTTCCTTAAAAGCTTAGTAATTAATGTAATAATGTTCTTTCATTTCCTTTGAAGTTCAGATTTAACTTATTTAAACCGTGTGTGCACAAAACAAACCTAAATCAGTTCTCTAGTGCCATGTGCTTCTGGCATCTGATACAGTTACATGCAAAGCTTCATTTGTTTCCCCTAGTTTTCCTTTTTAGCTTATCAGATAAACATTCTCCTCAAAATGTTACTAAATAATACAATTCACTTCATAGTCTAAAACTTTTCATTCGCTGATTTAATAATCCTTTTGCCGTTAACTAAATAAATCCTATGACCAAGTGCATTTCTAAGTATAAGTATTACAGAAAAACATCTCTGACTTACTCAATGGAGTTCTGAAGGCAGACTGGCAGCGCTGACTGCTCGGCTGACTAGGTCTCTTTATGTCAGGGAGAGAAGTCACATGACACCAAAATGTGTGTCATCATTCCTTGCCAAAGCAAGGTGGTCGTCATGGCGACCAGTGACTCTTCTCCCTGACATATTTCTGCATTGCAAGGATAATTAACTCTGCTGGAAAGTCTTTTAAAGGGATATGCACAGTTTTTAAATGTATACTGACTCTTTATAGAAGTGACTGAATTAATCAGTCCATCCACTGTTCACAGAAAAATATATAGAAGCTGCATAAAATGTTAAAAAAGGTGTATAGTAAATAACACAATTCCAAGTGCATTTTTAGCACTTTATAATATTATTTTACTAAATAGCCCCATCTAACGTTCCCAGCTAGCTGCAAAACCACTGCTAATAGTAAAAGGTAACATAATTATATCAGCTTGAGATGCTAAAAAGTGTGTAGTTAAGATACATGATTTTGATTATGTTGTAACACTTAAATAGTATTATGCTAACTAGCCCTATTTAACACTCCCAGCAAGTTGCAGAATCGCTGAAAATGATAGACGAGACATATACATCAACCATTTTCTTTTCATTATAATTAAGTTAACCACATTTGTATCTTTTACTTAAGGATAAATGAAGGCGAGATTGCTACATCATTTGGAGTTAGATGGAAATAGTTTTTTTCTTTTTGTCTTCATATCATACCTAGATCTTACCACCAGTGCTTAATTTGTAAAGAAAGAGTTGCCAGGGCTCTGAGTCCAAACACTAAAAGCCGGGGGTCTGGGGGCCGCCAGGCCCCCTCAAGCTATGGGTTTTTAGATGCTCTGTGGTGAGTTTTGGGGGTTATATTGCAGATAAAACACATTTCTATATCAGGCTCCCTGCCCCTGAATCCAGGGGAACATTTTTTTTTTTTTTGGGTGGAGTCAGGTTGGAGAGCCTGGCTGACCGGGCACTGATAAAGGATCATGGCTGGGCATGTAGTATAATGCAATGGCAAGATGCTATGAATTGGCTCCAATGCCAGGGGTCTGGGGCAGTAAGCCCCAAGCTCTTTGTTTTAGATGCTCTGTAATGAATTTGGGGGGTTATATTTATATTCCAGATAAAACACATTTCTGTGTCTGGTTCCCTACCCTGAATCTGGGTAAGAATTGTTTTGGGGTAGAGTCAATTATTGTAGAGTCTGGCTGACCACTGGTAAAGGAATGTGGGCTTGTATAAAGGGCAAGATGTTGTAGAATTGAACCAAAGGCCAGGAATCTAGGGCGGTAGGCCAGAAGTTCTTTGGTTTTAGATGCTCTGTGGTGAGTTTTGGATGGGTTATATTGCAGATAAAACACATTTCTGTTCTGTGCCAGGTTCCCTATCCCTGAATCCAAGGAAAAATTTCTGGGGGACAAAGAATAGAAATGTGTTTTATGTACAATATATAACCCTGGCCAACACTCACCATAGAGCATCTGAAATGAAACCCAAGAGCTTCTAGTTCTACTGGTCTCCAGACCCCTGGCCTTTGGCTTTGGGTCAATTCACAGCATCTTGCCCTTTATACTCGGAGTTATGGTATTGGAGACTGTGGCTGACCTTACTAAGCAACAAAATGTACCACATAACATCTAGCATGGTACAAGTAATAGAAGAACCAATTAAAACTGAAGCATGAAAAGGTTTTTGTAGCTAAAGGATCATGGGCATGTAGAAGCTATGGCAAGGTACTGTGATCCAAAGGCCAGGGGTGTGGGGTACGGAAGGCCCCCAGAAGCTCTTGGGTTTTAGAAGTGCTGTGGTGAGCTTTGGGGCTTTAATTGAAGATAAAACACACTTCTGTTACATGTTCCCTGATTGAAGATAAAGCACATTTCTGTTACAGGTTCCCTATTAGGGAACCTGTAACAGAAGTGTGTTTTATCTTCAATAAAAGCCCCCAAACTCACCACAGAGCATCCAAAAACCCAAGGGCTTCTGGCCTACCTATAACATTAATTATGCTCCTGCTGCAATTAATTTGTTAGAATGGGAGGTTAGCTGCTGAAGTAAGAACATTTTATAATATCACATTGACATGGTCTAATACTTATCGAACCCCAGGCCACCGTGCACACCATACAATACCAGGCATTGGGCAAAGTTGTACCCTGCTAGATGCCATGTGGTATATGTTATTGCTTAATAAGGTGAGTATGCGAGTCTCCAATATCCTGACTCCGTCCAGATGAAAAAAAAAATGTTCCCCTATAAGTCAAGGGGATGCTCCCCTTGACTCCTAGGGAACATTTTTTATCATCTGGATGGAGTCAGGATATTGAGACTCTCGCCACCTTATAACAACAACATGGAGGTACTAGGGAACCTGTAACAGAAGTGTGTTCTATCTTCAATAAAAGCCACAATACTCAAAACAGACCATCTAAAACCCAGGAGTTTCTGGGGCCCTCATCAGAACAGGATATTAAAATGTCTAGCATTGCACCATCTGTCTTTTTAAAAAATATATTTTTCTAGAAGATTTTATTTAGTTACCTCTCTTTTATTTTACAGGTCTTGACATGTCTTAATTGCCTTATCAGATAAGTATAAAACTTTTTAATTTGATGATTTACAAGTGGTTTAAATCCAACCCTTGTTTCTTTGTGTCCTGTTTAAATTTCTTGTTTTCCTTGCAGGAATTCCTCAGGAACAGACTCAGTTTTGATGAATGGCTAATCCCCAGCTTGGATTGACCAGGTAAGAGACACTAATGTTCCTTAACAAAAGTTACTATAATATTTTGTGCAAGTATCCATCATGATGTAGTGTATGGTGGTGGTAGCTAGGCCACCATTACTTTATGATGGATGCTTGCACAAACTACTACAGTAATTTGATGTGTGTGTGGTAATGCATGGTGGAAGTGTAGCACAAAGAAAGAGTATATAACGCACTGTTTCAGCTGCTGCCTGCTAGCCAAAAAACAGTTTCTGTATTAAGCTACAAATACCATTAAGTAACCATCCATGTTGCTACACCAGTTTTGTAGGTTGCAGAAAGAAATTCTGAGTTTGGTTTGGTTTGTTCTCTACATATCGAGAAAAGACCATAGAATTTCCATATTTCTCTGGCTATCCTCATGTTTTCGTTCCTTACTTTGTGTATCATTGGCTGATCTGTGCCCTTTGGCAAGCCATGAGCGAACATAAGGGATGGGATTGAATTTCTTTAATGGTGGGCCGACTAGATTCAGGAATAGTAATGATGAAATAGTTTCAATAAGCATTGATGCTTGTGTTGATGTGCATATGAGGTTCATTTGGGAAAAGCCTCGCTCACACTCGGCACTGGAGATAGCAATAGTGCTCACGACTGTCAAGAGGTACTTATACTGCTCCTGAATTTCTTTACCACCTGACTCCTTGTACACCCTGTATGCCCGAATGGTTTCACGAGTAGTACCAATAGCAAATCTTCTGCAAAGAGATTCAATCTCACTTTCTCCATACAGTGTAGGTAGCTCATCGGGCCAGTACTGCTTATATAGCACTTTCATTTCAGTGATCAGATTCTCATATCCAGTCTTGTCACCAGTTGTGCCTCCTGTAGACAGCATACGTTTTCGTAAGTTGTCTGCTAAGCTGCGGAAAAATTGTCCTGGGTGAATCTTCTTGTCACAAACATTTCCTTCATGCAATAGGACACCTGAAACATCCTTTCTTCTATGGCTTTCTCACACTGTGACAAAAATTTGCCTTGTTTTTCTACCATTACGTCGAATATCGCTATTTGGCGGCAGATAGCTCGGTGTGCATCAACAATTGTACAATCGCGATGTTGCAATTCAAGAGATAACTCTGACAACTCCTGAGGGCATCATACATAATTCAAGGTTGCTGACAAACTGAATAGATGACAATTGTTTGCTTAGACTAGAGTAGGTTTTGCGTGTTGTGCTGTCAAGAAATGTCATTAGCCACAGATGTGAAGTGCTTATAGAGAGCAGGGTAAGCATTCCTAACAGCCTCTACTGTTCTAAAGCTTGACGCAACCCACCGGGTGTCTAACACTCTACCTATCTTGCAAAGCTGAATGTCAAGTGCTTCAGCGCATTCCTTCAGCTCTAACCTATTTTTCCCAGATGTGCTATAAAGAGAATACAGCTTGTCTAACAAACTTTTAAAGTGATTAGTAGCTCCAACATCTTTCATGACATCATTGACTGCAAGCTCTAGGCGATGAGCAGAGCAGTGCCATGCTATGATATTTGGAAACATGTCTTGCAACCGCTTCACGACACCTGTATTGCATCCAAACATCACTGAAGCTCCATCGCAAGCAACTGCTACCAGGCACTTGGCAAGAAAGTTTTCATTTATGTTAATTTTTTTCAGCACAGACAATAAACTGTTCACTATTCCCTCGGCAGTCAGATCCTGCAGCTCCACAAGGTCCACAAATAAATTAGCAGGAGACTCCATGCCAGGTAACATCAGTCGCATGTACACAATTAAAGCGCTCTTCTTGTTTAAAGCAGTAGCTTCATCAAGTAAAAGACTCACTTTAGGAGCAATCGCTGTGATTTGGGCAAACAACTTTTTCTTCATCTCAGACGAAATGTGATGTTGAATGTTAGAACATGCCACATTGGAATGCAAAATCCTCCCCATGTCTAGTCCATTCAACTGCTGACAGTCTATTTCTACTTCAAAACCATATGACGGGCGGTTACGCTTCGCTTCTTTATAAGCAGTTCTGAAGATTCTGGCCGTAGTTGCAATTTGGGCAGACTGTGCATTTGCAGCTAATTGCAGCAATGTGTCTTTTTTTGACTGCTCAAGAATGCGAGAAGCCGCGACATGTGACTTAGTTTGTGCATGTTCTCCTATCTTTTTCCGTAGTGATTTCTGTTGCTTTGCTTTATTGGTACCGTATGAAGTAACACAGGTTTCGATCCATTCTTTAGCCAGCTTCATTCCAGCAGATTTTTCAGGACCCAAGTTACTGACTTGCTGACACACACTGCAACCAAGATTTGATCTGTTGATGACTAACCACTGGTATTTGCTCTGAAAAAAAAATGTTTTTGTTCACACGTCCATCCGGCAGGAAGTAAATGTTTGCTGTGAGCCACAACTTGTTCAGGTAATTCATCTTCACTACCAGAGCTCTGTGATTCAGAGTCACTATTGGCACAACTGTTTTCGACAACACTATTCCTTCAAAATCATGAACTTGCTGTTCTTTTGTAGCACTGCTGACACATGTAACAGTGGCACCTGATACATATTCAGATTCATTTCTGTAGTTTTATCACTCTCCTTTTCTTCCTCTTAGTCACTGGCTCACCCTCATTCATACTACCTCCTGGCTTAAAAATACAGACCATATTTTCTTTTGACCATGAGACATTTTTGGATTTATGTGTCAGCTGTCTGCCTGTCTCCAAAATGAATAGAGATCTAACCTGCTCCTCTGCCTATCTCACTTAGCTTTTTTTTATTCAAGCCCCAGCCCCTTGAAAGAGACAAAGACAGTTACTGTCACCGTGTCACGCACAGTAATGTGCTATATGTAGATGGAACTTGTGAGAATTAAACCCAGCTCTGAGTCCACAAGTGCTCCTCTGCCTGTATTAGCCTTTTTTATCCAAGCCCCAGCCCCTTGAAAGAGACAAAGACAGTTACTGTCACCGTGTCACGCACAGTAATGTGCTATATGTAAGTGGAACTTGTGAGAATTAAACCCAGCTCGCAGTCCGCACAAGTGCTCCTCTGCCTGTATTAGCCTTTTTTTTATTCAAGCCCCAGCCCCTTGAAAGAGACAAAGACAGTTACTGTCACTGTGTCACGCACAGTAATGTGCTATATGTAAGTGGAACTTGTGAGAATTAAACCCAGCTTGCAGTCGCATGAAAGTGCTTCTCTGCCTGTATTAGCCTTTTTTATTCAAGCCCCAGCCCTTGAAAGAGACAAAGACAGTTACTGTCACTGTGTCACTGACAGTAATGTGCTATATGTAAGTGGAACTTGTGAGAATTAAACCAAGCTCAGACTCGCACACATGCTCCTCTGCCTTAAATTTTGCTCTGTCTCTAGTCTCTGGCTTGCTTGAAATTGTTGCTTAATAAGGTGAGTGAGAGTCTCTAATATCCTGACTCGTCCAGGTGACAAAAATGTTTTTCCCAAGAAGTCAGGAAGGCTAGAAGTGAGTTATTTTTTACTTCAGCTTGTGGAGAACTAGGAAAACCTTTAAGTAAAAATAATAGTCAATCCAGACAGACAGACTGAACCTATCAGCTTTATTGCAGTCTGTCTGCTTCTTTTATTTAGTTTTGTTAACCGGGTAAGTGCACTAGCCAGCAAGTGACTGTTTTCAGGCACGACCCGGGAGGTAAAATTACAGAACATAACGATACAGTAAGGATAACGAAAATACATGATGCACAGAAATACAGGAAGATACATATGGCAGGATACAATGCATGACAAAGGAAAATACAAGGCAAAATACATTTCAAGGACATTTTCCATTGAGCGCATACATAAAGTGCATTGAAGGACCTAGGAAAGGGGAGAGGATAGGTGTAGGGGTAAGCCAGAAACAAGATGGAAAATGACAAAAGGGGGAAGGTGAGGAGGTGAGGAAAGGATAGAGGGAAGGATAGAGGGGCAAGGGGCCAAAGGGGGGCTAAATAAATGGCTAAGAATATAAGGACAGAGAGGCGGTGGCAGGAATAGGGAGGTAGGAGGGAGTAGAGGAGGGATGGCCGGGAGAGGGGAGGGAGGGGAGTGAGGGTTAAAAGAAAGCCGGCAAATACAGCAGCGGCGATACAAGGTTCCAACCTGCGGCCGAGTCAGTGGAGCCGAAAGACGGCAAGCGGAGAAAGGGTGACAGGGGGTTACGGCAAAAGACGGCAACAGTGGCAAAAGGTAGCAGAATGTGGCTGGGCTGGTGGAACCGATAGACGGCAGGGCAAGGGTGATGATGCCGGTAAGAGGAGGAGAGAAGCGAAAGAGTTACAGCAGTAGCGGAAAAGGTAACAATGCCAAGCCGAGCCAGTGGAACCGAGAGACGGCAGGGCAGGGAAGAAGAGGTCGGTAGGAGGAGGAAGTTTCACGGCAAGTGGAGGTAATAGGGAACAATGCTCAGCTGGGAGGTGGGACGGTGAAGGGCAGGGGTGACTCAGGAGGAGGTAAAGGCGAGGCAAGCAAGCAGAGAAAGGAAGGGGAGGCAGAGGGGAGGGGAAAAGGAGAGTGCAGGAGATGTGGTGAAGAGAGGAGCAGGAGTTGAGTGAAGGAAGGCTGAGAGGTGAGGGAGAAGAGAACAGGGATCAAGGGAAGCCAAGTGGTGGCAGGAAGTAAACAACAACTTGTAAATGGCAAAAGCTAATATTTGGCATACAGTCAAACAGATTCAAGCAGCAATTATAGTAAAACACCACATAAACAACCATTGGGAAAGGCACAAGTGCTAGCAATAAGGAAGTGGGAAAACAGGTTAAGAGAAAGGGACTAGGTAGGATCAAAGCAAACACATTTGTCCAAAGCAGTAAGAAAAGTCCTGAGTTTGCCCTTAAAAGGTTGCATGAGTAGGGACATCCTTAGTTCCTGAGGCAGCAGGTTCCACAGGTGAGGAGCAGCATAATGGAAGGAGCCCATGCCCTTTTTGTCCGACAGAGGGGATGGATAATAAGGTCTGATCTGCAGATCTAAGGTTCCGTGTGGGAATAGCTGGTCTAAGGAGTTCTGATAGGATAGCAGGTTTGGATGTCCTTATGATGGTATCTGATAGATTGTACAGGTAGTATTGTCTGGTAGAGGAGGGAGAGAGCCAGCCAAGGTCTTGATATAGTTGGCAGTGATGCTGCAGTCGAGGTGCTTTGGTTACATACCTGCATACATTATTGAAAGTAGTCACTTTACTGTTTTTTTTTTTTTGTGGTTTACTACTTATTTATTTCTGTTTATTAGGTAGGTAGTAAGTGAAGTCTCAAGTCTTTTGCCTGAAGCAGAGGCTGCTTCTTCTGTTCTGCCCTGCAAATGCACTGTGCACAGACTTCTCCTTGAATCCCAAGTGTTAAGTTGCCTTAATGCTGCCTGGCCCTTCTGATTGTTACTTCTTCCTAAATTGCTTCAAGCTGCATTCTTCAGCACCCATTTAGCACCCCAAATGATAAATTTTGCTGCCTCAGTCAGCAGCCTGGCTTCCAAGTTCCTTAGTTGAACCTCCTCCTCTCCTCCCTCAGGCTCCAGCCAGAAGCCCAGCACCAGCAGCTACTTTCCCACCACCGCCGCTGCAGTTTCCCACCTCGTGCTCGGTCGGCCCACTCGTTCTATTCCCAGCCACCCCACCCTGTGATGCCCGACTTTGATCCTTTTAGCAGCCACCAAAAACCACTATTCCCTAACTTCAGTTCGCCCTGTGTCGCCCCACTCGCCCAAGAACATTTTTTTGTGCAGTGCAGACGAGAATATGTGAGGACTGACGGACGGAGCGTATTTAACTTATAGCCTAGCCACAGTTTTGCCCTGCTGCTGCAACAACACCAACACGACTCGAGCAACGACCCGGCAAGGCGCCAACTGTAGTCATCACTCTGACTCCTCCCCCGTCCGTCCCACTACATTTACGCTTCGCGCTGCCTGGATAGACAGATGCACCACCTGACCACAGAACAGTTGATCAGGTGATGCATGAAGCGCGCGTCATGCCCACCGCATCCGGAACTCACCCCGCCCCGGCAAGTAGCGAAGACAAGCACAAGTCACTGCGGTCTGCGCGGCAAGCCGGCAAGTACACTGTGAGTACTACTCTACTCAGTACTGTGAGTCGGCTCAGTCGGAGAAAATAACTTAAGTTAGAGGTGCCGGGGCTCAGCCCCGGAATGAAAAGAGGTGCCAGGGCTGAGCCCCGGCTAGCACCGGCACAAATTAAGCACTGCTTACCACTGTAGTTCTAATATTAATATTCATAAATGTTTTCTATTTCTTCTTAGTCCCCCAGCACACCTGCCAATTAACATCCTCATTTAAACCCCATTTCTCATGTATAAGGCCCAATTCATACATCCAAAACATCTCTCTTTTCTCTAGCAAATCATTATAGCAGCCACCTCTTGCAGGTTCAGGAACTTTTTCTAGTCTCCAGAATCTGATTTGCACAGGGGAATGACCTCTTTCATTATAATGTCTAGCAAGAGGGAATGCTCATCTCCCTTAGGATACGACTTTATGCTCTGAGATACGGGTCCTTAGTTCTCTCAATGTTTTGCCAACATATAGTTGGTCACATGGACATTGAATGAGATAAATCACCACCATCGTTGCACACATTATATGTGACCTTATATAATATTATCTTCCTGTATGGGGGTGTTTAAAAGATGTTCTCCGGGAAGTGTTACCACATGCTGCTCATTTCGAGGGGTACATTCCATTTTAAGGACCCAATAGTAATTGGGACCCTTTGGAGGTCTCTCTTTCCAATGCTGTGCGTGTACTAGTTTATCCTTAATTGTTGGAGCTTTTTAGAAATCACATATGTTTTTCCTGGAAAATCCCAGAGGTCGTAGGATTTTTTTGCAAAATATTCCAGTTGTTCAAAATAACTTTTTTGAGCTGTGACATAATATTATTTTGAACAGTGCTAAAAACAAGTGGGTTCTTTTTGTCAGTCTCTGTTTTAGTAGTCCCTGGAAATGTAAGAAGTGTCTGCCTGGATTTCCTTGCTGCCTTAGCCTGAGCTTGTTCTATGTTACTTTTCTGATATTGTCTTTCTCTAAACCTTACTTGAATATTTTTCTGTTCTTGTACATATTCTTTTTCAGTACTACAGTTACGCCTTGCTCTTAAAACTCAGAATAGAATATGCTTTCAATTAGTTTATTGGGATGAAAGCTTTCCTATGTAATGTTGTGTTTCTGTCTGTTGCTTTCCTGAATAACTTGGTTTCTAGTTTGTATCCATTTTTATAGATAGTTATGTCCAAAAAAATCTATCTGCTGTTTATCATAAGAAAATGTAAACAATAAATTAGAATCTCTACATTCATGTATTGTTGAAACTCAATTAGTTCCTGTATATTTCCTCTCCAAATTAGTAATGTAATACCCCTGCAAATGGGGGTTCCCAAAAGACTTCCAGGAGCTTGCTTGAATGCTCCAAGCCTGAATGGTGTTTGGCGTTTAAGCCATTTATCAGTGAGTGTTTTTAGAGCCTCTGGTACTGTCTCTTTAAGAGCTGTCTGCTTGCAGACATAATTAGTTTGTATGGGGGGACTGTGTGCTTCTCTGCTTGAGTACCACTCGAGCTGCTGCCAATTTACTCCATTTTGCATTCACTAGGAGTCAAAGGAATCTATCTGAAAGATGTAACTGTTTGCCAGAAATCATTTAGAGTAATAATGAAAATACAGTTTGTCTAACCTGCTTTCTTTGCAGTCAGAACTGTGTTTGCCTAGTTCCCCATTCTAGTTTTGAACTGCTGAACTGGACCAATCAGTGTGGGTTAAGGTAGCTCTAAAATGGTGCCTTGGATGAATCAGAACTTGGACTCGTAATCTGAGCCAGCCAAAGAGGATTGTATGGGCTGTGACTCTGGGAGATGTAGTTTGGACTTGCCCTTTTGGACCAACAGAGCAGTCTATTGTGAGTGACAGCCAATCCAGCCAAGAACTGGGAGGAACTCAGAGGAAGTGCCCGGTTTTGTCTGCTGGAGTTTCAGTTGAGCTCTGGCAGTGAAGAGGGAAGGAGCCCTGTGCTTTTTCGGTGTGCAGTTTTAGTCGGGAAACGTGTGTAAGGCCCAGAGTTCCGGTCTGCAGCTTGTGTAACTGCTTGTTAGGACTGAATCCGTCCTGTGAAGAGAATCAAAGGATATCTGAAGAGTAGAAACCAGGCTCACCCTGTAGAAGACTGGAGAAATTGCTGAATTGCGCTCGGTCTGTCAGGAACTGAATCTGCTGTGTGTTCTCCCGGGTATTGTGCAGTAATTGCGATCGGGATAGAGAAGCAGCCTGCCTGGTATAGTACTTTCTTTTTACCATATAAATGTGTGAGGAGGCTTGTGTAGCCCAAGTGAATCCTGCTGCCATTAAAGGACTTTTACCTGTTGCAGTTTGTCATATAAATGTGTGAGAAGTCTCGTGGAGCTCAAGAGTAGCCCTGCTGGACGTTGAAGTACCCTATCTTGTTTGGAGGTCGTGAGTACTAATTCAGGGTCGCTCCTGTTGAATTGCCACATTAAATCCAAATGGAATTACTGTACTGCTGACTGTTTAACTCATTTTCTTTTCTCTGTGTGAAAGGGCCCTACCAGCTGCCACGGTTTGGACTAGCTACTAGGGCTTGGGTACCTAGGGACAGTAACTGGTAGGGATAGGCCTGTGTACAGAGCCGTAGGGTAGATGAGTAAAGTGATAAGCTAATTAACCTGATTTCCCCTGTCCTTGTTATATCCCTAAATAAATCAGAGCTGCTTGTTTCAGCAAGTTATACTGCCTGAGGTATTTGTCTATGTTAAAGTATTGTACTGTGATTGTTGCACTGTATCTTATTTACAGGGGTCCCAGTGCCTGAACCAGTCCTGGGGTAAGTGTATACTGTGAAGGTAATTCTGATATATTGTGGGCCACTAGTGGGAAGAAAGGGGTTGCAGTGTCCCAGAGGCTGTGACCAAGTTAGTTTAACTATTGCAAACCCTGACCTCTGGGTGGAGGCACCTGCCATCAGATCCAGGCCCCTCAACCTGTTAGTGGCAAATCAGGCAGGGTAGTAGCCCCTGGATAGCGCCATCCTAGGGGTTACAGTAATATATCATCAATGTATCTTTCCAAAACATGATTCTATCCTTAAAAACATACCCTGTTGCTGTTTCACCTAGAACATGTGTATTTTCAAAATTATGCATAAAGGCATTGGCGTAACCTGGGGCCATAGTGCTGCCCATTGCTGTACCTCTAACTTGTTGATAGAACTGATTTTCGAATTTGAAATAGTTTTTATTTAAAACTATCTCAGCCAGATCTTGTAGAACTCGAGTCTTTGGTTTTTGGTCATGTGGTCTAGTGTCTAACAGTTTTCCCATGCTTTCTATTCCTCTATCATGTGGTATAGATGTGTACAAGTCCTTTACATCAATTGTAACAAGTAAGATATCATCTGGTACCCCTACAAAATTTAAATGTTGTATTAGTTGTAATACATGAGTGGTGTCTTTGATATAAGTTGGAATTTGTTCCACCAACAGTTGTGAAAAATGGTTAATAAATTTAGATAAAGACTGTAAGATAGAGCCAATGCCAGACACGATTGGTCTGCCTGGAGGCTTTTCCAACTGTTTATGAATCTTAGGAAGGGCATAAAATAGAGGTACCCTTGGGTATCTGTTCTCCATAGCCTCTACTTCCCATCTTCTAAGTAATCCCATTGTTTCCATTTCAAATAATGTTATTCTAATCTGCTCTGATATAGCATTGAGTGGATCACATACCAGTCTTTTATAATTGACTGGTACATCTAATAGATCTAGACACATCTGTTTGTAATCTTCTCGATTCTGAATTACTACTGACCCACCTTTGTCTGCTGGTTTGATTATTATCGAGGTATACTTTTCTAGAGATAATAAAGCTTCCTTTCTCTTTTAGACAAATTAGACCTTTGATGTCAATTATTGGATTTCAAAACCTGACACATTTCCTTGCCTACAGTCTCTATATATTCTCTGCATAATTTTGTCCTACTGCTGGCATGTATTTAGATTTAATGCCCATAGCCCTTTTTAGTTCTTTTTGTTGGGCAAAATGTATAAGAATTTTATGACTGTTAGTGAATGTAAAGGATAACCAGGTGGTTAAAATATAATTTTGGTTTTAATAATGCTTTAATAACTACAATAGAAAGACGGTACACCCAGTCATTTTTGACTAGCATGGTCTAATATGGAAAGATATTAAAAATTGAAAATTAAAAAATTGAATATTATTTTCAAATGTGAAATATAGTAAATATTTGTTTATAAATCTTTTTACAGTTCCCCAGAAGAAGCCTAATACTAGGCGAAACATTGGGACTTTATAAATAAAAATAACAAACTTTAAAAAGACTTTGTGTGTAGTAGCATTTATTGCTCAAGCAGGCCAGAATTTTGTAGTTGGATTAAAATGATTAGAAACAATAGAAGCCACTAGGAAACTGCAATACTTAGCCTTAATTCTGATTATGTAGCGAAAACAAGCCTGTTGCATTCCAAGGTTACGACTGTCCTGCAAAAAAATCATGTTTCAGTAAGAAATGTCCCACTTTGGGCTTCTTAAAAGGTGGTAACCCTACTTTGGCAGCTGGCAAATTGTTTTAAAATATTTTCTCTCCCCCCTTGTTTTGTGTCCATGGCACCTATTTTAGCTTAGGGGGCACCGGAAACCATAGAAGCACCTTTTTTTCTTGTTTTTGACTGCAATGGTGGTCTAGTGCAAAGGGCACCTGCACGAATGTGCGAGTGGCAGCTTAAATACATGCCAGTCACTTGCAAGATGGATTTGCGAGCCCCGCAGGGCTCATTTCGCAGAGGGACACCGGAGAAAGCTGCAAAGGGCTGTGGAGGATCAGGTGGACACCTGGAGACAGCAGGAGACACTCAGAGGCATAACAGGTAAGCCCCCCAAATGGGGGGGCATTACACTTGCTTCCTGGTGCAGAAGGTAACCAGGATTTTCCAGTCCACCCCAGGCAGACTGAAATCTCCCATTATTATTACCTTCCCTTGGTTAGCCATTTCCATGATTTGGGACTACAGTACCTTGTCCAAGTCCTCATCTTGTGAAGGTGGTCTGCAGACAGCCCCATCCTTAGTTTCCTCCTCTTTCTGGATTGTACCTTCACCTGGAATGCTTCTGCCCTTCCTTCCACCTCTTCTTCTCTAGTACAGCTTCTCCCCTCCTTCATGTACAGAGGCACTCCTCCTCTCTACCTGTCCCCCTATCCTTCCTATACATTATGCACCCAGGGACTGCGAGGTCCCAGTTGTGGTTCAGTGTGGCCCATGTCTCTGTCATGGCTGCTATGTCCTCCTTTCCCTCAGCCATCAGCCACTGCAGTTCAGCCATTCTGTTTCCCAGATTTCTAGTGTTCAAAGCCACTGCCCTTTACCTCTGTCCTGGTCATTGCTTTTCCCCTGAATCGCCCCCACCCTTCCACCCTTAGTCCTTCCTTCCTTCTTCCACTCCTCTCTATACTGTCCTGATTGGGGAATTGATTTTTTCATGAATTCCTCCAGTTTGCTCTTCAGGACCCTTATGCCTTCATACCCAGATGTAAGCTGTCTGGTGTATACAGGTCTTTATTATACCAGGTCCCTTTCAAGTCATCAACTATTCCATACCCCTTCTGCCTCACACCACCCCTCTCAGCCACAAGTTAAATTCCTCTATTCTGATTTTCCTTGCAGTGCTAGCTAGTTTTTGGGACTGGTACACCTCAAGGGCTAACAATCTCCCTGCCTCACTTGCAATTTTTCCCTACATCCCTGATCCTCTCTTGCACCATCCCCACCTCATATCCTGCAAGGCTGTTTGTATCCTAGTGCACTATAATGTGAGATTTCCCTCCCCCCGACCTATGTGTCAGGCTTTCAGAGATCCCACTTTCCCTGCATCAACCCTGGTAAATGTTCTACTCTACTATGGTTTGCTCTGGACCCTTTTCCCCCTCATTTCACCCCCTTAACTACTAAATCCTCCAAGCTCACCACCTCCCTCCACCTTCCTAGGTCCTCCATGCCTATACTGTTGCCCACTCCTGCCTGTCTTCTCCCTCTCCTCTTTATCATCTTGTACTCCCTCTTAATTCCTTGCACCAGCTATCCCTGTCCAGGCACCCTCTTCTGCTCTTCTCTCCCCACTGGTACACACCTACCTTTCCCTCCTGCTCACCCCCTTTGATGGGGATGAATAAGATCCTGTGCCATTTGTTATGCAGAAAGAGTTTAAAGCAATGATTTGTTCTATCCTCTCCTTTTCTGTCTATTGTCTGACTGTGCAATTAAAGTTCCTTGTGACACCTAGGAACTGATCACTCTGATGGTCTTGCGATTCTCCCCCTCTGGCTATCTCTCTGCCTTCACTTGCTGTTTCTATCTTTTCTTTTCCTCCTTGCATATCTACGGTTATAAAAATATATTAAGATCTTTATGTGAAACTGGGATCCCTTGGTTTGAAAATGTATATAGTTATATTGTTGAAATGATTGCAGACAGCTACTTGGAACTCAGGCGGTTAACCCTGAGATGCATTTTGATCTGCGCAAGCTCATTTGCAGAGTTGTCAACAGGAGATCAGTTCTGGGACACAATGGTCTATTTTGTTCACCTGCAGGAAAGAAACTGAAAAGAACTCTGATACATTTTGTGTGAAAACAGGATGTCTCTTAATGAGATCAGGATGCAGAAGTTAATTGCCAGACTTCTTATAAAAAGAGCAGCAGTGTTTTTGTTAGAGAGAGACTGAGATTTGAAATAGGAAAAAAAGACCTCATATGAAGGACTTTGTTTTCTTTGTTTGTGCTGCCTTTGTGAATTGCTATCCTGAACAATTTTTAATTTTGCTGTTATTGATAATAGTAAAATGCTAACTTGAGAATTTTATAACTGCTTCTGGTTTTCCTATGCCGTGCACCTCTACATCACCCAAGTCTGAACCCTTGCACTCCCTTTCCCACCACCCCTTCTCCTGCTCTACCTGCTCTCCCTCTCGCCCTGAACCTTTCTTCTCCTGTCCCTTTCCTAGCTTCCTGATGTTCTTCCTCATACTTCTCCTTTCCTTCCTTTTCATTCTCACCCTTCCTTCAGAGTTCCCTTCCTTCCCTGCCCAGTGGGAGGAATCTGTTCCACACTGGCACCTCTGGAGATACTCCCACTGGACACCCTCCCACTTTGCCTTACCTGCCTTAATGTTATCCACCCCACCCCACCCCTGGCATTCTTCCTCTGGGAGGGAACCCAGGTCCTGCCTACTCACCGCTCTTCCTTTCCCACTATTAGGTAATGCTCATTTGTAATGTTGTCCCAATAACATAAGCATAAACATGTACAAATTCCATGCAAAAGGTTCCATCAGTTAGACTAATTTATAATATTCCAAAATACTTTAACAACAGCAGTACAACATGTGCATTAGAAATTCAAGTAACATCTGATTTGTAGTAGCGCTTACCCAATCTTGGAATGAAACTAGTGAGCCAACACTTCAGTGCATTAAATGATGGGGGTTTAGTATTTAAAGTATGAAACTGAGCAGGTAGCAAGTTCCACATAGTGGGGATAAAGTGGCTATAGACCTACCATTTAAAAGGGGTTTTAGCCATGATGCCCACCCATGAACCCTCCCAGAGCTATCCACATCCCTGTCTCCTTTTGTAAGTACAGCCCTATATACCTGCCCCATTACCCACACCCGGGACAAGTGCTGGGCAGGGGCTGGTGGTGCATGCGTCAGTGTGCTGAGCTTCATGTCTGGGATATGTATGATTGGTCCATATCCCAGCCTGTTTTGTGGATTAGGACCTTTGTTTGTTTCGCCCCTCCATCCACCCCTTCATTTATAGTGGTTTCCTTTAGCCTCGAGATACCTTGTCTTGGCATCTCTACTGAGGGTGGAAATATCTGCACAGAGCAAGGCCAAAGTTATCTTCACATAAGAACTGCTCCACATAATCAATACACGAAGCCAGCTGCCACATGGAACATAATTAAGATATTTTGCAGGGTTTCAAGATTTTCTTGTTATTTTGTCTTCTGCCTTGCAGGGAATTGTACTCGGAACCCTGCAGCTCACTCTCTCAGGTCTTTCTTTCAGGTCTGCGGTGGCACAGAAGGCAGGGAAAATGGACAAACTAGATTGGCTAAAGGGTTTTTTTCTGCCGACAACTTCTATGTTTCTGTATTTCTCTTTGTATAGATGTTGAAACTTGCTCTGCTGCTCAGATGTAATTTGCTGTGCTGCTGAGGTGTAATTTGATCTCCATCAATTGACTTCAGACTACAACTTGGCACTAACTACAGTTAAGAAAAGCAACCAAAATATATGAGTCATGGTGGCTCGTTGGTCTAGGGGTATGATTCTCGCTTTGGGTGCGAGAGGTCCCGGGTTCAAATCCCAGACGAGCCCTTTTATATACTAACCAAATGAGTAATTTCAGTTTTGAACTTCCATTACAAATACTGTATTAAAGCAAATCTGAAACTTATTTCAGGTGTCATCAGTCCTCTGGACTCAGTTTGGTTAAAATGGTTTCTATACTAAAGCACCACATCAAGACAAGTCTGGAAGCTGAGACCCAGCCCTTCCTGGATAACATTATTCTGTTTAAAGGGAGTTTGTTACTTATAAGAAAACATTGAAAACCATTAATATTAAGACATAATTCAACTTATATTTCATATAAATTGCAAAAACTGTGTTAATGCTCTAGTTAGAGTTACAGCCACAAAAGTAGGAAATGTGATATTAGGGTTTCCAACCATAACACCCCAGCCCTACACACCAACAAAAGTCAGGGGTGTGCCTTGGGGTTATTAGTACTAATGCTCACCCCATTCCATAAATAAATAAGCTGAGATGGGTACAGTATAGGAGAATGGGCTGAGCATCAGGCTGAGCGACCCCAAGGCACCCCGACTCTGTTGGTGTGTGAGGCTAGGTGAGGGTGTTAGGTTGGAAACCCCAGCTCACATTTCACTTTTGTGGCTGTAACCCTAACCAGAGCAATAATGCAATTTTGCAATTTATTTCCTTTCTTTTTGATAGTATAATCGTATCCTTATTTTCCTTTGACGCAGTATGGCCTCCGGCCCTGCTTCCCATCCCTCTGTTGATGCTGTATATGTATGTAGCTGTTCCAATTATATAACAGTAACCAAATTGTCAGCATAGTCATCTTATTACCCTACCTCATGTACCTAGTACAAACATTTTTGAATGCCTGCCAAACTTAATTCTGCACAACTGCAACACTCATTCTGGGCCACAAGTGCTAAACACATTTTGACCAGGATTTGAAAATGACAGCTGTGACATACATGAGGTGGGGTAATAAGAATGCATGTTGAAAATCTGGGTCAAATATTGAAAATTTCAAAGTTACTTAGCATGTGTAGCTTAAATGCAACAAATGGTCATAACTTTGGCATTTTTACATATTTTGACCTCACATTTTCAACATAGCCTTTTCATGACCCCACCTCATGAACAATATGACTGTCATTACACAAATCCCACCAAAGGTTATTTCACCAAGTGACCACAAAATCACCTTTCAGGCAGGTGCTGCATAACAACACTCGCATTGTTGATGAGGTTGGGTCCCCAAATGGCTATGTTGAAAATTTGGTGCCAAAATGTCAAACAATGGCTGAGTTATGAATAAAGTTGAAACCCCACTGAAATACTCTGAACTACATTTACCTTAGTTTCTCATATTGCAATGGCTGGTTCCAGCAGCAAGACATGTCTTCAAACAGAGAGTGGATCTCAAACCTGGGACCTGTTTAGGTTAGTGAGGGTGTATGGGGGTATACAGGGTGTGTGGGGGAGGGGGCTGATCTGTAAAGGACCATTTTTTTTTTTTTTACAGGTTTCTAATGCCCAGCTGTAAATAAGAACAATGTGCTTTCAGGTCCAACTGAAGGTTTGAATACAAATGTATTGAGTTGATTAATTAAAATACCAGAGCCAAACTAAGGGTGGCACGGCAGGTTCCCAAAAGACAAGAAAGCTATTCGGAGCTATAAAATAGATCTGGTTTTGAACTATGATTTGGAAAATAAAATCGTCGTTCTGAAACAGAGCACAGATGTGGCTTACAGAATGTCAAGAACACAGCATACTCTCTCTTTTTTTTTTATTATTTTGAAAATGACTGTCAGTAAACATGCAAATTTGTAATAGTAAAAGTGAAACTCATTGACTTTTTTTTATCACTACTGTATTAATTGGGCATAATCAGATTCATGACTGATTTCCAATGGTATGTTATGCCAAGTGAAACCATGCCCAAGTTTCTTTTCCAAAGCTGCAAAATGAAACTTTTCGTGATCCAACTTCCCCCACTTTGTAGTGGACATCATAATTTAAGTGCAGCTTTAAGTACAGTCAATTCTAGCAATTGAGCATCTGCATACGAGATAAGTTAGGTGTAAACAAAAATGGTCTACATATACATTCAGAAATTAAAAACAGTTACACCTGCAGCTGGTTTACTAAATTCAAAGAGCATTTCCCTATACACTGGGGCTCCCATCCACCCTAGTTTTCTCCTCCTCATCCACCTCATATGCAACTTGAAATAGCCTGAGCGAGTCGATCACAGTACGCTGTGTTCTTTTTTTTTTGCTCCCCCCCCTCCTTGCAGCCCCCTTCTCTTCGGGAGTCATCTACGGCCTTTTCAGCCCTCTCTCACCTACCTGGTGACCAGTGCAGTCCATCCCCCATTGAGCTGTGGTTATACCCCCCAGATGGGGTACAGGGTGGGGGCCCATACACCCCAAGATGTCTGTCTTTTGACAGGATGCTGTCTCTGGGCAGGTAGGAGCATTGAGGGTCAGGGCCTGGTGCTCCATCTACTAGGAGGCCATGAGGTGTTTTTCCGGTGTTCTCACGATGTGCCGTGTCCCCTGCCATCAAGGCGCTTGAGCGCCGATGTCTGGCACATCGCCCCCCTATTAGGCATTGGACTTGTTATACTTCGGGTCTCCACCCGGGGTCAGACAAGAGCCGAGCTCTGGTTCCCCCCTCACCCTGGAGAGGACGAGCAGTCCCTGGGATGCTCAAGCCCTCTCCCCCCAGCCGGCCCTCCAGCTTCCCAGGCTCGTTCCCGAACCCGGGTCGCTGGCATCACAAGCGGAAATCCAACCGCTGCGCTGGCAGGCTGGCCATACGTTGTGTTCTGAGACAGACTGAAATGTATCATGGCCTATTATGAATCCTGGAATGTGCCCTGCATTCTGTATCCTGGGGTCACTGAAATTTGCACTGAGTTCTGAATCCTGGGTCAGGCTGTGGTGTGCACTGTAATATATTTAGATTGGGATGAGGACTGGTTTCTATATGCTGGAGCAGACTAGTTTTTATGTAGACAGTGATCTGCAGGTGGGGGGGTGCCACTAGACACCAGGAAAAAGGGCATCTCACAGCTCACACTGCAGCCAGCAGCACGTGTTCCAGCTGTGGCTGCAGAAGTGAAAGAATTCCCACTGTTCTCATACAAAGAATGCAGGGAATCACTCCTCTCACTAAGCTTGGCACCTGGGATTTTGGGAGCCCAGAAAATGTATTTCTGGCCATAATGTCAAAAAAAAACAACATTGAAATCTAGCCAAACAGCTCCTGTTTAACTAGGTTCTGATGTTTGTTTTTAAAAATTCCAGCACTATCATGTATTTTCCATGTTTGTCTGTTCGTGGAAAAAATGAACAAGATGGCAGTTGGCAGGGCACAAAAAATGTTTGTAGCCCTGCCAGTTCAGTGGCGCAAAACCAAGACCAGCATTTACAGAATCAAATTTTTACTTTTGCTGCAGAACATTATCTGAAAACCCCTACTGTGCATGCGCAGGTTGGAAAACACTAAATGTAAAACTTTATAACTCAGAAACCCTTTAATAATTTTTCACCAGACCTGTAAAAGGCACTACCTTGGGACATGGCACATGTCCCCTGCAAGTCTGGGATAAGAATTCCATTCCATGTAGATTGTAGGGATGAGGGGAAAAAAAACATGTTACATAAAGGAAAAAACTAGACATCGACAAAAAATGACACGTGGATCTCAGAAACCACACAAGCTGCCGTCATAAAAATTTCCACACATCAAGACATTGCCTCCTAGACAACACATACACAATTTCAGCTTTCATCAAAAGAAAGCCAAAGATATTAATGTGCAAAGTTAAGGGTTTAATAGTGAACAGGTTACTCAAACCTAACTATAAGGGCGCTATCATACCCCTGTATTAGTCTGCATTATATCTTCCCTTTGTGTATCATTACTCATTTAATTTGCACAGTGTAGAAACAGAATGTTTGTCTGCTAGTGTACATCTGCTTCTACTGCCTTTTTTTTTTTGCAACTCTGTTTATCCTCCTGCAGCAGGTAACCCTCATCGTCCGCCACCCTACCGGTTTTGAGGTCTTAGGTGCCATGTGCCCCCGCAGATCCTGAGCTGGTCCTAAGGCATCATCCTTGGTGGCCTCTGATGTTTCCTCCATTTACTCCCCAGGTCCTACACCCAAGACCCCGGAAGTGGTGGCTCATGCGGTGGAGGTGCCTATGCGCACCACAGCTCCAATGCCAGTCTCCTCAACCTCCCTCAGCCTAACGCCAGCAGTCCTTTTGAGCGGCGCCGCCACTTCGGCTTCCACCAGGTGGCGGCCAAGCTCCGAGGATACCTCTTACACCCTCCCAAGGCAGAGGGCCTGCTGCTGGCAGCCACTCACATCCTCTTCCCCCCTGACAACCCAGGCTCATTCCCGAATCCAGGTCGCAGGTGTGGCGCGAGGTGTGGCATCCAGCTCCTCAACCCTCTGCACCACCGGGCTGGCTTGCTCAATCCTTTGTTGAAGTCATAATCCTCTGTATGGGCCATCAGTAGTGGTGCACAAATGCTATCTTAATCATAGAATCATAGAAGACTGTTGGCAGAAAAAGGACACTATTGCCCATTGAGTCTGCCCCGATACTCCCCCACCCTACTCCCCCATCCAGATACACCTCTCCCCGCCTCCCGACCAACCTTTCTATCTGTCCCATGCCCTCTTGAATCCTTCTACTGTTTCCGCTACCACCACCTCCTCTGGTAGACTGTTCCAGGGGTCCACCATCCTTTTGGTGAAATAATGCGCCCATGTACTGCACCTGAATCTTCCCCTCTCCAACCTCAGACCATGACCTCTTGGCCTATCACTTCTTTTCCTTTTGAATAGGCTCCCTTCTCCCACCTTGTTTATCCCTTTCACATACTTGAACATTTCTATCATGTCCCCCCTCCCTCCTAGTTGCCAGCGAGTACAGGTCCAGCTCCTCCAGCCTCTCTTCATAGGGCATCCGATGCATGCCCTGCACCATCTTTGTTGTCCTGCTCTGGATCCTTTCCATCCCATCAATATCTTTCCTCAAGTGAGGCCTCCAGAACTGTACCCCATACTCCAGGTGAGGCCTCTCCATTGACTTATGGAGGAGCATCAGTACCTTCTTCTTCCTGCTTGTTATACCCCTCCCAGTGCATGCCAGCATTCCATTTGCCCTGCCCACTGCTTTGCTGCATTGATTCCTACCTTGAGGTTATCCAAATTATATCCCCAGACCAATCTCTTGCCTGGTCACCTTAATTCCTCATCTCCTCGAATGTAGCTGGCTTGCAGGTTATTCAAACAACATGAAGTCTTGCTGTATTCTGGCTATATGCAATTAGCCCCAGCACTTGAACTGCTTCGAGAGTAAGGGTTAACTCTATGCCAAGGCATAGAACGTTGAGTTCAAGCTCGGTTTTCAAACCTCTGTCTGTGGTACTCTGAAGTCTAACCATCAGATTCTTACTCCACCTAGTGTGAAGTCGCTCCGAGATCCCTCCTGCACTTCAGTTGGTAAAGTTCGAATCGGTCGGTTTTTCAACCGCAGTTCATAATTTCTTCGTATTCTTACCTCTGTCTCGTAACAGTAAGTGTTAGTAGTAGGTGGCGTATTTTGTGACATTGTTAGAAATTGTTTTGTTCGTTCTTTCCAGTCGGTCCAATTCAGAGCCGAAACCTATTGTTTTTTTGTAATATTGTGGTTTTCCAGTACTTATTGGTTTCTAAAAAAATCCGGGTTTTGTAGGATTTTTTTAACCGACCTGTGACACGGTTGGAACCGATAGGTTTTAGTTACCTGGCTTGAAAGCTGAGAAGGGTGACTTTTTCTGATTTTCAGCATGTCTGAGAAACCCAAAAAGAAAACCGGTCCCACTGGGTTTCAGCACTGTACCAAGTGTGGGGAGGCCTTTGATAAGGCTGATCCCGATCTCATATGTGTTTTTTGTCTGGGGTTTGACTACCTCAAGGTAGACTACCAAATTTGTAAGAACTTTCCTAAGGCCGCTCTTGAAAAATGTTTGAGTAGGCTGAAGGAAAGGGAGGCCGAGAAGTCCGTTGATCTGGATGACCAGCCCAGTTCAGTTGCTACCGAACCTGAAGAAGTGCCTACTGACCTGGGCGATATCTCTTCGGGCAAAAGGAGAGCTGACTCTGCGGAGTCGGTTCCATCAAAGAGAAAGGGAAAATCAGCCGGTTCGGATCCAACAACTCATGTTCCAACTGCTGAGGAGATAGCGAAAGCTTCTCATAGTAATCGCTGTCGTTCAGCCCCGATCCGAACGAGATCGGTTCAAAGGCGTAGTCTGGTCGGAAGTTTTTGCCTCAGATAGTGATCTAGAGGCATACTATGAGTGTGATTGGGAGGAGGAGGAAGAAGATGAAATAGGAGAGTTTGAAGGCCTAGATGAGCCAGTAGAGCCTGACATCTCCCCAGACAGGCCTTCCAATGTTTCCCCTCCCAGGCTTTTTGAGTCCCCCTCCCACTTCTTATTCTACAAGAAGGTGGCTGAGACTCTTCAGCTTCCTATGGAAGAGGCTGATCAGGATCAGGAGGAGCCTGATTATGTGGAAATGATGGATGTTCCAGAGTCAAAGAGAGTGTCTCTCCCTTTGCACAAATCCCTGGGGAAACAGCCACAGAAAATCATGCAATTTCCCACGTCCATTCCTCCTGTGGATAAAAAAATGGACAGGAGGTATGCTTTATCAGGCCCTGGCATGGAATTCCTTTCAGCACATTGCAGGCTTTTTGGGGTAGTGCAAGCTGCTGCCTGTGACAAGGCTAGTATTCCCCTGGCATCTCACCCCCAGATAAGGATTCCAGGAAAGTGGATGCCATGGCTAAGAAGCAGTACTTGGCATTGTCTTTGGGGCTCAGGCAATCAAATTATATGGCATATACAACCAGGTACCAGAAGTCTATGTGGAATACGGTTCTGGAGCTGGCTAAGAATGCCCCTCCCCAGCTAGCCAAGGAGCTGGAGCAGGTGGCTGTAGATGGTATAGAGGCATCCAAAGTGCAATTTCATACTGCTGTGGACTCGAATGATATGCATTCTAGAGTCATGGCTACATCTATCTCCATGAGGAGGGTTGCTTGGCTTAGATGTACCAGCCTTTCGCAGGATACCCAGACTAAGGTCGTGGATTTCCCTGTAACTGGTAATTCTCTGGGGAGCAAACAGAGAACTACATGAAGAATAGATGGATGAGTATAGGACCACCTATTGGAGTGCTGCAGCCAAGGAAAAGCAGGCCACTCCTCAGAAGCAGCAATTCAGGGCTGGCAGGGGCAGGCCTTTTCATAGGCCTTTCTACCAAGCTCAGGCACCCTCCTCTTCTTTCCAGCAGAGGGGGTTCTTTAGGGGAAGAGGCAGGTGTGGGATGACCAGGACCCCATCATCCATGCAGTCTAAGTCTCCTGCCAAACAGACACCCTGAGGTGTCGTCAGGGTCACCTCCCCAGTTCCAGTAGGGGCAGGTTGGCTCACTACTCCCAGGCCTGGGAGTCTATTACTTCAGACAAATGGGCCCTGGAACTAGTGAGCCAGGGACTTGCTCTCAGTTTCAAAAGGTTCCCAAAAATGAGAGTAAGGTCCTTCAGTCCTCCCTCTCCCTTGGAGACAAAGGCCTTAGAGGCAAAAGACTCCTCTCTTCTGCTTCTGCAAGCAGTAGAGAAGGTACCTCATTGTCACAGGAGAAAAGGACTGTACTCCAGACACTTCTTTACCCCCCAAAAGACAGGGGAGTGGTTACCCATTCTACATTTAAGGTACCTGAACAAACACTTAACAAAACCAAAATTCAAAATGGTGACTCTGGGAGTAATTCTTCCCTCTCTGAGACCAGGAGACTGGCTAGCCTCTCTGGATCTCAAGGATGCCTACTTCCACATACCTATCAGACATTCCCACAGAAAGTACCTCAGGTTTGAGTTGCCCTCGGGCCATTACCAATTCAGAGCTATATCTTTCGGCCTAACATCTGCTCCAAGGGTGTTCACCAAGTGTCTTGCAGTAGTGGTGGTATTCCTCAGGAGACGGGGTATCCTTCTGTTCCCATACCTGAACGACTGGCTCCTAGTAGGCCAGTCCTCAGACCAAGTCAAGTCAGCCTTAGAGGTCACTCAAAAGCTTCTAGACTCCTTGGGCTTCATTCTGAACCTAGAAAAGTCTGTTCTGGAACCAGCCCAGCTTCTCACTTTCATAGAGGTGGAACTAGACACTATTCAGGCAAGAGCATTTCTCTCTCTCTCAGTCCCTTGTCACTCTGGCTTCCTCTTTTCATCCTCTAGTTTCTCGTCCAGCCAGACACTTTCTACAGTTGCTGTGTCACATGACAGCATCCACAGTAGTGGTCCAGGGAGCAAGGTTTCAGATGAGAAATATTCAGTTTCATCTCAGATCTTATTGGTCTCAGAAAAGACCTCTCTCCAAATTGGTTCCTGTGTCTCGAACCCTAGTTCAGGCCCTCCAGTGGTGGCTGGAGGAGTACAATCTTCAACAAGGTGTCCCCTTAATCAGTCAGGCTCCTTCAGTGATTCTCACCACAGATGCTTCTTTACTGGGGTGGGGGGCTCACCTAGATCAGCTTACAGCTCAGGGAACTTGGTCTCACCAGGAGTCTCTTCTACACATAAACCTTCTTGAACTGATAGCTGTCTTTCTAGCACTTCAGATATTCTAAACTGCTGTCCAGGGAAAAGTGGTACAGATCAGGACAGACAATACCACAACCATGGGGTACATCAACAAGCAGGGATGTACTCAGTCCTCGGCCTTGTGCACAGAGGCCATGAAAATATGGTCTCTATTGTATTCCCTTCAGGCTTCTCTGATGGCTGTGCATCTCCCAGGGAAGGACAACACTCTAGCAGATGCTCTCAGCAAGATTTCCCAGGGTCACCACAAATGGACCCTGAATTCTTTAATTCTTCAGGTCATCTTCAAGAGGCGGGGCACTCCAGAGATGGATCTCTCTGCAGCCACAGACAATCACTAACTTCCTTTTTTTTGCTGCAGACCACCTCTTCTGGGTCCTGTCCCTCAGGATGCTCTTTTATTGGGTTGGACAAGCAGGTTTCTCTATGCATTTCCTCCTTTTCCTCTGATATTCAAGGTCCTGATCAAGATCAGGTCTCAGCCTTGCAAGGTAATTCTAGTGGCTCCAGACTGGGCCAGACAGCCTTGGTACCCCCTTCTGTTGTCACTGTCAGTGACAATGCCTCTGTGTCTTCCAGACAGTTCAATCTCCTTACCTGCTCTCAGGGGAGGATTCTTTACCCCAGCTTTCAGACTCTCAGGCTCAAAGCCTGGCTCTTGAAGAGCTAGAATATGCAAGCCTGCATCTTTGCCAATCAGTCTTAGACATTTTAAAGGTTAGCAGGAAACCTGCTACTAGAAAGACTTACAACACCAAATGGAAAAGATTTGGGTTTTGCTGTTTCCAGAAGCATGTATTGCCAGAGCTCGCTGATATTGCTACTGTTTTGGACTATTTGGTGCATCTTTTTTTTTGTTTGTTTTTTTATACTTTATTTTTATTGTTTTCATTTGTTATGTAACATATGACCATTTCGAAATCAAGACAAACCAAAAGCATCTTTACAATCCACTGAGAGTCAAACGACTCCTTAATAGAAGGATAAGTGTATCTTGAATATTTTGATACCTCATGTGGAGGGTTTACTAAAATACATTTCTACAATTATAGAACAAGATATGAAGCTGTTAAAGGAGCCCATGAGCAGAGCGACTATTTCGTGTGCTAAAGTCAATATAGGAAGTCCAACATTTCACCTCCCAAATGGGAGTAGTGGTGTCGCTCTATATTCCTTTAAGTTTTACTAGTACCCATAAACTAATTTTACATAGCAGCAAACAACAGTGTCGCCAGAAAATACACGAGCAAAGACCACCCAAACACAAACACTGGTCTGGACTAAGTTACCCTCCCAGTAACAATAACATTTGTTTTAGATGCAACGCTTTTAATCTACTGCATAGCAACATACAGAATTTTATTTTAATATATTGCTAGATCTATTAATCAAGGGACTAAACTTAAAATAATTATTGCAGACTATTTACCCAGTCTTAACGTATTGCAAACTAGCCCTTGTCTACTTAAATCTTGGACAACACTAGGATCTCAGCAATATCCCCATTATTAGACTGTAAAAATCTGAGGTAAAATCAACAGTTATTTTAAATAAAGTCAGTCCCCCTCAGTCTCATCCAGGTCACTATCTACTGTACCACTAATTCGAGAGTGTTTCCCTCGCTTATCCACGAATCGAGAAGCCCACTTGCCTGCTTCACCAGGATCAGTAAACATCCAAACTTTACCTTCAAACACCACCCTGAGATGAGCTGGAAATACTACCGCGTGGGTGATTGCGGCCTCCCTGAGTTTCTTGCGCATCCCGTCAAACCGTTTACGTCTCTCCCAGGTAGCATAACTAATATCCGGAAAAAAATAGACCGAGCGGTCGTCCTGTGTGATTGGGCTAGCTTGTCTCGCCATATGGAGGATTTTGTTCCGTGTTCCGATGCCATCTGTTATCACAAGCAAGGTGAGTGGGGTTTCAGAGTCCTCCCGAAAACCCGTGGGAGTGATTCGGTAAGCTTTTTGAAGATTAAAGCAGATTGTTTGATTTTCTGGCACTAACTTCTCTCGCAACCATTCTTGTAAGAACATGAGGGTGTGATCCCCCTCAATCCCCTTGGGCAAGCCGAGAATCTGAATATGAGACCATCAATTTTGATTTTCTATTGTCTCCAATCTAGCTTTAAGGTGAGCGTTCTCTTTTATTAGTAACATAGTGGCTGCTGACGTAGAATCACTGTTCCATTTCACATCACTCATCTCTGTTTGTATAGTCTCCATCATTTTTTCAACAACATTTATTCTGGTGTTAAATGAGTCTATCTTGGAGTTCAGGTCGGCAACAGAAGAGATTATTCTCTGCAATTTTAACCCAATAGATGCCATAGTTTCTTTGGCATCGGGCTGAGAGGTGGCCTGCGTCTCTAGGCCAGACCACATGGGCTGCGTAGAACCCGAGGATTTTCTCCCCGTTGCACCAGTGCGATCCTTACGAGGGCTGCCCATTTTAGGTTTCCAACCTTCCCAATTTCAGTGATGGATGTCTTTTCAGCTGTAGGGTGCCCCAAATTGGTAAGATTTTAAGTTTTATAAAAGTTCGTTGAGGAGCTAATAGTTCTTGCTGCCACAAGCTCGGGCTCCACAGCGCCCCCTCTATTTGGTGCATCTTAACAATTTAGGCCTCCGGCCTACTACTCTCAAGGTACATTTGGCAGCTGTGTCTGCCTCCCTTTCTGCTGGCAAGGGCTCTTCTCTGGCATCTCATCCAGTTTTCAAGAAATATTTCAAGGGCCTGGTACATGTTAATCCTCCCTTTTGGGAGCCTACCCCTTCTTGGGACCTGAATATCTGTATTGCACAGCTTATGCAACCCCCTTTTGAGCCTCTATCTTCAGCTGAGCTAAAGTACTTGACTTGGAAAACTGTACTCCTGGTAGCCATTACCTCTGCCAGGAGAATTGGTCAATTACAGGCTTTATCAGTGGAACCTGATTTCATTTAATTTCATTTCACTTCACAGGGATAAGGTGGTCCTTTGAACCAACAGAAAGTTTCTTCCCAAGGTGGTATCAGACTTTCATTTAACTCAGTCAGTGTCATTGCCTGTATTTTTCACTGATGATTCTTCCTCTGGGGAGAGATTACACAGTCTTGATGTAAAGAAGGCTCTTAGTTACTATGTGGAACACACTAAGGCCCATAGAAATGGCTGTTCTCAGTTGTTTCTCACTTATGGGGAAGTAGGAAAGGGCAAACCTGCAGCCAAGAGAACCACTGCCAGGTGGATTGTCTCCTGTATCCAGTTCTGCTACTCAAAGTTGGGGAAAGAGCCTCCCTCAGGCCTGAGGGCTCACTCCACTAGAGGTACAGCTGCTTTGGTCGCAGCAGCTAGAGACATATCATTAGTGGAAATCTGTAAAGCAGCAACCTGGAAAACTGTTCACACATTCACCAAGCACTACTCTCTGGACATTCGGTTGAGAAGTGATGCTAGGTTTGGCATAGCTGTGCTGCAGAGCTTGCTCCCAAAATAGGTTCTGTGACTCCCTCCTCCAAGGGGGTACTGCTTGGTAGTCTGCATATAGTCAGAATACAGCAAGACTTCATGTTGTTTGAAGAAAAAATTACTCACCATAGCAATGTTGTTTCTTCTAATGGAGTCTTGCTGTATTCTGACCTCCCAACCTACCTTCCCTCCTGGAACATAGTCATCTTGGGATGTGGTCTGGCAGGCACAGTGCTGCACCCCAGAGGTGTGGTTGGCATGCCCTATCTTACTAGGGTTTTTTATTATTAATGTTTTGATTGTTTTCACTACCTGCTTATATTCTTTTTGGGGTTCTCAACTTGAGTCTGTTGACCCTAAAAATCTGTTTGATGCCTGTTGGCATTAAAAATGTTAGAAACAATTTCTAACTAGTAAGTTAGTTAGTTTAGGGCTCGTAAGAATCTGACGGTTAGACTTCAGAGTACCACAGACAGAAGTTTGAAAACCATTCTATGCCTTGGCATAGAGTTAACCCTTTACTCTCCGGAGCAGTTCAAGTGCTGGGGCTAACTGCATATAGTCAGAATACAGCAAGACTCCATTAGAAGAAACAACATTACTATGGTGAGTAATTTTTTCTTATGTCCCATATACATCATAGAAACATAGAATTTGACAGCAGATACGGCCCACCTGGCCCACCCAGTCTGCCCACAGTGCATTTTTTTCAGATTAAACTTCAGCTGCCATGCTTCTGACCACCCCTCCAGCCTCTTTAGGTCCCTCCTCATTGCCTCCACCCTGGCCATGGTGTCCACCCTATTGCAGATCTTGGTATCATCTGCAAACAGGCACACCTTCCCTTCCAGTCCCTCCCCTATATCACCGATATATATATTAAAAAGTATGGGCCCTAGCACTGACCTTTGGGGCATCCCACTCATCACCCTTTCCTCCCTGGAGTGCACTCCATTCACTACTACTCTCTGGCTCCTGTCCTGCAGCCAGTTTTCTACCCACCTCGTTATTTTTGGTCCCACCTCCAAGCTTTCCAACTTATTAACAAGCCTTCTGTGAGGGACAGAGTCAATGGTTTTCCTGAAGTCCAGATAGGCCACATCCACTGCCCCCCCGATCCACCACCCATGTCACCCAATCAAAAAACTAGATGAAGTTCATCTGGCATGACCTCCCTGTAGTGAAGCCATGTTGCTTGTCATCCTGCAGTCCATTATCAGCAATGTATCTAACCATCCTTTCTTTCAAGAGCACTTCCATCACCTACCTACCAACAAGGTGAGGCTGACTGGATGATAGTGTAACCCTTAGGTGGCGCTATCCCAAGGCTACTACCCTGCCTGCTTGACTAGTAGCAGGTTAAGGGCCTGGGTATTGAAATGGGTGCCTCCATCAGGAGGTCAGGGTTGTTAGTGGTCAAACTAACCTGGGCACAGCCCTCCAGGACACTGTAACCCCCCTCTTTCCCTTCTAGTGGCCTGAACAATATACAATAATTACTTTCACAAATATCCTTATTCACCAGGCAATTACCCACACTGTTTGCACTTATCACCAGGGCTGGTTCCTTTAGCTTGACCCTGGGGACCCCCTGCAAAACAAGGTTAAGCACAGCAAATAGCAACAGTACAATACTTTTGGCACAGACTGGAACCAGAGTCAGGTTAAATGCAAACAAAGTTAAATCTGATTTATTCAGGGGACTTAAACAAGGGAGGGGCGTAATCAGGTTGATTTGCTTAAAAGCAATATTAATCAGACAGTTATGCATGCAGTTCAGAGTCCCTACACAGTCACATACTCTGGGTACCCCAGGTAGGAAAATGGTGGGCTAGCCAAGGAGCGTTGAAGCTGGTTGGGGACTTGTGATGGAAGAAGCAACATGCACAACACACACTATTTGTAATCCGGACGGAGGGCTCAGTTCGTGAAAGAAAAGGCAACAAGACAATCAGATGACAACACTTTTAGATTTAGCTGTTGTTGCAGGAGCTACCCTGATGTTTACTCATGATACTAAATACTGGGCACAGGCAGGATGAAATCGAGTCTGCAGACTGTTGAGCTGCAGTGCCGGAGAAGCAGGGCCTACACGAATCACTGAGGCATCGTTCCTGTTCAATTCGTTGAGTAGGGGCTGATCCCAGACCGATCTCTTCGATGACTTTCTCTGCATAGCAGGTATTCTGGCTGTGTCAGTGTAGCAGGCCCAGGCAAACAGAAATGGATACGGATTCAGTCCGTGGAGCTGGATATAGCCTCCAGCAAGCAAAACACAGTTCAGACACACAGTGGAGAACCAAATCACAACCCACTATAAGCACACAGCACATTCACATATAAGGAAATTCCACTGTACCAGGCAAATGGCTCTCCGGTCGCAATTACAGAGTCTCTGCACAATCCGGGAGTTCAGAGGCAGCTGGAAGTCCTGACAGACCGATCGCATTCAGCAAATCTTCAGTCTTCTTCAGGTTAAAGCCTGGTCACATTTCAGTGGCTTAATTCGCTCTCCAAATTCAGATTCAGTCCAAAGCACAAGTTCCTCTCAGGAACAGCAGGCAGGCATGCAGGCCAAACTCAGGCCTTTCCACAGTTCTACATGCGCGAATCCACAATGGATTGCTGCTCAGACTATCTCGAGCTAATACTTCTTCACTTCCCAACTCAGATCTAACTGAAACTGCAAGCAGTGTGGGACTTTCCCAAGATCCAAAAGGTTCGGTTGGCTGATCTGTCTGTCAGTCACAACAAGGGCCCTCCTCCAGGTTATTTTAGGTGCCAAAAGCCCAAAACTACAATTCCTACAAGTTTTGGCCCCACCAAGTCCCTGTAGGCAGGCTCCATTTTACAGTCCCAGATGTACTGATTGGCCCATTCTGTAGTCCAGGACCAAGATTATGGAAACAAACAGAACTGTCCATGCTGCAAAGAAGGCAGGTTAGAACAAACTGCAATATTATTACTACTAACAAATGATCAGCAAACAAGTACATCTTCTAACAGATCTCCCTCTCAGATTAATTATGACTGCAATCCAGGCAGCTCTTAAAGAGACGGTACACAGAGGCTATACAGGCACTCTCTGGCACTACATTTAAACTGCTAAAATGCAGAACACCAGCCTGGCAGTAAGCATTTTGGCATGCTCAAGGAAGACTTTTCGGGAACCCCCATTTGTAGGGGGGTTACAATAGTTCTCCTCCTCCTCCTCCTCCCTGCTGCCACTCTTGTGGAGTGGTACCACATCTCCCCCCCCCAGTCCCTCTGCACCTGTCCCATGTCCAGGGACAAGTTAAACAGCCTTGTCAAGGGAGCTGCCAGCTTTTCCTTTAATTCCCTGAGTACCCTAGGATGAAGGGCGTCCAGACCCATAGCTTTATCCTCTCTCAACCTACCTAGTTCCTCTCTTCCCCTGCCTTCAGTGAACGGGCTTTGATCCATCCCTGCACCTTCCTTTCCCCTTCCCTTTAACTCTGGTCCCTTCTCCTCCCCCTCTACCGTGAAGACCAAGCAGAAATACCTATTTAGCACTTCCACCTTCTTGAAGTCCTCCTCCACCTGTACTCCCCCTTCCCTTTCAGTCTAACTATCCCCTGCTTTGCCTTCTTTCACTCCCTAACATACCTTTTCACTGTATGTTACTGTTTATGGTAGAACCAAATGCCTGCATGTTTCAAGTTTAATCGATAGAAAGTGTATCACAGCTCTTTTCTGATTTTATTGTAGAGTGTTTTAAGTTTTAGAGACTATAGCTCCTGTTTGGTCCTGACCCCCCAATCCAATCTAATCCTCCCTCCTGCTAGCCACCCCATTGTCTTTGGCCTCCTCCCACTAAATTAACCTGCCTGCCCTGATCTTTTGTCTTCTTGGCAAGCCCACCCTCTGCTTTCTCCCTACTTAATCTCTCTCTCCCTTCCTTGCCCCTCAGGTTCACTGCCACCCGCCAGGGCTCAGACCTCCTACCAGAGCCTGTATCTACGGCAACAGGAACCTGAGCCACGGGCCAGACTGCATCTCCAGGCTGCCCACACGGCTGTCCCACACCGCTTTCCCAACCTCACTTTCTCCAAACTCCAGTTTGTGGAGGAAAAGACTGCAGCACAAGGATACTGACCCCTGCAGCTCACTGGGAGCAAAGTAGGAAAGCGCATTCAAGAAGCTCTCCAGGTTATTCTCACCAGTACTGCGTGCCAGCTCCCTCCCCCCACTTCACCCACCCTGGGTGGTTCTGTGCTTATATAGTGTCCTAACGTTAGGTGACTAAGTGTCTAATTTCTCATTGGCTCCTTATACTGACTTGACACTGGGGCGCTCTGTGCCTAATCTAACCACATTGGCTCCTCTGTCACCTGAAAACAGGGAGTGCTCTTAGCTGCTTTTCTCTTACACTTTTTCCCATCTAATAAGATCCACAGCTGTCAAAGGGCAGCGGACATATTACTGTATACGCACTTTCTCAAACTTATCATCATTTCATACAGTTTTACTTTCCAATCTTGAATGCATTGCATGATGAAGGCATTGTACACGTGCCTTTTTTCCCTCACTATCTTGGAGCCTAAAAACAGCCTGTTCACTAAGCCTAAAAGAAAACCTGTAATATGACATTATAGTCTGCAAGGATCTTTAATGTAAAAATCTATACTCTGGTCACGAACCTTACCCAGGATATTGTCCAGCTTATACTTGTCACTCTTACGTAATGTACCATATGACAGCTGTTATCCTTAGGGGCCTTCTGTCTGCTGTCCTGCTACTGTATGGGGTAAATGTTGCTGCTCTATCCATACCCAGTGTCCTGGATACTAATGGCACTTCACATGGATTTTCTGACTTTCACTTCTCTAACCTGATTGCCGAACAAAGGCCAGTGCCCACATGGTACACCCTCTCTTTTTTAGCAAGGGCTGTACCTGCTATGCGTCTCTTGCATCCAGACAACGGGCAATAAGACACATCATTCTTATGTTTACTCACAACAGAAGGCTCTGGTTCCTAGCACTCCTTGCTATGCTCCTCTCAGGAGATGTTGACTAAATCCAGGTACCCCGTTGTCTACTCCTCAACTGATATAACTACGGCTACTAGAAAGGGACTGTTTATTGCCCAAATAAATATTAGAAGCCTCATTTGCCGTCTCGCTGAATTAGAGGCATGGGTCAAGATCTACAATCCAGACATTCTGTGCCTCACAGAAACTTGGCTCAAACCAGGAACACCCGACTCTCTTTGTCCCTGGCTAATTACTCAATGATTCGGTATGACAAATCATCCTCAAAGCGAGGGGGTGGTGTTGCCCTATTCCATAAGAATAACCTTAAGATTATGTCTGTCTCCAGCACTGTGTCCACCTCAGCTTGTGAATCCCTCCATGTAACCCTGACTCTAGGGGCAAAGAAACTACATATTATCTGTGCTTACAACCCCCCTCTGGTGGCTTACAAGGCTTAAAGGACTTGCTAGACAGAACCTCACAGATTATCAACCATAACGAGGTTGTGATCCTAGGGACCTTAACCTAAATTGGTTGGGCACATCACACAGTTCTTTGTTGTCTCTTACACACAGCTATAGTCTTCTCCAACTTATTGCAGAACCCACAAGCGTGTCACTGCACCTCCAATCATCCATTCTTTTAGACTGGGTCCTGGCCAATCAGTTAGAGCATGTATCTATGTCTGGCATCCTGGCTGATGTGCTAACTGACCACTCGCCTACTTTCTGCATCTTGTCTATGGCAGCGCCACCATCTCCCCCACCTCATCTTGTGTCTTTCACCAATTTTAGCCAACCCTCGATCACGGAGGCTTTTCTTCATGACCTTTCCAGAATTGACTGGTCATTTATGACTCCTGTAATCCTGAGGATGACCTGCATGCTTTTCTTGATAAATTCATGGCTATTCAGTGCAAACATGTCTCTAAGATCACCAGGCGTGTTACAGGCAAACAAACTAAATGGCTGCATAAAGACCTCCTAGCGAATCTGCAACTCAGGGACAAGATGTGGAAGAGGTACAAGCAAATTTGGTTGAAATCAGATTTATGCACCTACTGGGCTCTGAGAAACCAATGCAAAAAATCAAGCTAGCCAAGAGCATATACTGCAAAATCTGCTAACAAGCTCTGTGGGTGACCCCAGGAAATTCTGGACCCACTTAAAATCTTTCTTGGGGCCTCCCAATCAGTAACCCTTAGTGACATAGTTTTGACTGGCATTCACTGCAATGACTCTAGCACCATAGCCAATGCTTTCAACCAAATGTTCTCAGACATGTCACAATATACCGCCTCTTCCAGCAAGCTGCTCACCTCAGTCCCCATCTGTTTGTCAGCCTGTCACCTCTATGACAGGATCCGATGCTCCTACTCAAGGTGGACCTTTCTATTTCAAAGCCATTACTAGATTGGAGGTCCTGAAACTCCTGAACACCATCTCAGATAACACTAGCCCTGGATCGGACTCCATTGAGCTCGGCCTCTGAAGCTTGCTGCTTCTCTCATTGCCTCTCCACTAGCAAAATATATACTTTGTGTCTCTCTCTCTCTCAGTGTTGTTCCTGACCTCTGGAAGATGGCATGTATAACACCCATCCTCAAAAAAGTTGACCCAAAGGAAATCTCAAACTACAGACCCATTGCTATTCTCTCGGTCCTGAGCAAAGTACTTGAGAAACTGGTGGCTCAGCAAACAATGGACTACCTAACCAAATGGAATCTTCTGTCCAAAACACAGCATGGTTTTAGAAAGGGACATAGTACGTCAATGGCCCTTCTCAAATTTACAGCTGACACTCTCTCGAATATGGATGCTGGCTTCTCACAGGAGCCATTTTCATTGACCTCACACAGGGTTTCGACCTAGTAGATCACCCCTGCTTATCTCTGCTCTCAGTAAGCTGAATTTCTCTTCTCCAGTTGTTGACTGGTATAGCAGCTATTTATCCAATAGGACCCAATTAATGAATTTGAACTCCTCCCTGTCAGACAGTTCCTCCATCAACATTGGTGTGCCGCAGGGTCCTATTCTGGGACTCCTTCTTTTCTCTCTTTTTATAAATAACATTGCTGACGTTATCCAACATCGCGCAGCCATTCTTTATGCAGATAACCTGGTTTTCTATATCAGCTCCACAAGTGTGATGAGCCTAAAGTGACAGCTCTCTGCTGATTTCGGGAACATACAGGACTGGTTGCTGGCCCACAAATTGGTGCTGAATGCACAGAAAAACGAAAGCACTACTTTTAGGCAGTGCTCCAAAGTTGAAGGCCTGCTCAATGCCCCGATGGTAAGTGATCTGAGTGGAATACAAATCGAGGTAGTCAAGTCCTTTAAATACCTGGGAGTCCTACTTGACCAATCCCTTGATTACAATTCTCATATACTGTCCACTTGCAATGCTGTCAACTCTAAACTTAGTGTGGCCTTCAAAACAAGTTACTTATTAACTCCGTCCACCAAATTAGCTATTGCAAGAGGCATCGTGCTCCCTGCTCTTACTTATGGGGCTCCTATTTTTGCAGCAGCTCACAAAACAGCCCTTCACAAGTGGGATGTCACGTACAACAATATACGTCGATATGCCTCGTCGTCTTCTCATCTAAAGCACCATTGCCAACTGTACAGTGACCTAAATTGGCTCTCTCCCATGGCCTGCAGGCAGTACTCTCTTGGCTCCCTCACTGACTCAGTCATTAGGGGCAAAAAATGCCAGCCTCACTTGCTGCATTACTGTCTGCTTCCAAATCCTCTCATGGTCTTCGATCAGCTGACAAGTCCTTACTCATTATTCCTAGATGTCGGATGTCAAAAGGCTCTAGTGCTTTCCAATTCATTGCCCCTCAACTCTGGAACTCCCTTCCCCTAGCCCTTCGACAGTCAGAGTCCCAATATGCTTTTAAAAAGAACTACGCCAGTATCTATCTCTCACTGATGCATGTACTTGTTTTGACCCCACCTGAAACCCTGGGGCTTCCATGCTCAACCTACCCAATTAGCCACCCTCACTTCCACTTATGCTCTTTTCCTTTCTTTCCTCTCTCCCCCATCCTCCCACTCTCACCCCCACCCGTTGCCAGTCCTCCTACTCCCTCCTACTAACCCATGATTGCTCCTACCTGTAGAGTTCTTAGTACCATATTACAGTATATTATGTTACACTCTAGCTGAGCTTACTACACTATCTCATAAACTAAGATCCAGTGTCATTTGTTTAGTCGTGTTAAACCATTGCATTTTTTGTCTTCCTTGTTGTACTCTCCCAGGTCGTGCCTGAAAATAGTCATGTTTTTGGCTAGTGCACCTACCCGGTAAACAAAAACTAAATAAATGAAAAAACAATTTGTCTCCCCTTCTGGCCTGTCTGGTGAGTCTCTCTTCTGTGTCTGCTTTAGCCCTGCTAATCTTCAGTATGCCGTCTGAATGGCGACAATTGCACAGCGAATGACATTACAGCAGCAACTCGCTGTTGCTGCTATAATGCACCCACGGGACCCCGGCATTGCATTTACTGGGTGTTGCACCCCAACCCGAATCAACTCAGACCAGGAGTTGATAATCTTAAAAGACGGGGATGCAGGGGGCAATGCCCCCCCATAAAACAGTTTACTTGATGGATTTAAGCTGACCGCAACTTGCAGTCGACATAAATCCATCACTGTGATGTCAGTCGACATAATTTTTGTCAAACCGGTGTCATGGATCCCTAATCCTCTGCCCTGCTATCCTCAATTTTCCTTGTAGATCTCCCTGTCTTTGTCCCTCTGGGTCCTCTTATATGTTTTGAATGCCCTTCTTTTCTCCCCAGTTGCTCCCCTCACCTCCTGGGTGAACCACAATGGCCTCTTCTATCTTTTGCTTTTCTTAACCCTCCTGATGCAGATGTCCATGACCTTCAGTAGCCCCCCTTAATTGCTCCCCATAACTCCTCCACGTCCTCTATCTGCCCTTTCCTCTTCATTTCCTCTTCAAAAATCACCCTCATTCTGGTGAAATCTGCCCGCCTGAAATTCAGAACCTTAGTGATCAACCGGCCTGCTGCCTTCCCTGCCCTTACCCTGAACCTCACCGTGTTGTGGTCACTTGCACCTAGGCTGTCCCCACAACCACCACTTCCACGTTTTCCCCATTTGTGAAAACTCCGTCCAATATGTTGCCACCATGGCTGGCTCTCTTACCTTGCAGGCAGCTTCTTGGAGGGACTCAACATCTCCCTACTTCTGGCTGACTTAGCCGACTGGATCCACTCAACATGGGGAGGTTAAGGTCCCTAACTAGCAGAGTTCCCCTTCGAGTGCCATCCTCTGGATCGCCTGCATCAGCTACCTGTCCACCACCTCCCCCTGCATTGGGAGTCTATAGATCACCCCCAGTCTTAAAGCTGCACCAGACCGCTTTTCCAGCATGACCCACAGGACTTCCACCACATCCTCTTTCTCCTGCCCTTCCATCACCCTGATGCCTTCCTTGACATACAGTACCATCCCCCCCTTTTCTTCCAGGCTGGTTAGTACCCGAAAACTCAGATTTCAGATGTCAACACAGAGTGTTGACATCCTAGAATGGATCTGCTTTGATAAGATCCTGTCTATGTATCTGAGGGTCGGATCCATGGATCAACCAGTGGATCCGACTATCGATCAGTGGATCAATGGATCTGACCTAGGATACCTGTATCTTTCCTCAGGGCCCGATATTCAAAAGAGCATTAAATGGAGTGCAAAACCATCCATTGTGCCTTGTAATTGCCCAGCAGCTAGAGGGTGCTATATTTAGTCGAGTAGCACACCAGTGCTATTCGACTGAATACAGGGCCAAGGCGGTGCAGCGCTAAGTCAAGTAGTGCTGCCCAGACATGGATCCTGAAGTATGCCACCAGCATGGATAGTGCTGCAGCACTATCTGCAGTATTCAAAGAGACCCATGCAAATTAGCCCATTGAGCATGCAAGGCGCTAAGAGGCCATTTGCATGCCAATTATGGGCTCATTTGCATAGGTAGCAAGGCAGGTTAGGTGTGGCGCTGCCCTCAATTGTCCAGTCCACACCTGTGAACATAACCCTGGTATAGTGGTCCCCGATTGTCTATCCATAATGTAATTAAAAAATCTAAGGTGCTAGTGGTCCCCTCCTCCGATCACCAGCCCATAGTAAAACATAAAACCCTCCCTGGCATCCACTAGGTCCCCCGGTGCCGATCCATGGGCCACCACTGTGATTCCATAATCCCTGGTGTCTAGAGGCCCTCCAACCATGGTACCGAACACCTACCCCCAGTCACCTTACCCGTACCTTCGGTGCTGCTGGTGCACATGTGACGATCGGCACAGCCCTCCTCACACCCCCTTGGCTGGCAGCGTCCATCCAGGCATGGAGTGAGCCTCTTATTTATAGGACAGGGTATGTCACCCCATCCTATAAATAAGAGGTGTGCTCAGTGCCAGGATATACAGCAGCTGGCCGATGAGGTGTGAGGAGAGCTGCGCCAGTCACTAAATGCATACCTGTGGCACTGAGGATACTGGTAAGGTGACTGGGGGGGTGTTTGGTGCCACAGTGGGGATGCTAGATGGCAGGGATTATGGATTTCGAGCTGCGGTACTGTGGATCAGTGCCTGCAGGACAACCACTGGATGCCAGGGAAGGTTTTACGCGTAACTATGGGCTGGCAGTCGGGGGGGGGCCACTAGCACCAGGGATTTTTTTTTATTACATTACAGGCTGGTGACTGGACCTAGGGACAACTAGTACCAGGGAGGGGGGCTCTTTTGTGCCTCCTGCACCCCCAGCTGGCCACTCCTTCAGGCTGCCAATGGACCCCAACCCACTGCATCATCCCCCAGCGCCATCCTCCATCCCCCCCATGTCACACAGTTGACCCGGCATCCCTTCACGAGGCCTCCTGGGTCCACAGAAGGAGATATGGTCCAAGTCTGTGCGGTATCACAGCGGGATTGGCTCTTGAGGCTACTCCAGGGCTTTCCTGGGTGAGGGGATCCTGGCAACCCTCATCCAATCGCCAAGCTGCAGTTTTCTTTTTTTCCCAAGCCACCACCTCCCACACATTGGGCTGGCCGAGGTGGCATCCTGGGGGCTGGGGATTCAGTGGTGTCGAGGCTCACATCACCAAGAATGCCTTACCACAAGCCACCACCAGGAGCTGCCTGGCAAGCGGTCTGGTTACTGTTCCCCACCCCACCCCGGGAAGGAAACATCCAAGGATGCTCTTAACTTCCTCCCACTGGTCTCCATTCCTGACATCAGTTTCAGGGGCGTGAACAGGGATCGCCAGCATGCTAGCGAACTTCCATTGCTCAGTGCCATGGAACCAGCCTGGGAGTTTTTTTTTCATTATGGGCTGTTGATTGGAGGGGGGACCACTAACACCTGGTAGGTGTTTTTTGCATTATGGGCTGACGATCAGAAGGGGGAGAACCACTAGCATCATGTTTTTTCCTTTTTATTATGGGCTGGCAATTGGACGGGGGGACCACTAGCACCAGGAATGATGTTTTTTACAGTTTACCTATCGCGCTGCAACATACAACTGCCCTTCATCCCTGACAGCGACAGACACAATGCCAAGTGTCAGCATTGTACTGTCAGGGATGACGGTGTGTTTTCTTCTGGGAGCTGCACCCCCTGAACTCCCCACACCCCCCGGTCTCTAAGTATACAACTCTGAGTCAGAGTTGTTTCGGGGAGGGGGCGAAACACTGGGAGATGCACCACTGGTGTCTGCGGAGACCATCACAGCGACCTGATGCTTTTCGTTAAAATCTATCACTGTGATGGTCTTTACTGTGGCAGTGTTGATGTGCGGTTGGCATATCATTTTTTACAAGGGGCTGGTGATCAGAGGGGGAGACCACTAGCTCCAGGAGAGTGTTTTTTTTGCAAAGGGCTGGTGATCGGGAGGGGGGACCACTAGCACTAGGGAGGGTGTTTTTTTTACAACAGGCTGGTAATTGGCGGGATGGGGGACCACTAGCACCAGGGAGGGCTGCACTGATACTATGGGCTGGCAATCAGTGGGAGGGCCATTGACCACAGAGGATGGGTGTGTCCCCACAGAAGCCAACTAGTTTTATGGCTGCATTACCTCCCGCAGCCGCTAGAGTTGCCCAGAGTAAGTCAGGGTTTTGTTCAGTGGTATTTGCACTGTGCAAAAGGACTGCTCTTAAATCCTTTTGCATAGCATAAAGCCACTGGATATGGGGAAGCGTGGCTATTCATGGACAGACCCTTCCCCTTGCCCACCTGCATAAATTAGATTTTGCACGAATGCTAACCCTCTTTGCCTGCACAACAACCCCTTTTGAATATAGGGATCCAGCACAGACGCGGTTTGTGAGCAAAAAGGCCATTAAGCCAGCACAAACTTTTGAATATCAAACCCAAGATATCGGGATCCAACCTAGGATACATACAGTATATATACTGTATATATCTCTGACTTTGGATCCTGAATCCGAATTGGTCAGATATTTGCCAGATTCTAGGTCAGATACCTGCATTATCCAATGGAGACTAGTCAGATCCACTAAAGCACTATCTGAGCACATTTAGTCATCAACATTTTCGCTGTGGTAATGATTCTGATATCAAAGTAACGCTGCCCTCAAGGACTGGCACATCAGGGTGCCGTGGAATTTAAATCCCTCAGGTCCCAGTATCCGAATCCCACACATGCAAAAGGGCCACCTCTAGATAAGGCACAACATCAGATACATTCAGGTAGATTACCGCCCCCTCCCACCAAACCCATGCAAACAAGGTGCAAGTACCGCTAGGTACCATCCAAACTTTGTTTCTTTAGAAGGACCTACAGGAAGATCTGGAAAAGCTGGGAGGTGATCCAGGATGTGCAGACTGACTTCAATGTCAAGAAATGCAAAGTTATGCATATTGGAGACAAGAATCCTTTCTCCTCCTTCACCCTATTACTCCCCCACTCTATCTCCTCCTTACCGGGTCCTAGCATCCCTGGCAGGGTTCTCAGTATCCTGAAGAGAGATCTGACTCCCACTCTCCCATCTCTCTCTCCCACTCCTTCTCTCCCTCTCTCACCCCCATCCTGTCGGGCCCTTGCCCACTTACAAGGTTCTCAGCATCCTGTGGTGGGCTCAGTAGTAAAAACCTTTATTTTTATACAGGATAGTAGGTGACAATTTCACATCATTAGGACGAATCCTATTTTCAAGATGGTCCTGTGTATAAAGCAAAATCACATACAATACATACAGTTTCACAAAATATTAATTTAACAATCATACATTACAAAACCATTTAACATAACATAAAATTAACAAAAAAACACTATGTTACAATAAAACTGAATTTATCCCAAACATTCACATTTTACCTTTAATCCAACTTTTAGGATAATTATAAAATCTTTAACTGATTCATATTGATTTGCTATATATGGTTTTAATGAATTCCATAACCTATTCATGATTGTGGGGAAGCGCATATAACTAAATTTATTCTTTAATTTAGGGGACTTAAAACTCACTCCCGGCTTCTCTACTCATAGATACACAGAAATGTGACAGCAGATAAAGGCCCTATGGCCCATCTAGTCTGTCCAGCACCCTACCCCCCTTCTGTTATGCTTCCACCCTCTTTTCCCAACCCCTTAAATCTATCCCAAGCCCTCTAGAACCCCTCCACCGTTTCAGCTGCCACTATCTCCGGTAGCTTATTCCAGGCCTCCACCACCCTCTCCATGAAAAACTGCCCTCTGACATTACCTCTGTAGTGCCCACCTTCCAGTTTGAGGCTGTGTCCCCTCGTGTTTACTCCCTCATACTTCTCCCCTTCTTACTCCCATCCCGGCTGGGTCCCAGCCCTTTGCAAGGTTCCTTGCTCCCTGAAGGGGTCCTACTCCAAGTACTCCCCTCAAATCCTCCCTTCTCTTTTCTCTCCCACTTCCAGCCCACAACCCCTCTCCCCTTGCTTTTCTCTACCTTCTAAACAGGTAATAGCACTATTTACTCCCCTGTATCAACCTGCCTCTTCCAGCACTTTAAGGTGTCCACCCCCTCCGTTCAACACCTTCCTTGTCTTACAGTACCTGTTTTTCTCTTAGGGTTAAGGTACTGTCAATCCTTATGCTGTTGCTCTAAGTTACTACCAGTTATAACTATTGTAGCCGAGGTTGATGGACTATGTATGTGCTGCACTTCTAGGATTTATGTAATTAGCTTGTTTTTGTCATTTGCTGTTCTTGCATTTTATGTATATTGCTGTATATGTTTTGCACTCCCCAATATGTACCCCCTTCCCTCAGGACGCTTCTGGGAATGAGCTGTTCTGGGCTCATGTTGTCTTTCCTGGTGAAACCTTTCAAAATAAATAAATAATAATCCCAGGACAAAGTACTACTTAGGTGGAGTCTGAGTATTTGCATCAGAGGAGGAGGAGAAGGACCTGTGAGTGATGGTCACTAATTACCTGAAGCACTCCACACAGTGCAAGGTAAAATATTAATGTTTATGTTCCCATAGAGTTAAAGGGACACTGTCAACCCCCTGTAGGTCTCAAAGTGTCTACAGGTTAAAAAAATATTTTATGATTGCCAAAATTCTGTAAAGATTGCTGATGTAGCTGTTAGTTTGATTCTGACTGTTATTTTCTTTCAGAAAGTGAAAAAGAGACTGCCCAACATACTGGTGTTATCACACCAAAACAGGTTTGTTTACATTCCTTGATTAACTCCAAATGCATCTTTCCTGGACTTGGGAACACTCACAACACAGTCTAGCCCCTCATAATGCAGTGGGAGTTTAGGAGGCTACTGTCTTATGAGTGACTGCACTGTTTAGGTGGTGTTTCTAATGCTCAGGAAGCATGCAGTTAGAACATATCCAGGACTGTAAACAAAACAAGGTTGCTTATAAATATACATTGCCATGCGTTTCAGTTCTACTAAACAAGGAAACAGACAAAGCAAACAGCAACATCAGTGAATTTTAGAGAGGGTAAGCAATCATAAAATGTGGGGTTTCAAGTAGAAATAATATGATGAAAAACAGGTTGACAGTGTCCCTTTTATTAAGTAATCAGCCTGTATTTCCATGGGGATCCCCCAGCCAGGATACTGTTGGTCCTACACAAAGTGCATGCACTTACGTTTTGAAGATTCTTACCGATTTGTAACTATTTTTTTTAATTCTGATCTGAGCTGGTCACTGTGAAACTGAAAACATTTCAATAAAACTTTGATTATTAAAAAAAAAGAAGAAGTTAGGGAATGCCTGACACGTTTATGCCTTGGTGTAAATGGCTCTTGGCTCGCGGTTAGTCTCTAGGGACTTAAATATTTGTATTTATTTCTATTTCTGCTTATGCTTTTTTGCTTTCCATCCCAAAACATTCGATTGCAAAAATCCCAAACCTTTTCAATGAATCATCACATTCTTATTCTGCAATGCCGATTGTGCTGGCACTCACAGAGTCTTTGTGAACATAAGAAAATTGCTAAAAGAAAAAAGCCCAGTGGTCTACCAAGTCTGCTCATGTTGCAGAGGCCTTAGTGGCAACTAAGGGCTATGCCCCAGTCTCCAAATGCTTCCCCCCTTTGTCCAAACCCAACTCAACCCTGATCTTCCCTTTACCCTATGTCACCTCTTTTGAAGCTTTTTTTTTTTAATTCTTTGGTAACCAGGTAAGGCCTGCTAGGCACAAGTGCCTCCTTTCTGCAGCAACCCTGGAGCACTAGGGAGGTTAAATGACTTGTTCAGAGTCACACAGTATGCAAGTGGAGGTTGCAGGAATCAAACCCAGGTCTGATGGATATACCAAGCTCATTTGCACCTCATTACTCTAACCTCTAGGCTATACTACCAGACCTTTCACTGTCTCCAATAACACCACCCCCTTAGGGAGCTCATTCAACCTGTAACTGCCCTCTACATGAAGAAATGCCCCTGAACTCTCTCTCCTGAACCTCCCCCCTCCAGCTTAAGGCAATGCACCTCATGGTTTTGCTTCCACTGAGACTGACAAGGCCCTTTTTGTTCACCTTGCTGATGCCCTTCATGTACATAATGGTCTCAGTCATGTTCCCCCATCTCTCCTCTCCTCGCCTCTCTTCTCGGGACAACATGTTTAGGTCCTCCAGTCTCTCCTCGTATGTCCTGCCCTGCTGGCCTTGAACCACTTTTGATGCCTTCCTCTGGACCGTATTTTTAAATGAATGTTTAAGCCCCCCAATACGGGCTTACCTGCTGTGGGGCTCCTTGCGCTGTGTGTCCGTAGGTCCTGGCAGGAGTCACGCCCAGCAACCTCCCAGGCGCGATGCCGCTCCTGTCATGGGTGCCCCTACCCATTCGGGGCTGAGGCAGCTGTGGTGAGTTTTCCAGCCACCGGGTGTGAGAGTCGCTGGTCCTGGGTCCAGCTAGATGCTGGTAGGGGTTCAGGCCATGTGACCCGAAAAAGGCAAAGTTTTTGTTTAGAATGGCAGTCCACGCTGCGCATGCTGCCGGACTGCTACAAAAATTTAAAGGGACCTGGCTCCCTTTCTGCCTGTGGCCATGTGGCTGACTTAAACAATGAGTTTCCCCAGGTCCCCAAGCAAGCAGCGGGACTGGAAAAAAGGCACTTAGCAACCAGAAACACTCCGGTCACAATATTAAAACAGTTCAGCCCATTTTGTGGGCTAAAGCACCATGGGGACCCCGGGATCCTCCTGGCTGGGAGAGTAAACAAAGATGGCAGCCCTCATGCTGCCAGGTGACCTCGGGCTGCTGGGAAATCTCCCACAGACAGCTGGGAAGTCACATGGGGGGCCGATGGCCAAAGGGAAGAGGGCAGAGGCTAGGGTTTTAACAGGGGAGAGTGGCGCAAAATCTGGAGGAGAAGAATAAAGAAGAGCAGATTGGGAGGTGGGGGAGAGCGAGCCAAGAGGAAATAAACACTAGGCCCCCTGCAAGAAACCACAGCTCCTAGGGCTGCCTGCCAGGTCGGGGCTCTCTGGCTGCACTTCTCTCTCCTCTCTCTCGCTCTCTCTCTTGATCTCTCTCCCCAAGAATTAAGACAAAAGATAGGGCAGGAGGACTGCTACTTCTGCAGGACAGGCTATACCAAAGGGTTGTTTCCCTGAGGGCACTGGGGCTGACTGTTTGGGCTGACGGGCACAGTAGCATCAGCCTTGGGCCTCAGGGATCCGACTGAGCAGGTGTCAGAGTTTTCTGCCAGCAGAGACTCTTGGGGAGCAGGGCTAGGGCAGACAAGGCCCTCCCCGAGGGGGATTGAATTATTGTGCCCCCCACCAAGTGTCGCAATCCAGAGGCAGAAGGAAGAATGCCATACAGGCCTGCCTGGTGAACACTGTATCCAAAGCCCCATGGATAAAGTTGAAAAGGCCGGGCAGGTGAAGACTAGTACCTCACTCCAGTGGACCGCTGTGCAGTGGACAGCGGGTGTCTTTGCCCTCTAAGGGCACTGTGAGTATCCTGAGCTGCAGCTCTGGGGAGACTTTTGTTACTTCTGCCAGGAGGGTCAGGGGACAGCCTCCCCCAACACCAGACTTATCTCCTTTTTGGAATTTGTGTTATTATGCCAGGGCCCCAATGAAAGGTGGCAGGCCTGTGGACTGGGAATGGTGAGGTACCCACTGACTGTGAGTGTTCTGGATGCACCCAGAGGGAGGGTGGAGTTTCCGACAGGGAGTGTGCTCAAATTGTGTAGAGGATCAAGGGGATAGCCCTCGCCTCCCCTGCATTATAGGTGTATCAGATAAAGAGGGAATGTTGTGGGTTGTCTACCTCTATGTGTTTGTGCTTTTGTTACTGTTATTGTGGGGAGGGAGAGTGGATTTCACTGGGCCAGAGGGACAGTCATCAGGGGTAGCTCTTATTGTTCCTGGGGATGTGTTAACCTGTTTCTCCTACAGGAGGCAGCAAAGAACCCTAGGGAATCTGGTCAGGACTTAGGCCCAGCCTCTTGGGGAGGACCTCCAAAGATGTTGGGGCAGCCCAGGTGAGTGTGAGCAAAAAAGGGGGCTGTTACAGATGTGTTTAATGTTCTTCACGCTATGTAACTACTGTATTTCTTTGTATCTGTAATCAGCAGGTAACAGAATTAGGGTGGAGGGGCAGGATTACAATAAGTCAGTTCATGTTTTCTTCAAATTATTCTGCATGATACATTAAATTTTCCTCCCAGGATATCGTACAGATAGACTCTATATACTTCTGTAATCCCTAGATGGCGCTATCCCAGGGGCTACTACCCCTGCCTGATTTGCCACTAACAGGTTGAGGGGCCTGAATCCGATGGCGGGTGCCTCCACCCAGAAGTCAGGGTTTGCAATAGTTAAACTAACTTGGTCACAGCCCTCTGGGACACTGCAACCCCCCTTTCTTCCCACTAGTGGCCCACACAATATATCAGAATTACCTTCACAGTATACACTTACCCCCAGGACTGGCTCAGGCACTGGGACCTCCTGTAAAATAAGATACAGTGCAACAATCACAGTACAATACTTTAACATAGACAAATACCTCAGGCAGTATAACTTTGCTGAAACAAGCAGCTCTGATTTATTTAGGGGGATATAACAAGGACAGGGGGAATCAGGTTAATTAGCTTATCACTTTACTCATCTACCTATGGCTCTGTGCACAGGCCTATCCCTACCAGTTACTGTCCCTGGGTACCCAAGCACTAGTGGCTAGTCCAAACCGTGAGAGCTGGTAGGGGCCCTTTCACACAGAGAAAAGAAAAATGAGTTAAACAGTCAGCAGTACAGTAATTCCATTTGGATTTAATGTGGCAATTCAACAGGGAGCGACCCTGAATTAGTACTCACGACCTCCAAACAAGATAGGGTCCTTCAACATCAGCAGGGCTACTCTTGAGCTCCACGAGACTCCTCACACATTTATATGGTAAACAGTCACAGGCAAAAGTCCTTTAATGGCAGCAGGATTCACTTGAGCTGCACAAGCCTCCTCACACATTTATATGGTTAACAGTCACAGGCAAAAGTCCTTTAATGGCAGCAGGACTCACTTGAGCTACACAAGCCTCCTCACACATTTATATGATAAAAAGAAAGTACTATACCAGGCAGGCTGCTTCTCTATCCCGATCGCAATTACTGCACAATACCCGGGAGAACACACAGCAGATTCAGTTCCTGACAGACCGAGTGCAATTCAACAATTTCTACAGTCTTCTACAGGGTGAGCCTGGTTTCTACTCTTCAGACATCCTTTGATTCTCTTCACAGGACGGATTCAGTCCTAACAAGCAGTTACACAAGCTACAGACCGGAACTTGGGGCCTTACACACGTTTCCCGACTAAAACTGCACACCGAAAAAGCACAGGGCTCCTTCCCTGTTCACTGCCAGAGCTCAACTGAAACTCCAGCAGACAAAAGCGCACTTCCTTTGAGTTCCTCCCAGTTCTTGGCTGGATTGGCTGTCACTCACAATAGACTGCCCCTGTTGGTCCAAAAAGGTGCCGAAGTCTAAACTACATCTCCCAGAGTCACTGCCCATATAATCCTCTTGTGGCTGGCTCAGATTATGAGTCCAAGTTCTGATTCGTCCAAGGCACCATTTTAGAGCTACCTTAACCCACACTGATTGGTCCAGTTCAGCAGTTCAAAACTAGAGTGGGGAACTAGGCAAACACAGTTCTGACTGCAAAGAAAGCAGGTTAGACAAACTGTAATTTCATTATTACTCTAAATGATTTCTGGCAGACAGTTACATCTTTCAGACAGGTTCCCTTTGCACTCCTAGTGACTGCAAAAATGGAGTGAATTGGCAGCAGCTCGAGTGGTACTCAAGCAGAGAAGCACACAGTCCCCCCATACAAACTAATTATGTCTGCAAGCAGACAGCTCTTAAAGAGACAGTACCAGAGGCTCTAAAACACTCACTGATAAATGGCTTAAACGCCAAACACCATTCAGGCTTGGAGCATTCAAGCAAGCTCCTGGAAGTCTTTGGGAACCCCATTTGCAGGGGTTACACCCTTCCTGGTCGGGAAAGCTTGGCGTCGCGTCAAGCAAGTACCCCATAAGTTTCAACTGCAACCAGATACATTTGCATTAGGCTCACACATGCAATCATCAGTCAATACATCATTTTACCAAGAACACATTTCTGAAACATTGCAGTCGTCACTCTTTACACAGTATTACATACACATTGTACCATAACTCAAGTTATTACCTCTTGTACATGAAACCTGAAGAGGGCCCTTCCTATCAGTTACCTTGGGGCTGGACGGGGCAAGGCACCATATTAGAAGGCAACACAAGTAACTTGGGTTAGCACTGGCCTCAGTTTGGGCAATGAGCTCGGGGACACATACACTCCTTTATGGACAACATTGAGAGGCAAGTCCACAGGCCTCCCAAGGAATCATAACTGAGGTGCACCACAGGCTTTACAGCTCGACCAGTCTTTCTAGGGGAACTGTTACAGTCTCTGCACTCTGAGCCTCATTTTCAGCATTGTCCTCACTTGTCAGGGAGTCTCCATGGGGTAGAGAGGCTAGAACTTGGGGCACTTCAGCTCCAGGAGTTACAGTTTCTGAGTCCACAACATTTGGCTCGCATGGAGAGCTTTCGGACACTGGCAGTGGACTGTCAGGGCACTCAAAATACTCTTCTTGTTCTGGTGTATCACCAGTCTGCCCCAATCCATCATTTTCCTCCTGAAAGCTCAAACAGTTCAACCATGCACAATGATTCCATTTCATCTGATCTGATGCTTTGCACTTCACTTTCTGGGAGCATTGGCTCCAGGGACAAGCTGGGGGCTTAGACAGTCCAGAAGGCCCAGCTTCATCTCCAGTATTGACTAGGGATTGCCTCAAAACAATTGACTCAGTTCGTAAGAAGGATAGTATTCAAAGTCACTCTCACTTTCTTCTGATATGGACTGACAGTCATGCTCAACTGGGACTTGTGGAGGGAACACTTTAACTCTGCTTCTGTAGGTGCAGACTTTCTTGATCTTTTCTTAGCAGCAGCTCTAGTCACTGGTCCAGAGGGGCATCTTCTGGGGCTCAGACTCAATCAAGATTTGTCCAGTGGGCAGTAAATGATTTCTATGCATTGTTTTTACATCTTTTGAATTATTCTCAGGCCTTACTTTGTACACTGGCAGATCATCTAGTTTGCCCACTACAATGTGAGGGAGATGGTGCCATCTGTCAGCAATCTTGTGTTTGCCATGCAGTCCCAGATTTCTTAGCAATACCCGATCTCCCTCCTGGGTTCTGTGCTTTCACCTTTTATCATACCTTTCTTTGTTGGCCAGATTTCTTTTGGCAGCCATGGTTTGAGCCGAGTTAGTGCATGAGTTAGCTGGGCCTTTAACTTTGCACATACTGTAAATAGTTGTCAGCTTGAACCCCATCAGGAGAGACCCCAAAACACACATCTACTGGTAGTCGAGCTTCTCTTCCAAACATCAGGCGGTAGGGGAGAACCAGTGGCATCACTTTTGGTGCAGTTATAAGCATGTACCAGGGTGCTAATTTGTTGGCTCCATCTAGGCTTGTCCTTTGGGTGCAGGGTGCCTAGCATATCTAGCAAAGTGCGGTTGAAACGTTCAGGCTGTGGGTCCCCTGGGGTGGTGAGGAGTGGTTCTGGACTTCGCACTCCCACAGAGAAAGCATCTCTTTGATCAGGCGACTCTCAAAGTCTCTCCCTTGATCAGAATGGATTCTTTGTGGAGCCCATAGTGAACAAAAAGTTTTCTACAAGTACTTTGGCCACAGTGGATGCTTTCTGGTCTTTGGTGGGAAAGCTTGGGCATATCTCGTGAAATGGTCAGTGACCACCAGCACATTACTGATATTTCTTTGATCTGACTCCAAACTCAGAAAATCAATACAGACCAGCTCCATGGGTGCACTGGTGGTGATGTTAATAAGGGGCAGCCTCTGGGGCAAAGCTTCCTCTGTAAGCAGCGACTACAAGTTTAATGTGTTGCTCCACATCAGCCCCCATCTTAGGCCAATAGAATCTGGATCTCACCAAGTCAAGTGTTCTGTCTATACCGAGGTGCCCATGTGGTTGTGCAAGGACATCAGTACTGAGTCTCGAAGGCAGTGGGCAGCACTAGTTGTTGTTTGTCTACTTGTCCCCTCTGTCTACTGTTTCTCTGTATAACAGTTTATTGATCAGTTTCAACTTAGGACCTTCTTTGTATAACAGTGCAGTTCTCAAATCAGTGGAGCGAATTTGGACACATCTTTTCCTGCATAGAGGGCTTCTAAAGCTGCTTTGATCATGGAATCGCGGATTGAGCCCGCCAAATACTGTCATTGTCCAGCTGAGGCAGTGCACCAATGTCTATTGCAGAAAAGTGGCAATAAGCAGCAGGTATGCAATTCTCAGAGGGTCCCAAGCAATCCACCATGCAGTCCACTCGTCCGTGGACATTGGTTCCTCCCTGTCAAACTTCCGCAGAGTGCCGAATGTCAGGTTCTGCCAATCAGACCCAATCATTCTGGGAACAGGCCTCCGGAGAGCATCAGCATCTATGTGGTTCAGACCTGCTCAGTATTCGAGAGCATAGTCATATGTAGATATGCAGAAAGCCACCTATGGCCAGTGGTATCCAACTTAGCTGAGGTCTGCACATAGGTCAAAGGATTATTGTCAGTTTTTACTAGTATTTTAGCCCCATACAAGTACTCATGGAATTGGTCAACAATAGCCCACTTCAAAGCTAGGAACTCTAACTTCTAGGGACATGGATATGTTGTTCATCCACACTCATTGGCAGTATCCTTGCCGCTTTAAATCTTGCCGGAAGGTCTTCAAGCTTGCTCCTCCCACCCACCCGGGTGGTATAACTCTCGGCTCCGCCCCATGACGCCAGATCTTCCTTACCGCTTGGAAGCTCAGGTTTCCTCCTTAACGCTCTGCGTTTGTGACTGGTTCCTATTTCTCCGTTTGCGGTTTAAAAATAATATTTTGCAAAGACTTGAGTCTTCGATCCCTCATGACTGCGATGGATAAATCGACTCGGATTTTCGGAGATGCCCATGCGGGCAGAAGATGTCTCGGACGGATCCACACTCCACGTGTGTCTACTGCTTAGGCCTTGAGCACGACCGCAGGCTTGCGACCTGTGCTCATCTTTCTCGGCTCTCGCCCTCGAACCACCGTGTTGCCCGTTACAACTGGGCCGTCCCGGAGCGTTTCCTCGGTGAAGTCCAAGGAGGCCCGGTTGGCGGTGTCCGCGGGCGGCGGTTTCCGGGCGGATCAGCTCGAGGATGGTCGCCTCTAAGAGGAGGCGGCGCTGGCCGATCTTCCTCGGCCGCTGCATTTATCCCGCCTCTCTGGGTTCTTCCTACACGGCTTCCTTTTGCGAGCTTTGTCTGTCCCTCTCCACTAGCGAGAAGGCTCCGCGCCTGCTGGACCTTTTCTCAGTCCAAAAGAAGGACAAGGGTAAGTCCCTCCTTGTGACGCTTCTGGGAGCGGGAAAGGTCCCTTCCGGGCCGTTGCCCACTGTCAAGCCGCCATCGGCCTCACGTCCCCGCTGGGCCAGGTCAGTTGACCGAGACTTGACTACGAAGTTCTAGATTTTCTCGACCCATTGGTCGGTTGTCGCTTTAGCAGCCGAGATTCCCTTCCCGGGTTCCTCGGGAGGAGTTGGAGGATCCTGGCTCAGCCAGCCTCCGTCTGGAGCTCGGATGGACCTTTCCGGAAATAAGGGAGTGCTCTGTTCCGGCCGACACTCCTCCCTGCACCGACTCCCTGAAATTCGGGACTTTTGTTCGGTCTCGGACCTTCTGTCCAGCTGTTCCACCTCTATAGGCGTGGTCTCGGTCTCGCACTGCAGTAAGCAGCGTCATTGGCCGTCTCGCCCTCGGATGAGGGAGGTTTCATGAAATTACGCCGACGGCTACGAGGACCTTATGTTGCAACAGCTCTCTGGCTGAATAAGCCGACTCCGCGCCTTCCCGCCATTAAGTGGCTGTCACCGAACGGCCACACAACCTCGACTTGCCCGAGGAGCCTATGCAGGCGGTTGTTCGGCCAAAAGCTGCTCCACGATTGCGTGGAACCTCCGCCTCCACAGCCACCAGTTGGGGCTCCGACCAAGAGATTCTTGGTCGGCTAAAGGATTTACCCATCGGCTCTCGAGTTACCCTCACTCCCGACCGACCTCGGCGGGTGAAGGGTGGTTCAGGCCAGAGGCAGCTCTTGAGGACTCTTCCGAGTCGAAGATGATTCCTCCTTCTTCCAGCGACTGGACTTGGAGTCTTCAGGAGGTCAGCCAATGGGCGATAACCCGTCGTCCTTCCTGGGACTGCCCGGCTCATCTCGGAGTCTACGGGATGGGCTGAACCCGTTCCAAGCAGACAGGTATCCCCTCACGGAGATTCTGGACGAGGATTCTCGGCGAGCCTTTCGGTGGCCGAGGCCATAGTGGGTCCAGCACTGGAACTTGGCAGCGCCTCTTCCTGCCTGCGCCCGGCCAGGATGGCCAGGAGAGTCACCGGTCCCTACCGGTTCATGTCCGGTTTTGGAACACCCCTCTGCTGAGGTTGGTTACCGACAGCGTTTTCAGCCCGCGCCCCATGCGCGAGATGTGGACAAACCTCCTGACAAGGGGTCAAGAATTGGACTATGTGGGCGAAAAGTCTACGCTGCGTCCTCTCTACGACCTTCGTCGAGGTCAGGACTGTCCTCATGGCACATTTTTCTCATGCCCTGTTGGGCTCCTGGATGAGGTCATCCCTCATCTTCCGCCCGATCTGCAGACTACGGTTAAGCAGGTGCGGGACCAGGGCAGGGCAGTGGCCAAACAGCAGCTCCAGACTGCTTTGGATGTAGGGGACTCATGTGCCAGATCGGGTGGCGCCGCGGTAGGTTCCGTCGGCGGGCTTGGCTGAGGATATCCACCTTTACTTGGATACCAGCACAAGTTGGCGGATGTTCCTTTTTGGGACTGACCTCTTGACCCTGGGGTGGAAGGTCACCTGCAGAGGATCGAGAAGTCCAATGCCACCTTGGACTCGGTCTCTTCCGCTCAGAAGGACAAGGCCGCAAACCACAGCCTAAGCCCTTTGGTCCTTCTGTGCCTTCGCCGCCCGGCCCAGCAGCGTCAGGGCCAGCAGGCTCATCTGTGGCATCCCAAACCCAAGCCGCCCGGCTTCCTCTAACAGGAGCAGGAGGGAAAGGGCCCAGGAGGTCCTCGGCGGTCCCTCCTCCAAGCCTGCCCAGTAGACGGGCTGAGGGGTGTCGCCCATCCCGTCCTACCCTGGGTCCCCCATTAGAGGCGGCTCCGGCACTTCCCGTTCCGCCTGGTCCGCTGTTACCACGGACAGGTGGGTCTTGAGGTGGTGGGAAGAGCCTGCCTCTGGAATTGAGCAGGCACCACCCTTCCAGGCCCGTCGCCCACCGAGCGCCGGGATCCCCAGCCTCACTGGCGGCTCGTCGAGCCGACGCCGGCTCTCCTCCTCCAGAAGGAGGTGGTAGAGAGGTGGTGGACCCTCTTTCAGACCCAGGGTTTGTGTCCAGGTACTTCCTGGTTCCGAAGCAGACGGGGCTGGCGCCCCATTCTCGACCTACCGACCTAAACAAGTTCCTGGGTCTCGAACCTTCAGGATGGTCCTCTGGCTCAGATAATACCATCCTTGGAGCTGCGTGTGGTTCTGCTCTCTGGACTTGCAGGGCCAGTTTTTCACGTCCCTATCCGTCGATCTCACCAGAGATTCCTTAGCTTCGAGCGGAAGGATCTCTCTTGAGTTCAAGCCATGCCCTTGACTTGTCTCCAGCTCCCAGGGTCTTCACCAAATGCATGGCAGTGGTGACAGCATTCCCTCTTGTGCCCCGGTCGGTGTGCCCTTACCTGTGGACGACTGGCTGATAGCAGCTCCCCTCCAGGAAGGAGGCAGGTGGTCAGAGATCTGGCCCTCAGGTCTGCTCTCAACTGGGCCTCCTTATCAGCGAGGCCAAGTCAAGACTCGAGCGGGTGATTTTATTCTTATTCATCGGGCGCAGCTCGACTCTCTTGAGCCAGGCCTTTGACTCCCGGCCCGGACAGGGCCGGTTCTTTCCTCCCTTTGCCGATCATTTCTGGTTGGGCAATTGCGCCCCTGCCGGGACTTCCCTGCGCCTCCTGGGTCTCATGGCGGCCTGTACCAGCGTGGTCCGTTGGGCCGCTGGAACATCACGTCCCCTTCAGTGGGGACTGGCCAGCCAGTGGTCTGGCGCTCGATCCCTTGGACCCGGCTTGGCCAGCCGGTGACACAGGGGATGTGGAACGCTCTCCAGTGGTGGACCGTTCCAGATCATTTGCAGGAGGGCATCCCGTTCGTCCGCCCCGAGCCGACGGTCTCTCTGTCGACCGATGCCTCTCTGATGGGTTGGGGTGCCCATCTGGGGGAACACCGGGCTCATGGCCTCTGGTCCCCGCGGGAGTCCCGATGCCACATCAACCTGCTGGAGCTCCGAGCGGTCCGCCTAGCTCTCACCGCCTTTGCTCCGTTCCTCCGGGGTCAAGTGGTCCGAGCAGGCGGACAATACCACGACCATGTGCTATCAAACTGCCAGGGGCGGGCCGCTCCATGCTTCTATGCAAGGCTCTCGCATTTGGTCACTGATGCGCAGCCTGGGCGGATCTCTAGCCATTCACGTGGCAGGAGCCTCCAACACCCTGGCCGATGCCCTGAGGCGGATAGGGGCTGCATCCCCTGAGTGGTCTCTCCTGCCGGAGTAGTACAGCATCTGTTCTCTCCTTTGGGGGCACACCTCAGGTGGACCTGTTTGCCTCCATGGAGAGCTTGGCTGAGTCTGTTTCATGCCCGCCCCCTCAGCAGGGCTCGCTGCAGGGGATGCCTTCTCAGGCAATGGACCGGGCCTCTTTCGCCTTTCCCCATTTCCCTTGATCCACAAGGTGCTTCTCAAGGCGAGGGGGACAAGGCGCAGGTGATTCTGGTAGCCCCAGACTGGCCTCGCCAGTTCTGGTACCAGATCTCCTCAGTCTCAGCTCCAGGACTCCTGACAGCTTCCAGCTCGCCGGGACCTGCTCTCAGTCAATCAGGGAAGGTGTTCCATCCGGACCTTCAATCCCTGCACCTGACGGCCTGGTTCCTGAGCGGCTAGAGTTCCAGGCTTTGGGTCTTTCCGACGGAGGTCCTCAATGTAGTTGAGGCGTCCCGTGAGAGTCGACCAGAAAATGCTATGCCTTCAAATGGAAAAAGGTTTTCCATTTGGTGTCAGAACAAGGGCTTGGACCCTTCCTCTGTTCCTTGGCAAGCATCTTGGACTATTTATGGTCCCTTTCTGGTCAAGGGCTTGGTGACGCGACCCTAAGGGTGCACCTGGCAGCCATCTCTGCTTACCGGGCGCGGGCCGGGAAGCAGTCGGTGGCGCAGGAGAAGGTGGTCTGGCGCTTTTTCAAAGGCCTTGATCACATTTCCCCTCCAGTGCGGGAACCCCCACTCCGTGGGATCTACTGCTGGTACTGGCAAAGCTCATGGGCAAGCCATTCGAACCTATGCACAGGTGTGCTCTCTCTCACCTGTCGTGGAAGACCGCCTTCTTGGTGGCTATCACGTCAGCCAGAAGGATGGGAGAGCTCCAGGCGCTCCATCGAGTCTCTGTACCTGGTCTTCCACAGGGACAAGGTTGTCCTGCTTCCACCGAAATTCCTTCCGAAGGTGGTGTGATTTCACCTTAACCAGTGTTGACTCTGCCGTGTTCTACCCCAATCACACCTCGGAGGCCGAATATAGGCTCCATACTCTGGACCCTAGAAGGCTCGCTTATTATAAGGCGCCGCGGCTGAAATTCGGGAGAGGTTCGCCAGCTGTTTGTCACCTACGCTGAAGCCGCATCTGGTAGACCTGCAGCAAGCTGACGTAAGCAGGTGGGTAACCTCCTGCATAGATCTCTGCTATAAGTTGGCGGGCATGGAGCCTCCCAGAGGATAAGAGCTCATTCTACCGCCATACTGCTGCAGTGTGGCTGCTTCCAGGGACGTCCCTATCCAGAAATCTGCAGGCTGCTACCTGAAGTCAGCAAACACCTTCATTACCCACTACCACATCGACCTTGAGTCACGCCGGGATGCTGGTTTTGGGGCCTCGGTTCTCAGTCTCTCTTTCCCAAGTAAGTATATGGGGTGTCGTCTTGCCTCCCTCCTCCCGAGGAGAACTGCTAGGAGTCTGCCAATGAGTGTGGATGAACAACATATCCATGTCCCTAGAAATACAGGTTACTCACCTGTACAGGAGTTCTAGGAATGGTATATGTTGTTCATCCACGACCCACCCGACCTCCCCGGCTTCGACGCACAACCTGAGCTTCCAGCGGGCCAGATCTGGCGTCATGGGGCGGAGCCGAGAGTTATACCACCCGGGTGGGTGGGAGGAGCAAGCTTGAAGACCTTCCGGCAAGATTTAAAGCGGCAAGGATACTGCCAATGAGTGTGGATGAACAACATATACCATTCCTAGAACTCCTGTTACAGGTGAGTAACCTGTATTTATGTACAGGATAGTTCTTTTCGGATGGGGTCAGGCTTCTACTGGCAAAGGCCACTGGTCTCAGGCCATTCTCGTGCTCTTGGTACAACACAGCCCCCAACCCTTGCAAGCTAGCATCAGTGTGCTGGACGTAAGGTTTTCTTGGATCGGCATAGGCCAGCACTGGAGCATGAGTAAGTTGATATATGATCTCATGAAAAGCAGTCTCACAATCAGGAGTCCAGCGGCCTCAAATACTTCACTCGGATGAAAATACACTTTCAGTCTTGAGGGACACTGACTTTTGGTATTTTTGTGGGTTGGGGGATACCTTGAGTAAGGTTAAGTAAAGGGCGGATCACTCTTGAATAGTCCTTGATGAAACGCCGATAATAACCACAAGTCAGGAATCTTTGCAGTTCTTGCTAGATTTTGGGCTGTGGCCAGGTGGTCAAGGCCTTAACTTTACTTGGTCGGTCTCTATTCCTCGGTGGATACTATGTGTCCTACATACTTTTACTGATGTTTGAAAGAATTGACACTTATCAATGGACAGTTTAAGGCCAAAGTCCTCCAGTCAGTCCAATACCTTAAATAATCTGCTCTCATGTTCCTCCAGTGAGCTGCCAAACACAATAACATCATCTAGGTATACCAGGCACTCTAGTAAGTTCATGTCCCCACTGCACGCTCCATCAATCATTGAAAAGTGGCTGGGGCACCTGAAATCCCTTGAGACATCCTCATGAATTCATTGAAGATAAGCGGACAGATAAAGGCTGTCTTCTCACGGTCCTCTGGGGCCATCGGGATCTGGTAGTACCCATCATGGAGATCCAGCACAGAGAACCACTTGCTCCCGCTTAGGCAGTCCAAAGCATCCTGAATGTGGGGCATTGTGTACTGATCAGGGATAGTCCGCCAGTTTAAGGTGCGATAATCCACCACATCCTTACTGTCCCATTCTTTTCCTCACTACCACAATGGGGAAGCATAAGGGCTTCTGGATTCTTGTATTACACCAGCAGCTAACATCTCTTGCAGATGCCGTCTCACATCATCTATATCAGCAGGTGCCAGGCTCAAGACCTCTCACGAAATGGTCTTTCGTCATGCAGCCGGATATTGTGCTGAGCTCCTTGCACGCATCCTATGTCCCATTCCTTTAAAGAAAACACCTGGCCTCTCTGGGCAAGCTTCTCACTGATCCTCACTTTCCATTCAGCTGGCAATGGGGAGTCGCCGAAATCAAACAAGTCAGGCATTATTCTGTCATTCTTCCTCGAACTCTTGCTGCTGGGTAGCATTGCAGTGTCTGCACAATGCACATTAGCCAGGATGCAACCTCTATTTACTCGAATGTCTCTTTCAGACACATTATGAACTTGGACCATTACCCTTCTGGCATAAGCATGGGCTCTAGCGGGCAAAATACTAGGCTTGACCAGCAGTCCTCTGGCAATTTTCCATCGCCTGGTGCATCCAACATTAATATTTTATTCTTAACATCCTTTCTGATACGAACCTCTCCCTGTAAGGTACACTGGGCATTTGGCGCCAGGATCAGAGACTCAAGATTCTTCTTCCATACCATTCCGACCGGTTCCTCTGGTTCTATTTTTTCAGCATCTCTCTGTGCCTCATAGGCCTTCTTAATTAAAGCCGGAACTCTTAAAGCTCTACTAGTCTTTGACCTCTGTTTTTCATAACACAACTGTGCCAGCCTTCCGAACATATGAGCATTTGTTCCAGTCAACAAAGGGACACCATCATACAGTCCAGTGGGGGAACACACTAAGGCTAGGGTCTCTACTTGTTCGCCACTCCAGCCACAGAGGTGGGAAAGACAGCAAATTCAGATATACCCGGAATAGGGTAGGCCTTCTCCTTAACCTCCATACATGCAGTCCTTCTAATGGTTGTAAGGGTACGTTTGACAAATGCTTCTGATACCAATCCTGGAACATAATTGTCACTTGGGAGCCACTGTCTAATACAGCTCTTGTAGACACTCCATTCACCTTTACAGTGGTCTCCATGGAGGGACCCACTATTCTGGACCAGTCTGGAGAGGCGGTAGTGGGGACCTGGGCAACTGACCTTGTCACAAAAAGACGTGAGTTAGCATTTTTGGTGCCCTCACTGGGATCATTTTGTGCACCTCTTAACCACTGATTTATTCTCCGAAGCTCTCCTTGTAGTCTATATGCAACTTTGTCAGTGTCTTTTGAGGACCGGCATTCCCTCTTCATGTGCCCATCCTTCCCGCAATTATAGCAAAACATACTTTCTGGAGTTTGAGCTGGCCGAGGCGCCACACTGGGAGCCAGGGCGGGGGTACTACTAACTGGAAACCTTGGTGCCATCTCTGTCTGCGGCGTGATAAGCATTTGGAGACGTCTCATCAGTTTCTCCACTTCCATGGTCAAGGAATTGAGTTTGGAGCTGTTATCAGCAGGAGATACATGAGTGGGTACCCCCACCCCCATAGCAGATGCAGTCGGATATAGGTCGGGGCCCGTACTTGCAGGCGTGGCCTTCATAAAGGGACTGTTTTTGAATTCCCGGATCTCTCTTAACAGTTCGCCCCATTGTGGCATATCTTTTTCCTTGTCAGAGCACTCATTGACTGCCAACCTCTGCCCCTGAACTTCACTTGATGGGCCACCCTCAGTCACTCGGGTCATAGCCGCAGCTATTGGTGCAGGTCCCTCCCGAGGTCGCCTTTTCTCAACTCCTCGAATTTCTCTCATTAACTCATCATAGGAGGGTGGGATTCCAGTCGATTTGCCAGGTGTAACTGAAGCAACAGCAGTTCTGAGAAGGGCAGACTTAAGGATCCTGTCCAGCCTGGTTGGTCCAGTTCAATCACTGGCAAACTACCCTTCTGAGGCATTCTTGCAACAATTTTTCCAGCCGAGATACATACACAGACAACAACTCCCTTGGTACTGTTGTGCATTTCTTACTCTCCACCATAGATCCTCATCAGAATCTGGGCTCCCATACACATTTCCAAGGCCTCAAGATAGGCCTGTGCAGTCACTTCAGGTTACTGGCCCATTTAGCACGGATGGTAGCCAGGGCAGGACCTCGGAGGCTCTCACTAACCCTCTTTCGCTTTGACTTCCGAGCATTGCCATTCTAGCACTTGGGGGCAACATAGTTCATCCAGGTCTCCCAGTCATCCTCCCTTGGGGGTGGGAGGGTGCCAGAGAGATCCTCAACCTTCGTAAGAGTCGTGACTAATGGCAGGTGCAGAAATAGGAGTCTGCATTGGTTCAGCCACCATTACGGGTACTGGAGCGGGAGAGGGTGTTGGGGAGGAACACCCCAGGTGGCAAGAATAGTTTCTTCAAGTCCTCCACAGTTTTCCCTTCCCCAGCAACCATTTAGCAAATTTCTCCTCAAAAGTTTCAGACAGTGGTGGGGCTCATTTCCCCAGGTTTACTGTACTTAGTTATCACTCTCCAGGCAGTGAGGGCTCCTCTGGGGTAATGGTCTGTGGCACTTTGGAGCTATCTATGGGATCCTTAAACTCACTAGGCCAGGAAAGTGGGTGAGCAGATTAGCATGCCAACCCACCACCACAGGGTTTTGTAAACCTTCCACCTTGGAAAGTACTCCTGTACAGTGTCTGTATTGATACCCAGAGGGATGTCCAGGATAAGCATAGCATTTTGGGGGTCAATCTCCTCCCCAGTACACCACTCCACCAGCCGGTGCACAGCCACTTCTGTCGGGGTACCCATTTTTTTTTCTTAACAGTGGTTCGTAATTATGGCCACTAGAGGACACACAATCCCAGCAGTGAGCCTCCAAGATGTAACCCCTAGATGGCACTATCCCAGGGGCTACTACCCCTGCCTGATTTTCCACTAACAGGTTGAGGGGCCTGGATCCGATGGCGGGTGCCTCCACCCAGAGGTCAGGGTTTGCAATAGTTAAACTAACTTGGTCACAGCCCTCTGGGACACTGCAACCCCCTTCTTCCCACTAGTGGCCCACACAATATATCAGAATTACCTTCACAGTATACACTTACCCCCAGGACTGGTTCAGGCACTGGGACCTCCTGTAAATAAGATACAGTGCAACAATCACAGTACAATACTTTAACATAGACAAATACCTCAGGCAGTATAACTTTGCTGAAACAAGCAGCTCTGATTTATTTAGGGGGATATAACAAGGACAGGGGGAATCAGGTTAATTAGCTTATCACTTTACTCATCTACCTTTATGGCTCTGTGCAGGCCTATCCCTACCAGTTACTGTCCCTGGGTACCCAAGCCCTAGTGGCTAGTCCAAGCCGTGGCAGCTGGTAGGGCCCTTTCACAGAGAAAAGAAAAATGAGTTAAACAGTCAGCAGTACAGTAATTCCATTTGGATTTAATGTGGCAATTCAACAGGGAGCGACCTGAATTAGTACTCGACCTCCAAACAAGATAGGGTCCTTCAACATCAGCAGGGCTACTCTTGAGCTCCACGAGACTCCTCACACATTTATATGGTAAACAGTCACAGGCAAAAGTCCTTTAATGGCAGCAGGATTCACTTGAGCTGCACAAGCCTCCTCACACATTTATATGGTTAACAGTCACAGGCAAAAGTCCTTTAATGGCAGCAGGATTCACTTGAGCTACACAAGCCTCCTCACACATTTATATGGTAAAAAGAAAGTACTATACCAGGCAGGCTGCTTCTCTATCCCGATCGCAATTACTGCACAATACCCGGGAGAACACACAGCAGATTCAGTTCCTGACAGACCGAGTGCAATTCAGCAATTTCTACAGTCTTCTACAGGGTGAGCCTGGTTTCTACTCTTCAGATATCCTTTGATTCTCTTCACAGGATGGATTCAGTCCTAACAAGCAGTTACACAAGCTACAGACCGGAACTTGGGGCCTTACACACGTTTCCCGACTAAAACTGCACACCGAAAAAGCACAGGGCTCCTTCCCTGTTCACTGCCAGAGCTCAACTGAAACTCCAGCAGACAAAACCGGGCACTTCCTTTGAGTTCCTCCCAGTTCTTGGCTGGATTGGCTGTCACTCACAATAGACTGCCCCTGTTGGTCCAAAAAGGCACCGAAGTCTAAACTACACCTCCCAGAGTTACTGCCCATACAATACTCTTGTGGCTGGCTCAGATTATGAGTCCAAGTTCTGATTCGTCCAAGGCACCATTTTAGAGCTACCTTAACCCACACTGATTGGTCCAGTTCAGCAGTTCAAAACTAGAATGGGGAACTAGGCAAACACAGTTCTGACTGCAAAGAAAGCAGGTTAGACAAACTGTAATTTCATTATTACTCTAAATGATTTCTGCAAACAGTTACATCTTTCAGATAGGTTCCTTTGCACTCTAGTGACTGCAAAATGGAGTGAATTGGCAGCAGCTCGAGTGGTACTCAAGCAGAGAAGCACACAGTCCCCCCATACAAACTAATTATGTCTGCAAGCAGACAGCTCTTAAAGAGACAGTACCAGAGGCTCTAAAAACACTCACTGATAAATGGCTTAAACGCCAAACACCATTCAGGCTTGGAGCATTCAAGCAAGCTCCTGGAAGTCTTTTGGGAACCCCCATTTGCAGGGGGGTTACACTTCTAATTTCTATTTTGAGGTGACGGAGGTACCAGATCAGTCCACTAGGGAAACATGTCTTTTAGTATGCAATAAAATATGACAGAGTGGGATTTATGCTGGGATTACCCCCCCCCCCAAAGGGTGTACTGAGGCCGGATGCTGCAGGGGGAGGGATTTACAGCTCCACAAAGTCTGGTAATGTCAGCATAAAGTCAACCTGGTTGTGTTTTATTTATAAAATGGGTGCTGCATCACATTGTTAAAAGATTAATAGAACATTTTTAAAAATGTTTTATTTTTTTTAACTTAAATAGTTCTGCTGGAAGATTGATGCTAGATTGCTCTTTATGAAAATGTTCTCTTTTCTGGGTTGTGGTATGTTGTCTTTAGTGTGCAATTCTTAGTTTTTATTTTTTTCTTTACGTTTCTTGACAGTTTTACGTTTCTTTATATAGACATTACAGAGAGAGCAGGAAGGACACGACAAGCTAAGCAGCTCTAGAAAAAGTTGTACGGCATTTGTTTTTTGTTTTTTTCAGCTGTGTTCTGTAGTGGTGGGGAGCTGTGGAAATTCTGAAGGCACGAGGATCTATTTGGTCATGAGACAGGCTGGCTCTGGTACTTTTAGGAGGATCTGTGCTGAGATTAGGGTATGAGTGACAGCCTGTCTCAGTCAGCATCTAGAATTTAACCTATTCATTTTATAATACCCCTTTCCTGATTCTTCTGTTCCCTTTCTCACCATAGCATCCACTCTCAAGTCTTTCCTTAGGCTCCTATTTACTGGCGTCCCTGGACTTCTGCCTTCAGTCCACTCTCCCTGGAGGGCAAAACTCACCCAGTCTTATCTACAAGGTTTTTATATATACACGATTTAGTGTATGCTCCGTAGATCGGTTGTAACCCTTGTATATCCATTGCACTACATTGTTACCAATTGAATTTTTTGCACCTGTTTTTGCCGTTTCAGCTCTTCTGAAGATTATAACTGCTTGTATACATTTTCTCCTTCCCCTCTCCCCCAGGTCACACCTGGAAATGAGCCTGGCTCAGTGTGCCTTTCCCGGTTATCAAACTGTTAAATAAATAAATAATGTGCCATTTAATAATTTGATCATCAAAGTTTTATCTGACTTTTCCATCTTCCCACTGTCCTACAATAAAACAAATAAGATTATGTAAGCATTGTTTTCTGTAGTATTCAAAATGTATTAATATTCAGAAGAACTGTAACAACTCTTTCCCCTGTCTGTCCATCAAAGCACTGGGTGCTGGTAAACCAATAGCTTTGCCCTTCAGAATGAGGGGCGAAGTTTAGTGACACAGTGTAAGCAGGAGGTTTTGAGGGGAAGCAAAAGGGGTTCTAGCTCAGGTACCAGTTGGAGAAGAGGGGCCTTAACCGCTCAGAAGGGGTGACAGCATCCATGCCAATACTAGGACACACGATCAGGTCTTGGGAGCACAGAGTAGCCTACAGTTCTTGGTTCAGTTGGAGGATACCAGGACTGCTGTAGAATGGGTTTCTGAGGGGCCTCTGAGGACCGATGGGAATCAGAGGGGGCTGCCAGCTTTGGTTCAGTGGCCAAATGCCATAGTCAGAGTGGCATGGTACCCCTCAACAGACTCCCCCTGTCCATTCCAAGGTGGACAAAAGGAAAGTCTCCTGGCAGGAAGCATGACTAAGTAGGGGAAAATGGAAGTACGGATGGCTACGTAAAGCTGCAGACAGCTAGGGACAGCAATAGTAGATTTTTGGGTGGGCATCCCCTCAAGAGATGTGCTTCAATAGATTTTGGGCATGGAGGGTTCCATGAAGATGCCATATCAGATATACGCAGTAGAAGCCAGAGCAGTGGCATGGTTGGGAGCTGAGATTCAATACTGAGGAAAAGGGGGCAGCAGATAAGAAAGCCCAGAAGAGTAACGACCAGACACTCCTGCTTAGAGAAACTGTCAGAACAAGGTAAAGAGACGGTATACTAGTTTATCATCAAGCAAGATGAGACCCGTTAATTTGAGGAACAAGTCATACCTACCAGTGGGAGTACTATAGTCAGGGTTAGGTATAGTATCCAAAGTTATTGTCAGTTTGGGGTAACAGTAGTTACCAGTGTGGCTTAATGGATGCACAAGAGCACCAGTACTGTGGTAAGGGATGAAAGAGTCGTGCATAAAGATTCAGTATACATACCAGTATACCAGAAGCAGCTTAAACAGTGAGTCGAAGTGTAATGAATTGTGATGTGGGACACAGCCTTCAATTGTGCTTGGAATGAAATGGAAATTACGCATCTACTGTAATTCTTGATCTTCTTGGATGAAGTCTCCACCACTCATTCACACTAATAGGAACTATGCCAGAGGTGCTAGGGCCCAGCAGGAGCCAAACATCTTCAGGAAGGCCAGTGCCAAGGTAGGACCATGCATGTCTGGCGATGCGAGACTGGCTCGCGCCATACAGGCTACCTTGGTGTCAATCCGCCAACCACCTCAGTACATTTTTTACCCAGGAGGTGCAGCGTAAACTAACCTAATGAAACTAACCTATTCCGGACTTAAATAGTCTGCATGACCCGTGTAAGAAAGGTCAACTCAACAGAGTCTTCACAGCCCAACCAACGAGGGGGTGAAGGCCAAAAACAGGATGAGTGAGCTCAGGGGATGGTGGGTGGGGGTGTGAATGAGTGGTGGAGACTTTGTCCAAGAAGATCAAGAATTACGGTAGGTACATAATTTCCATAGCTTCCTGGACATAAATGTAACCCCCCTGCAACTGGGGGTTCCCAAAAGTCTTCCAGGAGCTTGCCTGATTGCTCCAAGTCTGGGCGGTGTTCGACGTCTGAGCTGTTTAAATGTGGTTCCAAGTGAGTGCTATTTGAGCCTCCATGTACTGTCTCTTTAAGAGCTGTCTGCCTGCAGACTTAATTAGTTTGTATGGGGGATCATGTATTTAATGCCTCGAACTCGCTTGAAGCTGTTGTCAATTTGTTCGTCTCTGCCATCGTTAGATGTGCAGAGGGAGCCTTGTTGAAAGATATAACTGTTTGCCAGAAGTCATTTAGAGTGACTGAGAAAATGTAGTTTGTCTAACCTGTCTTCATTTCAGCACAAACTGTTTCAGTGTAGCTTTTTCATTTTGGTCCTGAATTGTTGACTTGGACCAATCAGGATGATAGGGAGACCTTAAGATGGAGCCGGTGGACAAATCAGAACTTGGACTCTCAATTTTGAACCAGCCACAAGGGGATTGTATGGGCAGTGACTCTGGGAAATGTAGTTTTGACCTTGGCACCTTTTTTCACCAAGAGAGGGAGTCTGATTGTGAGTGACAGCCGAACCAGCCAACAGAATGGTGTGGAGCTAAAGGAAATGTCCTGCTCTGTTACTGGAAAGATCCGATCAGTTGTGACAGTGAAGAGAGAAGGAGCTCTGTGCTGCTGCGGTGTATAGTTTCACGCGGGAAGCACGTGTGAGGCCCTGAGGTCCGGCCTGCAGCCGTTGTAAGTGCCAGTTCGGACTGAATCTTATTTGTGAGGAGAAAGAAGGAAGTCTGAAGAGTGGAAACCAGGCTCACCCTGTAGAAGACTGGAGAAATTGCTGAATTGCGCTCAGTCTGTCAGGAATGGAAGCTGCTGTGTGTGCTCCCAGGTATTTTGCAGTAATTGCGATTGGGATCGAGGAGCAGCCTGCCTGGTATAGTACTTTCCTTTTACATATGAATGTGCGTAGTGCTTATGGGGAATCACTATTTCCAATCCCTTGTACTGTGTGTTGAAGCTGGAAACAAACCCCAGCTTGTCTCGGATTAAATCCATTTGCTATCAACTGCCGCGGGGTCCAGTTACAAGGACCTTGTCTCCATGCCCTGTTGTTTCTGGCAATCCACAAGAACATCCAGCATCCGGTTCTCAGTTTGGGTATTGTGAGCACAAATCGGGGTATTCCCCTGCAGCCTGCTATCAATTACAAGTGTGTCATCTAATTGTTGTTGTTTCACATGTTCATGGACTGAGCCATCCGGCCCCGGATTACAATTGGGTGTTGTGCATATATTTTCTTCTACAGGGCCCTATCCATCTGCACCTACCGGCCAACCCCGGGCAACGGATCTGGCTAGTCCCCCCCCCCCATCCTGGGTATCCAGAGAGTGACATTTTGGACCCTATATATATGTGCACAGTACTGTGATTTAATTCTGCCAATCAACCTGATTGCCCCCTCCCATGTTACTGTTCCCTAAATAAATCAGATTTGTTGTTATTATACTATATACTGTCTGTGGTGTTGGTACTTACGGAAACAGTATTGCCTTTTGCTGTGTATGTTGATTAACCTTGTTTTACAGGGGGTCCTCAGAGACGTGCTGCAGAATCAGTCTCAAGGGTAAGTGGTAATTTATGAGTGAACAGTGTGTATATGTGGGGTATTGGGGCTGCAACTCCTGTGTACTGTGTGAGCCACTAGAGGAAACTAAAGGGAGTCACAGTGTCCCAGAGGGCTGTGATCCAGCTAGTCTAACCACTACAAACCCTGACCTCTTGGTGGAGGCACCCGGCATAGAAGCTAGGCCCCTCAACCTGTCAGTAGTCAAGCAGGCAGGGGTAGTAACCCTTGGGATAGCGCCACCTAGGGGTTACATAAAGTCTCCACCACTCATTCACACTAATGGGAGAGTACCGAGCTAACTTAATCCCCCCGAGATGGGTGGCAGGAGAGAGGAACTCACTTAGGACAGAAGTTCATTAAGGATTGTTCTGCCAAAGAACTGATGCTGCCTGGCATGGACAGCCAAAGCATAGTGCTTTACAGAGTTGTGCACGTAGCTCCAAGTGGCTGCATTGCAGATATCTACAATGGGCATGTTTCAAATTTCTGCCAGAGATGCCGCAACTGCCCTGGAAGAATGTACGTATACTCTGCCTTCCAGCTTAACCTGTGCCATAGAAACATAGAATTTGATGGCAGATAAGGACCGCTTGGCCCACCCAGTCTGCCCATTTCCCTACCTAATGGATAAGCTGCAGATCCTAGTTAACCAGCAGCCTACTTCTTCCTACCCCCACCCCCAGAATTGCCTTATGACTGTCCCATGCATGCTTGAATTCCACCACTGTTTTTGACTCCACAACCTCCTCAGAAGGCATTTCCATGCATCCACAACCCTCTCTGTGAAAAAATACTTCCTTAAATTACCTCTGAGCCGCCCCACCTCTATCTTCAACTGCCCCTTGTTCTTGCACCTCTTTTTGAAAGATGCTACCCTCTTGGACTTTGTTGATTCCCTTGAGGTACTTGAAAGTTTCTATCATGTCCCCCCTCTCCCTCCTTTCCTCGAGGCTATACATATTAAGCTCCTTAAGTCTCTCTTCATATGTCTTCCGGTGCAGACCCTGCACCATTTTAGTTGCCCTCCTCTGGACAGCTTCCATCCTGTCTATGTCTTTGCAGAGAGTGGGTCTCCAGAACTGCACGCAGTACTCCAGATGGGGTCTCACCAGCTGTCTGTACAGAGGGATAATAATTTCTTGTTTTCTACTGGTGATGCCTCTCCCTATGCATCCCAGTATCCCCCCAGCCCTCCTTGCTGCCCTCTCACATTGCTTGCCCACCTTTAGGTCATCTGATATGACTACCCCCAGGTCCCTTTCCATTTTTGTTGTTGTTAGTATCTCACCCCCCATTGTGTACTCTTCCCCTGGGTTTTTGTTTCCCAGGTGCAATACCTTGCACTTCTTAGCATTGAATCTAAGCTGCCATACATTTGACCATTCCTCTAACCTTGCCAAGTCCCTTCTCATCCTTTCCACCCCACCTTGTGCATCAACTCTGTTGCAGATCTTTGTGTCATCTGCAAAGAGACATACTTTTCCTTCCAGCCCCTCTGCAATGTCACTTATAAAGACATTGAAGAGGACCGGTCCTAATACTGAACCCTGCGGTACCCCACTAGTAACTCCCCTTTCTTCAGAGTGTACTCCATTTACTATTACTCTCTGTGTCCTATTCTCCAGCCAATTCTTTACCCAGGCTGTCATCTTGGGACCCACTCCCAGGCTGGCTAACTTGTATTTAATCTTTTGTGTGGGACTATGTCAAATGCCTTGCTAAAGTCAAGGTAGGACATGTCCACTGCCCCTCCCTAGAGTAGCATTGGTGAAGACATGCCATCAGCCATGCTGAAATGCATCCGATAGCAACAGGCTGACCCAGCTGGGCCATGCTGAAGAAGACAAACAGTTGTTTTGACGTGTGGATTTCTTTAGTTCTGTCTAAATAAAACTGCAAAGCTCTCTTAACATCCAGAGAATGCAGGGTACACTCCCCTTCATTCTGGAAGTTCGTGAAGTAGGCTGGGAGGTCCAAGGGCTGATTCAGATGGAATTCTGAGACAACCTTGGGGAGAAACCTAGGGTGAGTTCTAAGAACCACCTTGTCTTTGTGAAATACAGTATATGGGGGGTCTGTGACCAAAACATGTATTTCAGACACTCTGCGAGTGGAGGTAATGGCTACAAGGAGGCAGTCTTCCAAGTCAGAAACGTCAACTCGCAAGTAGCTAGTGGCTCGAAAGGTTTGCGGGTGAGCATGTCTAACACAAGATTAATGTCCCAGGCAGCTACCGGTCATCTGACCGGTGCCCTAGTATGCAGTATGCCCTTAAGGAACCTCTTGATCAAAGGTAACTGAGCCAGAGACATGGAATACACAGGCTCATGGTACACTGAAATCACACAAAGGTGAACCTTGACAGCTGAGTATTGCAGGCCTGTATTCGACAGATCTAGAAGATACTCTAGGACTTTGTTTGGTGGACAGGAAAAAGTATCCCAAGAGGATTTGCACACCAGATGGAGAACCGCTTCCACTTAGCCTTGTAAGTTTTTCTAGTAGCTGGCTTACATGCAGCTAACAGAATATCTGAGACCCTACGTGAAACGTTAAACCTATTTACCTCTATCTCTTCAGGAGCCAGGCATGGAGGTGAAGGGACTTCAGGCTGGGATGGACCACAGGGCCCTGGGTCAGCAGGTTCATTTGAAGTGGAAGCTGTCTTGAAGAAGTTTCCAATAATCTGTTGATTAATGGAAACCAGATCTAACAAGGCCAGAATGGGGCGATGAGGATCATTCTGCCCCCCCTGCACCTCTGGTTTGAGCAGCACCCTCAGAACTAAGTGTAACCTCCCTACAAATGGGGGTTCCTAAAAGGCCTTTCTTGGAGCTTGTCTAAGTGCTCCCTGGCTGAGGGGCATTCGGCGTAATGCTATTTAAAACAGGGTACTGTGAGTGCTTCTAGAGCCTCTGGTGCTGTCTTTCTAAGAGCTGCCTGCTCGCAGGTCTGATTAGTTTGTAAAAGGGGGACGGTGGGTTTACTGCTCAAATCCCACTCAAGCTGCTGTTTAAATCGCTCCATTTCTGCCGTCGCTAAGCGAGCAGAGGGAGCCTTATTGAAGGGTGTAACTGTTTGCTGGAACATATGTGAATGTGTAGGTAAAATTGCCATTGTTTAACCTGCCTTTATTGCAGCTGGGACTCTGTGTGTTTGGCCCCTCCATTTTGGACCTGGACTTCTGAGAATGGGCCAATTGGGGAAGTGGGGCCTTAAAATGGAGACCGCTTGAGCCAACCAGAATTTGGACTCCCATGGGAGCCTGTAAAAAGGGGGAAAATATGGTAGGTGCTTCTGGGAAGTGTAGTCTGGACACTGGTGCCTTTTTTGCACCAATAGAGGGTGTATGAAGTGACAGACAGAACAAAGCAGCCAACCAGAGCCCTGTGGAGTGAGAGGAAACTGTCCTGCAACTGTCCTGGAGGGGCAGAGTCATTGGTGATCGTGAAGAGAGAAGGAGCTCTGGCTCCTGCGCTGTGAAAGTCTTCGTGCAGGAAGCACGTGTGTTAGGCCAAGAAGTCAGGTGACCATATCGCCAGCAGACAGTGGACAAAATCCATGGAGGAGTGCAGGCAGAGGAGGCTGTACGTTTACAGCTACCTACCAGGCTCACCCTGTAGAGGACTGGAGAATCTGCTTCAATCACACTCAGTCTGTCAGGACAAGTGAAGCTGCGTCGTGTCACCCGGTTTGTTGCAGTGAAAGTGATCGGGAAAAGAAAGCAGCTGCCTGGTATGGTACCCCCCCTGTGTTACATGTAAATGCGTGGAGAAGTGTCTGGAGCACAGGCCAAGTCCTGCCAGTGATGTGAGAAGGATCTCTCTGCAGGAGTCGTGAGTACTAGATCAGGGTAGCTCCCTGTCGGATGCTCAGTGTGAAGGCAAGATTGGTCTGATTGCTCTGTTGGCTGCATGAACTGAGCCGGCTGGCTCTGTTTAATCAATTTAAGTATCAATTGCTCATTTTCTTCGGCAGGGCCCCAACCAGCTGCACCTACTAGGCTAGCCTTGTATTGCCTGGGTACCCAGATACAGTGCCTGTTAGGATTGGCCTGTGCACAGTGCCCTATACGTTTATTAGAGTGTTAAGATAATCAGCTTGATTCCTCCCATCCTTGTTAGTTTCCCCTTCAATAAATCAGATTTGTTGTTTGCAAGGTATACTGTCTGAACTGTGTGTTAGTACCACCCTCTTGTGCATGGGCTATTGTGTCACCACATCTTATTTTACAGGGGGTCCTCAGCACCAAGTGAGTCTTTTCAATCTGGGGGTAAGTGTAAGTCACAATGACTGTAAGGGGAGTGTTTGTGGGCTGATAGTAGAAGGAAAGGGGGGTTGTAGTAACCCAGAGGGCTGTGACCAAGTCATGTTCGACTGTTCCAACCCCGACCTCTGGGTGGAGGTACCCGCCACTGGATCCAGGCCCCTTAACCTGCTAGGGGCAAAGCAGGCAGGGGTAGTAGCCCTTGGGATAGTGCCCCTGGGGGCTACATTTTGGAGGCACCGCTGGGATCAGCATCCCCTATTGGCCAAGTACACAACATACCCCCAACATGGCCAAACTAAAGGAGAAACTGGAGGGGGATATCACGACTAAAATTAAATTATACCCTGTCAAGATGATGGTGCATAAACTGATGAGGTGGGGTGAAGCTGAAGAATTGGATTCCCAGAAAATTGTGTTGTTACTGGATGTACCCATGGTGATAAAGAACGCCAACCTTATTTCTGCAGTTGAGCGCGTCAAATGTTTAGGCAAGGTAGAGGTGAAGGGGCGAATGGCCGACCTACTCGACCAAACCTTGCAGGTGCTGCTTTTATGCAGTATAACTATAGACCCCGAGAGGGTGCCACCAGTGATCTACCCAGAAGGTGCTCAGAAGGGATGGAGGGTCATTCATGTCTGGAGTGGTTCAGTCACCCCAGGGGTGTCCACCAAGACTAATAGCTTTAAAGATAAATTGCTTAAACTGTTAGCTGCAGAAGGGAGGACTACTCAGGAATCACTACAGGTATTAGACCTTTCCAATGATCCCACCCCCTAAACCTCCCCAGGTATATCTCCGGGGTCCTCCAAGAGTTCCATCCTGGTTGCAACCCCCATGGTTGTTCCCCCCATACAGCTAGACTCCTATCAGAGATTGAAACTCTTTTCTGGTACTGTGTCTGTGCCTTCGGGGGAAGATGATTTGGAGACCTGGATGGACTATGCTACCCCCTTAGTCCAGGAGTGGCAGTGCTCTGAGGGGGAGAAATGAAAGAGACTGATGGAGAGCCTGAGAAGCCCAGCTTTGGAAGCCATTCGGTTCTTGAGGGCTACTAGTCCCAAAGCCACTGCAGCAGAGTACCTTTCTGCCTTGGAGGGGGTGTTTGGGAGCACTGAAACTGGGGAAGACTTGTTGTGGAAGTTCAAGTCAGCTAAACAGTGGAGGAATGAGAAACTGTCATTTGTTACTAGAATGGAAAGGGCACTGCAAAAAGCTTATTGGGGGGGGGGTAACTGCCCCGACCTTGAATCAAGTCCGGCTAGACCATATTTTGAAATCTGCCAGGTTTTCCAGTGTGATATTGTTGAAACTCAAATTACATGACCGATGGGCTGCCCCTCCTGAATACTGCCAATTGGTGAGAGAAATTAGAGAAGTTGAGACTGATGAAGAGGGGTGGGAGCCCTATACGGGGGTTGTGAATTTATGCCAGACTCCTGAACCCAGTGAACCCGATGAGGGCCATTCATTGGAAGGATTGACCAAGGGGCCGACAGAGACTTATTGGGGCCCTGATGCATTTCCTGTGTCTCCAGAGCCCCAGAGTGGAGTGGGGGTGTATGCTGTTTCCTCTGATCCCCAGGTGGAGAGTGATTTGAAGGCTGAAATCAGGGATCTATGGGAGATGGTGAAAGAATTGAAACAAACTGCTGCCCAACCCCCCAAATTTGGGGAGCCTGAGTTGTCTCAGAGCAAACGAATTGGTCAAGGGGAGCCCTCCAGAACTCCTGACACCGCTAGACAGGTGAGATATCCCCCCCCCACTAAAGACCCCAGAGATACTAAGTTTTGTTACCACTGTGGGGTGGATGGACATTTTCAGACTGAGTGTCGGCTGCCAGAGAACCTAAGGAGAGTCAGCAGCAAGCTAGTAGCCTGGCATCACAAGGCTTATGCCTGGCCCCAAGGAGGGCCTCCTCGGAAAGGTTTTTGTCACCCGGACCATGCCAAAGCAACTGCTAAAGCCATGCCCCCCAATGGTCTGATGTGGTGGGTCCCTCAATGGAAACCACAGTGAGATTAAATGGAGTACCCACCCGGGCTGTGTTGGACAGTGGATCCCAAGTGAGCATTATGTTTCAGGACTGGTATCAGAAGCATTTGCCTGAGGTGCCCCTGCAGCCTTCAGATGGACTACATGTTTGGGGACTGAGCGATAAGGCCTATCCCTATTGTGGGTATATCTGGATTTGGTTATCTTTTCCTACTTCTGTGGCTGGGGTGGCCGAACAAGTGGAGACCCTGGTGTTAGTGTGTCCTCCCACTGGACTGTATGATGGGGTGCCCTTGTTAATTTGGGACTAATGCTCATATGTTTGGTCATCTAGCACAACTGTGCTCTGAAAAACAGAGGTCCAGGACTGGGCGAGCTCTCAGAATTCCGGCCTTGATTCAGAAGGCCTATGAGATCCAGAGGAAGGCCAGCCAGGTGGAACCCGAAGGCCCAGTGGGTGTTGTCTGGAAGAAGGATCCAGAGTCTTTGCTACTAGCCCCAAATGCCCAGTGTGTTCTACAAGGAGAAGTCTGGATTAAAAAGGATGTTAAGAATAAGATATTGATGCTGGACGCACCAGGCAATGGAAAATTGCCCGAGGGGTTGCTAGTTAAACCCAGCATTTTGCCTGCCCGAGCCCATGCTTTTGCCAGAAGAGTAATGGTTCAAGTGCACAATGTATCTGATCGGGAGATTCGAGTGAGACGAGGCTGCACTTTGGCCATGGTGCACTGTGCAGATACTGCTGTGTTGCCCAGCAACGAGACTTCAGGGAGAAGTGACCGAGTGACCCCTGATCTGTTTGATTTTGGTGACTCCCCACTGCCAGCAGAATGGAAGAAAAAAGATTAGTGAAAGGCTTGCCCAGAGGGAGCAGGTGTTTTCTCTGAAGGAGTGGGATGTGGGATGTGTGCAAGGAGCTGAACACCACATTCGGCTACAGGATGAGCGACCCTTCTGTGAGCGATCTCGACGCCTGGCCCCTGCTGATAAAGATGATGTGAGACAACACCTGCAGGAGATGCCCGCAGCCGGGGTGATACAAGAATCTAGAAGCCCCTATGCTTCCCCAATTGTAGTAGTGAGGAAAAAGAATGGAGCTGTTCGGATGTGCGTGTGGATTACCATACCTTAAACAGGAGAACTATACCAGACCAGTATACCATGTCACGCATTCAGGACGCCTTGGATTGTCTGAATGGTAGTAAATGGTTCTCCGTGTTAGATCTTCGCAGTGGGTACTACCAGATCCCCATGGCTCCGGAGGATCGCGAAAAAACTGCTTTTATTTGCCCACTAGGTTTTTACGAGTTTATGAAGATGCCTCAGAGGATTTCCGGCACCCCTGCTACTTTCCAGCGTTTGATGGAGCGTGCTGTGGGGGATATGAACTTGCTTGAGTGTCTAGTCTATCTGGATGATGTCATAGTGTTTGGCAGCTCCTTAGAGGAACATGAAACCAGGTTGTTCAAAGTCCTGGATCGACTGGAAGAGTTTAGTCTCAAATTGTCTATAGATAAGTGTCAATTCTTTCAAACCTCCGTGAAATATGTGGGGCACATAGTATCCGCTGAAGGCGTAGAGACTGACCCCAGCAAAGTGGAAGCTTTGACTACTTGGCCTCAACCAAATAATTTGAAAGAACTGTAAAGGTTCCTGGGGTTTTGTGGCTATTATAGGTGATTTATCAAGGACTATTCTCAAGTGATCCTCCTTCTACTCAGCCTTACTCAAGGGTATCCCCCAACCCATAAAAAGTATAAGAAAGCTATGCTCTCTGAGACTGAGAAAAATATTTCCGCCCCAATGATGTGTTTGGGACCCACCGGACTGCTGATTGTGAGGTAGCTTTCCATGATATTATATATCAGCTTACCCATGCCCCAGTACTAGCCTATGCTTATCCTGCCAGACCGTACATTCTTCATACTGATGCCAGTCTACAAGGATTGGGGGCTGTGTTATATCAAGAGCACACCAATGGTTTAAGACCCATAGCCTTTGCCAGCCAGAGCCTGACTCCTTCAGAAAAAAAACTATCCAGTGCACAAGCTAGAGTTCTTGGCCTTGAAGTGGGCTATTGTTGATCAATTTCATGACTACTCATACGGTGCTAAGATATTGGTGAAGACTGATAACAATCCCCTAACCTATGTGCAGACCTCAGCTAAGTTGGATGCCACTGGCCATAGGTGGCTGTTTGCGTTGTCCACTTATGACTATGCTGTTGAATACAGAGCCGGCCTGAACCATATAGATGCTGATGCTCTCTCCCGGAGGCCTGTGTCCCGAGACAACTGGGTTAGGTTGTCAGAACCTGACATTAGAGCACTTTACCAAAAATTTGAAAAGGAGGAACAGGTATCTCCTGATGCTGTGGATTGCATGGTGGACTGTCTGGGACCATCTGAGAACTGTATACCTGCAGCTTACTGTCATTTCTCTGCATTAGACACTAGTGCGTTGCCTCAATTCAATAATGATAGTCTCCGGCTGGCTCAGACCCATGATAAAAACTGCTCTGGAGGCTCTGTATGTGGAGAAAGATGTGTCAAAACTGCATTCTCCTGACTTGAGAACTGCTCTGTTATGCAAAGAAGGTCCCAGGTTGAAAATGATTAATAGCCTATTATACCGGGAGACAGTAGATAAAGAAGGGTGAGTAGCCAAAGGACAACTCATGCTGCCCACTGCTTTTAGAGAACTAGTGTTGAAGTCTTTACACAATCACATGGGACATCTCGGCATAGACAGAACCCTTGACTTAGTGAGGTCCCGCTTTTATTGGCCCAAGATGGGTGCCGATGTGGAACAGCATATCAGGACTTGTAGCCGATGCGTACAGAGAAAGACTCTGCCCCAGAGGGCTGCCCCCCTGGTTAACATTACTACTAGTGCCCCCATGGAATTGGTCTGCATTGATTTCTTGAGTCTAGAACCAGATCAGAGAAACATCAGCAACACATTAGTAGTTACTGATCATTTCACCCAGTATGCCCAGGCCTTTCCCACTAAGGACCAGAAAGCAACCACAGTGGCTAAAGCACTCATTGAGAATTTCTTTGTCTACTACGGGGCCCCTCAAAGAATCCATTCTGCCAGGGGAGAGACTTTGAGAGCCACTTGATTAAAGAAATGCTATCTTTGTGGGGGGGTTCGAAAGTGCAGAACTGCTCCTTATCATCCTCAGGGAGATCCCCAGCCTGAAAGGTTTAATTGTACGCTGCTTGACATGTTAGGCACCCTGCAACCTAAAGATAAGCCTAGATAGAGCCAGCAAACTGTCACTCTGGTACACGCTTACAACTGCACCAAAAGTGATGCCACTGGATTTTCCCCGTATAGACTGATGTTTGGGAGAGAGGCTAGACTGCCAGTAGATGTCTGTTTCGGAGTTTCTCCTGATGGGATTCAAGCAGCTAACCATCTACAGTATGTGCAGAAACTGAAAGCCCAACTAAACCATGCCTACCAGCTAGCCCAGACCATGGCTGCTAAATGAAATGTAGCCAATAAAGAAAGGTATGACAAAAAAGTAAAGGCACTGGAGCTTAGAGAAGGGGACAGAGTGCTATTGAGGAACCTGGGGCTGCAAGGCAAGCATAAGATTGCTGACAGATGGCATCATCTCCCTCATATTGTTGTAGGAAGGCTGGAAGATTTACCTGTATACAAAGTGCTGCCTGAAAACAACTCGAAAGATGTGAAGACTATACACAGAAATGATCTGCTGCTAATCGGACAGATCCTGATAGAGGCTGAACCACCGAATCCCCGGCCTGTGACTAGAGCTGCTGCCAAGAAAAAACTAAGACCAATTGATTCCTCTGGAATCAAGCCAAAGGGACCTTTTCTTCCCCTCCGTTGAAGTGGATTGCCAGCCTGTGTCTGAGGACAGTGAGTGCAATCCTGAGTATTATCCTTCTTATGAACTGAATCAGTTGTTTAGGGGCAATCCCCTCATCAACCCTGGGGATGAAGTTGGGCTTTCTGGACTGTCTTGAGCCCCCAGCTTTGTCTCTGGAGCTGATGCTTCCGGGGGAAGAAGTGAGTGGTAGTAAATCTGAAGGTGTGAGCTCATTGGGACTGGCTGAACTGTCTGATTTCTCAGATGAAGGAAGTGACGTGGGGGAGACAACTGGGGATATGCCCGAGCAAGAAGAATATTTTGAGTGCCCTAATAGTTCCCCGCCAGTACCAGAAATGTCCCCGGCTGAGCCAGGTAGTGTAGGTTCAGAAATAGAGGGTTCTGTCCCCGAAGGTACCATGGACTCTGGGTCCCCTGCTCCTATAGAGGTTTCCCTGACCATCCCAAGTAGGGCTGAAATAGAGTCTGAGCCTTCCAAAATTTTACCTGAGACTCCTAGACGGACTGGATGAGAAGTACGGCCTGTAGTGAGATTGAGTTATGAGTCCATGGGCCAGCCTGTGGATCTGCCTTTGAATGTGGTCCATAATGGGGTGTATGTGTCCCCGAGCTCCTTGCCCAAACTAAGCCTGGGGATTGATTCCCGTCTTGTTAGTATTGCCTTCTGAGTATGGTGCCCCTGCCCCATTTAGCCCTCAGGTAGCTGATAGGGAAGGGTCCCCTCTATCCAGGTGTCATGGGCAGGAAGCAATGACCTGAGTTAAAAAGGAAAAAGTTGTTTGTGTGTGTAATGTTGTTTAATCAATAGTAAACTGTGTAATACAGTACCAATGTATGTAACAAAAAGGTCTGATGTGCTGTCAGTTTAAACTGTCTTGCCTTAAAGTGATTTAAGGGTAACTACTTGATGCGGACGCCAAGTTCTTTCCAGGCCAGGAAGGGTGTAACCCCCTACAAATTGGGGTTCCTAAAAGGCCTTTCTCGGAGCTTGTCTAAGTGCTCCCTGCCTGAGGGGCGTTCGGCGTAATGCTGTTTAAAATAGGGCGCTGTGAGTGCTTCTAGAGTCTCTGGTGCTGTCTTTTTAAGAGTTGCCTGCTCGCAGGTCTGATTAGTTTGTAAAAGGGGGGCGGTGGGTTTACTGCTCGAATCCCACTCGAGCTGCTGTTTGAATCGCTCCATTTCTGCCATCGCTAAGTGAGCAGAGGGAGCCTTATTGAAGGGTGTAACTGTTTGCTGGAACGTATGTAGCGTAGCAGTAAAATTGCCATTGTTTAACCTGCCTTTTATTGCAGCTGGGACTCTGTGTGTTTGGCCCCTCCATTTTGGACCTGGACTACTGAGAATGGGCCAATTGGGGAAGTGGGGCCTTAAAATGGAGACCACTTGAGCCAACCAGAATTTGGACTCCCATGGGAGCCTGTAAAAAGGGGGGATATATGGTAGGTGCTTCTGGGAAGTGTAGTGTGGACACTGGCACCTTTTTTGCACCAATAGAGGGTGTGTGAAGTGCCAGACAGAACAAAGCAGCCAACCGGAGCCCTGTGGAGTGAGAGGAAACTGCCCTGCAACTCTCCTGGAGGGGCAGAGTCGTTAGTGATTGTGAAGAGAGAAGGAGCTCTGGCTCCTGCGCTGTGAAAGTCTTCACGCGGGAAGCGCGTGTGTTAGGCCAAGAAGTCGGGTGACCATATCACCAGCAGAGAGCGGACAAGATCCGTGGAGGAGTGCAGGCAGAGGAGGCTGTATGTTTACAGCTACCTACCAGGCTCACCCTGTAGAGGACAGGAGAATCTGCTTCAATCGCACACGGTCTGTCAGGACAAGTAAAGCTGCGTCGTGTCACCCGGTTTGTTGCAGTGAAAGTGATCGGGAAAAGAAAGCAGCTGCCTGGTATGGTACCCCCCCTGTGTTACATGTAAATGTGTGGAGAAGTGTCTGGATCACAGGTCAAGTCCTGCCAGTGATGTGAGAAGGATCTCTCTGCAGGAGTCATGAGTACTAGATCAGGGTAGTTCCCTGTCGGATGCTCAGTTTGAGGGCAAGATTGGTCTGATTGCTCAGTTGGCTGCATGAACTGAGCCAGCTGGCTCTGTTTAATCAATTTATTTATTTATTTATGTATTTATTTGTTCTAGGATTACAAATACCTTTGAGCCTAGGCTCTTTTACAAAGGTTCCATGTCATTGGTACAATTGAGACAATCATAAGCAAAGATAACAGTTTATAAGTATCAGTTGCTCCTTTTCTTTGGCAGGGCCCCAACCAGCTGCACCTAATAGGCTAGCCTTGTATTGCCTGGGTACCCAGAGACAGTGCCTGTTAGGCTTGGCCTGTGCACAGTGCCCTATACATACATTAGAGTGTTAAGCTAATCAACCTGAGTCCCCCCATCCTTGTTATTTCCCCTTCAATAAATCAGATTTGTTGTTTGCAAGGTATGCTGTCTGAACTGTGTTAGTACCACCCTCTTGTGCATGGGCTATTGTGTCACCACATCTTATTTTGCAGGGGGTCCTCAGCACCAAGTGGGTCTTTTCAATCTGGGGGTAAGTGTAAGTCTAGCGACTGTGAGGGAGTATTTGTGGGCAGCTAGTAGAAGGGAAAGGGGTTGCAGTAACCCAAGGGCTGTGAGCAGTCATGTTGACTGTCCCAACCCCGACCTCTGGGTGGAGGCACCCGCCACTGGATCTAGGCCCCTTAACCTGCTAGGGGCAAAGCAGGCAGGGGTAGTAGCCCTTGGGATAGCGCCCCTGGGGGTTACATAAGGGAAGAGGAGGAAATGCGTACAGAAAGCATCTTGTCCACCGCAGTCTGAATGCATCCTGACAGAAAACGCCAGGTTCTGGATTTCTGGAGCAGAATAGAGGCAGTCTTGCATTGAGTGGGGATGCAAAAAGGTCCAGGTCTGGAGTTCCCCACTCTTCAAAGATCGATTGCATGATGCTTGTATCAAGAGACCACTCGTGAGGGTCTGTTTCCGTTCTGCAGAGACAATCCACCAGATCGTTCTGCACCCCCAGCAGGTAGACCACCTGGATCAGTGCTTTGTGCTCCAGGCAGCACTCCCACACTCTCATCGCTTCCCTGCATAAGGGGTAAGAGCGTGCTCCGCCCTGCTTGTTGATGTAGTACATCACTGCTTTGTTGTCTGTTTGAAGGAGAATAATCTTGTGACAGAGTATGTCCGTCAAAGCTTGGACTGCATACAGGACAGCTCTCATTTCTAGAACATTTATGTGAAGTTGAGACTCGTCCTGATTCCATCAACCTTGGGTGTGGAGATCCTGGCAGTGAGCTCACCATCCGAGTAGGGATGCATCCGTGGTGATGGAGATCTGAGATTCTAGAGGGAGGAAGGGATAGCCTTCCAGAAGGTTGTCCTCTTGGGTCCACCAGGTGAGTGACTATTTTAGGGGTTCCATCACCTTGATGTGAAAGGACTATGGGTGTGTGGTCGGTGACCACTGAGTGCTGGGCAGTCTTCATGTGAAGACGAGCCAGGGGCACGGCGAACACTGAGGATGCCATGAGATCCAGCATCCGCTGCATCGAGAGAGCTCGAACTAAGTCATTCTCCCTGATGAAGTGGGCTATCTGAAGGATGTCATTCCTTCTGTCCTCCGTAAGAAAGGCTTTTGCGCTGGAAGTATCCAGAAGGGCTCCTATGAAGAGGAGCCAGTGGGAGGGCTGTAGCTGTGACTTTCCCAAATTTAGCAGGACTCCTATGGACGTGAGGAATTTTGAAGCCATAGCCATGGCTTCCTGAGTCTCTTGTCTGGAGGGACTTGCCAGAAGCCAGTTGTCCAGATATGGGAACACCTGAATTCCAAGCTTCCTGAGATGCTCTACGAAAACTGCACAGCACTTTGTAAAGACTCGAGGCGCCAAGGATAGCCCAAAGGGCAGGACTCTGAACTAGTAGTGTTGACCCAATGCCACAAATCTGAGGTATCTGTGGTGGTTTGGGTATATGAGAACATGCTGGTAGGCATCCTGCATGTCCAGGGAGGCCAGCCAATAGTTCTGATGAATCAGAGGTAAAAGTGTACCGAGTGATATCATCTTGAACTTTTCCTTGTAAAAGAATTTGTTTAACTTCCTCAGGTCGAGAATAGGGCACATGCCGCCTGTTTTCTTTGGAACTAGGAAGTAATGGGAGTAGAAACCTGTGTTCTGCTGATCCAGCGGGACTACTTCTACTGCCTTGTTGTATATAAGGCCTTGAATATCAGAAGCAAGAAGGTCTGACTGAAAGACAGACAGCTTGGGCTGTCATTTGGGTGGGTGATCTGGAGGGTTTCTGAAAGGTTTAGAGAGTAGCCCTCATGGATTATCCTGAGTACCCACTTGTCTGATGTGATTGACTTCCATTGGTCGTAAAACCGAGTCAGACGTCCTCCTACTGCTGAGGAAGAGTCCCCCTCGGACAGCTGAGGTGGGACTTGGGACGGAATTTCAGAGGGTGGTACTAGGCGCTTTGGGGCCCTGTGCCTTCTGTTACATGTTCTTTTGTGGCTGAGGGCTTGATTTCTGTTGAAACCCCCCCTTGCCTTTATCATGAAAAGACTGACGGTTATGAAACTGCTGCTGGTTCCCGCCCCTTTGAGGGGCTGTGGATACGTCTGGCCGCTTTTGATAGCCATTCTAGTTTTCTGTGCCCTCTAGTGCCAGCTCAACCTGAGGACCAAACAGATACGTACCCATCAAAAGGCAAACTCATAACTCCCTGCTGGGCATCATTCATGAATCCCGATGTGAGTAACCAAGAGTGGCGTCGGGTGCATATACCAGCCGCTGCTGCTCGGGAACCAGTGTCAAAGGCATCCATAGTGGCTTTAAGCTGCTGATTATTTGGATTCAGTGCCTCTAGTAATGGTCTGAAGGAGCTCTGTGTTAACTTTCGAATCTGGGAGAGCTTCTACCGTGGCCTTGAGCGAATGCCAGAGTGGCTACTCATACAGAGAGAAATAACCCTGGTAGCTTATAATGCACATGCCCAGGGTGGAAGCAGCAAAGACTCGCTTTTCCAAAGTGTAGATTTTGCAAGATTCCTTGTTTATTGGACATGCCGTAGATTCTTGAGGAAGAGCAGCCTTGTCATTCTCTGCCAGGACAACTATGGCATCAGCAAAGGCTTGCGAGGCCAGAATAGGACGATCCTTGGGAGGGGCGTATTTCCTATCTATGGACTTGGCCACAGAGGGAATAAGCACTGGATTATCCCACACCATTTGTGAGAGAGTCTCAAAAGAGGGTTGCATGGGAGGAGTCAATTCCACAGGAAAGTCCGGAACGTGCAGTTACTGCAGACGCAGCAATTTCCCAGGATCGATCTCTGAAGTCTGGATAGAGAGAGTGGTATTCACGTTTTTAAGCAGAGACTTAAAGGAAAGGTCCTCAACCACAGGCTCTGCTGTAAGAGAAGGTTTATTTACCACATCTGGGGAGTAATCATCATCAAAGTCGTCCCCCAGTCGAAGATCAGGATCAGACTCAGGCTTAATATCATCTCCTACTAGTCCCAGGGGGACAGAATATATAGGAGAGGGTGGAAAAAGAGGAGAAGGAGATCTGCGAATCAGAGTCAAAAACCCTGGTGCCCCACACTGCACCGAAAGTGCTCCCGGCGCCGGAACATTAGGCGGCGCCGAGAATACCTGTGGCGCCGGCACAGGACACGGCACCAGCACCAGAGGATGCCAACCCCCAACCCGCGGGGGAAAGTCTGAGAAATTCAGCAGGAGATAAAGGAACTGGTGTTGATCCCTGTGCTACAGCCATATGAGGTGGAAAAACACCAGAGTGCAGCATCGACGGCACTGGAGAAGGCACCGCACAACTAGGAAGCCCCAACCGCCCTGCCTACAGGTCTGAAACCAACAGACCTGAAGGCCCAGGTGACGGACTCACGGGCTCAGGCAGACGGAACAACCGCCAAACCCATTACTCCATAAGAGCAGCCAGTCAACAGGAACAGAGACCAGAGAAGACCCAGAGGAGATGGAGTCAGGCCCCTGCCACCGGTAACCAACACTCGATGTGCAGACTTACCAGAAGGTGACCTCGAGCTGTACCATTTCTTCTTCGACCAGAAGGCCAAAGAAGAACTCAAGGTTGAACGGTGTTGAGTCCTCAACGAGGATCAAGAATGGGACAGCTTCTTTTTGTGCTTTCAGAAGGACTGCCCATCCCCCCGAGCACTGGACTGCCTGTAGTCAGACCTCCCTCCGTAAAGGGTGACGGACCAGACCCAGCCCTGCTGACAACACAGCTTTCATGCAAAGTCTTTCTACTGTCACCTATCCCGTTCATGGTCGACTCTGTCAATGAAAAATGTAACTTTACTATTATTTTTTTTTCACTAATAAAACAATTAATCTAATCAAATGCGAAAACGACTATAGCTGCTGTCATATAGATGTGAAGATTTGACTCCCAGTGGGCGAGCGACATTGTCACTGAAGCACACTTGACAGCGAGAAAAAAGGAACTGAGGCAGTTGGAAGGTCGACGCCGAAGTAGCCTATATGGCTCAAGCCAGTCTCGCAGCACCACCCATGTGCGGTCCTACCTCGGCGCTGGCCCTCCTGAAGATTTATGGCTCCCGCTGGGTCCTATCGCCTCCGGCATAGTTCCCATTAGTGTGAATGAGTGGTGGAGACTTTATGTCCAGGAAGTACTAAGAGATGCATGAATCAGAGTCCCTTGAATTCATAACCCTAAATAAAGGAGCTGCACATTTAAACTATCTAGTCGGTGAGCAGAGTGATTTTTCTGTTATCATGAGCTGTTTATTTTGAAGTAGAGGAGAACATCTCTGCATGCTAATAGTGTTTTTGCACAGAGACTCACAGCGAGGCATGTCATCAACTACCATTATTCACAGAAGTTGCCCAGGGCTATGCCCATCCTCATTATGGGCAGATGGATTCTTGCAGGACAGGCAGAGGGGGGATTGCATAATTACATTCCAAATTTTTTAAATCTCTGCAGTTCCATACACAGGAATTTCCAACTTGCATTTTAGAGCCACCAGTTTACAACAAACCATACCAAACTTGGTCAGAGAAATACTGTATGTACTTTATTGATAACTATATGTTGTAGTATAAAATTATTTTTACAAGTGGCTATTCAAGGTCCTCGGGTGATAACAGGAATTTCATCTACGGGATTATTGGCGGTGCTGGACCTATTGAGTATTGGGGCAGCTTGTGCGGTTGGGACAGAGGAGGCAGTGGCAGCCTATAATGCGGCTGTGGCTGCTGCCTTTGATTCCATTGCACCCATTCATGTCCGCCCCTTGTCTACTGACTGGAGACCTCCATGGTATGATGAGGATCTCCGACATTTAAAGACTAAGGGTCGGAGGTTAGAGAGATGTTGGAGGAGGTCCAGCCTGGAGGGGGACAAATTGGCACTGAAGTCGCATTACGCTGACTATCAGGGGGAAATCTCCCATAGGAAGGCAGAATTTTTGCCTAGGGAGATTGCTGCGGCAAGGAACAGACCGGCTCAGCTCTTCCACATGGTGGATGGGCATTTACATCCTGCCTGTCACTGTGCCAGGGGAGCAGGTTCTAGCATTAGGTGCAAGTAGCTGGTTCTGCTCTTCACCGACAAGGTGTCCTCCATAAGGGATGAGGTATCTTCGAGCATCTCTCAAAAGGGTTACAGGGTCCGACCTGAGGGGTGCCGAAACACTCTTCCTGTCTGGGCTGAATTTGAGCTGGCTGGGGTGAAGGAGGTGGTGGAGATAATCTCGAGGTTGCGGCCAACCCAGTGTGATCTGGACCCAGGCCTGACCCAACTTTTAGTTGGATGTTTGGACCTGATAGGACCTATGGTTGCTGAGGTAGTCTGGAGTTCCTCGAGGAGTGGGGTTTTCCCATTGGCTTTGAAGGAGACATTAGTTAGGCCTCTTTTGAAGAAACCCCCAATGGACCCAGGCTGCCTCAGCACTTACAGGCCGGTCTCTAACCTCCCATTTTTAGGGAATGTTACTGAGAAAGTGCTGGCCATCCAACTTGAGAGACATCTTGCCTCTTCCTCTACCTATGCGTCATTCCAGTCTGGGTTTTGGGCAGGCATAGTACAGAGACTGCCCTGGTGAGGGTGCTGAATGATCTCCTGATGGCAAGGGATAGGAGAGACTGTACCATCTTGGTCCTTGTAGACCTCTCTGCGGCGTTTGACACCGTGGACCATGAGGTACTGCCTACAGTTCTGGTGTGGTCTGTCCAGTAATGTCATCAACTGGTTCAGGCCATACTTGACAGACAGAGTACAAAGGGTGACAACGGGGTTAGCCTCATCTTCCCCGAAGCCCCTATGCTGTGGGGTTCCGCAGGGTTTTGTCTTGTCACCCTTGTTGTTTACAGTATATTTGCTGCTGTTAGGGGACATTATCAGGCGGTAGGAGCTGGGTTTTCACTGCTATACAGATGATACCCAGCTGTACCTGTCCTGTCCTGTGCGCCCGATACCCAGGTGTCAGCTTCTGTATTTAACAGCTGCCTCGAGGAGATCCAGTCATGGATGACTCACAACTGGCTTAAACTTAACTCAGACAAGACTGAGGTACTGATCATGGATCTGGGCCATCAGGGTTGGGGGGAGAGGGGTTGCCCCCTGGCTTAGTGCTGGGGGGGGTCCTCTTGTCCCTTCTAGACAGGTAAAGGAATTGGGTGTGATCCTGGATACCAGCTTGACTCTGGATGCCCAGGTGTCAGCAGTGGTTAAGAGCAGCTTTTTTCATGTTCGGAATATTGCCCGAATCTGAGAATTGATCCCACCTGAAGACCTGACCATGCTGGTACATGCTTTTGTCACTACCAGGTTGGTCTGCTGTAATGGAGGCAACCTCTGCAGGCTGCAGCTGGTGCAGAACCTGGCAGCAAGATTGTTAATGGGGGTAAGAATATGTGAACATATCACCCCGGTCCTCCACGAACTGCACTGGCTGCCGGTCAGGTGGAGGATTGTCTTCAGGGTAGGGCTCCTTACCTACAAGACCCCACATGAACGAGGATCTGTCTATCTGCAAGATGTTCTTGTCCCTTATCTCCCACACTGGGCTCTCCATTCTAGTGGGGGAGGCATCCTGCTGGTTCCCAGGGCTAGGTTGTGTCATTCTGGGACTGGGCATTCTTGGTGGCCGCACCTACCTTGTGGAACTCCCTGCCTAGTTTTATAAGGGAGGCTCCCTCGGTAGAAGCCTTTAAGAAGGACCTAAAAACACACCTGTTCCAACAAGCATTTACGAATTAATTGTATCAATGTTTCTGATTTTATTGAGATAGATGTGCTTTCAGTGGATTTAGTATGTTTATGAGTTGCGTGATTTGTGTGTTTTTACAATGTATGACTTAAAAAAGGCCTGAAATCCTTTTTATGGATAAAGGCATTTGATGATATGGATTCTAATTAAAGCTGTATATTTTAGTTTGGTTTTTAACCTGTTTTTATGATGTTTTTATGATGTTATTTTGTAATGCGTTTTGATGTCTGAAAGGCGCAAAATAAATAAAGTTTATTATTATTATTATTATTGTGCAGCACCCAGAGTCCCAGGAAATAGTCACTTTTCCTTTTATAAATAAAGTATTTATCTATCTAAGTATCTATGTTCCTTTACAATAAGGGAGTCAGCCTGGGTTCTTGGTGCTGTACTATACTGGTATTAAATTCTTTAACTCAGTGCCTCCACCTGGGATGGTCCATTCAGATACCAAATGGTATACAAGAGGCTACCCACTATGAAACGTATATTGATCCTGACCAACACAGTCCCACCCCACAATAAATGGGACACATACAATACCCATGCAAGGAACACCATTAAAGTAAATACAAAAATAAGTAAAATCTTTATTGGTGGGGTGGGTAAGGGTAAATGGAAGGGGAATGGAAGATAATCAATTTAGCAATAACAAAAGGCCATTAAGTTTCACTGGGCACAACATTCATTGGCAGTGCTTTCTATATAGCCCCACCTGCTGGTGCACCAGTCTTAGACCCTCAAACGCACTAGCAGATCCAGCAATGTAGCAAAGCTGCACCCGCTACTGCCTTAGGCCAGCAAACAGTAGTTGTTTTAGCTTAATCTGAGTGTTTAAAATAGGACATTTAAGCAATAATGCATGACAGGGTGTGTGTCATGCTGGGATAATGTCACACCTCAGGTGACTGGGCATGAGGCCGCAGGACAATAAACATGGTGCTCCAGCACATCTCTGCCTTTCTGCTGCCACCAGAATATCTCTACACATCCAGGGATAATTGATCCCTCATGAACACTGAAAGCATGTCTCTCCACTCACCACTCTGAGCAGGAATTGTCTTCACTTACAAAAACACTGTCCCCCAACACAACCACACACACATTCCGGGCTGTAGCTTCTGATCGGCCCAGATTCATGGGGAAGGCTTGCAGTGTATCTGCAGAGACATGCTGCGAGTATGCACAGGAAACTGTAGCTCATTACTGACTGACTAGTTTCTCATAACTTCCATGAGGTCAGAGTGTAGGAAGACATATGCACCACCATTTTTCTTCACATTTTCCTTCTGTATGGATTTCTATCCTTAGCAGCTTTAGCTGCAGTGGCCAAATGCCCTAAGGTGTTGAATTACTTCTGTCCCAGCTGCAGAGCCCTTCCTGGAGTTTGGGACAAGTCCCATGTGAGAATGTAGTCCGATCTCTGCTCCCTCACTCCCGTACTGTGAAGGGGAAGCAGAGTCTCTGAGCTATCCATACTGATAGTCTAAAGATCAAAGGCAGCAGCTGTGCCTGCCATTTTGAAGCCCTCCTGGGCTGAATGCAGTCACCCTCCTGCTAATTCCTCTCTTTGTGTGACAGTGGAGTCACAGTGTTCACTGCTCCAGTGACACACAAATCAAAGGTGTTAAACACACCTGAATCCCCCACTCCTGCTGCTGTGCCCTTCCACTGCCCACCAGTTCCCATATCTGTAATCCAAGGAGATAACAAAGACTGGCTGTAGCTGTGGGTGTTCTGGGAACTCCTAAGAGCCCATAAGGAAAGCCTCAGGACTTGGGGGTGTATTTGTATCTTTTTATTTTCAACTTCCCAATATTTTTACAATCACATTCCAATCAGAGTACAACACCTCAATCCCTAATTTACATTTCCATTTGTCTCTTATTGTTATATATCACATTACTTATTAGGTACCCATATATACTAGATATGAATTAACTTGGTTTTCGTAACTTTTCAAACAACAACAGTTCTCCTGTAGTAATTTCAGCCTCCTTGAATATCCTTGTATGTACAAAATTATAACATCGCATAGATCTATGATAGGCTGATATTGTTAACTCTTTACTACCTGGAGCACTTTTTGAAGTCTGAGTTTCCCATTGCTTAACGTTGATAAAAAAAATAGCCACCCAGGCAAAATTAAGCTAAGGCATGTTTTCGTTTGGACCATCTCAAATTTTAAAATCATATATTTTTATTTTCCCAATAAACCAAGTCCTTATCTTTCCATTTATGTGTAACCCCCCACACACACACACACAAACACACACACACACACACACACACACAAACACACAAAGTGAGAGAGGTGGCTTACCTTTGGCTCTGCAAAGAACAGCTTCCACCCAGATGGTCACTACATTGCTCTCTCCAGCCTCCCCAAGGAACTGGATTCTGCAGGGAGGACTGGAGTGGGAGCAAGAGCAAATCTTCAGCAGTTCCTGTGCCATAGTGAAAGCGACTCTGCAGCCTCACATCAAAGGCAGCCAGCCACTTGCCATTAATGGAGAGCACATTGGCAGTCACAGAGAGCAGGGACTTTTAATTGATGGCCCCGAATGAGTGGAATACTTAAGTTTAACCATGTTAACACAGCAGGGGGCACATAATATGTTTAAGGGCAGGAGCCTTGGTGGAAATAAAGACTGGTGCCAGTGACCCCACAAACTGCTGAGGAAGGAGCCATCTTTGTCTGCCCTCACCCCCATCATACTAGTAATGGCATCAGGGGTAAGCATATCAGCCAATGTGGCTATAAAAACCTTATCCAGAGCCAAAGGGGGCTCAATGAGCATTAAAGGACCTCTTTTCTTCACCTAGGAGATGGGCAGACAATCAGCTGTCAATGAACAGCAAGACAGACCCTCACAAGTGATTGACAGAGGGACTTAACCAGTCAGAAGGCTATCTGCTCAGGTTTTCAGTGAGAAATTTCTCAGCACATTCTCAGTCGGCTGGAGGAATCTGCAGAAGTCAGCAGAATACAGAGAAGGCAAGTAGACCTACTGTCTGCAAGTGAAAGTAGCACTGCACAGACACTTGGCGGCGAAGAAGTGTACTTCTACAGCCACTCAGGAGAAGGCAACTATATGCAAGCCATCTGCACCCACACAGTGTCAAATCTGCAGCTGAAACTGTTAGCCAGAGGGAAAAAGACAGAGGAGAAGAAAAAATTACTCACCTTAGTATTGTTGTTTCTTCTAATGGAGTCTTGCTGTATTCTGACAATTTGCAGTGAGTCCCAACCTTCGAACTGCCCCGGAGATGAAAGAGTTAACTTTCCATGCCAGGCATGGAACGCTGAGCTCGAGCTCGGTTGAGACTCCGTCTGTTGCTGTTTGAACTCAAACCGACAGATCTTTACGAGCTAAACTCACTGAGGTCCTGTGTGGAAGCTGTAAACCTACACTAGCCAACTGGCTACTAACATAATAACAAATTTTTGGTCCCAAAACAAAGACTCAAGTCAGGAGACCCAAAAATGAAATAACACAACACCCACTCACCCAAAGAAAGGGTGATAACAAAAAAGGTGGGGCACCTCCTGAGTGCCAACACTGCCACTGCCCACCCACATCCCAAAAAACAAAGGTTCTGAGAGGGGAAGGCAGGGGGGGAGGTCAGAATACAGCAAGACTCCATTAGAAGAAACAACATTACTAAGGTGAGTAATTTTTCTTCAAACAACATGAAGTCTTGCTGTATTCTGACAATTCTGAACTACCAAGCAGTACCTCCATGGAGGAGGGACAGAGCCTACTTAGGAAATAGGCTCTTCAAGCACAGCTGTGCCAAAACCGGAAGGCCACTCCTAGCCTGGATATCCAGGGAGTAATGCTTAAGTGAAAGTGTGAAATCGCCTTTCCAGGTAGCTGCTTGACATATTTCTAGAATAGGGATATCCCTGGCAGCAGCCAGGGAAGCAGCTGTACCTCTAGTAGAGTGAGCCCTCAGGCCTGAGGGTGGAACCTTATCTAATTTTCCATAGCAAAATTGTATGCAAGAGACAATCCACTTGGCAATGGATCTTTTAGTGGCAGGTCTTCCTTTGCCTACCTCACCATTAGTGAGGAACAGTTGGAGGGAGTCAAACCTAAGACCCTTGGTGCGTTCTATATAGTAGCTAAGGGCTCTTTTCACATCTAGGCTGTAGGCTGTGCAGCCTCCTCTCACCAGAGGAGGAATGGTCAGTGAAGTACACAGGAAGAGACATAGATTGGTTACGGTGGAAGTCTGAAACCACCTTAGGCAAAAACTTCCTGTTAGTCCTTAGGACCACCTTATCGCTATGAAAGGAAATAAAGTCAGGCTCCACTGACAGGGCTTGCAGCTCACTTATGCACCTGGCAGAAGTGATGGCCACCAGAAACACAGTTTTCCAAGTCAAGTACTTAAGCTCTGCTGAGGACAAAGGCTCAAAAGGGGGTTGCATAAGCTGAGCAATGCAAACATTAAGATCCCAAGCAGGGGCAGGATCCCTGAATGGAGGATTGGTATGAAGCAATCCCTTGAAAAACTTGGAGAAAACAGGGTGAGCTGAAAGAGAAGAGGGCTTACCTGCTGAAATGAAAGCAGAAACCACTGCCAGGTGCACCCTTAGTGTAGCTGGTCTGAGACCCAAGCTATTGAGATGAACCATGTAGTCAAGTACTGTGGGCAGATCAGCAGACTCTGGGAAATATGCTTCCTAGAGCAGCATATGGAAAATCTTTTCCACTTGGAATTATAAGTAGTTCTGATGGAAGGCTTCCAGAAGCCTTCAGAATATCCATAACCCTTGGGAGAGGTGTAAATCAGCAAACTCTAACTCTTCAAGAGCCAGGCCTTGAGATTGAGAGATTTGAGATTCGGGTACCAAACCCTCCCCTGAGCACAAGTTAACAGGTTGTAATTCCTAGGAAGAGCCAGGGGAAGATGGACTGATAAGGACAATAGGAGAGGATACCAGGGCTGTCTGGCCCAGTCTGGAGCAATCAGGATCACTTTGCAGGGCTGAGACCTGATTTTGACTAGCACTTTGAACAGGAGAGGGAAAGGGGGGAAGCATACAGGAACTTCCCTTCCCAATTGAGAACTAAGACATCCAGGGGGGACTGAGCCCAACACTGGGGGCCTGCAGCAAAAAAGGGGAAGTTGGTGATTGTCTGGGGCTGCAAAAAGATCTATCTGTGGGGTGCCCCATCTGGAGAATATCACCTCTAGAACCAAGGGATCCAGAGACCATTCGTGATGGCCCTGAGATATCCTGCTGAGAGCATCTGCCAGTACATTGTCCTTGCCTGGGAGGTGTACTGCTGAGAGGGAGGTGTTCAGAGAATAAGCCAGGGACCACAACTTCATTGCTTCTGTGCACAAGGCCGTAGACCGAGTGCCTCCTTGTTTGTTGATGTACCACATTGTGGTGGTATTGTCTGTTCTGATCTAAATAACTTTGTTCTGAACAGACTTGGAAAAAACTTGAAGTGCTAGAAATACTGCTCTGAGCTCCAACAGATTGATGTGGAGCAGAGATTTCTGAGGGGACCACAACCCCTGGGTGGTCAGGTCGCCCAAGTGAGCCCCCCACCACAAGAGGGAGGCGTCTGTAGTAAGGATTAGAGAGTGAGACTGAGTGACAAAGGGAACTCCTTGTCTCAGATTGTTCAGATCCTGCCACCAGTGCAAGGCCTGGATCAGGGTTCGAGTCCCTGGGATCAGTTTGGTCAGAGGGTCCTTTTCTGAGACCAGAAGGCTCTCAAATGGAACTGAATGTCCCTCATCTGAAATCTTGCTCCCTGCACCACTGCTGTAGAAGCAGCCATGTGCCCTAGGAGCTGCAGAAAATGCCTTGCTGGTCGAGACACCTGTAGGGTGAAAGAGGAGGCCAGAGTGATAAGGTCCTTGCCCTGTCCAGGGAAGGAAGGCTCTGGCCCTTTCTGTATCTAGCTCTGCACCTATGAAGGTGAGGAGCTGAACAGGCTCTAGAACTGATGTTGACAGATTCAGAAGGAAACCTAGAGAAGTGAGCAGTTGCTGGGTTATCTGTAAGTGTAACTTGACCTGGTCTGGGGACTGGCCTACTATGAGCCAGTCGTCTAGGTATGGAAAGATGGTAATCCTTTGCCTTCTCAGAGAAGCAACTACTACTGCCAGGCATTTTGTGAACACCCTTGGAGCAGAGGTTAGATCCGAAGGGCATTGCTCTGAACTGGTAATGGCCTGGTGGTCCCGAACCCTGAGGTACTTTTCGTTAGGGCTTCTGATAAAGAATATGGAGTAGGCATCCTTGAGGTCCAGGGACACTAGCCAGTCCCCTGGCCTTAGAGAGGGTAGAATTATTCCCAGAGTCACCATTTTGAATTTTGGCTTTAAAAGGTGCTTGTTTAAATATTTGAGATCCAGGATGGGCCGCCATTCTCCTGTCTTTTTTGGGGTAAGGAAGTACCTGGAGTACAATCCTTTGCCCTGGTGTAGGGGTGGAACCCATTCCACGGCTCTGAGAGCCAGAAGGGAAGAGACCTCTGCCTCTAAGGCAAGTGCCTCTGAGGGATTTGCAGGTGGAAAAGATCTGGTTCTCAGCTTTGGAAATTTTTTGAAGCTGAGAACCAGTCCCTGGCTTACTACTTCCAGGACCCACTTGTCTGATGTTAGAGACTTCCAGTCCTGGACGAAGTAAGCCAGCCTGCCCCCTACAGGTGTTGGAGAATCGGCCCTGGCAAACCCATCATGATCCTATCAGGGTGCCTGCTTGGCAGGGGGTTTTGGCTGAGGGGTGGAAGCAGGTCTACTTGTACCCCTTCTGCCTCTCCCTCTAAAGAACCCCCTCTGAGCATAGGCAGAAGAGGAGGCCTGGGCTTGGTAGAAAGGCCTGTGAAAAGGCCTGCCCCTGCCCCTGGGATGCTGCCTTTGAGGAGTGGCCTGCCTTTCCTTGGCCTGGGCACTCCTATAGGTGGTCCTATATTCATCCATTTTCTTCATGTAATTCTCTGTTTGCTCCCCAAACAGAGAATTACCCACAACAGGAAAATCCATGGCCTTAGTCTGGGTATCCTGTGACAGGCTAGTACATCTGAGCCAAGCCATTCTGTGAAGTGCCACAGATGTAGCCATGACTCTAGATGACACATAATTGGAGTCCACTGCAGCATGGAATTGCACCTTGGATGCCTCAATACCATCAGCAGCCACCTGCTCCAGCTCCTTGGCAAGCTGGCCAGGGACCTGTTTTGCTAAAGCCATGACAGTGTCCCATCTAGATTTCTGATACCTAGCAGTATAAGCCATATAATTGGCCTGTCTGAGTCCCAAGGATGCTGCCATGTATTGTTTCTTTGCCATGGCATCAGTCCTCCTGGAGTCCTTGTCTGGGGTGTGAAGCCAAGGGAATATTTGCCTTGTCACAGGCTGCAGCCTGCACTACCCCAACATGGCTGCATTGTTGTAAGGAACTCCATATCTGAGCCTGACAATGTATACCTCTTGTCCATTCTTTTATCCACAGGAGGTATGGTGTTAGGAGTCTTTAAAATCTTAAATGTCTGTTTCCCAAAGATTTGTGTAAGGAATAGACAGCCTCCTAGACTCTGGGATATCCATCATTTCCACATAGTCAGGCTCCTCCTGGTCATCCATAGCTTCTTCCAAAGGAAGCTGGAGGGTTTCAGCCACTTTTTTATAAAACATGAAATGGGAGGGGGACTCAGAAAGCCTAGGAGGAGACACTCCTGAAGGTCTGTCTGGGGAGATGTCCGGGTCAATGGGCACATCCAGACTTTCAAAACCACATTCACTTTCCTCATACTCCTCTTCCTCCTCCTCCAGTTCATAAAATTCCTCTAAATCATACTCTTGAACTGGTGGAACCAGCCGAACCGAGCGCCTCCCTGATGGTGCCGGTTCGGTCGGAGCGGAAAGCGACTGCACAATTTTTATCGCTTTGGCTATTTCTTCAGCGGTTGGAGAAAGTTTTGGATCCACACCAGCTGATTTTTCCTTTCTTGTTCTCTTAGCTGGAACCGACTCCTCAGAATCGGATCTCCTTTTGCCCGAAGAAGTCTCGCCCTGGTCAGAGGGTACTCCTTCTGGTTCGGTTTGAACCGAACCGGGCTGGCCATCCGGTTCAGCGGACTTTTTGGCCTCCTTTCCTGAGCCTACCAACTCTTTTTCTAGGGTAGCTGCAGGAAAATTTTTACAAATCTGGCAGTCTGCATTGAGGTGGTCAAACCCCAGACAATAAACACAGGTGGTGTGAGGATCAGCCTTGGCAAAGACTTCCCCACACACACTGCAGTGTTGAAACCCAGTGGGCCCGGTTTTTCTTTTGGGTTTCTCAGACATTGTGCCAGTCCTAACCAAACTTATCCTTTTAATGGCAATCCGCCAGGCAAGACCCTCTTATTGGTTCCTGACCGTGTCACGGGTCGTGGAAAAAGAAATCAAATCCATTTTTTAGAACCGATAAGAACCGGTAACCACACTCTAGAAATTCAAACAAAGATTTTTTAGCAACTTGATCGTTTCAAACCGAACCGATGAACCGTTTACAAGTTCCACACAGAATAGAAACAATATAAACCTATCTAGTACTCATGAATACCACAGACAGAGACTGAACCGACCAGTTACGGTTTCAATTCGGTCGAAAACCGAGAAAAACGGTACTTTAACCGACAAATTGAACCGAGCAGAAGGAGAAATCTCCGGAGCGACTGTTCAGTGAGGCGGAGTAAAGAATCTGACGGTTTGAGTTCAAACAGCAACAGACAGAGTCTCAACCGAGCTCGAGCTCAGCGTTCCATGCCTGGCATGGAAAGTTAACTCTTTCATCTCCGGGGCAGTTCGAAGGTTGGGACTCACTGCAAATTGTCAGAATACAGCAAGACTTCATGTTGTTTGAAGCAAGGCTTTATGCCATTCAGGTCTAAGGGGTCTAAACAGCAAATGAGCAGTGAGGGCCTGGAAGCATGGGTGCCAAAAGACTGTAATGGTGGGACAGGCTGAAGATCAGAAGGGTGCTTATTATGATATAAACAGCAATGTTTTCCAAACCAGTGATTTTTTTGGGGGGGGGGGTATTCTTTTTCTCCCCGTGTACCCCGGCCAGCTCTCTCTCCTGTTCTACTGTCCCCCCCAGCTCTGCCACCCGAGCATCAGACCCCCTCTCCTCATGCCCCCATGACTTACCCTTCATGGCAGGGTAGTGGGGAGTGACTCAACCCAACCGAATGTATTCAGCTCCATGGAGGTGCCATCTCGGGGCGGCACCCGAGGGGGACAGTTTCATGCCGCTCAGCTGAAATCTATTACTGCTTTTTCCTTGCAGAGGGGGAATGTGCAATGCTGACAATAGCACATGGCGCGCACGTCTGCACGCTGCACGCCAGTCAGCTGCTCCTCCTCCATGCCCCAACGTGCGGGACTTGGCATGCCAACACCTAGCCTCTGTTAGGTGTTAGGCAAGTGCTGGTCCATAGTACTCACCTTCCCCGTGAGAGGAGAGTTGTCCCCTAGACACTCAATCCTCTCCCTCCCTCCCTCCCTGGCTGTCCCCCGGCGACACGCTTGCACCGCGAACATGGGTCATCGGCGTGGCAGGAGGTAAGGCATGATGCCTCAGCCCTCCATGCCACTGGGCCGGCTTCCAAACCAGTGTCTGATGTAAAGAAATACAATCATTGCACATTTTCTATGAAAAAAGCAATGTAAATTGGTAACAGAACTGGCTGAACCCCTGATAGGACTATTCAATAGCTCATTACAGATGGGGGTAATTCCGAAAGACTGGAGAGTAGATGATACAGTTCCACTCCATAAGGGGGGGGGGACAAAGAGCAAGTTGGAACTACAGAGCTATCAGTCTTACTTCTGTTGTGGGCAAATTGATGGAGTCACTGGTCAAAGAAGACTTTGTGGACTACCTGGAGGGCAACAGTCTCCAGGATAGTAAACAGCACGAGTCTGTGGCAGGGAGGTCTTGTCAGACCAGCCTGATAGTTTTCTTTGACTGGGTGACAGGGGTATTGGATAGGGGCCACGCCATTGGATTTACTCTACTTCAGCTTCAGCAAGGCTTTCAACTCGGTGCCTCACAGAACACTGCTGAAGGAGTTGGAGGCTCTGGATGCAGCAAGGGACATAATAAGATTGGTAGGAAATTGATTGAAGGAGAGGCAGCAGATGATTCTGATTAATGGTGTCAAATCAGAAAAGATGGAGGTCGCTAGTGGGGTACCATAGGATCTGTCCTGGGTCCTGCCTTCTATAGAACAAGGCATAAAATAAGCGGATTCGCATAGCAATTTGCAAATCAAAAACTAGCAAATGCAAGTCGATTTTTGCTTTGATTAGCAGTAGGTGCTAATCTATTTCTCCAGGACTACAGTGCTTGGTACGTGTGAATTTCATTATTTTTAGCCCCCTTCCCTAAATTCTGGACCCCCACTGCTAACCAGCATCAACCAGTTGCTAATTAATTCTAATTTTGATTAGCAAAGGCCGCTTATCAAGTCTCCAACACTAATTTATGCCTTGTAGCATGTACATCAGCGACACTGTAAGAAGGAATCCAAAGCAAGTTATGGCTCTTCGCAGATGACACTAAGATGTGTGGGAGGGTAGACAGCAGTGAGATGATTAGGGAGCTGCAGAGTGACCTGCAAAGACTAGAGAGGTGGTCTAAGGTATGACACTTGAAATTCAACACCAAGAAGTGTAAGTGATGCACCCAGAGGACAAGAACTCCGTGAGGGAGTACTGGATGGGAGAGGTAAAGCTGGGCACTACTGCTGAGGAAAGGGAGCTAGGAGTCATCATTAGTGACTCACTTAATCAAGCCAGTGCAACAAGGCCTATAGTAAGGCTAATAGGATGCTGAGATGTATAGGAAGGGGTATTGACAGCAGAAGAAAAGAGGTATAACTACCTCTTTAAAGATCGTTGGCGAGGCCACACCTTGATTACTGTGCCGCCGTTCGGTAGTCCTCACTTCAGGAAAGATAAGGACAGGCTGGAGACAGGGCAGTGAAGGGTGAGCAGGATGATTCAGAGACAGGAGGACAGATCTTATGAGGATCAGCGCAAGGCACTAAACATGTAGCTGCTGGAGACCAGACAAGAGAGGGGTGATATGACAGAGACCTTCACGTTCCTGAAAGGAATAAACAAGGTGAACTTTGAGGAAGTATTTAGCAAAAGTAACAGTTCATGAACACGGGGGCATGAGTGGAAACCAATGGGAGGGAGGCTGAAGAGGGATATGAGAACTCTTATTTTACAGAAAGGGTGGTGGAACTGTGGAACAGTCTGCCAGCCAAGGTGGTGGGCACCAAAACCATAAACTGTTTTAAGCATGGCTGGGACAGAGTGAAGGGTATAGTGGCTACTCAGGCCAGTAGTAGTATTTGTAGCTGTGCGAACACCTTGTCCCGCATATTCAGCCGAATATTTGGTATTTGGAAGACAGATATTCGGGTATTCGGATAGTTGATATGTCTCTCTCTGCTTAAAAAAAAAAATACAAGAACACACTTCCCCCACCCTTGCTTTGCCCAGTGTCCCACCCAGCCATTAAACATTTACCCCATCCCCTGCACCTGATCTCATCCTCCCCCCCCAAGCAGCCACACAATATGTTAAATGTTATTTTCCATCCCATGGTGGACGACTGGCACAACCCGACCAGTTCCACAGCTGGCTGGCATGTTGTCCAACAAAAAGTACTTGTTTGTGCTATACAGACTAAGTAATCCCCCCACCCTTACTATCATCATTCCACCCTCCCCCCCCGGCACCCAAATAGTGGTGCTCCAAAAAGGCGACCTGCACAACCCACCCTCCTCTATGTCTGGCCACATTCTAATGAATGAACACGCTTGCTCCGTCTCTGTAGAAACCCAGATAATCAAGTGATCACCTGGTTTTCTGTAGAGACAGAGCAAGGGCATTCATTCATTAGAAGGCATCCAGCCATGGAAGAGGGCGGTTTGTGCCAGTCATCTTTTTCAGAGCACTGCTACTCAGGTGTTGGGGGGTGGTATAAAGAAACTGCCAGGGTGGAGGAATGGGAGAATACTTTGTCTGTATAGTGCAAATAAAAGTTTCTTGTTGAACAACACGGCAGCCAGCTGTGAAGGTGGGTGAGTTGTGCTTTTCATCCACCGTGGGACAGAAAATAGCATTTAATATATTGTGTGGGTGCTGGAGGGGCAAGAGGGTGGGATCAGGTGCAGACAACAGCTGGAGGGATTGTGGGAAATGACTTAGAGAGAGAGGTAAGGGTGGTGGAAGGATGTTTCTGTGTTTTTTTTTCCATTTTCAATTAGGTACGAATAGTAGTTTCTGAATACAAATAGTGTGCTATTCGGGAAGAGTTGTCGAATATTCAGGAGCCCTACTATTCATGGTATTCGGGAAATAATATTCAATCTCTGCACAGCCCTAGTAGTAAGCAGATAGTAGTAGGGAGGGGAGCGAGGGGTGGACAGTGAGGGCTAGTACTCTGTATCGACAATAGGTCCTAAGGTTTGATAGGGAACTACAGGCAGACTGGATAGACCACTGGTCTTTTTCTGACATTATTGTCCATTTTTCTGAAGGGTAAGTTTATACTATATTGGAACAATTAATACAAAATATTAGGAGCTATAGCTGTTAAACATCTGTACAAAAGAGCACATATACTGCATATTACATGATATGATATGTAAGATGGCAGCAAAAGTGATCAGTCTCGTGAATACAGTCTTCATACAAATACATTTGGAGTTTTTGGTCCTATTAACTTCAAGACAGAAATTAGCACTTAAGCCCATCCACCAGCTACAAGGTAACTCTTGCAGTTAGGGAAATAATGACAATGGGCCATTAACTTTACACAGTGTTTATTTATGAACGAGTCAGTGTACAATAGCAACATAAAAGGGGTACAATATGAAACAATGCATAATCATAACTGCTGGGGGACAGAGAGGCTGGCCTGCCAAAAACCATACTGGCTGTAATGAGAACAAGACAAAGTTCCTTGCAAGTGGTAAGACCACAATAAGAACCAGGCATCCTTTACCGTGCCTTGATAAAGGCCAAGGCTCGACGTAGCCTAAGCCTAACCCAGTGTTGGCCCATGGCCTTTTATCTTCAGCAGAACTCCTACATACATAGTCTGTTATATTAAAAAATGCAATTATTATATTACACAGTGTTCCAAAGTTAAAAAAGTTCTTCCAAAACTTTGTTACTTAACTAATAAGGCAATAGGCCACTGGCTCAAATACAGCCTTGTTCATTCTTGAAGAACCTTGACAATTATTTAGGTTGTATCTAGTGATAGAGCTGAGTTTCTTCTGCTGTCCTGTAATCCAGTTATTTATATTAGGATCCAATTGACCACCACACTTATCCATGAGCCATCTATGAAGCCTATAGGTACTCTGGTAACCATTTCAGGCTGGTATGCCCACTACACACACAGGACATTTCCTGGGCCTGCAACCCACAAATTCACCAGATCAACAAATTTACCACCATGCTTATCCTTGTGTCATGAAAGAATCCTATACTCTGGTCACTTTTTCAGGTTGGTATGTTCGCACAGGCATTTCCCAGTCCCTGTAGCCCACAAACTTATCAAGTCAACCAATTTACTACCCTACTTGTCCCTGTGCCATGAATGAATCCTATAGATGCTCTGGTCAGTTCTTCAGACTGGTATGCCTGCCCAAACATTCCCAAGCCCTGAAGCCCACAAAGTCACCAAATTAAACCAGTTTGGGGGGCACTGTGGAGCACGCTCACTAACTAGATGCTTTCAGTTGAGCTCTCTGATCAACTGCTATTTAACTTGCCAAATTAGAGACTTATTGAGATCAGAAGTGTTTTTTTCAGCTAGATTAGTATTCTTCAAGTCCAGAGGATCAATCTGATATTTTTTTGGACTATGGGTCGCACTAACAAAGGACCTCCACCCAACACAAAATCTAAGCTAGCAGAGATGCCACTGCTGAGTCTGCAGCAAAATCCTCACCTGAGCCTGAACCACCATGGCGGGCCTTACAAAGGTCCATGCAGACCATTGATGCCAAAATGGAATCGATTTTGACCAGATTTGCAGACCAGGATGCCAAGATTGAAACAGCTACTAAAACAGCTAAGACCGCAGAATCAATGGCGACAAAGGCATTGGCGTCCTCCTGTCAACTAGTGCAGGAAAATGCCCAGCTTAAATACCATCTTGTGGCCGTAGAGAACTCACAGAGGGCCACCATCATTCATGTTGTGGGACTGCCTGAAAATGGAGAAGGGGACAATTTATTATATTTCCATCAGGCCTGGCTGCTGAAAGCCCTTGACTTAGAAGAAAAAATTACTCACCTTAGTAATTGCTTTTCTTCTCATGGAGTCTTGCTATATTATAACAATAGCAGTCAGCCACTGCAGCTGAACTGCCCCGGAGAGGAAGGAGTTAACTCCAGAAGATCTGGAGTTCTACAGCGCGAGGGCGTTGTGCCCAAAGCTCTATCTGGCAGTTTCAAATGAAACTGTCAGATCTTTACGAAGCTAACATCAAAGGACGGAAAGTCTGTGTGGAAAAAACTACACTAGCCCATGGCTACCTACTAGTAGTAATAACAACAATATAAAGAACAAAGAAACACTCAGAGCCACAATAACAAAAATTGATGGTATTATGGTTCGTTTTACCACCCTTGACAAGCACATATGAACCCCCCCTTTCCCCAAAGACTCAAGTCCAGGAAGGGGGCAATATAAATAACCTAAATGAAACAATCTAGATCCCTAACCCAAAGGAAAAGAGGGTAAGGGAAAAACTACAATGGCATGACACAGTGCTTGCACCAATTCGCCACCCCTACCCAAGTAGAAGTTCTGAGAGGGGCAGGAGGGAGGGTGGTTATAATATAGCAAGACTCCATGAGAAGAAAAGCAATTACTAAGGTGAGTAATGTTTCTTCAAACACCATGAAGTCTTGCTATATTATAACAATAACAGATTACACAGCAGTACCTCCATGGAGGAGGGTCAGAACCTACTTAGGAAATAGGCTCTGAGCACAGCTGTGCTAAACCGAGCATCCTCCTGGACTGGACATCCAGGGAATAATGCTTGGTAAAGGTGTGAACTGTCTTCCAGGTAGCAGCTTGACAAATCTCCAGAATGGGGATGTCTCTAGCAGCCGCTAGAGACGCAGCTGAACCCCCTGGTGGAGTGGGCCCCAATCCTGAGGGGGTACTCTACCCAGTTTCTGATAACAGAATTGTATACAAGAAACAATCCACCTTGCAATTGTTCTCTTAGTGGCAGGTTTCCTTTGCCAACCTCGCCATAGGTAAGAAAGAGTTGGAGGATTCGAACCTATGACCTCTGGTGCGCTCTAAATAGTAGCTTAAGGCTCTTTTGACATCCAAGCTGTGCAGTCTCCTCTCACCTGAGGAAGAATGCTCAGTGAAAAATACTGGGAGAGAGACAGATTGATTCAGGTGGAAATCAGAAACCACCTTAGGCAAAAACTTTCTATTAGTCCTAAGGACTACCTTATCTCTGTGAAATAGATAAAATCTTCTTCCACTGACAGGGCCTGTAGCTCACTTATGCATCTGGCAGAGGTGATAGCTACTAGGAAAACGGTTTTCCAAGTTAAATACTTGAGCTCTGCAGAAGACAGAGGCTCAAAGGGGGGTTGCATTAACTGAGTAATGCAAATATTCAGGTCCCAGGCGGGAGCTGGTTCCCGAAAAGGAGGGTTAGTATGAAGCAACCCTTTAAAAAACTTGGAGAACACCGGGTGAGAAGAAAGGGAGGCAGGCTTCCCTGCTGACACAAAAGCAGAGACAGCTGCCAGATGAACCTTCAGGGTAGCTGGTCTAAGGCCTAGGGAATTCAGATGGACCAAATAGTCCAGTAGAATGGGAAGATCAGCAGATTCTGGGATAATCTGCCTCTCAGAGCACCAGATGGAAAACCTCTTCCACTTAGAATTATAAGTGGCCTAGTGGAAGGCTTCCTTGAAGCCTTTAAAATATCCATGACACCTTGAGAAAGGTGTAAGTCAGCAAATTCTAGCTCCTCAAGAGCCAAGCCTTGAGGTGGAGGGATTTGAGGTCCGGATACCACACTCTCCCCTGTGCACAGGCCAGTAAGTCGTGGACTCTGGGCAGGCTCAGGGCAGGGTGGACTGCCAAGGACAGGAGCAGAGGGTACCAGGGCTGTCTGGCCCAATCTGGGGCAATCAGAATCACTCTGCAAGGTTGAGATCTGATTTTTACTAGTACCCTGAAAAGAGAGGAAAGGGGGGGAAAGGCATACAGGAACTTCCCTTTCCAGTCCAACAGAAAGGCGTCCAGAGGACTGAGCCCAGAACTGGAGGCCTGCAACAGAAAAGAGGAAGTTGGTGGTTGTCTGGGGCTGCGAAAGATCTATCTGAGGAGTGCCCCATCTGGCAAAGACAGACCCCAGCACTTGTGGATTCAGAGCCCATTAGTGATGGCCCAGAGAAATTCTGCTGAGGGCGTCCGCCAGGACATTGTCCTTCCCTGGGAGATGAACCGCTATCAGGGAGGTGTTCAGGGAGTAAGCCAGAGACCACAACTTCATTGCTTCGGTGCACAAGGCTGAAGACCGAGTGTCCCCTTGCTTGTTGATGTACCACATTGTGGTGGTATTGTCTGTCCTGACTTGAACCACTTTGTTCTGGACAGAATCTGAAAACACCGAAGAGCTAAAAGACAGCTCTGAGTTCCAAAATATTGATGTGGAGCAGAGACTCTGAGGAGACCATACCCCTGAGTGGCAAGGTCGCCCAGGTGAGCCCCCCACCTAACAGGGAGGCATCCGTGGTGAGGGTGAGGGGTGAGAAATGGGAATGAAGGGAACCCCTGTCTTAAATTGCTCTGGACCTGCCACCAGTGGAGGCTAGGATCAGAGTTTGAGTAACTGGGACCAACTTGGTAGGGGTCCTTCCTTTGAGACCAATAGGCCTCAAATGGAACTGAATGTCCCTCATCTGGAATCTTGCTCCTGCATGACAGCTGTGGAAGCAGCCATGTGCCCGAGGAGTTGCAGAAAATGCCTTGCTGGTCGAGAGACCCGCAGGGTAAAGGAGGATGCCAGGGCGATGAGTCTGTCCACCCCTTTCGAGGGAAGAAAAGCCCTGGCTAACCTTGTGTTCAATTCTGCGCCTATGAAAGTTAGGACCTGAACTGGTTCCAGAACTGACTTTGGTAAGTTTAGCAGGAATCCCAGGGAAGTGAGAAGCTGCTGGGTGACTTGCAAGTGGGATTTCACCTGACCTGGAGACTGACCCACAATGAGCCAGTCGTCCAGGTAGGGAAACACAGCAACCCCTTGCTTCTTAAGTGAGCCACTACTACAGCGAGACATTTTGTGAATACCCTTGCGCAGAGGTAAGGCCGAAGGGCATTGCCCTGAACTGGTAGTGGCCTGAGGGCAGTTCGAACCTGAGGTACTTTCGGTGAGAAGGCCTGATCAGAACATGAAAATAGGCATCCTTGAGGTCCAGGGAAGCTAGCCAGTCCCCTGGCCTTAGGGAAGGCAATATCATTGCCAGAGTCAACATTTTGAACTTTGGTTTCAACAGATGCTTGTTCAAGTATCTTAAATCTAGAATGGGCCGCCATTCTCCTGTCTTTTTTGGGGTAAGAAAGTATCTTGAATAAAGCCCCTTGCCCTGATGGCAAGGAGGAACCCTTTCCACTGCTTTGCAGTCCAGCAGAGCAGAAATCTCTGCTTCCAAAGCAAGGGCTTCTGAAGGATTTGCAGGTGGAAAATGCCTGGCTCTCATCTTTGGAAAGTGTTTGAAGCTGAGAACCAGACCCTGGACTATTACCTCCAGAACCCATCTGTCCAGAGTTAGGGACAGCCAGTTCGGCTGAAATAGGCCAACCTGCCCCCCACTGGTACAGGAGAATCGGCCCTGGACACCCCATCAGGGTGCCTGCTTAGCAGCAGCCTTAGGCTGAGGGGAAGGGGACGGTCTACTTGTGCCACGTCTACCCCTGCCTCTGAAGAAACCCCTCTGCGAGACAGCAGAGGAGGCTTGAAATTGGTAAAAAGGCCTGGAAAAGGGCCTGCCCCTACCTCTGGGAGCATGCCTTTGTGGCATGGCATGCTTCTCCTTAGCCTGGGCACTTTTGTAGGTAGTTCTGTATTCATCCATCTTTTTCATATAGTTTTCTGTTTGCTCCCCAAATAGAGAATTTCCCACTACAGGAAAATCCATAGCCTTTGACTGGGTATCTTGGGACAGATTAGTGCATCTGAGCCATGCCAACCTACGGAAGCTACAGAAGTGGCCATGACCCTAGAAGAAACATCATTAACATCAACAGCAGTATGAAATTGAACTTTAGAGGCTTCAATGCCATCAGCAGCCACCTGTTCCAACTCACTAGCCAGCTGGCCATGGGCCTGCTTGGCTAACTGCAATACTGTGTCCCACCTAGATTTCTGATATCTAGCTACATAAGCCATATAATTTGCCTGCCTGAGTCCCAAAGAAGCTGCCATATACTGTTTCTTTGCCATGGCATAAATCTTCCTGGAATCCTTATCAGGAGGATGTGAGGCCAGAGGAATATTAGCCTTGTCACAGGCTGCAGCTTGTACCACACCTACATGACTACACTGCTCAGTAAGGAAGTCTGTATCGGAGCCTGACAAAGTATACCTTCTGTCCATTTTTTTATCTACAGGAGGGACAGAATGAAGATTTTTTAAAATCTTTGTTGTTTGCTTCCTAAATGACTTATGCAAAGGAATAGACAACCTCCTAGACTCTGGAATATCCATCATTTCCACATAATCAGGCTCCTCTTGCTCATCCACAGCCTCCTCTAAAGGAAGCTGGAGGGTTTTCAAACCTTTTGTAAAAATAAAGAAAGAAGGGGACTCAGACAGAATAGGAGGAGATTCTAAAGGTCTGTCTGGAGAAATGTCCGTTCAATGGGCACGTCCAGACCCCCCAGCCACACATATATTGATCAAATTCCTCCTCCTCCTGTGGTTCATAAAATCCTCAACTTCAAAATCCTGAACCACTGGGACTGAACGAACCAACCTTTACCAGCTGTTGGTGGTTCTACAGATCCCTGAGACAGTGACTGGACAATCTGAATGGCTTTAGCTATCTCTGCAGCAGTTGGAGACACAATTTGGGACTCCAGACCTACTGATTTCCTTGTCTTTTTACTTGGAACTGGTTCCTCTGAACCAGCCTTCCTTTTGCCCGAGGAAGTCTCGCCCTGGTCAGAGGGCACTCCCTCTGGTCCAGTGGGTACTGGACCGGGCTGGCCATCCGGGTCAGCGGACTTTTTGGCCTCTCGTTCCCTGAGCTGGCCCAATCTCTTCTCCAGGGTGGCTGCAGGGAAATTTTTACACACCTGGCAGTCTGACAGGAGGTGGTCAGCCCCCAGACAATAAACACAAGTGGTGTGTGGGTCAGCCTTGGCAAAGGCGTCCCCACAGACATCACAGTGTTGAAACCCAGTGGGCCCGGTTTTTCTTTTGGGTTTCTCAGACATAATGCCAGCCTAACCAAAACTTGCCCTTTTGATGGCAGTGCCAGGCAAGACACCCTTATCGGTTCCTAACCGTGTCACGGGTATTTGAAAAAACCGTTATAATTCCGTTTTTTTTAGAACCGATAAGAACCGGGAACCGCACTCTAAAACCCACTGTACACTTTTAAAATGCAGAAAAACCAACCGATCGGTTCAAAACCGCGATAATTAATTTTCCACACAGACTTAAATTTTAGTACTTACGGTTACCAGATAGAGCTTTAAAACCGAAATGCGGTAAAAATACTTTTGCCGGTTCAAATGAACCGAAAAATACTCGCTTGAACCGAGAATGAACTGAGCTGAAGGAGCTGATCTCCGGAGCGACTGTTCAGTGAAGCGGAGTGAAGAAGCTGACAGTTTCATTTGAAACTGCCAGATAGAGCTTTGGGCACAGCGCCCTCGCGTTGTAGAACTCCAGATCTTCTGGAGTTAACTCCTTCCTCTCAGGGGCAGTTCAGCTGCAGTGGCTGACTGCTATTCTTATAATATAGCAAGACTTCATGGTGTTTGAAGCAACCCTTCTACCTAAAAGCATTATTAAAGTCTACCACATTTCTTTGAGATCAGCTGTGGGCAGCAGTAATTTACCTTGGACCATCCTTGCAGTGACTTTGAATCCAGCACTTCGGGATCAAATCTTACAGGTGGCGAGGGGATACTAGAAGGCTGAATTTCCAGGGCTCCACTGTCCACGTCTTCCCAGATTTATCATTCACCATAAGGGCGAGACAGAAGAAGTTTGATGGCGTTCAGGCTAGGTTCTGTAGTCTGGGGGCAACTCACCCCCTCCTGATGCCTGCCCAACTGCGGATCCATTACAGAGGCCAAACATATCAGTATACAGACCCCGAGGAGGACGGAAAAAAAAAAGTTGAAACCCTCGCTGGAGAATTTGAGTGGGCCCGGCAACGGGAGGCCTCTCACTCAGACGACGGAACATTAACACTGCCAGGTTACATTTAAAAACAAACTTTAAATAGCTAAAGGAGGTGGTTACATCGCATATCTCCTATTTGTTTCAATAACCTCTGGTAATGTTTTTTTTTTTGCCAAAGTTCTGTTGTTGGCAAGTTCAATAGCTACAGTATACCTTCTTCATCCTACTGTTTATACATTTTAAGTAAACCAGCTTAAGATTTAAACACTTATAGCTATAATGGTGGACACTAAAGACCAAGGTGTTCATCTGGATAGGTTGGTGCAAATGTTTATTTGATCTCATTTTTTTTTTTCTGTAGTCAGATCAGAGACAGTAAATCACTGACTGCTATAAATATGTTGGAATTACATGTTTGGATGAGGGTCATAGTAACACAGGTTGTTATTGACAAATGTTTGGTAAATCCTTTTCTTGATTAGACCACTCAAAGGTCTTGTGGGGTGCAGCTTATTTTTGGACTTTATTCTGGACTTTAAGATAAAGGAATACCCCCATATTCGTAAACAAGAATGCTCAGATTAATCCAACCTGTTGCACTGAATGTATTATGTTGATATGTAATATGTTTTTCTGGCATGAGGTGCTTGTATGTCATTGTTTCTTACTATAAAACAATAAAATATAAGTATATAAAAAAAAATCTAATCAGTGCCAACATACTTATGCGTCTCCATGAATAAAGGTCATTAGTGTTGCAGTTATACAAACAAATTATGTCATCTTTGATTTTGTTAAAACAAACTCATGTGCAAATGTTAGATCCAACCTGCCTGTTCTCTCCTCATGAATGTTCAGAAGCATTAGGTGATTGTACCTCTTCTCCATCATGGCGCCTCGTAAGTAAGATTTTATCTTCTGGTATGTTGATAATGATCTCTCCTCAGCTGCTGTACTTACTGGGATGAGGAGGTAAACTTGAATGAGCTTCACTGCTTCTGAATACAGTGCCTGTTGCTGGCTGTCTTTTCCCATTAAGGCATATTCATGTGCCGCCCCCCCCCCAAACATGGCTCAATTTAGGGGATAGCAACACCACATATAGTACCATCTTTTTGTTGTTTGCATGACTCCTGAACAAATCATCTTTTTCACTGCACCACTTTGGCCACAGTTTTTGTTCTTGGAGTGCAGTTTTGTTTTGCTTATGGATCAAGTTTGTTACTGCAGCTCATTCTCAGCGGACCAGTACCGCATGTTTTTCTGTGTTACAGGCTTTGGATATTTGGCGTCTCGGCTGCTAAATCAAATGCCATTACTTTAGTGTCTGCCTACCTACTAGCTGCTTAGCTGGAGCCCAAACTGGTCTCCTTTGCACAGAACATATTTCTTTTTTATTGCTGTGGGGTTTTGGTGGTTTCTTTACTGATTTGTTAATTGGCGAGGAGTCTCTTTGATATTTCACTAGTCTATATCCCTCCCTTTTGTGCAACAGTTATTTGAAAAGCCATCAGTACAATTTGCATACAGATTTCTTCACCTCTGGTAAAACCTGCTGCACAAGTCCTGGGAGCAAGGTGAATTGTGTATTCAAATTGTCATTGTTCAAGTCTTTATCTTGCAATAACTGTATGAGTTGAGGAGGACCTGCAAATGACAATTGCATTGGTTGCTTGAAGCAACAAATTCTCCATAGATGACAGAAAAGCGTAGGTTTCTTGATTAAAACATTGGTCAAGTTCGACAAGGCGTGCATCACTGGTCTCATAATACATTTGTCAATATCAGTCTTTAGCAGATGTGTGGTGATGATGAGGCGTGCTATGTTGTTGCAGTCGTGCTGGGACATGGCATGGTCTGGGAACTCCTGCCTCTTCCACAATTTCCAGTAGCTGTGCTTTCTCTTTGATGCCTTCATAAATGTGGTCAAAGTCATTGCGCTGTCTATAAAATTTTCTTAAGGCAGTTTACACTCATCATAGTACTTTCTGCTGTCAAAGTTTTTGTTCACAACGTAGAAGCCACTTGTTCTGATACACTGAAAATATTGTGTGAGAAATCCAAAACTGGTCAGAAACTTCTCCATCATTAACAGCAGGCCCCTGGATTTAGTTTTTATATCAGTAGATCCCTCTTCTTTAACCTACAGTTTCATAAATTGTTCCATAGTCTGTGAGGACAGAATTGATGCTCTTTGTTCTTACCGGAAATCTTGCTGGGCAAAGTGCAACCTTTCTATCATCACATAAGGGTCCTCACTGATGTTTGTTGCAATATTTTCATAAAGAACTTATCGCTATGGTGCAGCTCAAATCAACACACTTGCATCATGGACAAAGCTGAGGGCTTCTTGAATTGCAGTGCTTCTTTTGGCACAGTTTTGCAGCACCAACTTCAAGAAATGATTTGCACAATGGACATTCAGTGCCAGTAGATTTTCGTTTCTTATTGTGGTTGCAGTTCCAGCAATATGTCCACTCATATTTGTTGCTCCATCATTTTTACCTGTCCCCTCATGTATTTGAGTGGTAAATTACACCGTAATAAAGTATCCTTAGTGGAATGGTGATAGATTCTGCATCTGTCTTTGCCATTTCATACATCCCTACAAAATCTTTTTATATAACAAAAAGTGGGGGAACCCCATCATATGCATACCATCATCTGTTCATAGGCTCATAGGAGAATACGATAAGCCATAGGCCGTATTGACTAATATCCTGAGATTCATTTACTGTGATTACGTACAGCTTTGATTCTTTGCGAATTTCTTGCAGTAGCTTTCTTAGCAGCTGGTGGGTCATGGGTATCATGATTTAATTTACCATATCTGAACTCTGTTATTTCCTTTCCTTGGTCCATTTCAGTAGTTCTGGTACATCATCTGCTGTAGTCAGCAGTAGTGGTCTCAGATTGCTTTCTTGTTGGTCCTTTTTTTTAATTTAGTGTGCTTTATGCCCCTGTTTGCTCAACCTGCCCTTTCAGCTGCTGTCTTCCCCAGCCCTGTCACCTGCTGTCTTTGGGACTTACCAATTGAACCTGACAATGCCCCAACCCCATGCTGGAACCTCCTGGGTTCCCCAGTCCTGGAAGGAGTTTAGCTCAGATGATGGGCCAGCTGCCTAGTTAGCAGTATGGGACCTGCAAGGAGAAGCAACATCTTTCCCCTGCAGTTCAGGGCTTTCCCTGTTTTCCAGACCCCATTCCTCTGGTGCCTTGTGGTTGAGAACTGAGCAAACAGCAGCACACAAGCCTGCCAATGTCCCAGTCAGAAGGTGCCCGCCCACCCCATCACAGCTCCGCTTAAACTATCATCTGTGGCCACCCAGGTGGCAGTAGTGCAGCAGACCTCACAGACCCCCTCCCCAGAGGTGGAGAGCATTCTCTAGGACACTCGATCTTCCACCCCCCACAACTTGGACTCACTTCCAAACCTGGGACATGAGCGGTAGCGCTCTTGCTGAGCCAACAGGCTAGCCCTGTTTTCTGTTCTTTTTTTGCCACAAATTGTTAATCCTTGCTGAAACAGACACCATGTTGCCCTTAGATGTTTCAGCAACATTTGTAAATTCCTCACTTACTCCTGTGTGCAATTTTTGTTGAGCTGAGCAGCAACATCTATCCTGATGTTTTGCCATGCAGTATACTTCTTGACAGCTTCATGGTGGAACATTGTTGCCAGATGTTTTTGAAATGTTCCAACAGCTTTCTTCCAATTATTGAAACCTGTTGAAGAGAAGGCTGATTCACCGCAATGACTGCCTGTGTAGGGGCTGGATGTTTAAAATGTTTGGCGAGGTTCAGCGGTCAGGGGAAAAGACCCCAGCGGGGGTGCATGGGGGCACGGCCCCCTATACTTGGGGGTCTGGGGGTTAAGCCCCTTAGGTAGGAGAAAACATTGAAAATACTCTCTTTAAAAGCCTTTTTTGAATTTTTTTTTATTCAATTTCTGAACATTATATTCCAGAATATGGCTCAAAGTGGAAGTATTATAACAAGTTAAATCATCATAATTATCAAATGAGTTGGTACTCCACACTTTATTGTTACACAGGAGGTAAGAGGGGTATTGCTCAATGGAATAAGTTATTTTCATTACACTTAAGTAATGCAAAAGAAACAGTTCATAAACCAGATGAGCCACTAAGCATCACATGGTTGCTGACAAAATATTCAATAACAGGAGGCCAAAAATGTATTGAGCGATCGAGACCAGGACGCCCGCCTGCAGCTCCTTGGAAGCTGCCTGCTCTTGAACAGGGCTGCTTCAGCTCCCCCACGGTCGTCCGGCACCCAGCCAGCCACCGACCAAGACCAGGATGCCCGCCTGCAGCTCCTTGGAAGGTACAGGACAGCGCAGCCAATTGGAACACGGGTGCTTCCAGCAAACCCGCTCTGATTGGCCAGGACTTTTTCCCTGCCTCAGCCATCTGGCACTGTTAACAAGTAGATTTTCGATAGAACTGAGCACATTTCAACTGTGTAATAGAATTTTTTTTTTGGCTAGTTTTCCATTAGCAGGTTATACAGACCTGCCACTAGAGGGATTCTTGGTCTTTCTACACAAATCACTGTACCAATCCTAACCCCGCTTGCACTGCTTGGTTGTTGGCTGTCTAAACCCTGTCCTCGTATAACTATCGACAGGTAGTAAGTGTGCTTACAAAGGTTGAGGGCAGGAACTCCTTCCCCGAAATAAACCTCAGCCCCTGCATCCATAGCTGGTAGCCTTGAATTGCACTGTGCAGGCCTTATTTTATTTACTTGGCACAGACCAATAACAAATCTCACTAACTTTCTTCCAGCCTTAGTACATCCATCTCTCCTTCCTTCACAGCAGTTCTTGTTAGCTGACGGATAATTATCTCATAGGCTAGTGCTATGCCTTTAGCCAAGATGTGGACGTGGTTCCTCTCCCATCCATCTAGTGAGGATAGGGATACTCAAATATTAAAGGTAGAGAGGGTGCTGGCTGTCATCCACAGGGATATAGGCCTCGTAGGTCTTATAGTGGGACTCTCCTTGTTGCATATGGTCACCTCCCCCCCAATAACACTGGGTGACAACTGGGGATGGTCGTCCACCTATGAGGTCCCCAACTACACCTTCTCCAATATCCTTGTGATCTCCGAAGTGCACTGCAGTGTTACTTGCTGTCTAGATCTTCGGTGCCTTATGTATACAAGCAGGGTAAAGCGTACCCATGCTAAAAAACTCCCAGGTTGTCAAGCGCATAGGAGGTGGTATCTCCCCTGGCTCCTCCTACTTGCACTACTACTGGCCGGTGATATTGAAACCAACCCTGGCTCATTAAATCTGACCCACAAAATCCCTCCCATATGGTGCATGGGTAAGGGGCTAAAAATAGCTCATCTTAATATTAGGAGCCTGCTACCTAATCGTGATGAGCTATTAGCATGGGTTGCACTCTACAAACCTGACATCCTAGGAGTGACGGAGACCTGGCTGAAACCCTCTGTCCCTGACTCTGCCTGTGAACTCACTGGGTATGAATTCACCCGACTGGACAGAGCTGGGGGCAAGGGGGGGGTGGCATACTAATCTACCATAAGAGCCACTTAAAAATCTCCCAAATTGCCCACCAGGATTCAAACGTGTCCCCCCTGTAAGTTACTACATGTGCTACTGCTACTTGGGGACGCAAAGAAACTGCACCTGGTGTGCACCTATAATCCTCCAAGAGGTGGGCTACCTGGATTAACTCACCTCATGGACAAAATTGGTCCCAGAGTCGGGGATAACGAACTCATAATCCTGGGGGATGTAAACCTTAACTGGGATAGTGGTAACGTTAAGCAGTTTGAGCCTCTGCTTGCTAACCTTTCCCTGGCCCAGCTCATTCAGGAACCAACTAGGCGGACAGCAAATGGATCCTCCAGCACCTTACTGGACTGGATCATGTCTAACCGTCCTGACAGGGTTTCATCAGCGGGTACATTTTCTGACTCCATCTCTGACCACTCACCAGTTTTCTGTGTATGGAAAATTCCCACCCCCAAAATTCCACACAAAATTATGCATGTCAGAAACTACTCTAGATTTGATACTGAGGAGTTCCTGGAAGACCTAAGAGTTACTGACTGGTCTGGGTGTATGGTGCCACTGACCCCTCGGCAGCAACCTCTTACTTCCTCTCCACCTTTAGGGCCTTGCAAGACAAGCATGCTCCAAAGGTCACCGTAGGGTGAGGGTCCCTACCCTCTGGTTAAATGGGAATCTCCTAGCCCAGATGCGGGAGAGAGATAAGTGTTGGTCTCGTTCCAAAGGTACCAGTGATCCCATGATTATTCAAAGGTACAGACACCTCAGGAACAAGTGCAAAAAGGCCATCAGGGCACCAAAGAGTGACTTCTGCAAGTCTGCCCTACTAAGCTCTGCCAGTAATCCCAGGTGGTTCAGGAGAGATATTAAATCCCTTGTCAGCGGATCCTCCCATCCGGGGGTTACGGACATGGTCATAAATGGAGTCTCCTGCAATAATCCCCATACTATTGCCAACTCCCTAAATAATCACTTCTCTGACCTCTCTTCCTTCACAACCCTCTTCTCACCTGATGAGGCTCTGTCCCACCCCTTCCCTTCACTCTGCTGGAGGTCACCTCCTCTCAAATGTTCCACCTCAGGCTGTATCAGTTTAGGACTTGCAGAAATGCCTAGCTGGCCTCTCCCAGTACTCCAGTCCTGGCCTAGACAACCTGGAGCCTAAACTCCTTAAGCTTGGTGCTGCACACATTGTCTCACCAGTAGCTTTTATCTTCAACCTTTCCCTTGGTCTGGGGACCATCCCAGACATCTGGAAAGAGGCAAGGATTGTCCCTGTACTGAAGCAAGGAAATCCCAAACTACCTGACAATTATCGACCGATTGCCATTCTCCCAACCCTTAGCAAGCTCCTTGAAAAGGTAGTGGCTGAGCAGCTTTCGGAATATATCCACTCTCATGAACTTCTGTCCCCAGCCCAGCACGGCTTTCGTAAGGGACACAGCACCACTACAGCCTTAATCTCAGTTACATCAAGTATCCGGACAGCCATGGACCAGGGCAAACTCTCTGGTGCAATATTTATCAACCTGTCCAAAGCCTTTGACCTCGTTGGCCACAAACTGCTTGGTGCACAGTTGTGGTCACTTGGCCTCTCCCCCCATACCATGAAATGGCTAATGGGTTATCTTCATGGCAGAAAGCAGCGTACCTGCTTCAATAAAGTCCTCTCCGTGCCCCTACCGGTGACCTCCAGAGTGCCTCAAGGCTCAGTACTGGGTTCCCTCCTCTTCTCCCTCTTCATCAATCAACTACCCATGGTTACTACCAGCTGTAGCGCCACCATGTATGCAGATGATCTGGTAATCCTGGCTCACTCCCAGAATGCCACTACCCTAAACCAGAACCTGACTGATGACTTTAACAGGGTATTGTCATGGGTTACTAGTCACAAGCTGGTCCTGAACCTGAAAAAGACACAGGCTATGGTCTTTGGCTCAATGACTAAAATAAAAGCCTCATCAGCCTGCTTACACATCACCAGCGCAGATGGATCCTCACTACCCATAGTGAGCTCCATCAAATATCTGGGGGTAACACTTGGCCCCCAACTTGACATGGGTAATCATATCCTTAACATCTGCAGGGTGGCAAACTGCAAACTGGGTCTGGCCTATAGGGCCAAGTATAACCTTACACCGGCAGCCAGGCTTGCCCTAGCGAAGGTGTGCTCCTTCCCTCCCTCAGCTATGGGCTGCACCTATTTGCTCGCTCTCCAAAGACACATCTCACCCGGTGGTACACTGCTTACAATAACGTTTGTCGTTTTGCCTTGGCTGCCCCCCGACTCACCCACAGTTGTGAGCTATATGAGAAACTCTGCTGGCTCTCACCAGCTAGATACCTTGATTTTGGTTTGGGATGCCTCTCTGGGAAAGTGATCAGAACTAGCACCCCCCAGGGGCTGGCCTGGCTTCTACCTAAACTGAATCCATCCCTACCAACTTAGGTCTCTCACATCAAGGCTGCTCAAGTCCCTCCTACCGGATCCTCATGGGGATTGACTTTGCCATAAGTGCGCCTAGACTCTGGAATTCATTGCCTGTGGATATCCGAGCTGCCCCTCCTATGTGAGTTTTTGAAATTCCCTGTGGGTTTCCTAAACTAGCATCAGAGTGTGACTGCCCCAAACCTCCCTAGAGTAAAGTGTCAAATTGTTTTGTCTGAACCTCCCAGGGTGTCTCCATTGAATTCCTGAGATATTTTCCCCACTGTATCAATGACTTCTGACTACTCCTGCCTAAAAAGCCTTGGGCATTTTTACACCCATTATTGCTCCACGGTCATAGGCTAACCATGACATATTGCACCTTGGTCACTTGGTAGAACTTGGTACTACCAAGTGTTTCTGTTTCTGTCTAACATGTGCATATTTAGAAAAATGTGATGAGCTGTATATACCTGTCCACGATCCAACTAGCCTAGGGGGTGTATATGACAGTGTTATAAGTTATATTATGACCAATCCAATCCTTGAGCTATGCTCCACTCCTACGTATGATGACCTGTATATATCTGTCAGTTGAACTAGCTAGTCTAAAGTGTATAATCTGAAATGTGCTTACTACTGTATGTTTCCCCTACCATCAAATGATGTATTTTCCCACGTTTGTTTACTGTGACAAAAAACTGTACTCTCTTTGCCATGTCTCCTGACTGTTGTTCCTCATGTTGTACTCTCCCGGGTCGTTCCTGAAAATAGGCATAATACTTGTCTAGTGTACTTACCCAGTAAACAAAAGCTAAATAAATAAGTAAATACATTTATTTTGTTTTAGTTATTTATTTATTGTATTCTAGGATTACAATTACCTTTGAACCAGTGGTTCTTTTACTAAGGTTCCACGTCAAGTACAGAGAATGCAACAACACAAGGGAATAAACAGATCCATGGCAAACACATGTTACATATTGGGTTGTGTACAGACAATACAAAATTAAAGTAATACAGTCAATAATATCTACAGTATAGGGAGAGAGGGTAGGGAGGTAAGAGGCAGTCTGGGTAAGAGACATTGTCATGATAAAGAACTGGAGGTCACAAGAAGTGCTGGCAGGGCAGCGGGCAAAGGAGAGAGGGGAAGAGAAGGAGAAGATGTGGTTTATAAGCCATGAGAGTCCAGGTACATGATATTGCTATTCTAAAAGGAGAAAAGAAGGAAAATAACATTGAGCACATATCCATGCAACATCACTTGAAACATGCCCCCCCCCCGACCAAGACATTCAGATTATGAACCTACAACAGAGGGTTATTGTTATATAATGTATGGGAAGCCCTTATTATTAACTGAAATCAAGCAGATTACAACTTTGTTATGCCGTTGTTATGACATTACTCTGTTGTTAACCCTCCTTGAGTATGTCATATCAATGGTATAACAAGATGGAATGCTCACAACAATCAATGTTCTAACAAAAAAGAATGCTCGCAACAATCACTGTTCTGTAAAGTAACTCAGTAAAGTAATTCAATCTGCGATTATACTATCTTGGTAGCCTACACACTATAAAATATAATGTATTGTCTTTGGTTAACAACCACGCTGAAAACACTTCTCAAGGTTGCCATGACATCTGAAAACCTCTCGAGCTTCGCTCTCGAGGTTTACAGTGATGTCATGGCAACCTCTCGAAGTGTTTACAGTGTGGTTATTAACCAAAGACCATACATTATCCTCTATGTCAACCATAACAGTAACGTTGGAACTAGAAACCTGAATAATAGAAAAAAAAACACATTAAAAGATTAAAAATCAACAAAAAAACAGCAGATCTGGGGACCTGGGGGTGGTGGTGGATGTCAAGATGAACAACTCGGAGACTTGTAGGAGGGCAGCGGCAAAGGCCAACGGGATGCTTGGATGCATCGCTAGGGGAAATCACCTCCAGAAGGAGGGAAGTGATACTCCCACTATATAACTGCGTGGTGAGGCCGCACCTCGAGTACTGTGTGCAGTTTTGCAGGCCATATTTAAAGAGGGACATTGAACTCTTGGAGAGGGTCCAGAGGAGGGCAACCAAAATGATTTGGGGCTTGGGGAATAGGACCTATGGGGAGAGGCTCGAAGAGCTAAATATGTACACATTGGAAGAGAGAAGGGACCGGAAAGACATGATAGAGGTCTTCAGGAACATGAAGGGGGTAAATAGGGGAGGAGCAGTCAGGGTGCTCCGAAGGAAGGAGGAGGAGACAACTAGAGGGCATGGGTGGAAGTTGGAAGGGGGAAGATTCAGTGGAGAAAGGAGGAGGTGCTACTTCACTGAGAGGGTGATGGAGCCATGGAATGCGCTGCCCAGGGGACTGGTGGAGGCAGAGACGGTGAAGGGGTTCAAGAGGGGGTGGGACAGGTACAGGGGAAAGGTTCTGGAAGCAAAATCCAGTGCAGCGAGAATATCCAGGACTGGGAAGGGAGAAGCCAGAGAGGGAGAGGGGGGCATCAAGGTCAGCACCCAGGGTGGGGGCTGACCAAACGAGCAGACACGAAAGACCGTTAGGCCTATTCTGCTGGCATTTTAGTATGTTAGTATGTTAGATCTGTTGGAGTTGGAACAACATTCAGGCAAAACAACATTGTACAGTCATATTCCCGTCCTCCTCCCCCCCTTACATTTCAAAGGAGACGGAGGACTACCAGAATGTGTGTCATTTTTTTCCCCATCAGAAAGGCAGTCATATAATTCAAAACTTATAAGTCCCAAAGTCACGCCCGCTGACAGTTGAATCAGATAACCTCAAATTCCCCACAGCTCGTCAGGTGCATGATATTAAACTAGAACTCTCGTAGTTTGGTTCTCCTCCTCATGCTGTGAACTGGAGACTTACTCACTAGCTCCAAATTATTTTTTAATCTTTTGCACCAATTTGACAGCATCCTTGGGGTCAGTAAATAAATAAGTTTTACCTGCATAGCTGGACCCTGTTAAATGCTTTCCATTGTTATTGCGTGGCAAAGCTTAGGTCCAGAAAGAGATGCAAACATTGTCCGGACTCCAGACTGAGCTGTCCCAAGGCTTGGGCTGCCACCAAAAGTCTGTCCCTTTCCACACTATGCAGCGTCACCAAAGAAAAAATTACTCACCATAGTAATGTAGTTTCTTCTAATGGAGTCTTGCTGTATTCTGACAAGTGCTTTGCAGATTTTGTCAGAGGGAGTGAACAAGTGCAGTATGACCGACCGGTTCAGCTGCCCCAGAGAACAAAGAGTTAAACTCTATGCAAATGCATAGAATGTTGAGCTCGAGCTCAATTTTCAAGCCGCTGTCCTCGGTAGATTCTAGTAACTGATCAGCTTCTTATGAAACTTACTATTAGAAAGATATAGGAAAAAACTCTGACCAGACCTAAGCACCCCAGGGGCAAACACAACAATAAAGAGGAGCATGTAGAAGACTCAAGTCACTGATACCCAAGGAAAAACCATCTACCCACTGATGGGTGAAAAGATATCACTGGAATGCAGAGAAAAACCCTTTCTCCAGGTTCTGGAGGGGAGGCAGGGTGGGAGGTCAGAATACAGCAAGACTCCATTAGAAGAAACAACATTACAATGGTGAGCAATTTTTTTTTTATAATTTATTTTTATTAAGATATTCATACAGAGATATAGTTTAATACAACTTAATATAGCTTTGATTGTTTTATACAGTTACATTTCAGTAAGCATATACATCTATCATCGGCTTTATAAAGTACATCTGATCAACAACCTAAAGAAAAGGAACACTCTCAGCTCCTGGGAGGGGAACCACACCAAAGGTACTTCTCATGGGATGAATGATGGGTCCTCTCTTGATATGTAAAAGACCCAAGGATGCCATTTCAATTCAAAAGTAGGGATATGGTTCATCTGATGGGCAATTATATGTTCCATATGGTAAATTTCAATTATGATGGTATGCCACTGCGGCAGTGTTGAGTTTTTTAGTGACTGCCACAGGCGGGTCAGTGCCTTTTTGTCCGCTGCCAAGTATAAATACAGCATACTCCCAGCAGCTGGGACTGTACCTTCCGAATTTCTATATAAAACAATTAATGATACTGATAATGACCTGCGGCAGCCCAGCAGCTGATTTAGTGCTGAACTAATGTCATGCCAATACATTTCTAACAGAGAAGAGTTCCAAAATATATGAGAGAGAGAGAGAGACTTGTGGAGGTCTCGCCGCATCCTCTCCAGCATATTCCAAAGTGGGAAGGTAAACAATTCATTAATAGTTCTGGGGAGCGATAATACCGAGTACGGCATTTCCACTGGAATTCCTTCCAGTATGAAGCTTGCAAGGCCTTCATCAATGGGGTAATGGATTGAAGCCATATTTCATATGTCAAGTTAGTGCCTAGTTCCTCATTCCATGACTGTAACTCAGATCTTGTGGAATCCGGCCACGTTTCCCTTAGTGTCTTGTATATCATACCTATCAAATGTGGGTAGTACAGGCCTCGAATAGCAGCAATTAAAAGTTTTACTATTCCAGACAATGGGACTGGAAGTCTAGAGCATGTAGCATCTTTCTGTTTGAAGATATGCTCTTGCCTAAAGGTAGTGCCTATGATCTGAAGTGGGGAGCTGAAAAGAATCCTGTAGTTGTGCAAAAGGTACCACACTATTGTTATCTAAAAACTGGTGTATAAAGGAGAGGCCTAGCCTGCTCCATTTTTGGAATGTTAAAGTTAATCGGGCCGGAGTGAAGTCCTTGTCTAGGTGCAGTAACTTAAAAAAGTAAAAAAGGGGCTCCAACATTATGGAGAATCGTATCTTATACCATGCCCTGAGAGTATCTCTTGCACAAGTCATAAATGCATTAAAATTTGGAAGCGTAGTACGAGGGGCAAATAGCCACTGTTCAATTTCAAACATATCATTAAGAACAAATTCTGTATAATTCCATAAGCCCTCGTACTGTGGGTTAAGCCAGATTATGACTGTTTTAATTAATACCACTTTATGACACTCTTCAAGATTGGGCACATTTAATCCACCGTTTGCTATTAAAGCTTTAATAAGGACCATCTTAACCTTGGCTTTCTGCCTACCCATCTACATCCAGATAAAGCTCTGTTCCATGAGTTAAAATCATATAAAGCCGGAGTTATTCGGAGGGTCTGAAATAGGTATAACAATTTTGGCAATATTATCATACATACTCATCTATTCTGAGTAGAATTAAAAAAGATGTGACCATCTGCTTAGCTCCTCCTCAAGCTTTTAGATTAAGGGCTTGTAGTTGATTAGTTCTAGGTGTATGAGGTTCTTGGGGAGATAGACGCCTAAGTATTTAATTCTGGTACATCCCCATCTGGAGGGAACGTGATTTTTCAGAGCCGATGTAGGGGTAAAATTAAGGGCCAGAATTTCTGTTTTTTGAACATTTATCTGATAACCCACTACACTGGAGAAAGCTTCTAGGATTGCATAGAGCACGTGAATAGAGTGTTCTGGATTTAACAGGGTCAAAAGCACATCATCTGCATATAGAGATCATTTAAAAGGCCGACCTCCCAGTGGGATCCCCTCTATTGTGGATGTCTCCCGAATTACAGCCGCTAATGGTTCAATATATATCGAGAAAAGCAAAGGGGAGAGGGGGCATCCTTGTCGTGTAACCTGGGATAAGGGAATGGGGGAAGCCAGATGGCCATTTATTGTAATATAGGCCTTTGGAGTATTATGTATCGACTTCATCCAGGCTATGAAAGCATCTGGGAAGGCAAAAACCTCTAGTGTTTTCCAGAGGAACATCCATGAAACATGGTCAAAAGCCTTGTCTGCGTCAAGGCCCACCAGTGTTGCCGGGATTTGTCTTTGATTTAAATAGTCTAATAGATTAATCGTTCATCTGACATTGTTCATCGTTTGACGAGAACGGATAAAACCCGACTGATTGGGATGAATGAAAAAATTACTCACCTTAGTAATTGCTTTTCTTCTCATGGAGTCTTGCTATATTATATTATAGCAAGACTTCATGGTGTTTGAATATTGTAGGTAAAATATTTTCTAAGCATCTGGTCCATATTGATATATACAGCTTGTAGTCCATATTTAAAATGGATATGGGTCTATATGAGGAAGTAAGACCGGGGTTCCTGTCTGGTTTCAATATTGGGGATAAAGTAGCATAAGCCCGGGGTGGGGAGTTCCCCTCCTGAGTCTCCCTAAACACTTTTAAAAGAGAGGGTGCAAGATATCTGCTGAATGCTTTATACTACTCAGAAGGGAGCCCATTGGGTCCTGGGCATTTTTGTGTTTTAGCTTCTTTAACAGCCAGTTTTATCTCTTCTGACCCTATCAGGCCAATCAGGACTTGCTGTTGAGACTGTGATAGGGTCGAAAGGGAAATCCCTGAGAGAAAATGGTTTACATTATTTATATCTGAGGTTTCAGTAGTATTATATAAGTGTGTATAATAGTGTTCAAATATGGACATAATTTCTGGACATGCGGACGTCAGTCCTGGACGCCTTTCAGCTCATATTTGAGTTATTACTTAGAAAATCTCTGCTGTCTTATTTTCCGAGCCAGATTTCATGGTGAGTAATTTTTTTTTCTTGCATTGTTTCTGCTTCTTGGTCCCCAGTTGGCTGCCATCCCCATCCACCCGTCCAGCCCTGTACCCCGAAATCAGGCCACTACCCCCATGGATTACTCCCTGTGGCAGGGCAATGAGGAGCCCCCGCCCCGGCTCAGCTCAACTCACCTTCTCACAGGATGCAGTGTGGGGAGCGCCATTCAGGGTCGGGGCCTGTGGCAAGTGGACAGCTCATCAGTGCTCGACTGGAACCAGATTTCCCTCTTCCATTTTCGCCCTTGCATGAGGGGTGTGCAATGGCACCAATGGAAGGAGCGCACATGCATCCGCACGTGCTCCTCCCCAGTGCCTACCCCATCACGCCCCCTTCTGTAGAGTAGCTGTGCTATATCCCCCAGCCTTCACCAGTGGACACCCTTGCACTGACTACTGGAAACCCTCCACAGAGAGGGAGAGCAGTCGATCGGATGCTCAATCCCTCTCCCCTGCCAACCTCCAGCAACCCCTGCTCATTCCTGAACACGGGTCGCCGGCGTGGCGCAAGGTAAGGCGTTCAGCACCTCATCCCTCAGCGCCACCGGGCCGGGCAATGGTGAGTAATTTTTTAACATACTAAAATACCAGCAGAATAGGCCTAACGGTCTTTCGTGTCTGCTCGTTTGGTCAGCCCCCACCCTGGGTGCTGACCTTGCTGTCCCCCTCGCCTTCTCTGGCTTCTCCCTTCCCAGTTCCGGATATTCTTGCTGCATTGGATTTTGCTTCCAGAACCCTTCCCCTGTACCTGTCCCACCCCCTCTTGAACCCCTCCACTGTCTCTGCCTCCACCAGCCCCCTAGGCAGTGCATTCCATGGCTCCACCACCCTCTCAGTGAAGTAGCACCTCCTCCTTTCTCCACTGAATCTTCCCCCCTCCAGCTTCCACCCATGCCCTCTAGTGGCCCCTTCCTCCTTCCTTCGAAGCACTCTGACTGTTCCTCCCCTATTTACCCTCTTCATGTACCTGAAGACCTCTATCATGTCCCACTGGTCCCTTCTCTCTTCCAATGTGTACATATTTAGCTCTTCGAGCCTCTCCTCATAGGTCCTGTTCCCCAAGCCCCAAATCATTTTGGTTGCCCTCCTCTGGACCCTCTCCAGGAGGTTAATGTCCCTCTTAAGTGTGGCCTCCAAAACTGCACGCAGTACTCAAGGTGCGGCCTCACAAGAAGCTATACAGAGGAGTATCACTTCTCCTTCTGGAGGTGATCCCCTAGCGATGCATCCCAGCATCCTGTTGGCCTTGGCTGCTGCCCTCCTACAAGTCTCAGAGTTGTTCATCTTGACATCCACCACCACCCCCAGGTCCCTCTCAGCCATCGAGACTTGTAGCATTTCCCCAGGATGTACACTTGGCCTGGGTTTCTGGCCCCCAGGTGGAGTACCTTGCATTTCCCTGCATTGAACCTCAGCTTCCACTTTCTAGATCATCTTCCAGAGCCTCCAGGCCCTGGCCACCTCCTCCTCCCCATCCACCACCGCCTCCCCAGTTTCGAATCATCTGCAAAGAGACTCATCTCACTCCTGATTCCTGTCCTTATGTCAGATACATAGGCGTTGAACAGAAGGGGCCCAGGACTGATCCCTGTGGGACCCACTAATGAACCCTCCTTGGGGATGAGACTATCCCACCAACTACGACCCTCTGGGTCCGGGTCCTGGAGCCAATTGCCTATCCATCTGATCATCTGGTTCCCCCCATTTCTCCCAGCTTATCCAACAGGCCCACGTGAGGAAAAGAGTCAAATGCCTTGCTGAAGTCTAGAAAGAGAACATCCACTGGTCTGCCCAGGTCCAAGGCACTTGTCACCCAGTCATAGAACTCCACCAGGTTTGTCTGACACGATTTCCGGGATGAATCCATGCTGTCTATCGTCCAGGCACCTGACTTGTCAGGTCCCCCAGCCTCTCCTTGGCAATGCCCTCCATCACCTTGCCCACCACCGATGTCAGGCTGACAGGCCTGTAGTTCCCTGCCACCTCCCTTGATCCCCCCTTGTGGATAGGCACTATATGCGCCACCTTCCAGTCTTGGGGCACCCACCCTGTCCTCAGAGAGATGGTGAAAAGCTCTGCCAGGGGTTTCGCCAGGACATCTGCAAGTTCCTTCAGCACTCTGGGATGTAATTTATCCGGCCCCGGTGCTTTCTCCGTCTTAAGGGAGCTGAGGGCTTCCCTCACTCTCTCTGCTGTGATTTCCACTTCCGGTACCTCTTCTCCCTGCTTAGCCCTCCCCCCACCTGCCAGTGATGCCTCCCCCTCTCCCCAGACCTGCCGATCGGTAAGGGTCCCCCCCTCCTCAGTATCTCTGTCTCCTCCCATGTATGATGCAGCACCCCATTTTCCCTGGTGAAAACTGAGGTGAAGTACTCATTTAGTACCTCAGCCTGCTCCCCGGGTCTTGTGCCCATCTCTCCTGATTTAATCCTGCTAAATCTGCCCTTCACCCTTCGTTTTTCCCCAATGTATCTAAAGAACCCTTGTTCCCTCCCTAATTTCCCTGGCCAGGTTCTGCTCCTTCCTTGCCTTAGCCGCCCTCACCACTCTTATGGCCCTTCTAGCCATCAGCTCAGTACTCCCTCAATCCTTTCACCTTTAGCACTTGAATTGCTTATAGGCTGCTTTCTTTCCCCGCACCACCTCCTGGACCTCCCTGGTCCACCAACAGGGTTTTTGGGCCCTACCGCATTTTCGTCTTACTCTTGCACAGGTGCTGGTAGCATCCTGCACCCCTCTCCTGATGATTTCCCACCTACTATCAGCATCCATGTCTGACCCAATCCCATCCAAATGCTCCTTAAGGATCCTTCCGACTTCCGGTGACGTCACGTCCTCGATGGCAGCTTGAATCCCCAAGCTCCACCGGCAGCCAAAATAAACCTCCGAATTACAACTAACGTAGCAGAACTTAAGACAGAATCTAATTGAGGAGGTAACGCAATGTCAAAGCGTGGGGAGAAAACTTCGAAAAAGCCACCTCCGACACCCGATGAAGCTGGATTATCAGACTCTGGAAGTGAAGCTCCACAGGCCTCGTCGGCCTCGAGACACAGTAGTGGCACTTCTGGGCAGCCCCCCCTGACTACTCTGCAAAGACAGATGACGCTAGTATTAGCGGAGCTACGGGACTTCCGGAATGAATTCCAGACGACAACCACTGCCCTAAGAATTGATATTGGAAAGCTGGAAAGCCAACAGGAGCAATTTGAGCAGCACTTAACTAACACAGATGCTAGAATGGGCAGAGCGGAACAAGCAATTGTGCAGCTGAATCAGAGTATACAGGCATTGCAAGAATGAGCTGAAGATGCCGAAAGTCGGAGCAGGCGAAACAACATACGAATTTCTGGAATCCCAGAAGGCGAGGAGTGCGATGACCCGCACCGATTCATCCGTTGCTTACTACACCAAACACTCGGGATCTCGGAGGAAAAATCGTTAGAATTTGAAAGGGTCCACCGCACGTTAGGCCCCAGGCCCTCACCTGATGCGAGGCCCCGTGCAGTACTAGTCCGGTTCCTCCGATTTCAAGAAAAGGAGCTCGCACTACACACAGCATGGAGGAAGGGCCAGGTGATGTATAAAGGACAAAGGCTGTTCTTTGAAAATGACTATGCCCCGGAAATCAAGGCCAGGTGAAGGGCGTACTCGCCGATCTTGAAGGAATTGAAAAAGCAAGGCCTGCGTTTCCGAACGCCCTACCCAGCAAAGCTGATAGTTTTACACCCAGATGGGCAACTTACCTACAGCTCAGCCGAAGAAGCTCGAGAAGGGCTCCGAAAACACGGAGTAGTCACCCAAGAGCAGGCAGATAAGGCTACCAGGGGGACCCTTGCAGCAAAGCTGGCGCAGCAAGTTTGGCAGTCGGGCCGGAGGGAAGGAAGAAGAAGGCAGGGCATTGAAGCAATCCGAAAGATAGTGGACTCCCTACGAGAACAGAATCAGGGGAATACATGAGCAACAACAGGATAAGTACTGTACATACCTACATGTGAGGACTGGGGATTGATGGCTTTGCACTTGAGGCCCTTTCTGTGAACCGCCTCAATTGCTAAATGCTGGTTAAATAGCAGATCCATCTAAAGCCTCCAGCCAATTCCTGGTTGGATCTGAGCTTCCCCCCTTATAAATAAGCACCCACATAAGATTATTACAGTAAAGTGGGGAAGGGATGGGACTGGTACGCAGGATGTCTCTCTCTGTATGTAGGAAGTTAATTTTTCCTTTGTCCCTTTTTTTGAGGTGGATGCTCTTATTGAGAATGATGGGATGGCGGGGACAAAACCAGTCCTACAGTAAGGCAGTGCGAGTTAAACCACGCATAACTGTATTCATCAATTTCATGCCATGACAAATACCTCATACCCTCACATTCCTGTAAGCAAAGCAGAAACAGCTACAGTTCTCTATTAGTAGTAACGCAAACAGTGGGCTAAGGCCGCTGGAGATTTGCAGCTCTAACTTTTAATAGTGAAAGATGTTATGCCCGCATCAGCAGAGAGTCAGGAGTTAATATTCACCAAACTTGCTTGCAGAGGCTGAGGGCTGTATACGGATACGCTGACTTCTACAGGAGTTAGGAAAGTTAGCTACCCCCCCCTTCCAGCTGTAAGCCCTACACTGGCAGTTTCTCTGTAAGATAAGGGCAATGGATCAGGTGTTTAAGCTAAAAAGGACAACAGAATGATATAGATAGATTATCACAATGCTGAATAAGAAGTTGGAAACAGAAGACCCCCCCTTTTTTCTTTTTTTTTTTTCTTTTCTCTCTCTTCTTTCCTCTGCCCCTCCATCCTGCACCCTCTCTGGTTGAAGCTAGTTGCTAGCCCGTGAATAGTGTGGCCTTCGGATAAAGATTGTGACTACTTAAGTTTCTCCTGGGTAACAACATACAAAGGCAGAAGGCTGGCGTTGGGAGCGTGACTAACCAACACCCCTATCCTTATTCCTTACCTGGCATTAAAAGTGCCAAGGGGTCCTTGACAATTGAGTTCCTCTGATACGGTGAGCATGCCTCACCCCGGAGCTTGATAGTTCATCTCTTGGAAGTACTAGTTTACTAGTTAACAGCCCTAGTTGTTAAAGATGGTAGTAGCCTGGTTGGCAATTTACTCACCCTAAAGCCTTTTGCCTTACCTTTATGTTGTTGAACAGTTGATTGTTAAACGGATTAATTTGTTAGGACATGATAGAGGCCAGCCCTCAGGCATTCAGTTCCTGCTGGCTAACTATGTTAATTGTTCTTTGAAATTTGAGAGTAATGCTAATGTTGTTGTAGTAATCATACGATTGTGTCAGCTTGAGCACAGCCTCTAGGTTGAGAGGATTCTGAGCTGGACGTAATTGTCCACCTAGGGACAAAATGACTTGGCTCATCATGAGGTTAGAGCAGTGCAGGAGGACATTGCAGAGTTGGGGAAGGGCCTGAGACAATTAGCACACAGTATCATTCTCAGAGGTGCTGCCTGTCAGAGGCATGGGGGCGAGGCACACTGGCACCATGCAGTTTAATGAATGGTTGAAAAATGGTCGGGAGCACAGGGTTTGGCTTCATTGGGGATCGGTTCCACCTGGAGGACACCAGCCTATACTGGCAGGATGGTCTGCATCTGTCCAGGAAGGGAACAAGTCTTTTGAGCAATCGGTTTAAATGCTTCATTGGAGCTTTTAAACTAGTCAATGGGGAGGCACTGACAAGCAGCAGAAAAATCCCAGCCTCTCCTACAAAACAGGGTACTAAATGAGAGAAAAAGACCAAGGTAGAACGGTCAGTGGGGATGCTGCAACAGAAGGTAAGGCCATCAAAAATGGAGAGCAAGGAGTACCAATGCCTGTAGTCTAGGTAACAAGCTTCCTGAATTAGTGGCCTTGATGGAGGAGGAACATCTGGATATCGTGGCAGTCACAGAAACATGGTACACAAAACCATGACTGGGACGTAAACATACCAGGACACTACATCTACAGGAGGGACAGGGAGGGTAAAAGAGGAGGAGGAGTAGTCTTTACTAAGGGAAGGAATAAAAGCAACAGAACAAAAGGGTAAACAGGGAGAGAAGAAGTACTGTGGGTAAATTTGGAGACTGTGCAATGGCACCACAATCCGCACAGGGTTGGAGACAGACCTTCCTCAGGGGAGGAAATGGACAAGGAAATGATAGAAAGTATACTTAGAATGGCAGAAAAAGGGGAGATATTGCTGATGGGTGATCTGAATATGCCAGATGTTAACTGGAGTGCAGTTGCAGCTGCCACTCAAGAGTGCAGTTATTCTAGATGCTCTACAGAGGCATGCCTTAGACAACTAGAATTGAGCCCACTTGAGAGGGAGCAATATTAGACTTGATACTCTCAAATGGAGATGGAGAGGATCACAGATGTAGAAGGGTAGCCATCTGGGAACTAGCGACCATCGAACAGTATGGTTCACAATAAACACAGCAATAGAATCAAGCCATACAAAGACAAAAGTACTGGACTTTAGGAGGCTGACTTTGCCAAAATGGTGAGTGCCTAAGGAATGCACTAGCAAATGGGCTGGAAGGAGGGTGGAAGAACAATGGGGAATAATAAAACTGCCATCACAGAGGTACGAGCCTTTGTGTGAAGCAAATAAACAAAACAAGACGATGTAAGAAACCACTATGGTTCTCAAAGGAAGTGGCAGTGAAGGTTCAAGAGAAAAGAGTATCTAGGAAGTACAAGGAATCGCAGCAGGAGCAGGACAGAGAACTGTATCAGTTAAAGCAGAGGCTGGGAAGGCAGTCAGAACAGCAAAGGCCCAAACTGAGGAAAGATAGCCAACTCAGTTAAGAAGGGGATAAAACCTTTTATAGGTACATCAGGGACAAAGGAAGACCAAGGAGGATAGTGAGGCTTAATAAAGGGAGGGAGGTGGGCAGAGGGAGACTGTGAAAAGGCAGAGATACTAAACAAATATTTTTGCTCGGTATTTACAAGGGAAGAGGAGGTACATAAAACAAACAGAGTAACACTCTGGATACAGAAGTTGATACCAGCCATTTACAGAAGAAAGGGTTCTGAAAGAACTTTAAAACTGAAGGTGGACAAAGCAATGGGGCCTGATGGGATTCATCCCAGAATTCTAAAGAACTAAGGGTAGAACTAGTGACACCACTGACTACCCTCTTTAACAAATCATGGGAGGATGGGGTGATACCCGAGGACTGGAGGAGGGCAGATGTGATCTCCTTCACAAAAGTGGGAGCAAGGCAGAAGCAGGAAACTATAGACCTGTTAGTTTAACCTCAGTGATAGGGAAAATGATGGAATCACTTCTAAAGGAAAGAATTGTCAGTATCTAGAGGCCAGAGGGGACAGGGCCCTAGGCAGCATGGATTCACAGCGGAAGGTCATGCCAGACTAATCTGATAGATTTCTTTGACTGGGTGACCAAATCCAGGGAGGGGCTGTGGACATGGCCTACCTAGACTTTAGCAAGGCATTTGACACAGTCCCACACAAAAGATTAATATACAAGTTAGCCAGCCTGGGAGTGGGTCCCAAGATGACAGCCTGGGTAAAGAATTGGCTGGAGAATAGGACACAGAGTAATAGTAAATGGAGTCCACTCAGAAGAAAGGAGGGTTACTGCAGGGTACCGTAGGGGTTCAGAGTTAGGACCAGTCCTCTTCAATGTTTTTATGTTTACATTGCAGAAGGACTGGAAGGAAAAGTATGTCTCTTTGCAGATGTCACTAAGATCTGCAACAGAGTTGATTCTCAGTGTGGGGTGGAAAGGATGAGAAGGGTCTGTAGGTTAGAGGAATGGTCAAATGTATGGCAGCTTAGATTCAATGCTAAGAAGTGCAATGTAATGCACCTGGGAAACAAAACCCAGGGAAGAGTACAAAATGGGGGTGAGATACTAACAACAACAAAATAGGACCTGGGGTGGTCATATCAGATGACCTAAAGGTGGGCAAGCAATGTGAGAAGGCAGCAAGGAGGGCTGGGGGATACTGGGATGCATAGGGAGAGGCATCCCCAGTAGAAAACAGGAAGTTATTATCCCTCTGTACAGACAGCTGGTGAGACCCCATCTGGAGTACTCGGGCAGTTCTGGAGACCCAATCTCTGCAAAGACATAGACAGGATGGAAGCTGTCCAGAGGAGGGCAACTAAAATGGTGCAGGGTCTGCACCGGAAGACATATGAAGAGAGACTTAAGGAGCTTAATATGTATAGCCTCGAGGAAAGGAGGGAGAGGGGGACATGATAGAAACTTTCAAGTACCTCAAGGAATCAACAAAGTCCAAGAGGTAGCATCTTCAAAAAAAGAGGTGTGCAAGAACAAGAGGGCACAATTTGAAGATAGAGGGGGCGGCTCCAGGTAATTTAAGGAAGTATTTTTCACAGAGAGGGTTGTGATGCATGGAATGGCTCTCGGAGGAGGTTGTGGAGTCAAAATCAGTGGTGGAATTCAAGCATGCATGGGATAGTCATAAGGCAATTCTGGGGGTGGGGTAGGAAGAAGTGTGCTGGTTAACTAGGATCTGCAGCTTATCCAGTAGATAGGAAATGGGCAGACTGGTGGCCATGTGGTCCTTATTCGTCATTAAATTCTATGTTTTCATGTTTCTACTTTGGGGTTGGGGCTAAATTCTGGGACCACGAGCCCTCTTTGGAACCTGCTAACAAAGCAAATTTAGATATGGCTGAAAACCTCCTTGAAGCTTGGTTTCTTGGAATGTAATTTGACTCTCCACCCCAGTTAACGCATCAGGGTTCTATCTCAAGTTAAAAAGCCAAAGCTGATATTGTTTTCCTACAAGAGACCCATTTATAACTCAGAGCAGCGAAGCTGGGGCGGATCATGTGGGGTGAGGTCTATGGCTCGACATTTAGAGGGGGTAGGAGAAGGGGAGTGGTGATTATAATACTGCACCATGTGACCTGGCGGCTGCACTCAAAATGGATAGACCCATGTGGGAGATTGGTGCTGCTCCGGGGTTTGGTGGGTGAGGTGGAGGTTACCCTAGCTAATATTTATTTACCTCCCGACTCCTCAATTAATGACATAGGGGGTCTGCTGGACAAAGTTGTGCAGTTTTCTAAGGTACACTACTACTAGCCGGAGATTTTAATATGCTCCCTAACCCAATGAAAGATTCCTCTAGCCCTAAAACTCCTAGGAAAACTGCACAACAAAAAACTTCTAAAGTAGGTTTATGGCGGAGGCAGGACTGGTAGATATCTGGCATCACATGCACTCTACTCTAGAAACTATACACACTATTCGGCTGTACATCATACGTACTCCAGAATAGATTTATGTTACACACAAGTGGACCATCTTGATAAGTTGATAGACTGCCAAATAGGCGATATAGCTCTGTCAGATCACGCCCTGATAGTCAGCACTTGGAAAATTGGTTTGCAGGAGAAGAATTCCATGTGGTGTTTAAATCCCACACATTTAAAATCTAAGCAATTTATCGAATTTGTAACTGACAAGTTAACTGAAATAATTAGAGACAATTCCACCCAGGATATTTCCCCGAGTATCCTTTGGGATACTATAAAAACAGTACTGAGGGTCATCTTATTAAGTACACTTCCCACCTAGCGAAAACGTGCACAACTAAGATCTAACCTGGAGGAAACTCTGCATTTCTGCAAACAAAGCATAAACAGGGCTATAATTCAGTGCTCCCACAGTTAAAACAAGTTAAATAAGATCTGGTACAGATACTGCAACAGACAGAAGTATCTTTTAACCTTCCTTCGCCAGAGATATCATTTAAGTGGGGCCCAGGGTCATAGACTTCTAGCATACCGTAATAAGAAGACAAAAGAAGAGTTCAGCTATTAAAACAGTACGTCATCCAGTTAGTGGAGCCCCCCAGAGCAAGCTTAGTGATAAGTTGAGGCATTCACCGCGTATTATTCAACTGTTTACTCTCCAGAAACCCTGTACCCTCAGATGAGATATGAGTTTATGCAAACCCTGTCCTTCCCAAGGATCACCCCAAGCAGGGGAGCAGTTGCTGGCACCTATCATAACACAGGAGCTGGCGTAATGCTATTTCTCAGGCAAAACTGATGAAAGCACCAGGACCAGACGGTTATGGTGCCAAATTTCATAAATCCATGAGAAACATACTCTTGCCATCTCTCAGGGACCTGTAACTCAGTCATGAGGGGACCTCCTCACTTTGGCTTATGCTACAATTTCCAGTAATACCTAAGCCAGGTAAAACCTCAATTTTATGAGTCATATCGGCCGATCCTGTTTTAAATTCAGACTATAAGATATTCATGGGGATACTAGCCCGTCGATTAGAAACAGTACTCCATAGCAAGTAATACACAGAGATCAAGCGGGGTTTGGGAGGACGACTAACACAGATAATATAAAGAGAACTCACCATATAATACGAAGATGCATACTGTTAATCTTCCAGCAGCCTTAGTAAGCCTTTGATGCTGAAAAAGGCCTTTGATAGAGTCCATTGGCCCTTCTTATATGCAGTTATGAACTCCATGGGGATCCGGGACATTAATTCAGGTAGTAGCAAACATTTATTCAGCGCAAGGGCTTGGGGTACAGGTTTGCAGGGCATCACCAGGTCTTTCAAGTTGGGCAGGGTACTCAGGGGTGCCCACTTCTCCCCTCTTGTTCGCTATGTCTATTGAGCCTCTAGCCCAGCTGATTAGTGCGTAAGTCGGTGGGCCTGAGGGGAATTGAGCTCAGGTGGAGAGGAACACCGTATAGCATTATATGCTTCACCATGTCCTTATATCTGCAGAACCCGCAGCCTCTCCCGATAATTAATGAATTATTAAAACAATTCGGGCGCCTCTCTGGCTATAAAGTCAGTGTTACAAAAATGGAAATATTGACTTTCCACTACACACCGAATACTGCAATGCGAGAACAATTTCCATGTAAGTGGGAATTGCAAAAGGTGAAATACTTAGGGGTCAGCCTGACAAGAGACCTGAGGGATGCCTATAAACAGAACTATGTTCCCTTCACTGCTCAGTTGATAGAAGACTTAGCCCATTGGGGTACTCTCCCACTAAGCCTGTCTAAAAAGATAGAGCTTATTAGAATGGTTACCCTACCGGGCACTATACCTTTTAACAACGTTCCAATTTCTTTACCCAGATCATTATTCGGAGTTGGGAAAGGGCAATTCTAAATTTATTTGGAAAGGCGCGCAGTCGCTGGTCGGAAGGTCACTCCTAACGGAGCCGAGGAACGGGGGACTAGTACTACCTGATTTATATTGGTATACCAGGCGTTCAACTCACACCGTGATGGCCAGACAGATTCTGAACAGCGACATGCACTGGGCGGAACTAGAGCAAGCGGATGTCCGATGTGGAATACTATACCCACACTATATAAATACTGGGCCTCGAAACGTAGAGTAATCCCAAATACGGAACTCCAACATAAGGCTGCGGCCTGGTGGCAGGTCAGAGGGCAGCTCATTATCCCACTTTACACCACTAATATGCCCAATTGGGCACTCCCAAATTTCCAACCTAGATTACTGGACCAGCGCGTATCGACAATGGACCAGATATGGACTTAATTATCTGGCACAAATCACAACAGGAGGGATAATGACCACATTTCAGGAAATAAAGGAGAAATTTGGGCTTCTGATTCACATTATTATAGATATTTACAGTTGAGGGCATTATTATGAGAAGCGTTACCAGCCATAGTTCCTTGGCACACCAGAGGCTGGCCCCCGATAACCAGTCTGCAACAACTAATTGCTTCCCCGGGGCAGAAACACTTAATATCAACTTTGTACCGGGCCTTGAAGCTATCCTCAAATTCATCCTCGGCTGACACCCGGGAGAGATGGCAACAGGAACTAGGGTCCCACATTGATGCAAAACAGTGGGAGCAGGCATGTTGGCAAGTCGCACATACATCAGGTTCACACCAGTGGCGAGAATTCGCATGGAAATTCTTGGTCCGCTATTTCCATGCCCCAGAGATTACTAGCCATTACACCACAGGGCGCTCCGCTGCTTGCTGGAGGCTCTGTGGGGAAGATAGGGCTCACCTCACACATGTAATATACTCATGCCCCAAGCTACAGCCGTTTATCCAACATCTTCAAGCAGAACTCCAAGAGATCTTTGGTGAGCCTGTACCCCTATCCCCTCAGGTATTTATCCTATTAATCTTCACCGACAACTTCAGGGATCGGGGTGCTCGATACCTGGTGGCTATTTTGCTTTCAGCAGCTAAGAAAGCCATCACCAAAATGTGGTCCTCCCCTGGTATCCCTACAGTGAAAGACTGGTGGACTATCACCAAACAGATCTACCAACTGGAAAAGCTAACATACAGATTAAATGGTAGGGAAGAGAAATTTATGACCAGATGGAATAGATGGCTTCTGTATTACATGCTTAGAGATCGAGCCTTTGTTCCATAACCTGCAGTAGGTTGCCAGCGTCCTCCTCCCTCCTCCCCTGCACAGTTCCTGTATCCCCTTTAAATCAAAGGTGGATAGGGATCTGTGTGGTGGCTCAGTCCTCCCCTCCCCTCATCTCCTCTTCGTTTATACGTCCCATCTTCAGAAAGTCTCCAATGGGTCCAAAGATTTGTGTAATCAAATGAGTGTGCTGTGGTGTTGTACCTTTGAATTGTTTGTTGACAATTACCAGCTGTATACTTTGCCAAATGTGAGATTCACTAAGGTACCCTGGAGAAACAGAGGGAAGAACTGAGGGACTAATGAAAGAGTGCACTCAAGGACTGGAATAACTTTTAAAAAAGGACAATCTTTATTGGAGACATTGTTAATTAACTCGAAATGTTATGGTAGAGCTTTTGAATTAGGAACCTGTTATTAATCAACTACACAATCGTGTAAAGAAATAAATTTAAATAAAGATGAGAATAACAAAAAAAAAAAAAAAGGATCCTTCCCATTTCCTTAAAATCCGCCCCCCTGAAGTCTGTTACTTCTTTCTTTGTGCAGCCTTCTACCCCTCCTAGGTCCAGGCAGAACCAGACCATGGCATGGTCACTCCCCGCCAATGGGTCCCTTACCTCCAGGCCCCCAATCTGGTCACTGTCTGCCAGGACCACATCCAGTACCCGTGCCTCCCTGGTCGGTTCCCTCACCTGCTGAGTTAGGAACGCGTCTTGAAAGACATCCAACAACCTCTGTTCCCTGGTCACAGAGGATGTCATAGTCTCCCAGTCTGTTCCTGGCATGTTTAAGTCCCCAACACCACCACCGTTCCTCTGCCCAGTCTGCAGTGTCTCCCTAACATCTGCCACCAGACTGTCCTCCAGCTCCTCCGCCAGGGCAGGGGGTCTATACACCACTCCTATTTTTACTCTCTTGCCCCCCCCTTGTTATCAAGGTGACCCAAATTACCTCCACGGTTCCCTCCGCCTCCTCTACTCCCCCTATGCCAATGCAGTTTTTGACTATCATTGCTACCCCTCCTCCCTTCCTCCCCTGTCCTTCCTGAACATAGTGTAACCCTCCAGGTTCAGGTCCCAGTCATGTCTTGCAGTGGCCCAAGTCTCAGTGACCGCTGCCACATCCACTGCTCCCTCAGTTAGCATCGCCTGGAGCTCAGGTATTTTATTGCCCAAGCTCCTGGCATTTAGCAGGACTACCTTCCACCCTTTCCCTATAGTTCCATTTCCCTGCTCGTGTTCCCATGGGATTCTGTTTTCCCTGGTCTGCACTTTGCCAGTTGGCCTTTCCTGCAATCCTCCTGGTCTCCAGGGGTGGAGACAGAGTCCCTCCTTATCGGCACCCCTTGACAGCCTTTTCTCCCATCCCACCCCCCCTTCACAAGTTTAAGCCCCACTTTTCACCAATGAACCCCTCTATTTTCAACTTAAGGATTCCCTCCTCCAAATTGAGATGTAGTCTCATCTCTAGCATACAGCTCCTTATCCTCCCAGGTCTCCCCCAATCCCCCATCAGCCCTCGGCTCTGGCCTCACACCACTCCCTGAGCCACTGGTTTATCTCCCTAATTTTCCTTTTGTGTTCCCCACTGGCCCTTGGCACTGGCAGGATTCTGAGAAGGAAACTGTGCATCCTGTGTCATGACAGACCCTGGCGGGCTCCCTGAATCTTGCCTGTATCTCTAGCTCGCTATTCCCTCAATGTCATTTGTACCCAGGTGGACCAGTATGTCTGGGAACCCCCACAATCCTTTGCCAGCTGATATACCTCGTGGCTTAGCCTCTGTGCAACTGCTAGTCCAGGGAAGCATCTTGTTCTAACTGGCCAGGCTTCTCCCTCCCTCCCTATCCCATTTGATACCCCGATCATAGAATCCCCCAGCAGGAGCACTCTGACCACTCCTTTTCCTCCATTCCACCCCCTTCCATGTCCTCATCCTTTCTACCGGCCCCTCCACCCAGCCGGCTCCTTGTTCCTCCCCCTATCTGGGTGCCACATGCCACCCCCTCCTTATTTACCATGGCCACCCCCTCCCCTCCAATCCTATGCCTCTCCTCCTCCTGAGTATCCTTCTGTACCTTGCTAATTCCCCCTCACTGCTCGCAACTGGCCCTTCTCCCCCATCTGCTAAACTAGCCTGGCTCGTCCTCCCTTCCTTCCTGTCTCCATTTAGTTCCTCCTTGCTCGTCATGCTCCCCTGGCCTAAACCCTCAGCTCCTTTTACTGAATCCTCCTTGTACTTCTGGTCCTTCTCCTTTACCTTTCCTCCCAACTGGTCCTTCTCCTTGCGCTTTCCTCCCTCTTCCCCCTGCCCCTCCTGCTCTGATTCACTGCTCCCCCATTCTCCTGCATTCCAGGTCCCCCTCTGTTCTTCCTGCTATCTGGCCCCTGCCTCCTGCCTCCCACTCCCTTTCCGTCTCTAACCACCCCTGTCATGGCTACATCACCCCCCTCATCCTTGAGCAGAAGAAAAGAAATGAAGCGGTTACTGAGTGTAAGGTCTGATCCACCTCCCCGGCTTGCTTCCTGCTGTCCAGCCCTGGCCATCTGCCTACTTCCTGAGAATGTTGTCCCTCCATCCCCCTTTGTGAGGTCCCCAGTTACCTGCCTGCTTCCTTGTAGTGTCCTTTGGACCCCTCTGCCAGGGTCCCTATGTGACCCTAGTGTTCTCCTGCACTCCTTTCCTATGCCCCCACCCCAGTGCTTGGTGCAACCCTGTGGGAGATTCCCAGCCCCTTCCCCAACCATACCACCCCTTCCCCAGCTTTCTCCTAATCCCCGCAACCTCCTCCCTAAGCTGTGCTAGCTGGTAGCACACTGGGCAACCACCGAACTTCCAAGCCCAGTCCAGTATCATGGCTGCTCCACATCCTGTGCACCCCACCACCCTCCCAAAGATGCCGGACCTAATGACGTGTGGTTCCATCCTAGGTTTCCTTGGGTGAGCCACCAGGTTCCCCCCTAGTCCAAGATACCCCTTCTGCCTAATCAGGTCACCCACTAATCTTAGAGACAGTCCACTGTACACCAGTAACCCTGTTACTAGGTGCAGTACAACACATTAAACTTATAAGGAAATGAACAACTCCCTAAGCTCCTCTCTCCCAGCCTTTAAATCCAACCCCCAGTGGCTAGAACTACATGAGCTGCACCTGCAGCCTTTTCCTCCAATTGCAGGGCAGGTGTTCCCCTATAAATTTGCAGACTTCTGGGGGGGAGGAGTGGGGGAGAGCGGGTTTTGGGCAGACACCTGACTCGAGAGAGAGTGTATCAGCCCTGTGTCTCCCCTCCAAGCCCAGCAACCAAAGAACCAGGCCCAAGCAAATCCCACCAAATAGGTTTTAAATCAGAAGAAATAGGCCTCTGCCAGCGCAGCCTGTTACACAGTGAAACATCCACAAAATGAGCCCCACTTACAGCCACCAAATCAGTTTACAAACATCCAGCAGCCCCAAAACAATACCCTGCTAGCCCTTAGAAGTAGGAAAGAAAGAACTAACCTACCAAGTAAAATCCACAAGAACCCGTGAAAACAACAGCAGCAGCTACTGTCCTGAACACAACTGATCCTGTCCCTTCCAGTTCTTTCTGAGGAGACAAAGCAGCTAACACCTCAACCTGATTCAGCTCTGCCTCCAGTTAATTGGCTGAGTGAGACCTGGCCAGACCATTAACACCCCTCCCCCACTATGCACTAACCTTTACAGCTAATGGAGTCAGCACAAGGAATCAAAATTCAAGTCAAAGCCCCCAAAATATGTTTGCTGCCAAAGGAAACAGGTCTCCAGTTTAATCAGCTTCACTAACAACACATCAAAACAGGCTTGCAATTAACAGATATAGGTCTCCAATTCAAATAACCATCTCCAAGCAAATCCCACCAAATAGGTTTTAAATCAGAAGAAATAGGCTTCTACCAGCGCAGCCTGTTACACAGTGAAACATCCACAAAATGAGCCCCACTTACAGCCACCAAATCAGTTTACAAACATCCAGCAGCCCCCAAAACAATACCCTGCTAGCCCCTTAGAAGTAAGAAAGAAAAGAACTAACCTACCAAATAAAATCCACAAGAACCCTGTGAAAACAACAGCAGCAGCTACTGTCCTGGAACACAACTGATCCTGTCTCCTTCCAGTTCTTTTCTTCAAACGACATGAAGTCTTCCTGTATTCTGACAAGTGCAGACTACAAAGCAGTGCCCCCTGGATGTGGGCACAGAACCTACTTGGGAAATAGGCTCTGCAACACTGCTGTGCGAAACCTAGCATCACTTCTGGCATGGGTGTCCCGGCAGCAGTGCTTAGTGAATGTGTGAACAGTCTTCCAGGTGGCTGCCTTACAGATAGCCAATAAGGGAATGTCCCCAGCAGCTGCTACTGAGGCAGCAGTCCCCCTAGTGGAATGGGCCCTAAGACCTGCTGGTGGATCCTTACCCAGTTTGTTATAACAAAACTCTATACAAGTCACAATCCATTTAGCTATGGTACTTTTAGTGGCTGGCCTGCCCCTATCCACTTCACCATAGGTAAGGAACAGCTAGGAACAGTCCTTCCTTAGCTCTTTTGCCCTGTCCATGTAGTAGCTAATGGCCCTCTTTACATCCAGACTGTGAAGTCTGTGTTCACCTGAGTTGGAATGATCTGTGAAGAACACAGGTAATGTGATGGACTGATTAAGACGGAAATCAGAGACCACCTTAGGAAGAAATTTCCTATTGGTTCGGAGGACAATTTTATCTCTGTGGAGAGCAACGTCCTTTTTAATGTTTTATAAGTGACATTGCAAAGGGACTGGAAGGAAAAGTATGCCTCTTTGCAGATGATACAAAGATCTGCAACAGGGTTGATACACAAGAAGGCGTGGAAAGGATGAGAAGGGACTTGGCAAGGTTGGAGTAATGGTCAGAAGTATGGCAGCTTGGATTCAATGCAAAGAAGTGCAAAATAATGCACGTGGGAAACAAAAACCCAGGGGAAGATTACACAATGGGGGGGGGAGGTAGTAACAACAACAAAAATGGAAAGGGACCTGGGGGTAATCATATCAGATGACCTTAAGGTTAGCAAGCAATGTGAGAAGGCAGTAGGGAGGGTTGAGGGGATACTGGGATCTATAGGGAGAGGCATCACCTTCAGAAAACAGGAAGTTGTTATCCCTCTGTACAGACAGTTGGTGAGACCCCATCTGGAGTACTGCATCCAGTTCTGGAGACCCCATCTCCGCGAGGACATAGACAGGATGGAGGCAGTCCAGAGGAGGGCAACTAAAATGGTACAGGATCTGCACCAGAAGATATATGAGGAGAGACTAAAGGAGCTTAACATGTATACCCTTGAGGAAAGGGGGGAAGGGGGGGCATGATAGAAACTTTTAAGTGCCTCAGTGGAATCAACAAAGTCCAAGAGGGTAGCATCTTTCAGAAAAGAGATGTGCAAGAACAAGGGACACAATTTGAAGATAGAGGGAGACGGCTCAGGGGCAATGTGAGGAAATATTTTTCACAGAGGCTGGTGGGCGCATGGAACAGCCTTCCTGAGGAGGTTGTGGGGTCTAAAACTATGGGAGAATTCAAGAATGCATGGGACAGACATAAGGCAATTCTTGTGGAGGGTAGGAAGAAGTAGGCTGTTGGTTAACTAGGATCTGCAGCTTATCCTGTAGGTAGGGAAATGGGCAGACTAGGTGGACCAAGCGGTCCTTATCTGCCATCAAAATCAAAGTCTATGTTTCAATGTAATTAGGATCCACTGACAAGGCTTGGAGCTCCCTGATCCTTCTGGTAGAAGTGATGGCCACTAGAAATACAGTCTTCCAAGTCAGAAACTTCAGTTCAACTGAAGACATGGGTTCAAAGGGAGGCTGCATAAGCTGACCTATGCAGATATTTAGATCCCATGCTGGGGTAGGCTCCTTGTGTGGAGGATGAAGGTGGAGCAAACCTTTGAAAAATTTCTTGAAGATTGGGTGTGCAGCTAGGGATGGGCCCTTTCCTGCTGACAGATAGGCAGAGACAGCTGCTAGATGCACCTTTAAGGTAGATGGCTATAGTTATAATGACCAAAGATGTACCAGATAATCCAAAAGTGCTGGGAGACCAGCCTGCTGTGGATCCAGGCCTTGTTGGGAACACCAGATGGAGAACCTTTCCACTTGGAGGAGTAGGTTTTCCTAGTGGCAGGCTTCCTGGACACTCTCAAGATGTCCAGAACACCTTCAGAGAGATGCAGATCTGCATAGTCTAAGTCCTCAAGAGCCAGGCCCTGAGTCAAAGGGACTGGAGATTGTAGTAGAGGATTCTCCCCTAAGAGGATGTTAGCAGGTTGTGCCTCCTGGGGAGGCAAATTGGACTGGCCACTGACAGGGACAGTAGCATCGAGTACCATGGTTGCCTGGCCCAGTCTGGGGCTATGAGAATCATGGTGGCAGGCTGAGACCTCATCTTGACTAGGGCCCTGGATATCAGGAGAAAGGGAGGAAAGGTGTAAAGGAACCTGTTCGACCAGTCCAACAACAGGGCTTCCAGTGGCACCGAGCCCTAAGCAGGAGGCCTGCAACAATAAGGGGCAACTGATGATTGTCTGGGGCTGCCAAGAGATCTATCTCTGGCACCCCCCACCTCCTGAATACTAACAGAAGGACTTGCCTGTTCAAGGCCCATTCATGATGACCCTGGCTGATTCTGCTGAGAGCATCTGCTAGGACATTGTCCTTCCCTAGCAAGCAGACAGCTGACAGGGAATTGTTCAGGGAGTAGGCCAGCTTCCAAATCCTCATGGACTTTGTGCAGAGCAGTGAGGATCTTTTCCCCCCATTTGTTGATGTAGTACATGGTAGTGGTGTTGTCTGTCCTGACTTGCACTACCTTGTCCTGCAAGTGACTGGCAAATGCCTGGATTGCCAGGTGCACTGCCCTGAGCTCCAGAAGGTCGATGTGCAGCAGGAAGCTGTGTGGTCCCCCAGGTGAGCACCCCAGTTTAGCAGGGAAGCATCTGTTGTCAGCACTAGAGATGGGGGTCTGAGGAAGAAAGGGGACTCCCACTCTGAGGTTGTCCATGCCCTGCCACCACTGGAGAGCTAGTAGTAAGGTAGGAGACACTGGAAACAGTTTGGACAGGAAATCCTTCTTCTGGGACCAGAAGGATCTCATGTGGGACTGAATATCCCTCATCTGGAACCTGGCCCCTGGAACCACAGCTGTGGTGGAGGCCATGTGACCCAGAAGCTGCAGGAAGTACCTTGCTGGTCGGGGGACTCGAAGGCAAAAAGACCCTGCAAGGTGGATGAGGGTCTGTGCCCTTCCTGGAGGCAGAAAAGCCTTTGCCTGGATTGTGTCCAGCTCTGCCCCTATGAAGTCCAAAACCTGAACAGGTGTCAGGACTGACTTTTTGAAATTCACCAGGAAACCTAGAGACTGAAAAGTATCCTGAGTGAGATCTAAGGCTTCCTTTACCAGCTGGGGGGACTGACCCACCAGCAGCCAGTCGTCCAGGTAGGGGTAAACTGAAACCCCTTGCCTTCTGAGGTATACCACTCCCACTGCTAGACATGCTGTAAATACCCTTGGTACAGAGGCCAGCCCGAAAGGCATGGCCTTGAACTGGTAGTGGCCTGAAGGTAGTCGAAATCTGAGGTATTTTCTGTGGGACTGCCTGATGGGATATGAAAGTAGGCATCCTTTAGATCCAGGGATGCCAGCCAGTCCCCTTGCCTGAGGGTACGTAGAATAGTAGCCAGAGTTGTCATTTTGAACTTTGGCTTTGTAAGATGCTTGTTCAAGTATCTGAGATCTAGAATGGGCCACCACTCCCCATTTTTCTTTAGTGAGAGGAAGTACCTGGAGTATAGTCCTCTTCCCCTGTGCTAAGGTGGCACAGGCTCCACTGCCTTTGAGAGGAGAAGAGTGGAAACCTCTGCCTCCAGCAGGGTTGTTTCTGTAGGACTGGCAGATTTGAAAGCTCTTGATCCCTGTTTTGGGAACAGCTTGAAGCTGACAGCAAGACCCTGGCCTACTATCTCCAAGACCCATCTGTCTGAAGTGATGGATTGCCATGCCTGGAGATAGTAGGCCAGCCTGCCCCCTACAGAGATAGGGGAGGTGGCCTGAGCAGATTCCTCAGGGTGTCTGCTTAGTAGGGGTAGCAGACTGGGAGGTGGAAGCAGCACGGCCAGCACCTCTCCTGCTCCTCCCTCTGAAGAAACCCCATGGCTGCTGGTAAGAGGGAAAAGCCTGGGCCTGATGGAAAGGCCTGGGGTAAGGTCTGCCCCTGCCCCTGGCCTGCTGTCTCTGAGGAGTGGCAGACTTTTCTTTGGCTGAAGCACTCTTGTATGCCATTCTGTATTCATTCATCTTTTTCATATCGCATTCTGTCTGTTCCCCAAACAGAGAGTTCTGAGTCAGGGGAAAGTCCAGGGCATTATTCTGTGTATCCTGGGATAAGTTAGTGCATCTTAACCAGGAAAACCGTCTAAAAGAGATGACAGATGCCATAGCCCAAGAAGCTGCATCATTGGAGTCCATAACCATATGGAACTGGGACCTGGATGCCTGTACTCCCTTAGTGACCAGCTCCTGAAGGTCTGATGCTACTTCAGGAGGGGGCTCAACAGATTCCCAAAGGGATTTCTGATACCTTGAGGCATAGGCCATATAAGAGGTCTGCCTAATGCCCGGGGAGGAAGCCAGGTAAGTTTTCTTGGCAAGAGAATCCACCTTCCTGGAATCCTTGTCAGGGGGATGAGAAGCCAGAGGAATGCCAGCCTTTTCGCAGGCTACAGTCAGAACCACCCCCACGTGGCTGCAGCGGCTGGTTAAAAATTCAGTGCCATTGCCAGCCAATACATATTTTCTGTCCATCTTTTTATCACGGGGAAGGACAGAATTAGGGGTCTGGAGGATCTTAAGGGTCTGCTTCTTCAGGGACTTGTGGATAGGGATCAACAGCCACTGGGAAACAGGGAGATCCATCATCTCCCTGTAATCTTCTTCCTTTCCTCTTGCCTGCCCTCCTGGACAGACAGCTGCAGAGTCTCTGCCACCTGCCTCATAAAAGAAAAATGAGAGGTGGTCTCTGAAACAGGTCGAGGAGGAGATTCATACTGAGGATGGTCAGGAGAAACCTCAGGATCTATGGGCTCACCCTCATCCTCTTCTTCATCATCATATTCACAGTCTGATCCATAGTATTCCTCAGGGTCCAAAGGAACTGAAGTAATTGAACCGGCAGGCACCTGAACCAGTGGCTGCCCAGACGGTATCTGCAGCTGTTCACCGAAACCGGTCTGCAGAGACTGAACTATACGGATGGCTTTGGCAATCTCCTTCGCAGTTGGAACCGCAACTGGTTACTTGCGTGGTTCCAAACCGGACTTCTTAGATTTTTTAGATAGAGCAGGGTCCGAAACAGACTCCAACTGCCTTTTAACCGACAAGGGTTCACCTTGGCTGGCGGGTTCGGTAATAGGGTCGGTTGGTTCGGTTGAACCAGACCCAACTTCCACAGAAGCTTTTTCCATCCTTTCCCTCAGTTTACCCAGCCTTCTAGCGGGGGTAGATTGAGGAAAATTTTTACAAATATCACAGTCTTATTGCAAGTGGTCGAAACCCAGGCAATACAGACAGACCAAGTGTGGATCAGCTTTGGTAAAGTGCTCCCTGCACTCGGTACAATGCTGAAACCCAGTGGGACCATTTTTTTTTTCCTTGGGTTTCTGTGACATAACCTCTAGAATTTGACTGCTTAACCCAACAGCTTAATTAGGCCGGTTAAGCAAAGCCCAATTTGAATTTTCTCTGAAAGTGGCTTAGTCAGGCCCAGATAAAAGAAAACTACTTTTCAATATTTACCCCTGGTGGCTTAGTTAGGCCGGGTAAGAAGAGAGACGAAGTTCTGACCTGCCAACGGTTTAGCGCCGGGCAAGAAAAAAACAAGAAAAATCTCAGTTTTGGTCACAACTTCGAACCGGATCCCTGAATAACAGAAAACAGCACTTTTACTTGAGAAAAGGGAAGAAAAGGAATTTCGGTCTCCTCAAGGTTGACGGAACCAGTCGGAAACCGAACACTTACCCAACCAAGAAACCTACACTATACCGAAGACAGTGGTTTGAAAAGAAACTGCAAGAAAATAATAAAAAAGGTTAGAAAAACACAATTAAACACTCTTCAACCGAAAGCAGACAAGGAGCAATCTCCAAGGCTTCTTCACTGGTGAGCAGAGTAAAGAATCTGATCAGTTACTAGAACGTACCGAGGACAGCGGTTTGAAAACCGAGCTCGAGCTCAACATTCTATGCATTTGCATAGAGTTTAGCTGTTTGTTCTCTGGGGTAGCTGAACTGGTCGGTCATACTGCACTTGTTCATTCCCTCGGACGAAATCTGCAAAGCACTTGTCAGAATACAGCAAGACTTCACGTTGTTTGAAGGTAATGTTCTCAGCCCCGATGGAGGTTCTGGATGCCTTCAAGGAGTGGTTCTGTAGGCCTTTAAAATCCGTGGTGGGTCCTCCAGGCCCAATCTGTCCATCAACAAGTTCCATGCAAAGGTTACTGGATCCATCCCTTCACTGTTTTCCAAAGGTCCAAGCAAGCAGACACTCCCTGCCCAACTGTCATTTTCCAAGTACTCCAACTGAAGCAGCAAATATTTATTTTCCCGGCCCATCTCTGACGTCACCGATAGTGCTTTCTTCGCAGTTTCTGCAGTCCAATTAAGGGCTCCTTCCTGGACATCCATTCTTTTTTCGAGATTCTGGACCTTGCCATTAAAACTTGTTCCAGGGTCTGCATGTGAAGGTCTAAAACCCTTACCACACTTAAAATAGTTAGAAGGATCGGCTGACTCGAGCCCACTGTGTCATTGAGTGGTGCAGGCTTCTTGGCTCCTGGGCTTCCCTTCTTCCCACCATCTCCAGCTGCTGCCATCTTCAGTTGCCCCATTCTCCCAAAAGAAAAAAATACTCACCTTAGTAATCTTGTTTCTTCCAAGGTATTCTTCAGTATGCTTAACTCTTGCAGTCAGCCTCCTGTGTTGAACTGCCCCAGAGAAAATGGAACTTATGCAAATGATGGAACATTCATTGGCTCATGCCACCATTCAAGCTGCTGCCCTTACCAACTGCTGCATTCTGTAATGTTCAGATTCATAGCAGCCTGCAGGAAAAGACCCCCTAACTAAGCTATCCTAATAATACTATAATTTTTTAAATAACGAAGTCCCCACATAACATGTCCCTTAACAGTTAGATAGGACCAAAAGTGGGAAAGAGAACAACACCCCTCTGGGACCAAAACTTGTAACACAAGTAGGGCATAAACCCCCTTTTTAACAGAGAACCAGCTAATTGCGCAGAGGCCACTGCTTCTGGAAGCAGAGGTAGGGAGGGAGAGTTAAGCATATTGAAGAATACTTTGGAAGAAACAAGATTACTAAGGTGAGTAATTCATACTTCTAGTCCCATGAATTCTTTAATATGCTTAACTCTTGCAGACTACAACGTAGTGCCTTTAGAGGACAGCATAGAACCTACTTAGGAAATAGGCTCTGCAGCACTGCTGTGCCAAACCTGGCATCACTCCTGGACTGAATATCCAAGCAGTAATGCTTTGTAAAAGTGTGTACTTTTCTCCATGTAGCTGCTTTACAGATTTCTTTTTTTTAATTTATATTTTAGGCCCCATTTCCCTTCCCCCCATTTACGCCCTCCCCATGCCCTGTCGTGCACGCATGCATATGGAGGCATGCACACGCAGTGGCTCCAAGGCACCTTCCCACTACTGGACGCCCCCACCCACCTACGCTGCCTGTCGGACCTCCACCCGAGGGCAACAGAACTACGGGGGGGTGACACAGAATCTCCTCAGGAGAGGAGAGCTGCCATCATGGCTGTTCAATCCCACTCCTTCCCTTCCCCAGGCCAGCTCCCTGATGACTCTGACTCATTCCCAAACCCAAGTTGCCAGCATGGCGTGAGGTAAGACATCCAGCGCCTCAGCCCTCTGTGGCACTGGGCTGGTGCTTTACAGATTTCAAACAGGGGAACGTCTCTAGCTGCTGTAATTGTAGCAGCTGTACCCCTTGTGGAATGGGTCCTTAGGCCTACTGGGGGCTCCTTACCAGCTTTACTGTAAGAGGACTGGATACACTGCACTATCCAGTGTGAAATAGTCCTTTCTGTGGCTCATTTTCCTTTTTCCACATCCCCATAAATCAGGAACAGCTGCTGTTAATCCTGTCTGTGGGCCTTCGTCTGGTCAATATAGTACTTGACAGCTCTTTTGACATCCAGGCTGTGCAGCCTGCGCTCCCCTGATCTGGAGTGCTCAGTAAAGAAGACTGGCAAAGTGATTGACTGGTTCAGGTGGGAGTCAGAGACCACCTTTGGTAGGAACTTTCTGTTAGTCCTATGGAACACTTTATCCCTGTGGAAGGAGATATGGGATAGGATAGGATAGGAACTTAATTTATATAGCGCTCCTTCCCATAGGCTCAGAGCACTTAACAGTATTAAAGCATATATAAAACAAGCTCATACATAAAGCTTATGAAGCAGAGACTATACAAATTCCACCCCATCCAATCAACAATATACAATAAATTAATGATGCAAACAAATAATATAATAGATTATAATTCTAAAAAAACACATACAGCAGTCAGTGGTTCACCTAATTAATAAATCAGCAGGGAAATTTTCAAACCAAACTAAATGCTTGCTCAAACAGCAGCGTTTTCAGCCCTCTTTTAAAGGCTTCCGCCAAGGGTGCCTCCAGCAGATGTCGAGTAAAGAGTTCCACAAGGCTGGTGCAGCAACTGAGAACGCTCGGTCCTCAGACTGCTGCAGCCTAGCCCTGGGAACCACCAGGAGACAACCCTCGGTGGAACGGAGAGCTGAAACGAGCGGTGAGGAATCAGGAGGGCTTCTGTTCTGTACACAGGGCCTGTAGTTCACTAATCCGCCTGGCTAAAGTGATAGCAATCAAGAAGACAGCTTTCTAGGTCACAAATTTCAGATGTGCTGTAGCCATAGGCTCAAATGGAGGTTCCATGTGTTTGGCAATGCAGACATTGAGGTTCCATGCTGGCACTGGTTCCCCTATGAGGAGGGTGTAAGTGGGCCAATCCCTTAAAAAACTTCTTAAAAATAAGGTTGGATGCCATGGAAACATCTTTACCAGCTGAAATGTAAGCTGAGACTGAAGCTAGGAGAACCTTAAGAGTGGTGGGCTGTAACCCCAGGGAGTGAAGATGGGTGAGGTAGTCCAGCAAGACTGGCAACCCCACCTATAAAGGTACTATGTGGTTATCAGAGCACCATATGTAAAAACCTCTTTTATTTGGAAGCATACATTTTCTTGGTAGAGGGCTGTCTAGATCCTCATAGCACATTAAGAACAGTCTCACAGAGATGTAAGTCAGCATACTCTAGGTCCTTAAGAGCCAGGCCTTGAGCTTGAAGGACCTGAGGTTCGGGTACAGGATCCTCCCCTGTGAGGATGTTAGGAGATTGTGCCTCTGAGGGAGGTGTATGGGTGGAGCTACTGACAGGGAAAGCAGCAGTGAGTACCATGGCTGCCTGGCCCAGTCTGGCGCTATCAGAATCATTGAGGCTGGCTAGGACCTGAGCTTGATCAGAACCCTGAGAATCAATGGAAATGGAGGAAAGACGTACAGTTTCCTCCCTGACCAATCCAACACCAGGGCACCCAGAGGCACTAATCCCTTTGCTGGTGGCCTGCTGCAGAATTTGGGCAACTGATAGTTGTCCCGGGAGGCGAAGAGATCTATCTCTGGGGTGCCCCATCTCTTGAACACCACCTCAGGTCATAATTCCACTATACAAGACACTAGTGAGGCCCCACCTGGAGTACAGTGTACAGTTCTGGAGACCTTACCTACATAAGGACATAGACAGGGTAGAGAAGGCTCAGAGGAGGGCAACAAAGATGGTGCATGGATTGCATCACAAGTCCTACGAGGACAGGTTGAAGGAACTGAACTTGTACTCCCTGGAGGAGAGGAGGGAGAGAGGGGATATGATAGAGACATACAAGTATCTTACAGGGAGGAACAGGGTGCAGGAATACACTATTTTAAGCGAAAAAGATGTTCCAGGACTAGAGGGCATGGATGAAGTTGGAGGGAGGACGATTCAGAGGAAACGTGAGGAAGAATTTCTTCACAGAACGGGTGGTGGACAAGTGGAACACCCTGCCAGAGGAAGTGGTGGGGGCTGAAACAATCACGGGATTTAAGAATGCATGGGATAGACATAAAGGAATTCTGGAGTTCAGGGGTAGGGGGCAACAGACTTCTAGGAAAACATAAACTGAACTTACAAGCTCAAATGGGCAGACTGAGTGGGCCATAGGCCCTTATCTGCCGACACTGTCTATGTATCTATGTATCTAGCACTTGTCTGTTTAGAGATCATTTGTGGTGGTTCTGGTTGATTCTGCTGAGCGCGTCTGCCAGGGTGTTGTCTTTTCCTGGCAAGTGAATGGTTACCAGGGGAAACCTGTAGGGAGTAAGCCAGACTCCACATCCTCATTGCTTCTGTACACAGGGGACTGGACCATGTCCCTCCCTGTTTGTTGATGCAATACATGGTGGTGGTATTGTCTATTCTGACCTTTATCACCTTGCCCTGCACCAGGGAAGCAAAAGCTTTCAGTGCCAGAAGTACTGCTCTGAGCTCCAGCAGACTCATGTGCTGCAGTGACTGTGCTGTGGACCAAGTGCCATGCACAGTGTGTTCTCCCAGATGTGCTCCCCAACCCAGAAGGGAAGAATCTGTGGTGAAAGCCAAGGAGGGAGGTTCCTGCTGGAATGGGACACCTTCCATGAGGTTGTCTTTGTCCTGCCACCACTGCAAGGCCTGCAATAGTGATTTTGTTACTGGTATCAAGTTTACATAGAAACATAGAATTTGACGGCAGATAAGGACTGCTTGGCCCACCCAGTCTGCCCATTTTCCTACCTAACAGATAAGCTGCAGATCCTAGTTAATCAACAGCTTACTTCCTCTTACCCACCCCTAGGACTGCCTTATGCCTGTCCCATGCATTCTTGAAGTCCCCCACTGTTCTTGACTCCACGACCTCCTCAGGGAGGCTGTTCCATGCATCCACAACCCTCTCAGTGAAAAAATACTTCCTCACATTACCCCTGAGCCGTCCCCCCTCTATCTTCAAATTGTGCCCCCTTGTTCTTGCACATCTCTTTTTCTGAAGATGCTACCCTCTTGGACTTTGTTAATTCCCTTGAGGTACTTGAAAGTTTCTATCATGTCCCTCTCCCTTCTTTCCTCAAGAGTATACATATTAAGCTCCTTTAGTCTTTCTTCGATGGTCTTCTGGTGCAGACCCTGCACCATTTTGTGCCCTCCTCTGGACAGCCTCCAATCCGTCTATGTCTTTGCGGAGATGGGGTCTCCAGAACTGCACACAGTACTCCAGATGGGGTCTCACCAACTGTCTGTACAGAGGGATAACAACTTCCTGTTTTCTACTATTGATGCCTCTTCCTATGCATCCCAGTATCCCTCCAGCCTTCCTTACTGCCTTCTCACATTGCTTGCCCACTTTTAGGTCATCTGATATAATTACCCCCAGGTACCTTTCTATTTTTACTGTTGTCATTATCTCGCCCCCCATTGTGTATGCTTCCCCTGGGTTTTTGTTTCCCATGTGCATTATCTTGCACTTTTGCACAAGTTTGAGAGACTGTCTCTCCTTTGAAACCAATGTGCCCTGAGATGGAACTGAATGTCTCTCATTTGGAACCTGGCACCTGAGACTGTGCCTGTGGCTGCAACCATGTGCCCCGCAGCTGCAGGAACTGCCTTGCCAGCCTTGGGACATTCAGACTGAAAGTACTGGCTATCAGGAGGATACTGTCCACCCTTTCCTGAGGGAAAAAAGGCTCTTCCCTTTAGGGGATCCAGCTCCGCACCTATGAAGTTCAATACCTGAACTGGCTGTAGGACTGACTTTTTGGTGTTGAGCAGAAACCCTAGAGACTCCAACAGTCCCTGGGTGTACTTTAGAGCATCCTTTACCTGTTATGATTTTCCCACCACTAGTCAGTTATCCAGATATGGAAATACTGTGATGCTCTGCCTTCTTAGGTATGCTACTACCAGTGCCAGGCACTTTGTGAATGCCCTTGGAGCCGAGGTGAGGCCGAATGGCAGAGCTGACAATTGAAAATGACCTAAAGGCAGTCTGAATCATAGGTACTTTCTGTGAGACTCCCTTATGTGGATGTGGAAATAAGCATCCTTTAGATCTAGAGACGTCAACTAGTCTCCTCTTTGAAGCACGGGTAGAATCATGGCTAGAGTTACCATCCTGAACTTTGGTTTTGCCAGATGCTTGTTCAGAGCTCGTAGGCCTAGAATGGGTTGCCACTCCCCATTTCTCTTTAAGGTCAGGAAGTACCTTGAATAGAACCCCTTTCCCCTTTGGAGCAAGGGGACAGGCTCTATTGCTCTTGATCTCAGAAAGTTTGCCACTTCTGCCTCCAGAAGTTTTCTTTCTGAGGGGAAAGCTGGCTTGAAAACCCTTGACCTTAATTTTGGAAAGGATTTGAAACTGAAGAACAGGCCCAGACTCACTACTTACAGGACTCACTTGTCTTAGGTGATGCTTGTCCAGGCCTGAAAATAGAGAGCCAGCCTGCCCCACACTGGAGGTAGAGAGGTGACCCTGGCAACCATGTCAGGGGTTCTGCTTAGGTTGTGACTGAGTTTGCCTGGCTTGGCTTCCACGCCTGATACCCCTTCTGCCCCTGCCCCTAAAGTAGCCTTGCTGAGGATACCGTGGGGTGGCCTTGGCCTGGAAGAAAGGTCTGCCATAAGATGACATACCTCTACCTTCCCTTCCATATGGTCTGTACGAGGTTGAGGGATTATCTTTGGCTGTGTTACTTTCATAGGTGGTTTTGTACTCATCCACTTTTTTCATGTAAGCCTCTGTCTTTTCCCCAAATAGTGAGTTGTTCTCATGAGGGAAATCCATGGCTTTTGCTTGTGTATATTGGGACAGATTAGTCGCCTTCAGCCAAGCAAATCTTCTTAAGGCCACTGTGAGTGTCATCCACTTGGCAGCAGTGTTGTTGGCATCCATTGCCATGTGGAACTGGTATTTGGTGGCTTCCAAGCCACACCTTGCTGTCTCAGACAGGTTTGCTGCTGCCTCTGCAGGAACCTTGTCCACCATGGCTAAGACAGATTGCCACAGAGATTTTTGGTACTGGGCCGCATATGCCATATAATTGGCTTGTCTTATAGATAGAGAAACTGCAAGACAACCCTTCTTGGCTATGCTATAAATCTTTCTAGAGTCTTTATCTGGAGGATGGGAAGATATGGGCACCCTGGCCCTGTTACATGCTGCAGTTTATACCACCCCTTGATGGTCAGGGCGGGAAAACAAAAATTCAGCCCCTGACCTCTCAAGTTGATATTTCTTATCTGATTTTTTGTCCACAAGGGGAACTGAGTTAGGAGTCTCCAAAACCTTCATTATCTGTTTCTTCAGAGACTTATTTATGGGCAATAACAGCTTTTTAGTGGGTGCCAGACCATCATTTCCAAGAAATCTGCCTTCTCCTTGTCCTCTACTGTTTCATTAGTAGTTATACCTAGTGCCTCCACCATTTGTTTTACAAATGTAAAGTGTGAGGAGTAGTCTTCAGGTAACTGAGGAGGATCGAACTCATGGTCTGGGGACACCTCAGGTTCAATAGGTTCCCCTTCATCATCACCCTCATCATAAGGATCATAGTCAGGATCTTGTGTGAGAGGAACCAAACCCGAATCCAGGACAACTATCAGTTGCAGAACCACAGAAGTAACCTGAACCGTTTGGACTGAAACCAGTAAAAGTCCCTGATTTGTTGCTGTTTGCAGAGCTTGAAGAACCCGCAGTGCTTCGGCAACTGCCTCTGCTGAAGGCATCGGTGTTTTAGGAACAGAAGACCCCTTTGGTTTTTCAGTAGGAGGTTCTGAATGCTTTAACTTATGTATTTTCTTTTTTTTTTCACTTTCTGTTTATCCACCTTCTCACCCTGGAGCTACGCTTCCTCGGGAGACACCATCCACCACCCCCACAACTTGCCTTACCTGATTCCCCAGGAGTTCCCCCATGGAGCCGTGGCTATATCCCCCAGGCGGGTATGGGACGGGACTCGAACATCCCGATGCTTCAATGTCTCATCAGGGTTCCCCGGTGGTCAGGCAGGCAGTCACCATTAGGGTCAGTGTTTTTGGTGTTCCATCTACCCATGCTCCAGTGGTGTTTGTTCCTCTTTTTCTGAGGAAGTGGCCAGCACCCTGACGTCAAGGCATTACGCCGATGACCGCCACTCCCGGACCTCTCTTGTATGTGCTCCTGCACTTGCTGTTCCTCTGGCCTCTGCCAGAGGCCAGCCAAGCACCAGGCGAATGCCCCCCTCCCTCCTAGTAGAGGAGAGCTGTCCCTCGGACGCTCAATCCTCTCCCTCCCCTGCCAACCCCCGATGACCCAGGCTCATTCCCGAACCTGGGTCACCAGCATGATGTGAGGTGTGACGTCCAGCGCCTCAACCCATAATTATAAACTGCCAATAATATATATAAACTTATTGGTGAGAAATATGTATCAATCAAATGTAGTCGTTTTTATACACAAAGAGTTGTGGGAATGTGGAATACTCTACCAGCTACAGTTATCAATAGTAATAATATAACAACATTCAAACACAGATTGGATGATTATATGGATGGAAAAAAAATTGAATTCAAACCTACAGGATATATGGGTGGCAAGTATAATAAGGGGCATTTTTTGCCTACAGTACTTGTAGATCTCTATGAACCTATGAACCCTCAGCGCCACCGGGCCAGCAACTTATGTATTTTCTTAGACGGGGCCAATTCATCAGCCGGTTCCCCGGTTCTTTTTTGGTTTTGATGGCTCTCCTTTTTTGTAGGTGTCTGTTCCTTTTCTTGAGATTTATATTTTTTTGCAGAAGAGTGAGGACTGGGCAGGTCAGAGCCCTGATCCCCTGGAACCAATGGAGAAGCCATTCTCTTTTTGAATCTCTCCAACCTTTTCTCAATAGTTTTAGGAGTTAAGGTTTTGCAAACCTTGAGGCAGTATTGCGCAGTGGTCTATGGCTCTGAGCTACAAATCTAGTGACATCCAGCAGACCAGACGTGGGTTTGAATCCCACAGCTTCCACTTGCATACTGTGTGACCCTGAGCAAGTCACTTAACCTCTTTGCGCTCCCAGGTCGCTCCTGTAAAAAAAGCTTTCAGCTTAGTGTGCTATACCTGGTTGAACAACTAAATAAAAAAAAAATAAAATAAAAAATGTCACACTCTGAAGTGAAGTGGGGCTCACCCAAACAGACCAAACATAAATCATGTTTGTTAGCTTTTGCAAACACTTCTCTGCACTTAGTACAGTTTTTAAAATCAGTGGGGCCCATTTTCGTTTTTGACCTTTCTGACATTCTTCAATAAACTCAACAATAAAAGGGTTTTTCTTAGCTGGATCCTGAACCGCAAAGAATCAGAAAAAGATCCCCAATGCCAGATCCTAAAACCACTCAAGGTTTCTAGTGGTCAGTTCCCAATGGGAAGAAACCACTATATAGTAAAGGAAATACCCCAAAAGTATCGTTAGTGATCAGAACTAAATTTGAGGTAAAAAATAAAAATGAAATGAAATTCAAATAAACAGCGGTTCTGCGGCGGTTTTTCACAACCGAAGAGGAATCGCAAAAGCTGAAGTAAAATTACAACTAAACTAACGCTAACCATATAAAATATGGTAAAGGCAGCAGAAGAAATAAAATTAAAGATATTACTTGTTTTTACAGGAAAAACAATGAAATTCAATGACTTCTGAGGAGAGGTCTCCGAGGCATCTTGACTAGGCAGGAGGAGAATGAAATCTGAGCATTATAGAACGCAGCAGTTGGTAAGGCCAGAAGTCTGAATGGTGGCATGAGCCAATGAATGTTCCATCATTTACATAAGTTACATTTTCCCCAGGGCAGTTCAACACAGGAGGCTGACTGCAAAAGTTAAGCATATTGAAGAATTCCTGGGGTTAGAATCATGCCAAATGGCATAAAGTCCAGCCAAGTTAGTCCCACCATTTACTTCTCCAAATTTCATTAGGTTTTACTGTGTTCCGATAACTCTAAACTGCAGTTTTAACCATAATCTTAGTTGGGGTCCAAGAGCTCGAGGTTAATGCATGTTGTCTCGGTGGTTGCAGGCTCCACCCCCCAAAACCTTGTTTTCAAACACCAAAATAATTAAGCCAGTATATAGGAGAAAACCAAGGAAATTACAAAACTGGTGCATAATCAAGTATTTATACTACTTAACCTAATTATATATTCACGTTTATACAAACATAACAGTAATTACTGAATAATTAACGACTTCCGTTTTTTACAATGGAAAAAACCGTGTGTTAAATACCGTAACACCTGAGTAGGTGTTACGGCATTCACGCTGCTTCTTCCAATGCTAATGCGCCGAGACAAAAGTAAAACCGAAGAAGAGTCTCACACTGTGTTTTCACACAAAATCAGTCGGCATACCTTACCTCCTCACTGCCATTTGCTCCATAAAATCTCAAAACCCATATAAAAAACATTTTCAGCACATTTCAAATCGCTGACTAATCGGAAACACAAAAGTTTGTACACGCTAACCACTCTCCCTTTCAACCCTCACCTTTCCCCTGTAGGTCAAATGACGCCAGCACTTGAAAACACTTGCTTCGTCAGAAAGGACACAAGGATCAAGACAGTTTTTTTTTTTTAATTTTCTTCTTAAATATTTAGTTACTTATTAAACCTGTTCTCTGTTCAAAATTACACCAGTTACTCGACAGAAGGTAAAAGTCCCATTTCTTTTTTACCTTTTCTACCAGAAAAACACGGAACTACCAGAAAAAACGGAAGCCTTCAATTATATAAAACAGTACAGGTGCAGTGTTTAATCTGATTTAACACACCTCTCGTTGTTGATGTTAGCATAAACCCTCGGCTTCGCCTAGGGGTTTATGTGCCATCCAACAACTCGGGTGTGTGTTAAATTCTCGTAACACACTGCACCCCATACTTTATCCTATATTTAGTGCATAGACGAGTTAGTTACAGTTTAGTAAAGAAGAGAAAAAACACTGTAGCACTGTTTGGTTCACAAAATGAAGTCATTAAAGAGATTTTTAATGTATTTGTTCAGTAAAGTTCTTATGAATGTGCAGAACTCCCAAGTGATTGAGTTGTTCTTGGCTCATAATGGTTCACAAGTCATTTTTCAGTCTTCGCAGGCAGCTGAATGATCACTCGGCAATGCACGTTGTTGCCGAAATTGTGTAGAAAACCTTCAGCAGAGTTTCATCTTTAGACAAGATATCACTCAGATTTTCATTTTCTTTTTTTTTTTTTTTTTTATATAGAGGTGTTTATCTCTCTCCTGGATGGATCGGGTGGCTTTCTCAGCCCTGTCCTCGCTGACCACATTCATCCCGCAACTCCTCTGGTGGACCAGCGAGATCGGGCAGGCCAGCGGCGAGAGAGGCAGGGCTTCATATAGCATGTCCTCCATTTTCTCCCTGTTTTCTCACTGGGGTTCAGTTGGACATGCAATGAATGCAACATGCACGCTCCACCTCTGTGGAGGCACTCTAGCACTCTGTGTGCTGGCTCTTCCCCTAGCAACGAGACTCACATGCACCACCACCTGGATCTATCCAGGTAGCAGTTGAGTGGTGAGTCATGGAATTCTCCCTTCCCTAGGGATGAGAGCTTTCCTTGGACACTCAGTCTTCCCTCTCCCAGCTGGGCCTCTATGCAATCTGAGTCCATTCCTGAACTCAGGTCACCAGCGTGGCAGCTGGGAGACACGGATGCCTCAACCTTCTGCACTACTGGTCCTTCCAGGTCTTTATTTTCTTTGAGAAATTTCTTCACTTCACTCACTGAATTAAGCACACAATTTCTGGATTTGCAAGTATCACATAGCATTTGTAAATGAAGAGCTAGCCTGTCCCTGTTAATATTACCTTCGAATGCTTCACTTATCCGAATGATTTCCTCTTGTGATCCATTTACAGCATCAGTGATATGCTTCTCCAATTTTACTGTGAATGCAAAGCCTTCTGAAGAAAACTGCTGCCCAATTGCAACTTTGCAAGCATCAATTATCGCAATATATTGTTGATGAAAATAGCCTTTGGAGTCACTGTAGGTGTGCAGGGAACCTCCTTAATCGAGCCATTTTGGTGGTTTGTGTTTTCTAGGAAGTAAAGGATCTGCTAAATTAAGAATTTTTGCCTGCAGTACTGTTGTTTCCCAAAAGTGATCATATGATGAGTCAGTGCGCATCCCACTCAGCAGCTTTTGCAATACGTCAACTTTCCCGAGAATGTTGGACAATGGAACATTTGGATTCTGAATTTTTGTATTACTTCTTCTAAAGGACTCATGACTTTTTCAATTACTTTTAATGTAAAGTAGGTGAAAAAAGATTAGATTTGCTTCAAGAACCCATTACATTTTGAGACAAATTCAACAACAGAAGTGTGACTAAATTCTTCCAGGCAGTTAACCATCACCTCATAATTGCAGGGCAAAGATTTGATACTGCTGATCCTCAGTGTCCATCTTGCTGGGCACACTGGGCATAAAGAAGACTCCCTTTCATCTTAAAACTCTCTGAATTTTGACATCTGCTTTGGCGACTCCCTGATGGCGTTAATGAGATCTTTCATCATCAAAAGGCAGTCACGACATGCTGGGATATTTTGTAGGGCATCCTGAGTGGCAAGATTCAGGGAATGGGCAGTACAGCGAATGAATACTGCTGTTGGTGGTATCCAGTGATAATAGCGACCGAATATAGGTGACCGTCAAAACAGTGACTCCATATTCAGCACTAATGGGATAGGTAACCCGCAAGGGTAGTGACTACTGCTACCACGAGGGTAGGGGAAGGCAACCAGAAAGAGGGAATAGCGAGAGGAAGGGGACAGATAGGGAAGAGGGTTATCTGGAGAAACTGTGCCTCCTGCCACTGAGCCAGCTGTGTGGTGTGGTGGTGAGGGAGGCTGGCTCCGGCACAGCAGGTACTGGGCTGGGAACTGGAGGGTCTGAATTTTGCGGCTGCCTGCAGCTCCCGGGCTTAATTTTTTTTTGCAGCCAAATTTGTGCCCCCTCCCCAACATCCACCCCCCTGGAGTTAATCCTAATTCAGGGGGGTGTTGCCCCCTCATGATGGGGGGCACAGCCCCCCTCGCAAAAACACTTTAGGTTGCCAGGTGTCAGTTCGACGGTAAGTGTGCATCACCAATTTGCTTTTCGGCGATGTACACTCGTCATAATAGCGATTGCCATTCTGCATTCACTACTATGACATAGAACCGGTTTTTATTCTTTTACTCTGGCTTGGAGACCCATGAATTTACCTGTCACATTACTGGCTCCGTCATAACACTGATCCTGACAATCAGAAAAAGGCAGGTCAAACCTGAGAAGCATATCTTCCACAATTTTGAAAAAAGAAGCAGTATCAGTTGCGTCAGTTTGGTAAAAGTCCATAAATTCTTTGTGAGTTTCCCAATCTTCATAGGAAAGGAACCTTAATGAAAAATGTGTTTGTTCCTTTTGAGATAACTCTGCAATCTCATCCATCACAATAGTGTAACACTTCAAGCTCTTTACCTTATAAACAATTGTTCGCAGCACTGACATTGCCATCATGTCAACTATCTCGTTAAGAACATCATGTGATAGCAACTTGTATTTTGTACGACTAAGCCATTGTCTTAATTCGTCCAAATCTGTGCTGTATAGCAGCAACAGCTGTCTCAGGTTCAAATCACTGTCATTATGTCCACGCAGTGCCAGTCCTTGCTTAACCAGGTACTGAATGCTAGTAAAGATTTTGTGCATGGCATCCCGCTCTGCTTGCATTCCTTTCTTCTGACTGGCAGACATTAATGCACAAACGTTTATCTGAGATTGCAGGGAAGCATGGTTCATTACAGCTTCCTTGTGACATAATGATTTTTCATGTGATGTGAAACCATGCAATGCATGTTTTCAGTCTTATTTATTTAGTTTTTGTTTACGAGGCAAGTGCACTAGACAATAGCCAGTTGCCTATTTTGAGGCAAAACCTGGGAGGGTTATAGAACAAAATGCGACAGTTAATTACAAACATAAGTACAGAAGTTAACGCAGCATCAGAAATGTACAGGATGCAGTCAGAAATAAGTAGACACCACTAACTACAAAGTATTAACAGTGCATTGTTATAAAAGTGCCAAGAGGGCTGGAGTTACAGAAATAAGAAGCTCTCCAGTTGTATCAGGCATTGACAGGATCAGTTACAGGAGCATTTATCATTTTTGAAATCCAGATGAAATAAAAGTTGGTTCAGCTTTTGTCGAAAATGTTAAGAGCTTTTTTTCTGAGAAGTTTATGCAAATCAAGCAAAATGCTTTGTCTGATTCCTTATTATACTCCAACCATGTAAACTCTGATAACCAAGATTGCTGAAAATTCCTTTTCGTCTTTCCCTTCGAAACTGCCTCTTCTGCATGCATCTGTTCAACTTCAGTAAATGTGGGTGTCAGATTATCAGCAGTTGATCTGGCTTCTTCTACAGCATCACTTATCTTCTCTCATTTTATTAAATATTTATCCATATTTTTTAGCCGGCCCAGTGGCATGGAGGGCTAAGGCACTGGGCACCTTACCTCCTGTCACTCCGGTGACCCGAGGTCGGGAATGGACTCGAGTTGCTCAGGGGCTGGCAGGGAGAGGAAGGATTAAGCATTCCACAACGGCTTTCCTTCCTCGGGGAGGAGAGGTAGTGTGGTGTGCTGCTTGACTGCCACCCAGTGACGGCTGGATGGCAGCACATGCACGTCACCATTCAAAGGAAGGGGAACCTGCATTCAGGATGTTGGGGCCATCTCTGCAGAGGTGGAGCTCGGACATCGCATACTTTGTTCTTCTGCAGGCCGCAAGGGAGAAAATCCGTGGAAAATCTGGAGACTTTGCTTAATGAAGCCTTCCCTGAGAGGGCTAATAGCCCAGGCGATGAAAAGGAGATTGGGACAGCCGTGATCATGGGACAGGCTGATACAGCCGCCCAGCCTGCCAGGCAGCAGAAAAAAACTCTATGGAAAAACAAATTTACCCATTTTATAAGACTTAAAAGGTTGAAATTGCTGCTAAAATTAATAAGCAAAGCAGAGTGTTTATAATTCATTCATGCAACATACACTGCTGCTTATAACTGGATGGACTGTTAATTTTTTTCTGTTGTCATTGTCTATGTTTCTATGTTAATACAATAAATAAAGCATGTTGAAGTTCAAGTGTCTAAATATATAGGCCCATCATAATGTGATAAAAGGAGGAAGCCTCAGCACCACAAACCTCCCAAGGTATCACGCTCACTAAACCAAAACTGCAAGCCAAGCCAGCCCTGTGGCGCTGAGGGTTGAGGCACTGGACACCACACCTCGCGCAACGCCGGCAACCATGTTCAGGAACAGGCTGCCGGGGGTCGGCAGTGGAGGAGAAGGATTGAGCATCTGGAGGACTGCTCTCCTTCTCCTGGGAGGGCTAGGGAGCTGGTCCTGGCTACGCTTGCCCCCTGGCGGAGGCTGGGGGATCCGGCGCCGCACCGCAACATGGGTGGAGCTGGGACGAACGCTTGCCTTGCATTAGCATCATTGGATGTTCCCATCTCCAAGAAGAATTCACAGCAAAATAATCTGCCAGCTCCCGTGTATGAGCCGGGGCGGTGTCTGATCCTCCAGCCACCTTCAGTTCCGCTTGGCGGCTTCACTCGAGGTGGCATCCTGGAGTGTGAGGGTGCAAGTTGCCAAGCCCAGGCGCAGGCTGTCAAGGGCTAGGGGTGCTGCAGGAAAGAAAGCATACTATAAAAAAAAAAAACTGCAAGCCAAAAAGAACATGCACACAAGGAGCAGTTTGACCCCCTGATGAAGGTGTCCTAATGCCGAATGCACTTGGGGTTTCTGTGTTGGCATCTTTTTTGTACTGTTTTCCATCCGGGTTTGTAATTTATAAATTGTTGCCCTTTAAATAAATTTAAAGAAACCACTCCTTGTGTGCACATTCTTTTTGGCTTGCACCATCATAATGTGGTACACTCTCAAGTCCGATCAAACATGCATACATATAAGTTCAGAATGCTGGCTTGAGAAAACAAGTCATGTGCATTTACTTACTGGGCAGAGTTTTGCTTTACATTTATTATAGCATGCATGAGCATCATACAACATGATATAAATTTACTGAGTTGATATATCACTCTGCACTCCGTCTCAAAAAGTCCAAAATTAACATACAAACATAGAAATTTGTCATCAGAAAAGAACCCCTTGGCCCAACCAGTCTGCTCGATATTTTCCCTGCCTAATCTATCTCTTTGGACCCTACCTAGTCCCCTGCTACCGTCCCTCCTCCCTGCCTTTTTTCGAAAACACCCCTATGTCTATCCCACGCGCATGCTTGAAGCCCCCTACTGTTTTCGCTTCAACCACTTCCACTGGCAGTCTGTTCCAGGCATCAACCTTCCTTTCAGTGAAGAAATATTTCCTCACATCTCTTTTAAAACTTCCCCTGACCCTGAAGGAACAACTGTTTACTTATTTGTTCAGATTAAGATTAGTTAATTCAGCTACAGCCCTTCCTTAAATATTTTTTTCCATTGAAGTCTGTCTGACTTGGTGTGCTGATTATGACTACATCATAATGGAAATTACTGGGAGCAGCACGTTCATTTACTTCTATGTGTGGCAATCAGACAGAGGTGGGAGGGAGCATTAAAATGAGTGCTACAGACAGTTTTACACACACAGACACACACACGCACACACACACACGTCCTGCACAGCCACCTAACGTAAAAAAAAAAAACATTTCAGGCTGAAATAAATTAAATAATATAGACAGGCAGGGAAGTTAAAAAAATCTAAATTGTAATTGCCTTCTCCAACAATGCCAAATGCCAATCCAGACCATCACTAATTGTGAACTCTGCCTGGTGCTAAACTGAGCTGGCTGACTGATTTTGTGTTTTTATTTGACCATGCTGTTATTTTATGCTAGAAGCTGTCTAAGCAGAAGCTAAAACAAAAGCAAGCCTATTCAGTTCCTTTCCTTTTTGAGCTATCCCACACACACAGTGTTGGAGCTGGATAATAAAAAATGTAGGCAAGCTGCAACAAGTATGATGTAGAGCTGGTGCTGATAAATACAATGTAGTGCCACCTTACTATTCTTTGCTTAACCAGGAAATGACCTCATCAAGGGTAAAAGTTCCATTTACAGAAGAGCTTTGGTGAAGATGCTTACTGGCATATTATGAAGAACTAGCCCACATTTTAATTTCAGAACCCCACGTCTAGATGGAACAAGCAGGAGTGCAGCTAGAAAATTAAACAGTGTGTACTATATACACTGGTTCTGCTTGCTGCTCTTGTACTAGTAAAAGATTTCCATGTGGTACCACCAAACACAAAAAGCTCTGTGCCCCAGGATCAGTAAACCTAATATGCCTCCATCCTCAAGTAAAAGTAATACTGTGTCAGACTCATTCCTCACCCGGCCTCTGCAAAGGCCATGCCCCAATTTGCGGCCACTGGAGGAGACAGAAGGATAGTCTCAGTGGTGAACACTTGAAGTTTGGACTTTTAAGAAAGATAACTCTAGGCTGGTAGCGGTGGTGTTGGGAGCCATAGAACATTGAGCAGTACTGAAGGCTCAGTGCCCCCAGGGCTGAGGAGCAGTGATCGATGCTAGCCCTCTGTTTACATTTTGTATAATTTGTAGAGATTAGAAAAACAAAGATGTTAAAGGAGAACTGCTGTGAATTCCTGTTATAAATAGTGGAATAACTTCTTGCTTACATACCATGTACACCTAGCAGATTTTTTCCTTGTTTAGGATTATCCCTTTCTACAGTTTATTCTACAGTTTAGTTATTCTCCGTTTAGAGTGCCTCGAGCTCTCTCAACCCCGTCTCCATGCTGAGAGCATCAGAATCAGGAAGTGACGTATATTATGTACCACTTGATCATTTTTAATATCAATGCTATGGCGTCTCAGAGTTTTTCCCACCTTTCACATGGAACACAAGGGACATGTAACCCAGACGCTGTGTCCTAATGGGCTACTACCCCTGCCTGTGGCCCACAATGCAGGTTGAGGGGCCTGGGTTCTGGTTTAGATAGGAAAAAGGGCTTGATACCAACAGTAGAACTAATTGCGTGGTGCCTCCACCCAGAGTAACTTTTAAGTGGGTCTACAATCCTCTGGGATGCTCTACCTACCCACTGCCCCAACCAGTGGTCCCATGTTTGGATAAGCATAAAACACTTTACTTTGAATTCAGTGGTACAATTATTGGTGAGTGCCAATTATTATGCTTACAGTATCCACACTTACCACCAGGATTTTGACTTCTGGGACACTCCCTGTACATCTGAAAGGAAGGGGTAACAGCAACAACCATACCCTTTTTGGTTAGACACCTCAAACTAGCGCTCAGTAATGATATGCTCATGCACATTGTTAACATTCAACAACAAATTTTATTTATTATGCTTTTTGCCTCTGGTCCTCTTCTCAAGCCCCTAATGGAGTTTTGTCCCCTACCCCGCACACTGACCTACCATGCCCAGGCTTACCCCCCAGGGCGGGGCTGCCGGGCGTGCACCCCTTCCCCATGGTCAATGTAGACAAGTCCTGGGCTACCCAGGGCGGCCATGGGAGCGGGATCCCCCGGTGGACACTGGTGGCAGTGAGAGCGGCAGAGGAGCAGGGGCATCATGGCCAGGGGACTGGAGATTTTTGTTAGCTGTGTTCCCCTAGGAGGCGGGCCCTGCAATAACACCAGCATCTGTCCCACCTCCCCACACGAGCAGGTGCTGACTTTTCCCAGCGATTCCCCCAGCCTCTGCCAGAAGACGCCATCAAGCCAGACACTCCACCCCTCCCCCGGAGAAGGAGAGCTGCCCCTTGCATGCTCTATCCTTCTCCACCCAGACAGCCCTCCGATTCCCGGGTCCGTTTCTGAATCCAGGACGTCGGCATCACAAGCAGTCACCTTGCTGCTGTGCAGGCGAGCTGGCTTTAACAACAAATCTTAGTTATTTGGGGATTAACAACGGGGTAAGAAATGCAAATTAAAACTGATTCAAAGGCATTTTTGGTTTGGTACAACATTCAAGCAATGTATTGAGTTCCCCTGGACAGTCCCAGTTAAAGCCACTGGGTACCCAGATTTCCACAGTTGCAGCTGGCTGACCGGCACTAGGGCCCTTAACCAAATACATTTTTATTTCATTATTTATCCTTGTCTGAGGAAGCAGAAACAGAACATTTCACACAACAGACAGTTTGTAATTCCCAGGCCCAATGGCCTGCACAACAGTCTAAACAACACACTTGGAACTGAAGCAACAAAATGAGCTGGCAAAACAATTTTAATTTGGACACAGGGACAGGCCCTGATATTACTCACGGTACCGTGGCTCTTGAGCCGGTAATGATATCAGGCTGATTTGTTCTGGTGCAGGATTTTATCCGCTGTCCAGACAGAGTACATCCAAGGGTACTAAAGGAACTGGCTGAGGAGCTGGCAGGGCCACTGGCAGACCTATTAAATAGTTCACTAGAGTCAGGCATGGTACCGCAGGACTGGAAAACAGCACATGTAGTGCCCCTCCACAAAAACAGTCCCAAGGATGACCCAGGGAATTACAGACCAGTCAGTCTGACCTCCATTGTGGGCAAGCTCATGGAAACCATACTAAAGGAAAGGTTGGTGGAATATCTAGAGGAGAATGCTCTCCAGGATGTGAGGCAGCATGGGTTCATGGGGGATCATGCCAAATGAATCTGATTGACTTCTTTGACTGTGTCACTAAGACAATAGACAGGGGTCCAGCAGCAGACATTCTCTATCTTGATTTCAGCAAGGTCTTTGACTCTGTGCCCCACAAAAGATTGATCAGGAAGTTGATGGATCTCAGGGTTGGGGAAAAGATGGCCAGATGGGTGGAAAACTGGCTGAGGGACAAAACCCAGAGAGTGGTTGCGAGGGGAGAGTTATCTGGCACCAGAGAGGTCACAAGTGGGGTCCCCCAGGGCTCAGTGCTGGGGCTGGTGTTGTTCAATGTCTTCATCAATGACATTGGAGATGGCATTAAGGGCAAAATGTGCCTATTCGTGGATGACACCTAGCTCTGCGGGAGAGTGGACACAGTTGAAGGGATACAGGACCTACATGAAGATCTAGAAAAGCTGGGGAGGTGGTCCAGGATCTGGCAGCTTAGCTTTAATGCTAAGAAATGCGAAGTTATGCGTATTGGAGCCAAGAATCCCAGGACAGAGTACTACCTAGGTGGAGTCCGAGTATCTGCATCAGAGGCGATGAAGGACTTGAGAGTGATGATCAATAGTGACCTGAAGCACTCCATGCAGTGCAAGAAAGCAGCAGCAAAGGCAAACAAGGTGCTAGGATGCATATCTAGGGGGTCAGTAGTAGGAGAAAGGAGGTTATACTGCCCTCATATAGGTCACTGGTAAGGTCACATCTAGAGTATGGAGTTCAGTACTGGTGCCCACACCTCAAAAAGGACATTAACCTGCTGGAGAAGATCCAGAGGAGGGCTACAAAGATGATAGTGGGTCAGCAGGGTAAGGAATACGAGGAGAGGTTGAGGGCACTGAACATGTAGGGAGAGAGAGAGGGGACATGATTGGGACTTTCAGGTACTTGAAAGAGATAAATAAGGTTGATAAGGAGACTCTCTTTAAGCTGAGTGGCAACCATAACATGAGGGGGAACAGTCTTAAGCTGGAGGGTGGGAAGTTTAGGAGGGAGGTCAGGAAGCACTTCTTCACAAAGAGGGTGGTGGACACTTGGAATGCACTGCCGGAAGAGGTCATTTCATTGAAGACAGTGGGCAGCTTTAAGAGAGGCTGGAATAAGCATAGGGAGAGGGTAAGGATCATGGGTAGGGAGGATGGGAGGAATGGGGAGGGAGGGAGGGCAGGGGCATTAGCTCAAGCTGTGGATCCTGCAATACGAGCAGACTTGATAGACCAAATGGCCTTCTTCTGCTGGCTTCTTCATATGTTCGTATGACTCTTGGCTGCAGGCCACAATTTTCTGTTCTTCTGGAACAGGATCAACATACAGGGACCAGGGCTGGCATGACTCACCCCCACATCTGGGCATACCCCCCCCCAGGTGGCTGCAAACCAATGCTGAGACATTGCGGTGATAACTGACTCCCTGTTCTGGTCTAAACGCTGTGGCAATTCAACTTTAGAATGCAGCAACAGGCTCTGGAGCCTCTTAAAATACAGGCTCTGCATAAGCAACTCAGTCCCTGACACAGTTTCAAATAGGCGACACAGGTCACCCACTTGCCAAGTGGTAGTCTCTGGCAGTAAGCTGTAATATTTATCTTCAGATCTCATCCAAAAGCATCTAGGCAGGGGACAGACTGTAACCACAGGCTTTAATTTTAAACAACAATCTCTGAGGCAGAATGCTTACTTTACAGTGTCTCAGCTAGGTTATTTTCCACAGGCTCTGCAACAGTTCAGGCCAAATTGTCAGTCCTGGCGAAAATTACCACACTCCCTTTCAACTGGAGAGCTAGAGAGAATTAAGTCTGCAGGTTCAGCAGTTCAAACAGCTCAAGTTCAAGTGGTTAGGCGGTGGAGAGTTAAACAAGCCTCTCCACTTCTCCTCAGAGCCGAGAAACAGAGCATTCTTCCCTTCTGGAAGCCCTCTCTAGACTGCCCAGTTCAACTGGCCCTCCTTAACTGAAGAAAACAGATTATTGTAATCCAATTGGATACTGAAGGTGTCCATCACAATCCTAACGTTCCGAATGGCCAGAATGGGCACCAAGCACACAGTTCACGGTTTCTCCTAGCAGCCGTAGCAGGAGAACCCTGCAAGGACCCTTTGAGTTCCGATTGGCTAGAAGCAGGGTCAAAGTGACAAACATGGCTTATGCAGGGCAGAAAGTAAACAGTCCCACATTTAAGTTAATTTTAAATACAACAGTTTAGTTTTTAAGAATACATATTTATAGCAATTGACTGGGCTCCCTCTGCACTTTTAAGCGACTACAGAGTGGAGTCTAAGGGAACACATCCTGGCCAGTCATGAGCTCCGTTACACTCGGACCAAGCACAGGCTATACAAACTACACACAAGGCTGATCCTCCTAAAGCTACAGTGCAATGGCATTAATTTGCACATTTGCACAGAGGTCATGGATACAGCATTTCCATACATGAATGTTACACTCTTACTGGATATTAACCAGGCTCCTAGACAGAACACAAGGCTGGACCTGACCAGACAGCGGGCAACAAGATGACCAGGGGGATGATTTAAGATAAATCTGTCACAAACCCACTCCTGGAGTCAGCCCCTTTGCTACCACAGTGCCTAACCTTTAAGTGCGATTCGTGAACAGGGGACAATTAGGGACACCCTCCTGTTCATTTTGGGGGTAAGCAACTACCAGTCTCGAGTCCTGGGGTCAGTTATGAACCATTTTTAGCTAACACACCCAGGTAACAGGTCCAAATAATCACACTCTCTTTGGGGAAAGCAGTGCAATATACTTAGCCTAGCAGGCATACAACCAACCTTGGTTTACAACCCCCTTCTGACTCAATGAGACCCGGGTATCTTTCCTACCCCACTGGATCTTCACACAGATACTTCTTAGCGTGGCTGCATAAGGTGACACAATAAGCATTTAACAGTTGTGTTAGAATATTAAGAGTGTTCCACCATTCACACACAAATGAGCATGTCTCAGGCAGCGTTTTAAGGAAAAACAAAGTTTACTAAAAATTAAAAATAGTAAATAAAATACAAAACACAGAATGTATATATATTAACGGATAGTCAGAAAATAAATGGACAATTATGAAAAAAACTTTGTACTGAATAACTAATCCTACCCCAGTTTCAGTTGGTAAATAGTGGTGCTGAAATTACCTATTTTGGCAGAAGTGCCTCTCTTTGAGTCCAGGAACAAAGTGTCCCTTCGAATGTCCAGAACACAAGTGTCTCGGTCCCTTCAGCCAGCTTGGCAATATCAGTTCAAGTTCCATCCTCCTTGTGATGTCACAGCACATGAGGTCACTCTTAATCCTGTAATTAACTTGTAACTTGACCAGATATAACCAAAATGGTTTCATCTTACTGTTTTTTTTAGAAATTTGCAAAGATAGCCATATCAAATTATAACAGATGGTCTCTCTTCATCAGAGCCTAAGTTATGTCAGCATTCCCCTTTGATCTCTCGGCAGAACATCCTAAAAACACTTCTCTTAGCTGGGTGAATTTTCACAGGTATCTATGAGAACTTTCTTCCCTCCTGATGTCATACAATGTAACCTTTTATGGCAGTCTTCCTAAGTTCAAAGAAGTTGTCTTTTTACAACCTGGTTGTATAGCAGCTACACAGGCTCTGACAGGTAGGTGTCAAAAAAAGAAGTTCTAACTAGTTTATCCTCTAGGTCAGTGAGAGGGCAGACCATTTTTTCTTCTCTTTAAAATCCAATGTCTCATGAGGCTCTGCTGTTTGGTCTGTTTCCTAAACAGGACTCAAAAGCATATATTTTATTGCAAAAATATAATACAAATAATAACAAGCAGACAGCTATTGTCACACTCCTCCCTCCTAGACTGAATTTAGGAGAACCTATTCCTAGGTATGGGATGAGTTTCCCAAATTCAGTTCACTGCTCTAACTGGTGCAATAGACTGTTGGCATTTGTGTTTGCTGATCCGGCCCTGTGGATAACGGTCATATCATATCCCTGTAATGCAAGACTCCATCTTAGAAGCCTACCATTTGTCTTGCCCATTTGTGCCAGCCAAACCAGGGGATTATGATCCATTTGTACCTCAGAGTGCTGCCTGTGTAGGCATGGCTCTAATTTCTTCAGTGCCTACACCAGGGCAAGGCACTCCTTCTCCACTGTAGAATAAGCCTGTTCCCTGGGAAGTAATTTCTTACTGAGGTACACTATTGGGTGATCTTTCCCTTGGTTAGAAGTCTGGCTAATTACTGCCCCAATACCCACATCTGAGGCATCTGTATGGACTACAAGTGGTTTACTGTAATCTGGACTGGCTAACACTGGAGCACCGCACAGTGCCTCATTTAGCCGTGTAAAGGCTCATTCACAGGCTGGTTTCCAGTTTACCTTTTTAGGCATTCTTTTCTTTAGCAGGCCAGATAGGGGAGCTGCCAGGGCACTGTAGTTTGATACAAATTTTCGATAGCACCCTGTGGTCCCTAGAAAACTCCGGACCTGCTTCTGTGTTTCAGGTCTGGGCCACGCCTCTATTGTCTCAGTCTTTGTTTGATTAGGACGGAGCTGTCCCTGCCCTACTACATGCCCTAGGTATACCACCTCAGCCATGGCCACCTGGCACTTTTCAGCTTTCACCATAAGCCCGGCCCTCTGAATCCTGCCCAACACTTCCTTTAGGTGGGACAGGTGATCCTTCCAGCTGGCACTGAAGATGGCAGTATCGTCCAGGTACGCCATGGCATACTCTTCAGTCCCATGTAACACCCAGTTCACCAACCTTTGGAAGGTAGCAGGGGAGTTCTTCATTCCAAAAGGCATTACCTTGAACTGAAAGAACCCTATCGGAGTGGTGAAGGCTGAACTCTCCCTAACTCTGGAAGCCAACTCCACCTGCCAATACTCTTTCATCAGGTCAATGGCGGTAAGATATGTCCAGTATTGGGTACCTTGCTTTTAAAAAGTAATCAGTTACAGTTACTTTCAAATAAATGTAATCAGTTACAGTTATTACTTTTATATAAAAAGTAATTAGTAACTGTAACTGTAATGCATATTACTTTATATTACTTTTGATAACATGGTTATATTTACTCATTGAACATACAGTAGATATGTACTCATGAAACCCCAAGAAGTGTATAAAAGAAATAAAACAGATTCTAAAGACAATTAATATTTTAATTTATAACACCCATCTGACATTGCCAGCCACAACAATCCTTTTACATTTTTATAAATAAGAGCTCTATTAAAAAAAAAAAAAAAAAAATTAAAACTCACAACCTGCATCTACTGTTGCCCTCCGAAGTCTTTTCCCCCGGAGCTGAATCCTGGCTTTGCCAGCTATTGCTGTCCCTGACCTTTCTCATTTCCATAACACCCACATTCACCCTCCAACACACACACACACCCTGCATCTACTGCCAGTGCCCTTGGGGATCTTTCCCATACAGCTGTATATCCTGACAATGCCAGCTACAACTACCCTTTTACATCCCACCCATACCCCACTGCCACACACACCCTGCTGCATCTTCTGCACTTGGCAATCTTTCCCACATCTAGCCTGTATTCTCCTCCTGATTATGCAAGAGCCACAACCACCCATTTAAATTTCTGTAATAAAATCCCACCCTCACATAGCTCCCCTTACACACACACACACACACACACACACACACACACAGTGTAGATCGATTACCCTTCCTTGCTGCGGTGATCTTTTCTCATTTCCCACAGCAGCCTGAATTCTAACTTTGCCATTGCCAGCCACAGATCCAACCCACATCACATACAACAAATTCCACCAGCACACACCTGCTTACCCCAACAAAATTTAAACACTCTTTCCCACAGCTGAACCTTGACTCACCACTGCCACTGAGACACAGTTATAATTATAACTAAGTCTGTCGTGGCTATTATGCAACTGCCAGTATGCCACAACTGTAGTCAGACAGTGTTACAATCGAATCATCACACAACACAAAACACTTGTTGCACTCTGGTACATACCCCTTCGATAAGGATTTTCTTTGAGATAGGGTGGGCGATGGTGATAGACCTGGCAGATGGGCGGATGGACAATCAAGCAGCCTGCTGTGACAGTTTGGGACATGTGGTGTTGATGGAAATAGGCCCTGAGCCCTGCCTGCAGATGGATTACTTGCCCTTTTCTCTACAGCAGCTATGCTGGCTCTGATTCCCTTGGAGTTCACAATGGCTACTATAGAGGGCCAAGACTGATGACATGCCTGGGTGTAGCAAGCTATCTATAAATTGTACATCAGCTGGCCAGTCTGTTGCCCCTCAGACAAATTTCATCAATTCCTACAGCGATTCTTAGCTGTACCATGTAGCGGAGCAGAAGTAGTATAATTTGTATATCAAATGTTGCAAAATGATATATTTAATAATAAACTGACAAATAAAATGATTTTTTCTGACTTTAGTTACACAGCATGTTATAAATGTAGAAAAAAATGGTAATATTCCCTGAGGGGGACTCCAACTTCTGCACTAGTGGTCTGGTGCTGTGCGCAGCTGGCCGCAGGGTGCTCCCCAGCCTGCCCTCAAGAGCAAGATTCCAGGATTCCCTGAGGGGGACTCCATCTTCTGCATTAGTGGTCTGGTGCTGAACGCAGCTAGCTGCAAAGTGCTCCCCAGCCTTCCCTTAAGAGCAAGATTCCAGGATTCCCTGAGGGGGACTCCATCTTCTGCATTAGTGGTCTGGTGCTGAGCGCAGCTGGCCGCAGGATGCTCCCCAGCCTGCCCTCAAGAGCAAGATTCCAGGTACGCTTCCGGAAAGCAGCTCCAGTCCAGCTTGCTAGCCATGAACTCAGTTGGTGGATGGTGCCTGAAATTGGGTCTACTATAGGCAGATTCAGCACTCTGTCTCTCCCTGACTGGCTTCAGCTCCTGGAGATTTGAAGTCCACTGGACCTCATCTCTCTACTGCCTAAATTTATTTTTTTGTGCTGACTTTTCCATTAGCAGATTATATCTTTTGGCCACTAGGGGGCCCAATTATAAGCACACTTACCTAATCCAATCCATCAGTCTTCTCCACTGCTAAACCCAACTGGTTTTTCTCTTTTCCTTTTAGTACTCCCCAGACCATGCCTCTCCTCAACCACCTGATCCTGCCTCTTCTTACTCTCTCTTTCCTTCCTCCCCTCAGCTACCTCCTGGTGCCTGCCACCCCTCTCCACCCTACACCCACCTCCTACTCATCTCCTACCGCCAACCTGGAACCCTTGCCGATGCACCTTGCCCTCCCTTGGGGCACACGCCTATTAAGGTCTGGCCATATGCTGATACACATGAGAATGGAACCTGGGCAAACCAACCCCTGTTGCTATCCATTGCTCTGTACTGGGACATACGGCACATACGCTATATGCGGTCTTGCAATCTACGGAGATGAAACCTCACCGACTATGAACAACGACAGATTGCACTAAAACTTTTGCTCTTCCTCCTACTGATGTCAGGGAGTGTTCACCCGAACCCTGGCCTGGTTACCTCCTGCCCAGCCAGAACTGGGAAATCAGACAGGGGTCTCATCATTGCCACCCTCAACATATGCAGCCTCCTTCCAAAGTTTGCTGCCCTTCAAATCTTTGCTGACCAGCATAACCCTGATATCCTTACTGTTGTTGAAATCTGGCAGATGCCCAATACTCCTGACCATGCTATTGCGCCACAAGGCTATAATGTTTTCAGACTTGATAGGAGGACAAAAAAGAGGGGGTGCAATTTACATCAAAGACAACATCACCTGTCACCCCATTTCCACTACCCCCTCTGACTCTTTTGTGCAATTCCTACCTATCAAATTACTACTTGGGGCCCAAAATAAAGTGCTCACTGTAGTCTCGGTCTACATCCCACCAAAAGACCAAGGGATTGGTCTCTGTGCAGCCCTGGACTTTGTAAGATCCCAACCTTCCAGATCTGAGACCCTCCTCCTTGGCGATTTTAATATCAACTGGCTTGCACCTGATGTAGGGACCCATAAGGATGCTATCTCTTCAGCTAACCTAATGTAGATGGTTGATTCCCCCACAAGGAAGAACTACAAGTCAGGTACCAGCACTCTCCCGGACTGGGTTCTTGCCAGCCACCCAACCGGTATCAACAACACCCCTGTCCTCCCGGATTCCCCCAGCAACCATTCGCCTGTCATCTGCAACTGGTCAAATAAGTTTTGTAAGCCTCCTCCTAAAACCATTTCCAGCAGAGTCCTACCCCGTGGCCAACTGACCCATCTCAAATCCTGTCTTAGTCGGCAAGACTGGTCTCCCATATACAATGCACTGGATGTTGACTCGACCCATGATTATTTCATCACCACATTCAACGCTGCCTGTGACTCCTATGCCCCAGTAAAAAAGCACAAAGTAAAGGCACTCTCCAATCCCTGGCTCACAGCTGAGCTACTAGCTCAGTTAAAATCAAGGGACCACCTCTGGGCAATAGCTAGGTCCACAGGTGCTCAACTGGACATTCAAAACTACAAACAGACTCACAACAACTGCACAAAACAAATATGACAGACAAAAAGTACCTACTACAAAGAAGCCCTCACCAATACCTGGGGAGATGGGAGAGCTTTTTGGGACAATATTAGGGAAGTCACAGGGAAGCAGTCCAAATCCTCCCTAACCCTACTGATGGTTGACGGAGCCACCACCCTTAACCCGAAGGTCATTGCCAATACTTTCAATGCAGCCTTCATCGACCTTAGTGCTGTTCTCCCCCCGGACTTTTTCTCCGAAACTGACTCCCCTGCTCCAAATTCCCTACCTACCACCTCAAATCATCTGCCATTCCACTTCAAAAAAGTCAAGGCGAATGATGTCCGCAAATACATAACAAAGGCTATCTCTAAGTCCAGAGCCAGTGATAATTCACTAGACCTTAAACTGCTATCCCTCACCCTTGAAGAGGTATTGAGCCCGCTTACCAGAATCTTCAACCTCTCCCTCAGCCTCAGTCAGTCCCCAAGCAAATGGAAATCTGATATTGTCACTCCGGTCTTTAAAAGCGGCAACAAGTCCATACAGGGGAACTACCGGCCAATCTCTATATTACCCCCAAGTCCCTTGAGCGCCCGGGTGCCACAGGCCCATATAACCTTGTGCCTATGGTATCAAGTAACTATAGCTAGTCATCTTTATTTGTACTCTAATCAAAATTCAGTTGTCCTTCAACAGTGTGACAATATGTTATTAAGATCAGATTCTCCAGTTCAAAAACAAAAACTTTGGGGGAGGTTGATCATTATGTAACAGCCCTTTGACTCACCGTGGCTGTTTCTGGGGCCCTTGTGTCTCACCTGAACACACCTCCCAGGGGCCCGGACAGGGTTCAGGAGTGAAGAAAGCAAATGGCGTGGTGCCTTCACCTGGAGTAATGGCAGGGAATACCTGTGGGCAGAGTGCAGGTTACCACCCCCCCCTCCAGGAAACACAATAGCTGCCCCCCAAACCCTCCCCTACACAATAACAACTCCCCTTCTTACAGTGATTCATGGTACCAGAACATAACATCAATAAATAACAGTATTTTATTTTGGGGAAGGAGAAAAAGGGGGGAAGATGGCACAACACCAGTAACAACTAACTGACACAATTCTCAGCCCATACAACCCCCACCTACCACCTACAGGTGCACCCTGCTTCCCAATGACAGCTGCTGAAAATGTCTGTAAAAGTCCCTTGGTGGGTGCCACATCACAGTGAAGACATTGCTGGGGATCTTTCACTGTGGCCCGATTAACTTTAAGCAGAAAAAACAATGAAGCTTCATGCCTGGGCACAGTTTTCTGACAGAGTCCTGCCCAGGACCTAACCCCTTGATTTTCATCCTAGCTAGTTAACTAAATAAGGACAGTTCAGCAGTTCACGGGCGGGGGGGGCAGCAAACTGGCTGACTATACCATGGAGGTATTATCAGGTTGGTGGTGCACCTCAGCAGCAAAGAGCAGCTTGAATGGTTGAAGGATGCGGGTCTTCACCTGCTTAGCCTTGCCAATTTCACCTCTGAGGCCTCTGTAGACAGTGTTCACCAGGCATGCCTTTCGCTGTCTTCTTCCGATGGACTTTTCCTTTTCTTTGGTCTAGGGACAGGGCAGGTGTGGACCCCTAGACCCCTCTGTTACACACCCTTTTTAAACACAGTTAACAGCTAAGCTTAGGCTCTGTCTATAGCCCCAGCACTCTCACTTTGTTCCTCTAGGCACAACTGTGGTGGGGCACTGGCTCAGTCTCTATGCCTCAGTACACACAGTCACTCATGCCTCAGCACACACAGTCACTCAGGCTGGTAGCAATTTCAGTAGACACTTACCCCATTGAGGGGGGATGAGGCTGCTAACACTTTACTCTCCGCTGCAAACATTCAGTCATCCAAGCTGCACAAATTTCAGTCTCTGCTCTCTCGGCAGCCACTGTCCTTGAGGTGCTCTACTTCTTCTTTTGCTGTGGGGCCAAACAGGCCTCAGGCTGTACAGCCCAAAAAGTAGTCTCCCCTGCACTTTGGACTATGTCAAATCCCTGGCTGATCTCCCTTTTTGGTGGGCAGGCAGTCCCTTATATTACTTTTACCAAGCCCTCCTGTCATTCGCTGCAGCATTTCCCTGGTATTTTAGTGCCCTTTCAACTTTTTACCCAGCAGTCCCCTTACTTAAAAGTCCCATCGGGGCTGTCATCTTTATTTGTATTTCATCCCTCCAAAGTGTCAGCCATTATGAATAAATTAAGCCCTATCAAGGGTAGTAACCTCTCTCCCCTATGCCCAGAGGTGTATTTCCACTGATCCTCAGCTCTGTTGCCTACCTTGGAGCCGGGGATATTATTTAATAATGCCTGCTATTGAAATATACCCCTAGGGGCCATGGCTCCTTTAAATGTCCAGCAAAGTGCGGACCACCATGTTTGTTTAGCTTTCGCAGCCCGGGCCTTTACTGCTCCCGGGACCACTTCTGAGCCTCCAGAAACACTCAGAGGTGCACAAATAAATTACCCGCCCTTGGCCCCTTACTTAACCTGGGCCGAGGAACAGGAGGAATGTTGGTGGCTGCAGCCATGAAGAGAACAGGGTGCCTTGTTCAAATCCCCCTCAGGACTCCATGCAGGATGACGGTGGAGGAGTGGGGCCATAGCCCTCATAAATAAGCCCCATTCTGGGGGGGGGGGCTTACAGTCAGAATACTGGAGATGCTTAATCACTTATGGCCAATAGCTCTGTTAGTTTGTCTCAGCCATGTTCTTCTGGACCACTGTCTGGGATAGTGATGAGGACATCTAGGTTTCCAGATTTCTGGAAGTAAGCATTATAGGCTCCTCTAAGATCATGCGTTAGTCTCTCCAGTCTCAGAACTTTTAGGGTGTCTGTAAACCATTCTGGTTCAGTTGGGGTTCTTTTATCTAGCCAGAGTTTCAGTATTTGTTTCATGGCTACTGCTGTGATGATGCTTATTGCATGTCTTGTACTGATGGCTACTTATGGTTGAGTTACGTTACTGAATATGCAAATTTCCGGGGTGAAGAGGACCTCCATTCTTCGTAGGGAGTTGAGGGAGTTTTTAATTGAGGTCCAGAAACTAGCAGTTGGGGCATAATCCCACATGTAGTGCAGATCCCACTGGGTGGCCACATCTATAACAACAGGCAGTAGGAATCAGGCCAATTTTGTGGAGATTTGACAGCTGTGTAGCAGAAGTTGTACATTATTTGAACTGCTACTTTTTTAGAGTCTGCAAGTGATGTGGTGCTTTGGGCAAAGGACTGAATTTGCTCCTACTTCCATGTATCTGTGTTTGTGTTCAAGGCATTGGGCCACCATTGTCCTACTTTAGTGGTGTGTCACCGGTCCTCTTGGGCAGTTTGCTAAGGGGAGGGCCTTGTTGGGTTGTTAAAACATAGAAGTTGATGGCAGAAGGCGACCGCTAGGTCCATCTAGTGTGCCCATTTGTTTTAGACCTGTTTTGACACTCTAGTTGCCCTTTGTAGTCAGGGCTCCCTTGTGTCTATCCCATGCATTCTTGAATCCCTCCACAGTGTTGACCCGTACAGCCTCTTGGGGCAGGTTATTCCAGGCATCCACCACTCTTTCTGTGAAGAAAAACTACCTGGTGTTGGTAGAGAACCTCCCTCCTTGCAGCCTGAGGTCATGTACGGTCCTGCAGCCCTTCTTGAAGTCAAAAAATTCTTGTGCCTGTACCTTGTTAATGCCTTCTATGTATTTGAATGTTTCAATCAAATGTCCCCTCTCTCTGTTCTCTGCTCCAGGGAGTACATATTCAGTTCCCTAGGTCTTTCCTTGTAGGACATGTACTGCAGACCCTGAATCATTTTTGTCACCTTTCTCTGTACCCTTTCCACCCGGTCAATGTCCTTCCTGAGGTGAGGCCTCCAGAATTGGACTCCGTATTCCAGGTGAGGCCTGACTAGCGAGCTATACAGTGGTAGTGCCACCTCTCTCTTTCTGCTCGTGATTCCCCCTCCCAGTGCAGCCCAGCATTCTGTTGGCCTTCAATGTTGCCTTCTCACACTGCTTACTAACCTTCAAGTCATCTGAGATTATGATTCCCAGATCTCATTCCTGGTTTGAGGCCGCCAGTCTTTCACCTCCTAGGTAATACTCCATTCTCAGATTTTTCTTTCCTATGTGCATGATCTTGCACTTTTTGGCATTAAATCTCAGCTGCCACACTCCAGCCCATTCTTCTAGTTTCTTGAGGTCAGCTTCCATCTTGCTCACTCCTTCTGAGATGTCCACCCTGTTACATATCTTGGTGTCATCTGTGAACAGACACACCCTCCCCTTCCTGTCCATCAGCAATACCGGCTATAAAAACATTGAAGAGCAAAGGCCCCAGCACTGAGCCCTGAGGCACCCCTGCTGGTCACCCTGCCTTCCGTCAATTGCGTTCCATTAACCTGTACCCTCTGGGTTCTGCCTTGTAACCAGTTTTGTACCCATTTGACTACTTCTGATTCAACCCCTGTGTGGTTAAACTTCTTTACCAACCTTCTCTGTGGAATCAAGTCAAAGGCCTTACTAAAGTCTAGGTAGACCACATCTACTGCCCCACCATTGTCCACTATTTTTGTAGCATAGTCAAAAAACTCGAGCAGATTGGACCCAACAACCAGGTAGTTAACCCCCAAAGAGGCCAATCAGTAATGGCAACTGATAAAATTGAAAGCTAAAAGGGGAGGCTCTTTCCCCTTATGTGTGTACCATTGGGTGATCAGCAAGAAAAGAGACAGAAGAGTCAACTTAAACGGTTTTACTTAGAATGAAAGGTCAGTAAATAGATGGGGAAACTATAGCTCTAAGTGAAAGACTTAAAAAGACACAACTCTAGTAAGTGCGAAATAGTTAAAATCTAAAAGGTACATACGAACATACAAAATTTGCCAGCAGATAAAGGCCTAGAGGTCTATCAAGTCCACTTGAATGTGCAGCTAGCACCCCTTATTCTGCAGCTGCCCCTTCCTTCCACCCTTCCCCTTCATTAACCCTCCCCATGTCCTGTCCCATCCCCTTTTGAAGCAGTCCACTGTTCTACTGGATACCACTTCTGCAGGTAACGCATTCCACCCAGCCACCACCCTCTCTGTAAAAAAGTGTCTCCTCATCTCCCTCCTGAACCTTCCTCCCTCCAGTCTCATATCATGGCCCCTGGTGTCCCTCCCCTTCCTTACTTTGAACAGCCCCTCTATACCTGTCTTATTTATTCCTTTCATGTACTTAAAGGTTTCAATCATGTCCCCCGTCCTTCCTCTCCTCCAGTGAGTACATGTTCATATCCCTCAACCTCCTCTCGTATGCTAAGTTTCCCGGTCCCTTGATCATCTTTGTTGCCCTGCACTGCACCCCCTCCAGTAACTTAATGTCCCTCTTCGGATATGGGCACCAGTACTGCACGCAGTACTCCAGGTGCAGTCTAACTAATGACCTATACAGTGGCAGAATCACCCCCTCCCTCCTCGAGGATATACCCCTTGCAATACAACCCAGCATTTTGCTGGCCTTTGCAGCTGCCTTCCTACATTGTGCCAAGTTGTTCATTGACCTTGTAATAAGCACCCTCAGATCATTCTCCTCCTCTGTCAGGGCTAGCTGCACTCCCCCCAGCTGGTAACTCCTCCTTGGGTTCTTCATCCCAAAATGCAGCACCTTGCACTTTTTGGCATTAAACCCCAGTTGCCAGGTGTTTGACCAGGTTTCAAGCTTTGCCAGATCATCCTGCAACCCCTGCCATCCCTCTAGGTCATCCACCACCACTCCTATGTTGGTATCATCAGCAAACAGACTGATCTTGCTCTTGATGTCCCATGATATGTCTGCAATGAATATCCCAAACAACACTGGTCCCAACACCGAGCCCTGTGGAGCTTGACAGTCCCAGAGGGCAGTAGCTGAGATGTTGGCCCTTCTTGGTCACCCAGAAAAGGCTAATTCTTGATCCTGTAGCCTGGGATGGTCTTGGTCCTTTTCTGACCTCTACAGATGGTCCAATTTTAACATTGTGGACTGGGTTCTCTATGGTGAAACAAGTTGCTATGTCATCAGCCTTTTCTGTCCACACCAGGTGGTCCAATCTTGACCCCGTGGACTGGGCTGTCTGCTGTAGGGCAAGCTGCTATGGCGTCTGCCCTTTTCTGACCACCTCAGCTGGTCCAGTTTTTACCCCATGGACTGGGATGTCTACAGTGGGGCAAGGTGCTACAGCATCATCCCTTTTCTGACCACCCCAGATGGTCCAATCTTGACTCCATGGCCTGGGTTCTCTGCAGTGGGGCAAACTGCTACAACATCAGCCATTTTCTGATCATCCCAGAAGGTTCAATTTTGATCCATGGATTGGTTGGTCTATGGTACAGCCAAGCTGCTAAGGTGTCGGACAATTTACTGACTACCTCAGATGGCCCAGTCTTGACCCCGTGGCCTGGCTCTGGACCTCCGAATCTCTGGCACTGAACCCCTGGTGCTGGACCTCTGGTACTGGACCTCTTGTGCTGGACCCTTGGTGCTGGACCTGCGGCTCTCTGGTGCTGAACCTCTAATGCTGGACCTTTGATGCTGGACCTTGAAACCACTGGTGCTGGACTTCTGGACCAGGGGTGCCAGAAGTAATATTAAGCAGGAAAGGGAGAAATACGCAGAGCCAGAGATGCTCATCTCCAATAAGCAAGGTCTGGCCACTGTACCTGGTTTGGCTCCCCACCAGAAATTAGGCAACAGTCCCAAAGAGTGGGCAGCAAGGCGGTTCCAAACAGACAGAGTTCACATAAGCGGCATATGAAGAAAAATGCAGTTCAAATTGGTAGTGCCAAATACAACCTTTATCTTTTTAAATCATGCTATCAGACTTTAGCTTATTGGAACGCTGCAGGTGGTGCTTCAACATAGCATAAACGTTTATTCATGAACCCCTCTGGTTGCTATGGGGATCTGTGGCATAGGATGAGCCCATGAGTGGCCTGATATGGGGCCTGGCTTGCTCCTAAACAGTGTTCCTATGGAGGCTTAATTAATTCGCCCATTGGACGGTTCTTTTACAGGGGCCTTACCTGGCCCACTCAAGCTCTGGTGGGGCTGCCTCTTATGCCACCTTTGTGGGTTGTCTAGAGAGTGGGCGACACCCATCCACTCATGCAGCCTAGGCTCCTTTCCTGAGTGCCAACAGGCACAATCTGTTTATTAAATAAATAAAAAAAATAACAGAACCTTTCTTGTTATTTTAGGGTGGCTGACACTGCCTAACAGTGCTGCTGTCATGCTCACTACCATAGCCTGGGACCTGAAACTGGAAGGGTCCAGAGGGATCACTGGTTCTGAACTGCTGTTTGGTGGGTTGGGGGTGGGGGGACTTTAGAAGGAAAATCAGGCTGGCTGGAAAACAGTGACTCCACTGCTGTGGCTGGTGGTACGAGAATTCAGGCAGATAACAGAACCATGAACACTGCTGCCACTGAGGAGAGACTGAGGAACCACTGCCGAACAACCAGAGGGAAGGCACCAGGTAGAGCTGATGGGACTGCTTCAACTCAGAGGTAAGCCTTTTGTTCGGTCCCTGTCACTCTCCATGCCTTCTCCCTCACTGGTCACTATCTAAATGGTCCCTCACTGAACCTTGGAGCCCTTCCAGTTCTTAAGTGTCACCTGTGAGCTGACCCTTTTGAAAACCACTCAGGTTTTCACTCATGCTGGAGAAACCAAAGCCATGTTCCTAATGCACTATACAGCTCTCATGCTGGCATGAGAACAAAATAAATTAATGAAAGAGGGGAGGGTTCCCAGTTTTAAGGGGGTGCATATTTCGGTCACAGGCTCTTCCATGGATTGCTTCTGTGGTAGAGCCATACCATCCTGTGATGGAACAAGCATTTTAACAGTTCTGGATGATCTCTGTGTCCCAGGGTGAAGCCATACAGAAAGTCAGTTGCAGCCTAAATGTTGTTGCAATTTATGTATTTATTAATTTTGCTAACCGGGTAAGCCCACTGAAACATAGAAGTCCCTTTTTCAGGGGCGTTATAGCATGTTGCAGTTGCAAAATACTATAGTGGCCTGGTTCTCTAAGCTGGTACTTTCTCTGCAGGATGTTAAAGTTTATGAACCCTTGAGGTGTGATGATACCCTTTATTTGTAGAATGCCTTTCTCTTTCCAAGTCTTAAAATTCTCAGTCTTACCTCCTATTGTTTATGTTGGGGCTTTACTAGAGTGATTGGTCCCAGTGTTTGTAGAACTCTACTGATTTTTTTTCTCCAGGAGGGTGTTGAATATGGAGAGACCAGTGGCCATATTTGGCACCAAATGTGCATCTAACAAATCAATTTCAATTGATTTCTATGTTCTTATTACTGCACAATTTTTTTTTTTTCAATTTGCTACCATGCTGGGGTAGATGTCTCTGGAGTCTGAGTCTCATTTTTAACCCGGTGTACAACTCTGGTCATATAAACTGTGATGCAAGACCATAAGAGTAGAAATAGGGAGGAGGAAGGAAATTACAGGCCACCACCAAGGTAATGGAATCACCTTTGAAGGAAAGGATTGGGGAATACCTTGTTACCAATAATCTGCATGATCAGAGACAGGTTGGTTTTATGGGGGGAGGTCCTGCCAGACAAATCCAACTGAGTTCTTTGAATGCGTAACCATAGAGGTGGATCAGGGAGGAGCGGTGGACATGGCCTACCTGGATTTCAGCACTGCCTTCGACACAGTTCCTCATAGAAGACTGTTAAACAAACTGGGGAGCCCAGGAAAAGGTCCTAAAATTGTAAATTGGGTGGCAAATTGACTGGGCAACAGGAGTCAGAGGGTAGTGATATATGGCATCCACTCTGGAGTAGGCAAAGTGACCAGTGGGGTACCACAAAGATCAGTATTAAGGATGGTTCTCTTCAATGTCTTTATTAGTGGCATTGCAGAAGGGATGGAAGGGAAAGTATGCCTGTTTGCAGACGACACAAAACTCTGCAACAAAGTGGACACACTGGGAGGGTTGGAAAGAATGAGGAGTGATCCAAAAAAAACTAGAAGAATAGTCAAAGGTTTGGAAGCTGGGTTTTAACGCAAAAAATATAAAGTGATGCACATGGGGCACAAGAACCTGGGGGCAACATACTTTATTTTATTTATTTAGTTTTTGTTGACCGGGTAAGTGCACTAGATAAATTCTGCCTATTTTCAGGCACGACCCGGGGAAGGGGGATACAGATGAATGCCAACTGACCTTATAGATTTACTAATGCTTTCATGACCTATTGCTTTCCTGACAAATTCAGTTGGGGGAAGGGTGTGCAACAAGAGATTATGTATGCCAAGATCCCATTTTTGGTCCAGGGTAGGAACTTTAATTACAGACATGTTTGGAAAGTTAGTAAGTTGCATAGTGTGTCCAACCAGCAAGTCCAGCTAAGCATGCCAGAGTGTACAACTAGTGAGCATGAAAGCCTTGTCTGTGGGGAATTTTTGGCGACACTTGGAGAAATGCTACATTAGGCATGATCTTACTTTTACAAGTGTTGTAGAACCTCATACAGTAAAAATGTATTTTTTCTACATGCACTTCAGTTTTACTGCAAGAATGGCCTAGCACAGCTAAACAGAGAAAGGAGCATTCATACAAGATACCTAAGATAGGAGGCAGTATAGCGCAGTGGTCTAAGGCTCTAAGTTGCAAATCCAGCAGACCAGACCTGGGTTTGAATCCCACAGCTTCTAGTTGTGTACTGTGCAACCCTAACCAAGTCACTTAACCTCCTTGTACTCTCAGGTCACTCCTGTGAAAAAACTTTCAGCTTACTGTGCTATACCTGGTTAAACAACTAAAAGTAAAAAATAACTCCGTTATATAATGATGCATAAAATTAAAACGGGATATCATACAAATGCCATAATAACACCTAGGGTCTACTGAATCTAAAAAGTTGCAGCTCTGTATGTTTTGGCCCTCTACACATTTATCAAGGTAGCCACCACCATCTTCTTTGCATGTTTTTTTTTCATTTCTTCTTTTTCATTTTTATTACTCAACTCTGCTGCCGATTCTTTGTAAAACTAGTAAACACAAAATTGTAGTCATTGAACTGAGCAAACTGGCGATCAAGACGGTTGAATCCTTCAATCTTCTGGGCGGAGGAAAATGCAGTACGACAGTTGGAGCTCTGACTAACAAAGAGGGTAGTCACACATTTTCCTGGCATGAAAATTTCCACAACTTTCCTGATCAATTCATCATAATCTGTTTGAGCAACTTTGGTTTCAAAACTAACACAGGAGAATTCTGGCTCTGGAGTGATGTGAATTGTCCAGTAAGTCCCATCATATTTCATTCCATTCATTGAACAGCCACATGGACTGAACAATGCCAATATCAAATGGGGGGAGAAGTAGTAACGGTCACAAAGCAGGAAAGGGACCTGGTGGTGATAATTTCTGATGACCTGAAGATAGCAAAACAATGGGACAAGGCAGTGGGGAAGGTAGGTGGGATGCTGGGCTGTATAGGTAGGGGAATCACCAGCAGTTAGAGGAAAGGGATAATACCCCTGTATAGATCACTGGTGAGACCACACCTTGAGTACTGTGCACAACACTGGAGGCCCCATCTCCGCAAGGACATACAGTAGATAGGGTGAGGCAGGGCAAAGGAGGGCAACAAAAATGGTGCATGGCGTGCATCAAAAGTCCTATGGGGAAAAGCTAAAGGAATTAAATATGTGTAACCCCCCTATACCAGTAGCCTGTAGCTCCTGTTTTGCTCTCCTCCTCCTCAGTGCCTCAAGGAAATGCCTATTTTTTTTTCCCTTGGTCCCTGCTCTGGCCCGAGTCTTGCTTCTGCCCCTGGTGCCCCAGCTTTAGCCCCGGTGTCAAATCCAGCCCTGCTGGGCTCCTGAAGTTTAACCCGCGATTACCCATGCTGCTAATGCACTTTGGTGCAGCAGGGATCGCACAGGAGTGAGCAGGCACCTTTGAGCTCCTGATCGTTACCTTGCGGTCGTGTGGGAGAGAGTTCTGGTGGTCTCGGTGTCCCCATTAGCTAAGTGGGACCCGGTGACCACAGGGAGGGCCGGTAGAGCCTGTTTCTCTAAATAATTTAGGAGATCCACGAGGTAGTAACGACTGGGGATCATGAATATTAATGAGCTGAATCCCCGATTGTCTATGAATATCCATGAGGGTCCAACTGGGTACCCAGAATGTGTGTAACTGTGATAGAAGGATTCTTAGAGGCATGCATGCTTAAACCTGATTTAATCAGTGATAGAATCAAGCACCAGATTACGCCCTTCCTTGTTCATGCCCCCAAATAAATCAGATCTGAATATTTTTGCACTTAAACTGTTTGTGGTGTACCTCTGTATAGACAGCATTGAAATACTGTTGGTTGTTGTGGTAAATCTTGTTTTACAGGGGGTCTCCAGGGTGGCAAAGGTGGAGAACATCGGACCACCGCTACTTGCGCAAGAAAATGCGTAAGCCGAACAGGTGATGTGCGCGAGACATCGGCACCTGAATCAAACTCGGTGCTAGTTCTCATGATTGAGTTCAGTAGCACTTCTAATCTTGCAGTTGGGTGAAATGTTGTATTAGTTTATTTGAGTTGGGGTTTGCTTCGCCCCCCACACCCCCTTTCTTTTTTTAAAGGGGGGCGGGGGCAAAGACCCCAACTCAAATAAACTAATACAAAAAAATAACAGAACTGTAGTTCTGCAAGAGTAGTGTAACGCTAGCTGTAAGTACAGTTTTATAGTACTACGTCGCAGGATTCGTATTCTCAATTAAAAATATGTACGGTGGTCCGATGTTCTCCACCATCGCCTCCAGGGCTGAGTTAGCTGATCTAGCCCAGGTGGTGAGTGCAACAAGTGCGGGTTAAATCTGTTATCAGGTGTTAACTGCAATTGTATATTCAGTGAACCATTTAGGCCACTAGAGGGAAAAGGGGGGTAACACTGTCCCAGAGGGCTGTACCCACGGCAGCTTTGACCCTGTCCGGCACTCGTTCTTAGAACTCAGGCCCCTCACCCTGCTCTCAGTCACACAGGCAGGGGTAGTATCCCCTGGGGGTATCGCCACCTAGGGGTTACACACGGGATAAGCACAGACAGATATTGGGGGGGGGTAGCCCGCGGACTGAGTAGGGTTGCCGTTGTCAATATAGATATAGAAAATACTGGCAGACTAGGTTGGCCAAGAGGTCCTTATCTGCTGACAGACAGTATCTCTGTTTCTATGTAGTACATCTCCATACCTTGCAGTTTGAGTCCTCCCAAACTGTAGTCTGGCTATTTTTTCACAGTACATCTTTGCCCATATAAATGAAACAAAGTGTGTTATGTGTCATATTAACCATAACCCCTCATTGTACTCGCAATCTACCTTCCCTCCTTCACTGTGCTGCCAGCTGCACTTTGCTGGAACTGTTGTTATTGCTATAGTACGTTTTGTATTACGTTGTGCTTCCTCTCAATTGTCTACTGCATACTTTCTACTTTTTTATATAATTACTATTTTATAATTGTAACGTTACTGATGTAACTTATTACTGCACTCTCCACATCCTCGTCCCTGCAGGACACGTCTGGAAATGAGCTCTTAAGCTCAGTATGTTTTTCCGGGCGAAATGCTTGAAATAAAATAAATAAATAAATAAATGCATACAGTAATAGCCCTGGCGGAACCTTTATTGCAGAGCTTCAAGTTTCCGGCCGGAGTCGGAATTTTGCAGGCTGCGACTCGCGTTTCCTAGACACTGAGATGGCGACTGTGCTGGTATCGGTAGCTGAGACAGGCAGTCAGTAAGCGAGAGTAAAGAGAGACTGAAAGAGCGCGTGAGTGACCGAGCGAGCGACCGTTAAGGCACTGCACGAGGGCTGTGTCCCCTACGAGATACTTCAGTCCGACGCACGCGCCACTGGTGCTTGAGACGTGAGAGTGTCCCAGAGAGGAACCACGAGCAAGTGAGAAACAGGCTCGCGCGCTGGAGAGGGACAGGATGGAGGGCGAGAAACCGAACCTGCAGTTGGTGTACCAGGCGGTGCAGGCCCTCTACCATGACCCGGACCCCGCCTGCAAGGAGAGGGCATCGCTGTGGCTTGGCGAGCTCCAGAGATCGGTAAGGAGGGTCAGGGAATGAGAGAGAGGGGGCGGGCCGCGGCCTGCTGCTGCGGGGAGCGGAAGGGCGCCGGCCGGCGCGCGAAGGAGGACTGAACTGGAGAGCGGGGATCTGGCAGGGCCTAGTGCTACTGCGTTTGCCGGTACCCTGGTGGGAGGGACAGGTGGAGGAGCGGCTCAGGCTGTCCCGCGCCCTCCGCCGCATGTTGTCGGAGGAAAGTGGCGATGGTCCTGTTCTACCACTGTGTGGAGGCTTGCCAGTTCAACCATCTTGGCCAACCTGGAAACCTTCACCAGGACTGGCTGTTTCCCCCTCCACGCACAGCGTTGTCATGCGCCCGATCAGTTTGTCATTTTGGTGTTTTTTCACAGTGAAATTCCTGTACAGTGCATTTTTTGTGGAACTGTAAACTATGCTGTTCTGTAAAAACTAGTTTACGGTAACCTTTTTCCTACAGACTGTTCTAAGTCTCTGTGAAATGCATTACTATAGTTAGAAGTACATCTACACATTCTAATCTCCAGCCTTGCAAATAAGGGACAGGGCTTGGGCTTTCAAAAACTTAAAAAAAAAAATCATGAATCAATGACCAAAGTGGAGAACACATCTTAAAAATTAACATAATCTCGAGCCTGCTATATTGTGTCTTAATTTGAAAAATGAGCTCTAGATTTTAACCCTTACATCTGGCATCATTGTATGCTTCACATCCCTATTTTTCAGTGACAGAATCAGTTGCATAAGGGATAGAAAAACATTTTGAGTCAGAATCTTGGATGGTTGGGAGGTGTGGGTACACTAGATTGTATCTTTGGAAACTTTGACTTGCAGTCTCCAAGCCCTCTCCCATCTTTGTAGCATCCCTACTACCATACTGTATGTCTGAAAACCTTTGGATCCACCACCCTGCAAACAGAAAATTGTGGGTTTAGGTGTCACCCAACTTAGTGTGTAAGTTCTTTCTAACTCTAAAGCTGTATAGCATTTTGGCCAATTGTTACCTATACCTTTTAGACACTTTTTTGTCTTGGTATTCTTTTCTTGGAAAGGCCCACTGAGCTGAAGCTCGATTTCAGGATTTACGCATGGTCACAAAGCATGCAAGTGGCCGTTGTGGGATTAAGTCTTGCATCTGCCTGGTCTCCAGGTTCACAGTTTGGTGCCATAACCTCTATTATATAATAGGGGTTGATCTATAATACTTTTCATAAGAAGTACTATCAGCACTCCCAGCCAAATCGCTTTTCATGATGTGTACACGGGAAAAGAATAAAGGTTATCATCACTGTCATTATGTCGGAGCTATTATCACTACTGTGTACACGTCGCCGGAGCCAAGTGCACAAACACAAAGAAAAAAGAACACCCCAACAGACAGGTAAAGAACTAACCCAAATAACATGAAACTATTAAACAATGCACACTAATGGGTCTACTCCTATTATATAAAATGGATACGCGATGATGAGGCATACGCTAGCGATTTTATCAGCACTGATGGCAAGCGAGCCCGGGGTTAAATCATTCGTGATAACCCTGAGCTCACTTGCCACTCGTACTGATAAAACCGCTATCGTATGTATCCCCTTACTAGGTCATGCTGCCTTCCACGCAGAATTCTTGGCAAACCCTTAATGTAATTCAATTTTAATCTTTAGCCTATGGAATTGTATTGGCAGTTTGGCTACTTGGAACAAAGTTATTAGTAGCTAAATGTTAGACACATTAATCAAAAGGAGATGGACGTTGGCCCCACCCTCACTAGGTGCTTTCATAGAGTAAAACAGGCGGGTCATAGCATGCCTATTTCTGTCATACCACAGTGTTATGATAATGGGGGTATTAAGTGATACTAATATTCTGTAAATCTCAGACCATGAGGTCATGGGAGGCGGACTTCAAGGGGATGGGAAGGATCCTCAAGAAACACTTGGGTGAGATAAGGCCAGACATGGACACTGACAGTCGGTGGGAAATCATTAGGAGGGGGGTACAGGAGGCTACCAAGACCTGTGCAAGACTGAGGCTCAAGGGCAGTAAGGTCCGAAAACCCTGTTGGTGGACCCGGGAGGTTAAGGAGATGGTGAGGGAAAAGAAGGCTGCCTATAGACGCTTCAAACGCTCAAGGAGTGAAAGGATTGAGGGGAGTATGGGCTGATGGCGAGAAGGGCCACTGGGGTGGTGAGGTCGGCTAAGGCAAGGAAGGAGAAGAACCTGGCCAGGGGAATCAGGAAGGGGAACAAGGGGTTCTTTAGATACATTTGGTAAAACAGGAGGGTGAAGGGGCAGATTAGCAGGGTTAGAATAGTGGTGGGATGGGCACAAGACCCAGGGGAGCAGGCGGAGGTACTAAATTAGAACTTTGTAGTAGTCTTTCTGAGGGAGAATGGGGGCTGCATCATGCATGGGAGACTGTGTAGTTGAGGGGAGGTCCACTACTAATCGGAAGCCCAGGCAGGCCGGGGGTGACATCTCAGACAGGAGCTGGGGGAAAGCAGAGCGGGGGGGGGAAGGGTGATTGAAATCACGGTAGGGAGAGTGAGGGAAACCCTCAGGATGGAGAAAGCACCAGGGCCGGATGAATTACAACCCAAGGAACTGGTGAAACCCCTGGCGGAGCTTTTCAGCATCTCGCTGTTGACTGCGTGGGTCCCCCAGGATTGGAGGGTAGTGCATATTGTGCCTATCCACAAGGGAGGAGGCAGGGAACTACAGGCCTGTCAGCTTGACATCAGTGGTAGGCAAGGTGATGGAGGGTATTATCAAGGAAAGGCTGGGGAGGGGTACTGGAAAAGTCTGGGTACCTGGACGATAGCATGGCTTTGTCCCAGGGAAATCATGTCAGACAGACTTTGTGGAGTTCTTTGATTTGGTTGATAAGTGCTCTGGACCAGGGTAAGCCAGTGGATGTCCTTTTCTTGACTTCAGCAAGGTGTTTGACTCGGTTCCTCATGGGGGCCTGCTGGATAAGCTGGGGGAAATGGGGGTGGGGTATAGAAATGATCAGATGGATAGGTAATTGGCTCTCGGAACGTACCCATAGGGTAGTGGTTGGGGGGGTAGTCTCCTCTCCAAGGAGGGTCATTAGTGGGGTCCCTCAGGGATTGGTCCTAGGACCCCTCCTGTTCAATGTCTCGGACATAAGGGAGGGCATCAGTTGTGAAATGGGTCTCTCTGTGGACAACTCAAAGCTAGGAGCATTGGTGGATAGGGAGGAGGGGGTGTGTGGCTGTGCAGGGGGACCTAGATGCTCTGGAGAGGTAGTCAAAGAAGTGGGGGCTGAGGTTCAGTGCAGGAGAATGTAGCGTCCTGCACTTGGGTGCCAGAAACCCGGGCTAGGCGTATACCCGGGGAGGGGAAATGATAGAAGTCTTGACAGCTGAGAGGGACCTGAGGGTGTTGGTGGATGTCAAGATGAACAGCTTTGAGACTTGCAGGAGAGCAGCGGCCAAAGCCAACAGGATGCTGAGATGCATTGCTAGGGGGATTATTTCCAGAAGGAGGGAAGTGATGCTCCCTCTGTGTAACTGCTTAGTTAGGCCACACCTCGAGTACTGTGTGCAGTTTTGGAGGCCACACTTAAAAAGGGACATTGCACTCCTGGAAAGGGTCCAGAGGATGGCAACCAAAATGATCACGGGACTGGGGAAAGGACTTAAGTGGAGAGGCTCGAGAAACTCCATATATACACAGACCATTGGGCCTACTCTGCTGGCTTTTTAGTATGTTAGTCCCTACGCACAGTAAGCAAGTAGGGGAGTTGTGGGATTCCAGCCTGTCTCCGGTTTCACAGATGTGCACTCTGCTAGGCCAGATCTGGGAGACAGAGCAACATAGAGGATGACACAGAAGAAAACCAAGGGTCCATCTAGTCTGCCCATAGGTCATCTGTGCCTGTTGTCCATGCAGGTTTGTATCCCTCCTGGTCCAATCCCGCTGCTCCCTAGTGCTTTTGATTTGAGTGACCACCAAGCACTTCACTCTTCTCAGCCATGCTTGAAACTGTTTGTGCCCACCATATCCACTGGCAGATTGTTCCACGGCTTCATCACCCTTTTGGTAAAATAGAACTTCCTCACTTCCCTGGTAAATCCTCCTACCGCCAGTTTCTTTTTTTTTTTTTTTATACTTTATATTTGTTAGTTTACCTGTGTACATATACAGATATATCATACGACTTGGAAATCACCTATTTGAGATACACCACAAGGAAATAGATATTTCCTATATTAAGCAGGAATACAGTTTCTCCAAGCTAAATCCTATAATCGAGGGGGTGATCTAAATTTAAGCCAGTACATTCTAGAAGTCTAGTAATCGGGTAATGGGGTGTCAGCGTGGCTCAGTTGGTAGCACATCCACCTCTGGACCAGAAGGTCATGGGTTCTCGTCCCACACCGGGTTGGACTTGCATCTAAAAATCGCTGGCATGTGAGTGCAGGGGGGGGTGCTGTACTGCTAGGGTGTGCCGTCCTTCGGATGAGACGTTAAACTGAGATCCCTTCTGCCCATCCTGGTGTTGTCCTGGTGGGTGTCCAGGTGGAAGTAAAAGAACCCAGGGTACTTTTTGTAAAGAACAGGGTGGGGGCTGACCAATCGAGCAGACTCGAAAGACCGTTAGGCCTATTCTGCTGGCATTTTAGTATGTTAAGGTAATGATGGGACTCTATAGTCACAGACTCATTTTATATCTACTTTACTGAGGCATTTAAAAACTGATAGAAATAGATTAACCACAACTCTAAGACAAGAGCTCATAGTTCCACATTAAAGAATGGGAAAGCAAAGAGGAAAAAGTCCCAATTAAAATATTTTTAGGTTTCTCCTCAGATTCAACATCCGATGGATTCTCCCTAATGTTAGATTTTTGAGATTCTACCTTAATCTCCCATTTCCCAGCATCGATCGGGTCGGCTAACACATACACCTTGTCCTGGTATACAATATAAAGTTTCGCAGGAAAAAGAACTGCGTGAGGTATGGCTAGGTCCCTAAGCCTTCGTCGAACTCCATCTAATTTTTTACGGCGTTGTTGGGTGGAAAAGGATATATCCTGAAATAAATGCACTGTATGGTCTTGCACATTAAGTGAGCCCAATCTCCTTGCCAGACCCAGTACAGAATCCCTAGTGCTCATGCTATCTGCAACAACCATGAGTACACGCAGTGATTCTGTAATTTGCTTACTGCGTGGTCGGATTCTATAGGCCTTAGTGAATCACCAGTCTGAAAAGTCTCCTTGACCCTGAAATTGCTCTTGGATCCATTCTTTGAAAAATAACAGTGGGTGATCTCCTTCTAGCCCCTCCAGTATGCCAATCATCCTTATGTTAGCACTCCTAACTTGATTCTCAAGCTGTTCAAGTCGATTTTGTGAGATATTGTACTTCATTTTGGCGGCCTGTGTTTAAGGGATTACACTTATTTGCCTGTTGGCGTAGGTCTTCTACAGTGTTCGTTAGTTGCTCCACAGTTGTCTTCACTAAAGTGACCTTCCCTGCAAGTCCGTCCAATTTGGTATTCATTGCCGTAACAGATGATATTAAAGATTGTAGCTTATGGCCTGGTGTCTGGATGGTTTCCTCTCCTTCGCTACTGGTAGTAGGTGCCGACCTCACCAAACTTGTCGAGGCACCAGATGCTGTGTGAGTGGTTTTTTTTCCCCTCGTGTTGCTCATTTTAATTCTCTGTTGCAGAGCTATCGATGTATATCTTTTAAAGCGTTAAAATTAAGTTGTAAAGTAGTTTAAATCTTATATTTTGGTTTTTTTAGATGCAGAGCTGTGTTTCCTGCATCTGACTAGCTCGAGCTCCACAGTGCCCCCCCCCCGCCGCTAGTTTCAACTCATGATCTCTAGTTCTTGAATCTGTACTCTTGCTGAATAGTTCCTTGCAGTTGACCTTATTTCCTTCAGGGCTTAGAAGGTCTCTCTTAGTGTCCAGGGAGTATGTGTTCTTACCCCCGGAGTCCTTTAGCATAAGTAACTTTTTTGCACTTAGCTGGCTAGGTGCAACTGCCCTGGAGGTGTGTCTTTAAGAGAGATTTAAATGAGCTTAGGGACAATCCATTCAGAAGACAGGAAGGGGTGTGAGCTGAGTGAGAGCTGTTGAAGGCTTCAGAATTTTTTTTTCTCCACTGGACTGAGCAACATTGCCTCTGAGGTGCCTCCCCACTTTCCTTGTTGACAGCCTCCTAGTGCTTATCTGGGTAAAGTTTTCCTCATAAATTAGTTCCAGTAGTGTGCTGAAAGTTTTACTTTTTCATTAGCGCCATGCAAATTTTTTCTTTTCAGCGTGACCACGCTATTTTGACTTTATTTTTACTGCGACTATTTAGTTTAGTTTAACGCCTGATTTTATCGCGGGTGCTTATTTTCGACGCTTTCCTTCATTTTTGGTCAAATTCTTGTGGGAACTGTCAAATTAGGGACAGTTGCCTTGTTTTTTTTACCTCTGACCTTGTGGGGTTTACCGCGATGCACCTGCAGTGGATTTCAAATTTAAACAGTGCCTGGGGGTTTTCTCTTTAGATTGGTAATTATGAGGAAACCTTCTTTGTTATATTTATTGGACCTTGGTATCATCTGTGTCAGAACTGTCTGTAAGAGTCCAGCAGCCACCTGTGCCCAGTTGAGTATTACTGGGCTTCTAAGATTGGTACTGGTATCTAAGAGGCCATTAGTAATAGACAAGAGTTTATTAAGTGGGGCAGAACTGGCCGGTGGCATTTTTACAGAAACCTGCACTCAGTTCATAGGTCCAGGACTGGTTTGCTTTGCTTAAATTGGCAAACATAGCAGAAAAACATTTGCTTATTATGGCTGAGGATAAATCAAAGGGTTCCGACAAGGGGCCATCCAAAAGTACTAATGCAAAATGCAGAGGTGCTGAGGAACCCTCCAGATCCCAGCCAATAAATAAAGCTTCCAAAGATGAAGTTCCTCAAAAATAAAAAAAATAAGAGTGATGAAAAAGGGAAGCTTGATTAAGCCTCTGAAGTGGCTAAAAATAAACTGTCAAGACGGAAATGTTGCCATTGCTGCTGGCAAAGCCAGTAGTGAGACAACAGGCAGCTTAAAGCATACAGAAGAAACAAAACACTTACAAACCAAGTCTGCGCAGGTTCTTCATTCAGGGCAAGATATGGAAAAAGCGTGACAACTGTTTCAGACCCATCAAAAGATGGGTCCTCTCTTTACTGGGGCTGGCAAGCACTCTTCCACAATTCTCTCTTCTGTAGAATGTGAGGGTGATGCAGATGATCAATTTTGTAATGCCTCTGGCATGGATTTAGAGGGCCTTGGGCCCCAGGAGTCCCCGGACCCTCATCTTGGGGATCCCCAGGTGACCACGAGGATCCTTCCTCTATGTTTACATTTATACAGAATATGCTGGACACCCAGGACCTCCCAATGCAGGAGCCCAACCAGGATATCGAAGACTAAGATTATAGGGTGATGAAGGGTTTTTCATCTTCTAAGACCTTGGTTGTTCTGTATGTATAATGCATTTAGAATAAAATACCATAAAATGCTTCAACACCCCACTTCAGTATCAGGGGTTGATGGCTTGAGAAAAATATACAATTATGTTACACTATATCTAGGGAAGGACAGGGGAGGAAGGGAGGAGGGGTAGCAATGATAGTCAAAACCTACTGGCATAGGGGAGTAGAGGAGATGAGGGAACCGTGGAGGCGATTGGGTCACCTTGATAACAAGGGGGCAAGAGAGTAAAAATAGGAGTGGTGTATAGACCCCCTGCCTGACATGGAGGAGCTGGAGGAGAGTCTGGTGGCAGATGTTGGGAGACACTGTAGACTGGGCAGAGGAACGGTGGTGGTGTTGGGGACCAAACATGCCAGGAACAGACTGGGAGACAATGACATCCCTCTGTGACCAGGAGACAGAGGTTGTTGGATGTCTTTCAAGAGCGCATTCTAACTCAGCAGGAATGGGGGAACCCGACCAAGGCGCGGGTACTGGATGTGGTCTGGCAGACATTGTGGCCACGATTGGGGGCCTGAGGTAAGGGACCCTTTAGCGGGAGTGACCATGCCACGGTCTGGTTCTGCCTGGACCTAGGAGGGCTAGAAGGCTGCACAGAGACGGAGTAACTGACTTCAGGGGAATGGTTTAAGGAAATGGGAAGGATCCTTAGGAGCATTTGTATGCAGTTAGGTCAGACATGGATGCTGATGATAGTGGGTGGGAAATCATCAGGGGAGGGCATGGGGATCACTGCAGCACCTGTTAAAAGTAAGTCGAAAATGCAGTAGGACCGAAAGAGCCTTGCTGGTGGACCAGGAGGCCAGGAGGTGGTGCAGAGAAAGAAGGCAGCCTATGGGCAGTTCAACTGCTCAAGGAGAGAGAAGGGATCGAGGGAGTATGAGCTGATGGCTGAGAAGGGCCACTAGGGTGGTGAGGCGGCTAAGGCAAGGAAGTATTAGAACCCGGCCAGGAAATTAGGAGAGACAAGTTCTTTAGATACATTGAAACCGAAGGGTGAAGGGCAGATTAGCAGGATTAAATCAGAGAGATGAGACAAGACCCTGGGGAGCAGGCTGAGGTACTAAATGAGTACTTCCACCCTCAGTTTCACTCAAGGAAAATGGTGCTGCATCATACATGGGAGGAGACAGAGATACTGGAGGAGGGACCCTTACTGATCGGCGGGTCTGGGGAGGGAGGCATCACTGGCAGGAGGGAGGACTAAGCAGGGGGAGAAGAGGTGCAGTGGAAATCACAGCAGAGAGGTGAGAAGCCTTCAGCTCCCCTTAAGACAGAAGAAAACACGGGGCCGGATAAATTACATCCCAGAGTGCCGAAGGAACCAGACGATCTCCAAGGAGCTTTCACCACATCTCTCTGAGGACAGGTGGGTGCCCCAGGACTGGAAGGTGGCATGTGGTGCCTATCCAGGGGGATCAAGGGAGGTGGCAGGGAACTACGGGCCTGTCAGCCTGACATGAGCCAGTGGGCAGGTGATGGAGGGCATTGTCAAGGAGGCTAGGGGGACCTGGATAAGTCAGGGTGCCTGGGCGATGAGACAGCATGGATTGTCCCGGAAATCGTGTCAGACAAACCTTGTGGAGTTCTGTGACTGGGTGACGAGTGCCTTGGACCTGGGTAGACCAGTGGACGTCCTCTTTCTAGACTTCAGCAAGGCATTTGACTCTGTTCCTCACGTGGGCCTGTTGGATAAGCTGGGAGAAATGGGGTGGAGAACCAGATGATCAGATGGATAGGCAATTGGCTCCAGGACCGGACCAGAGGGTGAGTTGTGGATAGTCTCATCCCCAAGGAGGGTCATTAGTGGGGTCCCACAGGATCAGTCCTTGGGCCCCTCTGTTCAACGCCTACGTCTCTGACATAAGGACAGGAATCAGGAGTGAGATGAGTCTCTTTGCAGATGACTCAAAACTGGGGGCGGTGGTGGATGGGGAGGAGGGGAAGGTGGCCCTACAGGGGGACCTGGAGGCTCTGGAAAGATGGTCTAGAAAGTGGAAGCTGAGGTTCAATGCAGGGAAATGCAAGGTATTCCACCTGGGGGCCAGAAACCTGGGCCAAGTGTACACCCTGGGGGGGGGAAATGCTACAAGTCTCGATGGCTGAGAAGGACCTGGGGGTGGTGGTGGATGTCAAGATGAACAACTCATGAGACTTGTAGGAGGGCAGCCAAGGCCAACAGGATGCTGGGATGCATCGCTAGGGATCACCTCCAGAAGGAGGGAAGTGATGCTCCCTCTGTGTAACTGCTTGGTGAGGCCGCACCTTGAGTACTGCGTGCAGTTTGGAGGCCACACTTAAAGAGGGACATTAATCTCCTGGAGAGGGTCCAGAGGAGGCAACCAAAATGATTTGGGGCTTGGGGACAGGACCTATGAGGAGAGAGCTCGAAGAGCTAAATATGTACACATTGGAAGAGAGAAGGACCGGGGGACATGATGAGAGTCTTCAGGTACATGAAGAGGGTAAAAGGGAGGAACAGTCAGGGTGCTTGAAGGAAGGAGGAGGGGCCACTAGAGGGCATGGGTGGAAGCTGGAGGGGAAGATTCAGGGAGAAAGGAGGAGGTGCTACTTCACTGAGAGGGTGGTGGAGCCATGGAATGCACTGCCTAGGGGCTGGTGGAGGCAGAGACAGTGGAGGGGTTCAAGAGGGGTGGGACAGGTACAGGGAAGGGTTCTGGAAGCAAAATCCAATGCAGCAAGAATATCCGGAACTGGGAAGGGAGAAGCCAGAGAAGGCGAGGGGGGCAGCAAGGTCAGCACCCAGGGTGGGGGCTGACCAAACGAGCAGACATGAAACACCGTTAGGCCTATTCTGCTGGCATTTTAGTATGTAGTATGTCAGTAAAAATGGTACTGAGTTCTTCTCTGCACACCCTAGCCACCAGAGTATAGTGTAGCAGGCAGCTTGTGAGAAAGCCAGAGTCTTCTTGTCCCCCTCTCCCATGACATGGATTTCAAGAGAATTGACTTTATAGCAAAGAGAATGTATGCCACAGCTTCCTTGCTTCTCGGGCTTTCTTCTTACATGGCATTCACAGCCAAATATCAGAAAGCCCTTTGGAAATCTGTCCAGGGTATTGCCCGCATCAGATTGGATTCTATGGTGCAGGAGCTGGTGGATACATCAAACTCCCCTGGAAGCTACTGTGTACCAATTCCACATGGCAGACGACTACAGTGATGCAGCGTCTAGAGCGATGGCCCATGCCATCTCTCTGAGACACTTTGCCTGGCTTAGAACAACCATTCTGACCACAGACACTCAGAACAAGGCCACGGATTTTCCCTGTGATCAAAATATGTTTTGATTACAGAACCGCTGACTACATGAAAAAAGTCGATGAGTACAAGGCCTCCTGGCAGAGCCACTCATCCAAGCCTAAGCCCACCACCCCTCAGAGATCTGTCCCAGGGGCGGTAGGGGCAGAAGTTTTGTTCCCAGGCCTTCCAGTCCCTATCCCCAATCTGACTTCAGCCAGTGCAGGGGGTCTTTCAGAGGCAGGGGCAGAAGGGGCCAAAGAAGAGCCACCTCTACCCAGCCATCTGCCTCTGTCTTAAGTCCTGAGGTGAGTGTCCAGGTCGCCTCCTTGCTTCCAGTTGGAGGCAGACTCTCCCACTATCTTCAGCACTGGTTCCTCATCACGTCTGACAAGTGGGTGCAGGAGATAGTGAAGGGTCAGTCATTACAGTTAAAGCACACAAAGAAAACTGGGGAGTGGCTACCTATCTTAGATCTGTTATTTAAAACATCTGAAAAAAAAAAATTCAAAATGGTCACTCTGTCACTGGTCATACAGTCCTTATAGCAGGGAGACTGGCTAGCCTCCCTAGACTTAAAGGACACCTACTACCACATACCCGTAAGGAGATATCGCAGGAAGTTTTTCCGGTTCAAACTTCCTTCAGGTCACTGTCAGTTTACCACAATGCCCTTTGGTCTGTTCTCGGCCCCAAGGGTCTTTACCAAGTGTCTTGCAGTGGTAGCAGCACATCTCAGGAGACTGGGTGTTGCTTTCTACCCCTATCAGGATGACTGGCTCATAGTAGCAAAAGTCTCCTTGTCAGGTCAAGGAATCTCTTTCCCTCACAGAACACACCTTGGAGTTTCTGGGTTTCCTGGTATATCTAATGAAATCTCACCTGGAACCCACTCAGCTGCTCACCTTCATAGGGGCCCAGCTGGACAATCAGAAGGGATATGCTTTCCTCCCACAGGAAAGAATTCAGAGTTTCCGTTCAGTGGCAGATTCTTTCGCCTGGGGACAGCCAAGACCAGCCAGACATTTCCTTAAACATCTGGGACATATGGCCTCTATGACTGCCGTAGTTTCAGGGGTCAGGTACAGGATGCGACTCCTGCAAGCCTACTTCAGAGCTCACTGGTCTCAGAAAAGCAACACATTTTCAGAGTTGATACCTGTGTCTGAGCAGTTCCTCCAAAACTTGCTGTGATGGAAGAACCTGGCAAAATTGCAGGCAGGGGTTCCCTTTCAAGCTCCTCTTCCCACAAAGGTGATCACCACAGATGCCTCCCTTTTGGGCTGGGGAGCTCACTTGGACAGTGCCTCAGTAAGCGGCAACAGCACTCCCGAAGAGTCACAGTTGCACATAATCTTTTGAAACTCGGAGCAGTCTTCCTAGCTCTCAAAGCTTTCGCTCCCAGCATAGAAGGGCAGGCTGTTCAAATTCGAACGGACATCACTGCAATGTTCTACGTAAACAAGCAGGGTGGTACCAGATCTGGAATACTCTGTTCGGAAGCTCTGGTCTCTAGCATTCTCCCTGGTAGCCTCTCAGCTATTCACCTCCCAGGCAAACTCAGTACTCTGGCGGATGCTCTAAGTCGCATCAGTTAAGGCCAGAGTGAATAGACACTGAACAAGCAAGTACTAGCCACAGTGTTCAGGCAGTGGGGCACACCAGACGTGGATCTGTTTGCCTCTCCTCTCAATTTTCAGCTTCGTCACTTGTTGCAGGCCCCAAGTTCTAGGAACACTTCCTCTGGATGCCTTGATCCTAGACTGGTCAGGGAGGTTCCTATATGCATTTCCTCCCTTTCCCTCGATATTCGGGGTTTTGCTGCAACTTGGACAGCAGACTGCATCGATGATCGTAGTGGCTCCGGACTGGCCCAGGCAAGCCTGGTACCCTCTCCTTCTCTGTGTCCTACAGCAGGCCCATTCGCCTGCCTCCAACTCACTCCCTGCAGACCCTTCCTTGGACAGGAGTGCAGTACCCAGACATACAGTCTCTTCACCTTAAGGCCTGGTTCTTGAGGAGTTTCCATCCTTACAGTACTTCGAACAGGTCCTTAAGATACGGAGGATGGCTAAAAAACTGAACAATAAGAAGACTTATGCAGCCAAATGGAAAGGGTTTTCTCTCTGGTGCAAGAGCAAAAATGTCCGACCTCTGTCAGCTTCACACCCTTGGCTGCTAGACTACCAGGTACACTTACAGGTGTCAGTCTTGAAGTCATCTTCCCCCAAGCGGCAGTTTTGGCCTACCTTTCACTGGGAAATTAATTTTTTTTCCCACGACATCTTTAAACAGTTTTTCAAAGGCCTTTTGTGCCTCCAGCCTCCAACCAGGAAGCCGGTTCCTCCTTGGAGCCTGAGCCTTTGCATAGACGGGCTCATGAATCCACCCTTCGAGCCTATGACCAAGGCCCACATCAAGTTTGTAACTTGGAAGACGGTCTTTCTGGTAGCTATTACGTCTGCCAGGAGGATTTCAGAGCTACAGGCTCTGTGCACTGAGCTGAAGTACATAATCCCTCACAACGATAAAGTTGAGCTCAGGACAAATGGGACATTTCTGCCAAAGGTGGTTTCAGAGTTTCACTTGAACCAGTCCATTACTATGCCTGTCTTCTTTACTGAACAGTCCACTGCTGGCGAGCAAAAGCTCCACTGTTTGGATGTCAAAAGAGCCATATTTCACTACCTAGAGCATACTAGACAGTCCAGAGGCTCTTTCACTCAGTTGTTCCTCACCTATGGGGATGTAGGCAGAGGAGAACAGCTATCAAGAGAAGTATTTCTCATTGGTTGGCCTCTTGCATTAGATTCTGCTATGAGAAAGCTGGTCACCAACCTCCTGGTACTCGGGGCCCACTGCATCAGGGATTCTGCAGCCTCGATTGCAGCAGCAAGGGGCATTCCCCTACTGGATGTCTGCAAAGCAGATACCTGGAAATCTCTGCACACCTTTGTGAAACACTACAGTTTAGATGTGCAGACCAGATCTGATGCCAAATTTGGCAGGGCGGTTCTGCAGAGCCTCTTTCCTAAGTAGGTACTCGGCCCACCTCCCACTTGGTACTGCTCAGTAGTCTGCAAAAAAGTTACTGATGCTAAAGGACTCCTGGGATAAGAGGAAAAAATTACTCACCACAGTAATTATCTTTCTTCCAAGGAGTTCTTTAGCATCAGTAAGCGCCCACCTTTCCTCCCTGGTTTACCTGTCAGAGAAGGGCTCTTCATGTCATCTTTTACCAAATTTGGAGTTTCTTATTGATGAGTTTTTAAGTCGTGTAGCTGTTTCTGTTTCCACTTTTGTGGACATTTGCATGTTTTTTTGAATCCTGTTGATTATTTTTCAGGGCAATTGCCCTAGTTGTTTTCTCGAACGAATTCTGAAGCCTTCAACAGCTCTCACTTAGCTCACACCCCTTCCTGTCTTCTGACTGGCTTGTCCCTAAGCTCATTTAAATATCTCTTAAAGACATGCTTCTGGGGCAGTTGCACCTAGCCAGCTAAGTGCAAAAAAGTTACTAACGATAAAGGACCCTTTGGAAGAAAGAAGATTACTGTGGTGAGTAATTTTTTCTTTAGTGCCTTGAAACAATCCTTGTAACGTCTGCCTTGCTGGCCCTGAATCATTTTGGTCACCCAGCAGTGACAGCCCTCCCCCATCGTTGTAGGAACACTAATACCCTATTCTGTCTGAATACCTTTGGACTGACCACCCTGCAGACAAAAAATTGTGGGTTCAGGCATCACCCTACTTAGTGTTGCACAGTTTTGACCCTGTTCATGTCATTTTGGTGAGGACTCCCTAACAGAGCATAGCATTCTAGATGTGGCTTCACCAGTGACCTTCGTACAGGCAGTAATACTTCATTTTTGCTGCTGTCAGTACCCCTTCCAAAGACCCCAGCATCCAATTGGCCTTACTACAAGCGTTGTTATACTTGCTTGATTGTTTGAGGGAGTCACTAATGAGAACTCCCATGCCCTTTTCTTATGCTGTATTGCTAATTTTACATCTCCCATTCGGTACTGTCTCCTGGAGTTTTTGTTCTCTAAGTGCATAACCGTGCACTTTTTGGTGCTGAATTTCAACTGCCAAACCCTAAACTACCACTCTAGCCTATGTAGATGTTCTCTGCATTTCCCAATCTCTTTGTCGCTATCTACTCTACCACAGAGCTTCATGTTATCTGCGAAGAGATGCAGCTTGCCCCGGATGCCCTTTCCAATGTTGCTAATGAATATATTGAAGAGAACAGGACCCAGGATAGGTCCCTGCAGCACCCCTTTTTCTGATTTGAACCTGTTTACTACCAACCTCTGCTGCCTTCTTCAGCCAGCATCCTACCTATCAATGTTCCTCGCCATTCCCAGGTCCTCCAGCTTTTTCAGTAGTCATTTGTGTTCCACAGAGTCAAAAGCCTTACTGAAATCTTAGTGAATCCACAGCATGTTCTTTATCTACTGCCTTTGTTACCTAATCAGACACTGGGTTTCTGACAAGACCTCCCTGCCACAAACCCAAGCTGTTTACTGTCCTGTAGACCGTTGCACACTAGGTTGTCTGCAAGGCCCTTTTTGACCGGTGAGTCAAATAGTTTACCCACTGACAGGTCTATAATTCCCCAGTTGCTCCTTGTCCCCGCCCCCTCCTTGTGTAGCTGGACTACGTCTGCTACCTTCCCTAGACTTTTGGAAGTACCCTTGTTTGAATTGAGCTATTGAATGGCCCTACTAGGGGTTCAGCTATTTCCATTGCCAATTCCTTGAGGACCCTTGATGCATCCCATCTGGCCCTGGGGCCTTATCTGCCTTTAGGGTTTCTCGCCCATTCTGGACCCTTATTCTGGTAAATACTGGCTGCCTTATTTCAGGAAAGACCTGGGATGGGTTTAGTAGAGTACATTTCCACAGTTGGGTGGACTGGAGCAATGAGAGTTTGTGATTTTAGTGATGGTAAATCTGTGATCTGGTTCCCAAGCCCTGTGCTCTACCCACTAGACCACACTGCCTCAAACTTTGTTTTTTCCTTGATTTTAAACCCTGGTCTGCTGCTTGCAAAGCTGTAACATTTTTGCTGCAACACCAAGCTGCACAAAATTATAATGTAATTGAAATTTTACTGTACATTAATTTAGCAAACTACTGTACATAAGCTCGAGCTCCGTCAGCATCTCACGGCAAACAGTGCCTGTGACTGTTTCACATAATCTGTAGACTGTTCAACGCTTATGTTTCTGACATAAGGAAGGGTATCAGGAGTGAGATGAGTCTCTTTGCGGATGACTCAAAGCTGGGGGTGGTGGTTGACGGGGAGGAGGGGAGGGTGACCCTACAGGGGGACCTGGAAGCTCTGGAAAGGTGGTCTAGAAAGTGGAAACTGAGGTTCAGTGCAGGGAAATGCAAGGTACTGCACCTGGGAGCCAGAAACCTGGGCCAAGTGTAAACCCGGGGGAGGGGGGCGCTACAAGTCTCGATGGCTGAGAGGGACCTGGGGGTGGTGGTGGATGTCAAGATGAACAACTCAGAGACTTGTACGAGGGCAGCGGCCAAGGCCAACAGGATGCTGGGATGCATCGCTAGGGGGATCACCTCCAGAAGGAGGGAAGTGACACTCCCTCTGTACAACTGCTTGGTGAGGCTGCACCTCGAGTACTTCATGCAGTTTTGGAGGCCACACTTAAAGCGGGAAATTGAACTCCTGGAGAGTGTCCAGAGGAGGGCAACCAAAATGATCTGGGGCTTGGGGGACAGGACCTATGGGGAGAGGCTCGAAGAGCTAAATGTACACACTGTAAGAGAGAAGGGATTGGGGGGACATGATAGAGGTCTTCAGCTACATGGGGTAAATAGCGGAGGCACAATCAGGGTGCTCCAGAGGAGGGGGGGGGGCAACTGGAGGGCATGGGTGGAAGCTGGAGGGGAGGGAGATTCAGGGGATAAAGGAGGAGGTGCTACTTCACTGAGAGGGTGGTGGAGCCACGGAATGTGCTGCCCGGGGAGCTGGTGGAGGCAGAGATGATAGAGGGTTTTAAGAGGGGGTGGGACAGGTACAGGGGAAGGGTTCTGGAAGCAAAGTCCAGTGCAGAAAGAATATCCGGGACTGGGAAGGGAGAAACCCGAGGGGGGGCAGCAAGGTCAGTTCCCAGGGTGGGGGCTGACCAAATGAGCAGACGCGAAAGACTGATAGGCCTATTCTGCTGGCATTTTAGTATGTTAATATAGTAAGCCCTTCCATTGCATCGAGGCCCAGACAGAGCACAAAGTGAGAGCGGGGTTGGCAGTAGGCCAGAGAGGGGGGAAAGCAGCTCCAACTAAGTAACTAAACAGAGGTAAAAAAATTAAGACACACAACAATGACATTAACAACTATGCTTTGTGAAAGCAGTAAGCTTCCAACCAGGGAAACTGTTCCTGCAACTTATACTGTTGAAAATTGCTTCCAAGGTGCCACATAGACCCCACCCCTGTCTGCTTCACCCTCACAATTGGGGGCTTGTGCAACCACAGTGGAGTCTCCAGACCCAATGCAGACATCCCTTCCCCACCGCGCCTGTTATGTCCAGACTAAAAGAAAAAAAATCCATCTCTCTGTAGGGATTCGGGGGGGGCACCACCCACTACCCACACACAGGATCCCACTGTCCTCTCCCTCCAAATAATTAAATCAAGCTCTGAGCATATTCGGTTTGTAAAACCTAAATCCATTCCAAGTAAACCCAGTACATGCAAAAATGTGAAGAAAAAGAAACCCCTTTTTTTAATGTGCTGTAATCCTTAAATGTCTCTCAAGGAGCCCATATAACCCTCCAGCTTCTCCTGAGCCAGTTTCCTGCGTATTTCAAGTTGCTAAGCTCCGCTCATCGGTTGTTTCCTCGGGTCTTGCTTGAGATTTAGCTTGGTCTTGCAGCTTGGTCCAGACACCCGGACTATGGAATTTATTTGCATATTCCAATCTTGCTTTCCCTCCAGCGATTCTCCCCATCACTGACCACTGCCTCCTCTCAATTTCTTTCAAGTGTCCTGGTTTGACCAAGTCATCCAATGCAATGTCTAATGTGGCCAGATATTTCTTGGCTTCTGGGGGGAATCAAAAAATCTTGGACGCCTCCGAAGTCACCCGCAGACATGCAGGAAAATCTACCAGAGCTCTCAGTCCTTTGGCCCGCAGGACTTTAGTAACTGGAATTCAGGCCTTGTGACTCTGCATAGTAGTGGGGTGCGTAATCTGGTGTCATCAGACCATTTCCCTCTCTGCACAAGCTTTCCTCGGCACCATCTCTCTGGTCCTGAAATCAAGAAAGGCAATGACTAGAGAACGGGGGTTTGCCTTGGGATCCTTTGGGGGAGCAGAAAGCGCTCAGTGAGCACGGATGATATTTAACGGCACCTCTTTGTCGAGATCCAACAGTTCCTTAATGAGCCCCTCTACATACTCAGAAACATTAATTGTCTCCGTGTGTTCTGGGAGACTGTGTATTCACAAGTTCACCCTGTGGGACCTGTTCTCGAGGTCCTCCAGTTTATCAGGAGCTGCGAATGATCGTGAAGTCACAAGATGGCCCCGTTGTGAAGGTCGATGGTCTCTGCATAAGTCGTGATGTGTCCTTCCATCTTTTGGAGCTTTTTTCCTTGCTGTGCTATATTGGAAGTGTTCGCCTTGATATCGGCTTTAATGGAATCCAGCATGTTACTTAGTCTGCGTACTTCATTGTAAAGCTGTGGGGAGGTGATGGTGAAGTCCTCCCCCTCTTCCTCCGAGTCCTCTCATCCTGTATTGTCTTCTAGGCTTAAATGCGGCGGTGCTGGGGCGGCTGAGAGTTTTGCTGTTTCATTCCACCTCCATGAGCGGTCACGGTTTATTTCTGGTCGCCATACTTTAGCAGTTAATGATATACCCAATTGCAAACTTATTTGAGGGAGAAAAATGTATTTTAAAGATTTTTAGCCAGGAAGTTAGGCAGAGCTCGTCCCTGGAGTGTCCACATGAGGCGGCGATGTCACCCCCCCTTTTTTTGTTTTTTGTTAATCGAATTTTAAAACTGGCTAGGGCTGTGGTGAAGCATCTTACAGGTTGACTATGACACTGACACCAGGTTGAACAATGTAGGCAGAGAAACTCTCCACAAACTACACTGTCACAGTGTGTACAATCGGAACAAAACGGCAATTCTGTGCATCAGTGAAGCTTCAAGTGCAAACTTTTAATGAATTTAAAATACAATGTACTCACACACAGTTCACAGTGAAAACGAGCAACTACAGCAGCAGTAGTTGGGGGACTAGGATCCCTTAACCAGTTTCACCAAGGGCTTTGTCAGAGGGGTGTGTGTCTGCTAGCTGCAAGTGTACTACTTACACTATTTACTTAAAGTGGCAGTGCAGTAATATTTAAAAAAACGATCTCGTGTGTAAAACCAAAACCAATATATATGAAAAAAGTGAAAAGAACCAGAAAAGGCAAGAGCAAAAGAATAGAGGACATGAAGGATTTGTGGGAGAGAAAAAAAGGAGGGGGCTTTGGGGGGGATTTTGAGAAGAGGGATGTATGGAGTGGGAAGGTAAAAAGATGAAAGGCTAAAGAAAACGTAAGTGTTGGTTTCGTTTTAACCACAATTTAAACCAGCTCAGTGCATGCCTAATTTTTCTTATTAAACAATATTATATTTGAAACTTAATAGGAAATGGCAGAAAAGTATAAATGAAGATTAAATGAAGCTCCGGAGGGCCTTCAAATTTTCGTCTCCATTAAAACAAACACAAATTTCTGCAAAACACTACCATCGGACCCAATCGTGGGCTTTAAAAAGCAGATATTCTTTTTTGGAGGGAGGGAGGATGGGGTAATAACTGAAAAAGAATTTGGATACCTGACAGTGGACTATCCTGTGGGTGCCACTCTATATGTGGAGTGGAGACTGTGAAGTCTCCACTGAAGGACAGCGTTGCAGAGGAGGCAGAATGGTTGTCTGTTTTAGATCCACCCTGGGACTTGCTGCACTCTCATTGAGAACTTTCAGATCCTTTGAATGTGTGATGGCTAGATGTGGTTCGGGTGTCAGTGGTATGATCATTTTCATCTGACCTCTGGGCGGTGGGAGTGATTTTCTGCAAGAGCTGGCATACTTCATCATCGCTGAACAAGTGTTGCATGCCTCATATTATTCGTGCTGGTGGATTTCAATACCTAAGTCAATGATGAATCCTTGCATTTTGGATGGGAGCTCCTTCCGTTGATGTCTTCACTGGGATTGACGCAGTCAGTTGCCTCTGAAACCCATCAGCATGGCCACACACTGGATCTGATATTTTCATGGGGACTTGACACTGGTGCGATCAAGGTTGATCTGGACTCTTGATTGGATCATCATGCAGTTTTATTAAAGTGTTTGATCCCCTGTTTAACTACCCCCTTTATAGCGATTATCTAGTGCCGTTCAAAACATAAATTCAAGCCTCGCAAACTGCGGGAGGCACTGGATGTGTCTGTTGTGTTGCTAGACTGTACACAAGGTCCAGAGGTAACAATGGGGTGATTACGGCTGTCCTGGACTATATTGCACCGTTACGTGTTTGTCCCTTGACCTCCCGTTGTAACTCACTGTGGTACTATGCTGATCTGCGGCGGTTGTAGAGGAAGGGGCATAGGTTGGAGCATTCTCATCTTCCCTTTTTAGGGAAAGTTATTGAGAAGGTGGTGGCTGAGCAACTGACTGATCGCCTGGAGTCTCTTTCCATCTTTGAACCTCTCCAGTCGGGATTTTGGCCTCAGCACAGCATTGAGACTGCTCTTGTCGGGGTGACCCATGATTATCTCCTTGTGATGGACTGAGGGCTATGCTCGGTCCTGGTGCTCTTGGATCTCTCAACGGCATTTGACACAGTGACTCATGGGGTGCTGTTGGATTGCCTGAGGAACTGTGAAGGCCTCACTGGTGCAGTGTTGCACTGGTTTGAGTCCTACTTAGTCTGGAGAACGCAGCAGGTGTCTCTTGGGAATTTTACCTTTCAGGCATCTGTGTTGTCCTGTGGAGTTCTGCAAGGCTTGATCCTCGCCCCCATTTTATTCTCTGTGCATATGCTGTAGTTGGGGGAGAGCATTAAACGGTACAATGTGGGATTTCACTGTTCTGCAGATGATACCCAGTTGTACCTGTTATGTGCTCCTGATGACACACTGCGACATTGGTGCTGGGCTGTTGTTTAGCTGAGATTAAGAACTGGATGGCCCAAACTGGTTATGTCTCAACCCAGGCAAGACAGAGATCGTGGTTATTGAACCTGATCGCTGAGGCTTCTCTGCTGTGAAGGAGGTGGCTCTCCCTGTATTGGGTGGCCATTCCCTTGTTGCAGCCAGTACGGTTAGGGACCTGGCAGTTATTCTGGATGACCGATTGACATTTGAATATCAGGTGTCTTCTGTTGTCCGATCTGGCTTCTTCCATCTGCGAAACATCGTTAGAATGAAGGTGTATTTAGCTCAGGATGACGTAGTGACAATCTTCCATGCTTTTGTCACCTCTAGGTTGGACTACTACAACACTGTCTACCTAGGGCTATCTGGAGGATTGATGCATTGACTGCAGCTAGTTCAGAATGCTGCAGTCCCGTTCGTAGGCTCCTCGTGGAGTGACCATATTACGCCAGTTCTGCGTGCTCTGTATTTTGCCTCTGCGTTCGAGCATCTCCTTCAAGATTCGCTTGTTAACATACAAGGCCCTACATGGTCTGGGACTTTACTGCTTAAAAGACCTCCTGATTTCATACCACTCAGTCCGCCCTCTTGGCTCCACCGATGCTGGTCTGTTGGTCGTCCCCCTCCCCCCCGCCAGGCTTAAATCCTGGGGAGACCGCTTCTGTTCTTTGGAACTCACTCCCCTTGCACATCTGCTTGGCTAGCACTGTGGAGGCCTTCAAAGCCTTGCTGAAAACTTTGCTTGATCACGTCTATTCAGTATAATTTTTTTTTATCTGGTTTCGAAGTGCTCCAAGCCCATGTTGGATTGGGCACTATATCAATAAACTTTGCTTTGCCTCAACTGTGCAACACCTTCCTAATACTGTGCTACAGTATCTGTGTTTGGTACTGTCATAAGAAGATGTCTGAGTGGACTTAAAAAGAATGATGGTATATTAATTGGGGAAAAAGTCTTCATGATTGCGTGATTGAAACAGACTTTTCACAAACTCAGCACATGCATAATCACGAATGTGCTTTGTAAGACGAGATAAACCCCCTCCCCCCACTAAACAGTTGTTCATAGCTGAAAAATTAAATGGATTTTTTTCACTTTGATTAGTAAAACCTACTGCAGATAATGAACAGTCCTACAAGAACAAAATGTTTACAGCTATGAAACATGAAAAGTAGTCTAAAAAGTTTTTTTTTTTCTTTCTTTGTTGGATGTTTCGATATGAGGTGTTACTTTGTATTACTTTGTACAAAAGAACAGAAGGTCAGAGCTCATCGAGACTGTTCCCCACACTATGTGGGGCATTATTCATCTATTATCCCTCAACCAAACATCTAATTTGTTTTTAAAGACAGTGGCACTAGTTGCCTCTACCAATTCTTGTGGCAAGGTGTTCCATACAATGGATGCTCTTGTTGGAAAAAAGTTTCCCCTTTTGCTGGTTTTAAGTTTTTACTTCAAGCTGTTTATTATGCAGTCTCGGAACATGTCTCCTTTTGGAGAGTGTTAGACCACATTTTTCCATTGGATCTGGTGAATTTATTAAATTAAAAAACATAAGCATATCACCTCTTAATCTTCTAGTTTGATGAGAGAAGAGACCAGTAGCTTTTAATCTGCTCTGATAATCCAAGTTGGTTAATCTTGGAATCATTCTAGTTACTCGCCTTTGAACCTGTTCAAGAATTGCCATGTCTCTTTTTTTGGTTTGGATTCCAGAAAGGGGAGCCATAGTCTAGATACGGTCTAATGTATGCCCTATACAATGGAATAAGGCATTGTTCAGTGCAATTAACAAAAGTGCGTTTTATTTGCCTCAAAAGTCTGTTGGTCATGCAAGCAGTTCTAACACAGTGCTCATTTGATGTAAGTTTATTAACATATATCCCTAAATCTTTTTCACAATTTGAGTGAAGTGGTAGTCCATCTGTATATCGTTTTTGGATTATTTACACCGAAATGCACTACTAAACATTTGTCTTGATTAAACTGCATATGACTTTCATTTGCCCAAAGTGTTAATTTTTCCAAATCCTTCTTTAGTGCAGAAATATTTTCTTGATTAGTTCAAGTTCAAGTTTATTTCAGGAAAACTCCATTGAGCAAGCTCATTCACAAGGAGGTCCTGTGTCATGTAGACTTACACAACATACATACATAAATAGTTAATAAACAATATATACATAAATACAAGCATCGCATAATTCAGACATGATGTACATACAAGGTCACCCACATAGGATGACCGCAGGTGGTAATCAGCTAATATAACACAGGGAAGCGACTTGTAGATAGCGTACTGATAATTGAAACATGGTAACTGGTGTTTGCAATATATACACTTTGGCAGATGGGACAGACAACTGAATAAGACGGATAAGGAAGGTAGGAATGGTTTGATAGTGTGATCAGTGAAGTGTATACATAGGCAAGGAGTAGGAGGGAAAGGGGTAGCAGTAATTAGGTTGCTACAGCAAGGTAGCAGATGTAAGTCAGGTGCCAGAACGTGGAATAGTATCTTGTTATAAATGAAAGTGCAGGCAATAAGTAGTTAATATGAACAAAGCAATTATGTCTTACCAATGGATGCACATGGCACACATGGGGAAAGAAAAGGCTTAATGACAGTTACAGGTATCTTTTATTTTAGCTGAGCTTAGCAATTTGTAGGAGTTAATTGAAACTGTGCTAGTTAGTTTCAGTACGGTTTGTAATTGGTTCCAGATAGAGGGAAGGGCATGTGCAATAGCACGTTTACCAAAGGAGGTCCGTGTCCTCTGTATATTAAGCATAATAAAGTCAGATTTTCTTAGTGAGTATGCACTACGTGAAATACTAATGAGAGATAGCTTGGAAGTTTCTGCAGGAGCAGTTTGAGAGTCCATAACCCAGCATGGAGCAGGCATCTAGTAGTGAAGGATGTCCAACCAACAGCTGCATATAAGTCACAATGATGTGAATGGTAAGGGGAGTTGGTAATGAACCGTAATGCACGGTGATAAAGGATGTCCAGTTTACTTAGATTTGCAAGAGTGGTAGATGAGTAGATTACGTCGCCATGGTGGAGAAGGGGGAGAAAAGTGGCCTGGACGAGCTTATTTCGAGTTTCAAGGGGGAAGAGGGGCCTATTTCTAAAGAAGAAACCTAGCCTGGCTTTTAGCCTTCTAGAGAGGTCTTCGACATGGACATTGAAAGAGAGTTTGTTGTCAATCCAGATACCCAGGTATTTAAATTTGGAGACAACTTCCAGAGGCTCATTTAGTGTGGTAACAATGAAATCTTGGGGCAGGGTATTGGGGGTACATGTGGCAGCACTACAGGAGAATATCATCGCTTTGGTCTTCTTGGCATTAAGCAGGAGCTTTGCCTTTATTAAGTTATGCTCGAGTTGTGCAAAGTCCGCTTGAAGCACGCCCTTAACTTCAGATAGCGATGAGCCAGAAGTATACAGCACAGTATCATCTGCGAAAAACTGCAGATTGGACGTAGATATGTTGGAATCAAGATCATTAATGTATAATGAAAACAAGATGGGGCCTAAAATGGATCCTTGGAGGATGCCTCTAACAACTGGCACGGCAGCAGAGAAACAGCCTTCTGCTTTTACTTTTTGGAATCTCCCAGTTAAGTAACTCGTGAACCACTGGGTAGTATGGTATGAGGCACCCAGCTTTGCAAGGCAATTGACTAATAGTTTGTGGTCAACAGTATTAAAAGCTTTGCTTAGATCCAAAAAAACTGCTCCAATTACCTTCTTTGCATCAATAGCAGAGATCCAGTCATTGGTTACTTTTGCTAGCGTAGAGATTGTGCTATGATTTGCCCGGAAGCCAGATTGGACTGGATTGATGAGAGAGAAGGTTTCCAAGTGAGATTTTAACTGAATGTGGATCAGTTTTTCGAGAACTTTAGAAAGAATAGGCAATATAGAGATAGGCCTATAATTATTTACATCGCACGGGTCACCAGATTTAAACAGAGGGAGGATATGTGCTGATTTCCAGTAGGACGGCACAGTAGCAGGTGTAATGGAAAGATTGAAGATGTGGAGAATAGGGGCCGCAAGATGGGCATATCCTAACCTTAGGAAAAGGGGTTCCAAGCCATCGTCCCCTGCGCTTTTTTTGGTGTCTAAAATAGAGAATCTTCTACTTCTTTATAAGTTACCTTGCACAGTTGTAAAGGGCTAGGTGCAGGGCTAGATATAGGGGTAGGGTATGCTGGCTCACCGCAGAACCAGCATCGGGTGACGAGTCAAAAGCTAATCCAGCTGTGGCAAAGTGGGAGTTAAGTTCTTCATGGATTAGGGACTTGTTTTCCACAATCTTGCCACTTGCTATACTATCTTTGATGGGATGGAAGGGGCCGTGGGCCGCCCTTCTATAGATTTGATTGTCTTCCATATTTTATGAGGGTTACCTTTAGCTTGTTCTAGGGTAGAGATGTAATAGTTAGCTTTAGCAGAGCGTATACTTTTCACACAAGTATTCCTGGCTGTTCTAAAAGCCTGCCAATCTGAAGGTTCTTTGCAATGTCGAGCTTTTGCCCAGAGCTTATCTCTGACTGAGGGCTGCCTTAAGATCCAAGGTGAACCAAGGGTTAGAGTTGTTCTGTACCCTTACTTTGATGAATGGGGCATGCTTATTTATTATTTTAGTAAGATTGTCATTAAGGGTGTAAACTGCCTCGTTGACATCTTTGGCTAGGTAGAGGTCTTGCCAACAGATCATGCCCAGGTCAGAAAGGAAGTTTACTGCACTGAACTTGCGAAAGGACCATTTTGTTATAAAGATGGGCTGTGGTCGGGCCTTAATTTGAGATCTTATACAAGCAACAATCCCATAATCACTCATATCATTGTGAAACACTGCTGTATGAGATTTTATGTGGGTGGGCGGTTAGTACCACATCTAGGATGGAGCTGTTGGCTGTATTTAGAGCATTATTCCTAGTAGGCTCATTGACTAATTGCCCAAGACTCAGTCATATGCAGCGATTTGAGGCAGTGTGTGATTTAGGTGTTAGCCAATCCATATTTAGATCGCTTCTAGAAATATTGTTTCAGTCTTTGCATCTGCGAACATGGTTTTCAGAAGATTAAGAACTTTGTCACCACCAGACGGAGGTCTATAGCCACCTATAATAGTGATACATTCCGAGGAGGGGAGATGAAGGTTCAGAGAGACTATCTCAAATTCCGTGGATAAAGATTTGCAACTAATATTGGTGACTGAGTACTTAGATTTGGCGTAAATAATCACACCCCCGCCTCTAGAATCTCTATCCGCTCTAAATAGTTTGTAGCCCTGTAGTGAGATTTGTTGGTCAGTATTTGTCTTTTTAACCATGACTAAGTAATTATGATGATGTCAGGGTTGATATAGTGCCCAGGCTTGCAGTTGTACAAGTTTTTTAGGCAGGCTTAGGATATTGACCATCATCATTTTGAGACCTGTGCCTCAGCAAAATCAATAGGCGAGGTAAGTCGTTGGGGGGCAGGGTTTAGCTCCCACATTTCCTGAGCAGAGAAGAAGCAGTAGTATAATTTTCTTTAAGGAGCTTATAAGGATGGAGACTGCTTTTTTATTTCTTCGAGGTTGCTCATAACATACTGCATAGGAGGTAGCACCACTGTAATGACAGTTTATCATGATCAGTGTGAGTGCCCGAATAGACATAGGCAAGGGCAGCAGTAAGGGGGAGGTGGTAAGCCGGAGGGGGGAGGAGGATGAAGTAGTGGTCGTACAGCAGCCCGTGATAACATAATGTATTGATAAAGTGTATTGGAGAACTGGTTTGCATTGAGGTACTTCGGGTTGCACTGTAGCGTTGGGTACTCTGTACAATAGGAATAATAATAGCACAGTAAAGAAAGCCATAGTACCAGGATGGGTGGTCTTACAATTGGTATTAGTGCAGTGATTTTTCCAGGTGAGTAGTTGACCCACCCAGGTACTCACTTAAGACCTAAGTGAGATATACAGCAGAAAGGGAAACAAGGAGAACAGGAGCAGATCAGTTAGTGGCTAGGGCTCAGAAGATATTCGCACAGGGCAGGCTTATTGGCCACGCTCAGCTACCAATCATAGGTTGGCAGCATACAATACTGGACCAATGAAACAGTAATGAGATCGGGAAGGCGGAGCATAAATGTATTTAAAGGAGGCCTGGGGGGGTGGGGCTGGGAGAAAATTTCAAGTCAGAACAAGAGCTCAGAAGTCCAGATTAAGCAGGGAACACTGTAAAAGTCTATAGAAAAGGCGCTGCAATCAGAGTGAAGCAGGCAAGCGGGCGGACCAGTCATGATCCCCAAGGGCAGTGCCGCACTAATCAAGGGTGCCCAGGCATGCTGGCTCTCTGCAAGGGATTTTAGCGGTTAGTACCTGAGCTGCGGGCCGTATCCCGATGCCCTTCGGCCGGTAAAGGACTGCTGCAGTGGGTCGGTGAAGGTGGTGGGTGTAGGAGCGGCTGTTGCTGGCCGCTTTTTCGCCGGCACACCTACGGGCGCAATCCTAATTACAGAAAGAGAGCTGGATCACTTATTTATAAGGCAGACAATGTTTCAGGGACGGGAACTAGGCAAGGAAGCTAGCGGCAGTTCGTCAGCAGGGAGAGGGTGTGAAAGCGGAGACAAAGGAAAACGATTACAATGGCTGGATGTTAGCAGAGGAAGCTGGGTGGGGGAGGGTGTACTGTCTTGAGGAGAGCGAAGCAGCCACGAAAACACAGCAAATTACAAATTAGTTTTTGGGGGTACAGCAGGGCAACTCTGGGTCCTAGGGAAAAGATGAGGGGGGAAAAAAAGGCAACAGTGGACAGAGCGAGAGTTTAACACAGTAGAATGCAATCAGTCGGGTTCAGAGGAAAGAACAGTAGTTTATACTGTAGGATAGCAGGAGGGGAGAGAACAGCTTATCTCGTTAACCATAAACTGCCTAGATTTACAATTTGGTAGCTGTGTAAGCTAGGCAGAGCACAGTAATATCTTGCAGTCTTACTTTAACCAACTATACATGCACTATCACAATTTTGTACAAATTTCAAGTCAGAACAAGAGCTCAGAAGTCCAGATTAAGCAGGGAACACTAAAAGTCTATAGAAAAGGCGCTCCAATCAGAGCGAAGCAGGCAAGCGGGCGGACCAATCACGATCCCCCAAGGGCAGTGCCGCACCAATCAGGGGTGCCCAGGCGTGCTGGCTCGCTGCAAGGGATTTTAGCGGTTAGTACTTGAGCTGCGGGCTATATCCTGATGCCCTTCAGCCGGTAAAGGACTGCTGCAGTGGGTCGGTGAAGGCGGCGGCCGTAGGAGCGGCTGTTGCTGGCGGCTTTTTTGGCGGCGTGCCTCCAGGCGCAATCCTGACCTGCGGGCCGTATACTGATGCCCTTCGGCCGGTAAAGGACTGCTGCAGTGGGTCGGTGAAGGTGGCGGCCGTTGGAGTGGTTGTTGCTGGCTGCTTTTTCGCTGGCGCGCATACGGGTGCAATCCTGAGCTGCGGACCCGTATCCGATGCCCTTGGCGGTAAGGACTGCTGCAGTGGGTTGGTGAAGCTGGCAGCCATAGGTGCGGCTGTTGCTGGCGCTGCCGGGCGCCTACTGGCGCAATCCTGAGCTGCGGCTGTATCCCGGATGCCCTTAGTCCGTAAAGGATCTGCGAGTGGTCGGAGAAGGCGGTGGTCGGATATTAACCTTTGCCCCCAATTTAGTATCGTCTGCAAATTTAACCATGAAGTTATTTGGCCCTGTTTGTAAATCACTGATAAAGAGATTAAACAATGTTGGTCCGAAGACCTTCCCCTGTGGTACACCACTTGTCACGCTACACAAATCCGACAAGATATCATTAATTCTGACTCTGAGAACGATTTTTCAACCAGTTTAAAGTCCAGTTGACAATATCAGGTGACAAACCTAGATTGTGCATTTTAGTAATGAGTTTTTCATGTGAGACTTTATCGAAAGCTCTACTAAAGTCCAAAAGAATTACATCAGTAGGGATACCCACATCTAGTAGAGTACTTATATTATTGTAAAAAGATGATAGATTCGTGGTGCAGGAATACTTGGGAGTAAACCCATGCTGATTTGAATCATAAATTCCTAATTTTTTACAATCTTGATCTATTAGAGACTTCATTACTCGTTTCATTAATTTACCAGCCACTGAGGTCAGGCTAATTGGACGATAATTTTGCAGAGGACCTCTGTTGCCTTTTTTAAATATGGGAGTAACTATTGCTGAACGCCAATCATTTGGTACAATGCTTTCTTGTAAGGATTTGTTGAAGATAACTGATAAAGGTATAGAAATATTTATAGAGGTTTCGAACAGAAACCATGGATGAATACCGTCTGGGCCCGGACAAGTGTGTGTGTGTGTTTTTTTTTTTGCCTGTATAATGTCATTTAGATAGAACCTATGATAATGTACGTGGAGAACTTTAAATGTACTAATAGGTGATTTTTGAGAGAAGACATAACAAAAGTACTTTATTAAAGAGATTTGAGGTTTCTGTATCAAATAAAGAACCATTGGTTATAATGGGATCACTGGTCCTTGATGCACCTTTTTTACTATTTATATGGGAGAAAAGAGATTTGTGACAGTCTTTTGTGTGAGCTAGTTTAAATTCTAGCTTACTTTTTGCCAATTTAATAGAATTTAAGTTTTTCACAGATAGTCTATTTATGTAATAGAGTAGTTTTAAATTTTTATTTTAGCTTTTGTTAACCGGGTAAGTACACTAGACAAGTATTATGCCTATTTTCAGGAACGACCCAGGAGAGTACAACATAAGGATACGGACAATTGTATACAGTACCGAGTAAGTACAGCTTAACAACATGATTGAGATAGTAACATAGTCCAGGGGATATATACGGACATAATACAACTTATATCCACTGAGGTACTGAACCCCCAGGATGAGTGGGTCACACACAAATTTACAACAGAAAGCATATGCACATTTCACGTAAAAGACAGATTGAGAGAGGCAATGACCAGGGAACCGTGACGTGGACAATATATCCGGGGTCAGGTGCCCTGGTGTATAGGCAGAGACAAGGAGTGCAGCATGAGATATCGGGTAGTGTCAGAGGGAACAGAATGGAACAGAACTATTCTTAAGTTTCCTAAAAAGTTTAATTTTTATTTTAATCTGATTTTAATTGTCTTGTTGAACCAAGGGGGAATTTTTCTGTTTATTAAATTTCTTCTTAGATGGAATAAAGGTATTTTCTAAATAATGTACAATATTTTTAAAAAAAGTCCCAAGCTTGTTGTGTTGTACAATTAAGATTAGAGTCCCAGTTTACGTTTTGTAAGTATTCATTGATTTTAGAAAAATTTGCTTTATTATAATTTTTTGTACAGTATAACTTCCTTTGTGTAGTTTTAAACTGTTGAATTTCAAAAAGAATAGATGAATGATCACTGGTCCCAAGTCGATCCCAAATTTGTAAATTGCTAATTTGTTGCTCTATTTTAGTAAATAATAGATCCAAAATATTAGGACCTCGAGTGGGTTCAGCAACAAGTTGTTGTAATCCAGTACTACCATATCTATTAGTCCTTTCTCGGCATAGGACTGTCCTGAGAATGAGTCCCAGTTAATACGAGGGAAGTAAAGTCAACAAATATTACAGTATCTTGAGATTCTGAAAAATTTGTAATTTCTTTAAACATATCAGTTGTGTAATCTGAATTTGCAGACGGAGGTCTATAGATGTTACCAATAGTTATATAGGACTGCTCCTTCAATAAGATTTCAACCCATATACTTTCCAAAGGAAAGGGAGAACACACTTCAAAAGAAGGAATATTTTGTATGTACAGTACATACAAACGACACTGCCTTGCTTATCTAATCTGTTTTTATGATATAATTTATAACCTGGAATTTCTCTGGACCAAATTGAGGATGCGTCCCACCAAGTTTGTTACTCCCACCACACCTATATTTAAAGTTTTACATTTGACTTTGAGTTCTGCTAATTTGAGTTGGTTTAAAGATCTTGCATTCAAAGCTAGGAATTTACATTTAATTGTAATAATATTTTGGTAAGTATTCAGAGACTTGGAAATAGACCCATTCTCCCCCATTGTTTTTAGTTTAAACAATGATTTATGATTTTAGTGATGCTTTTCCCCATAAGTGTACTACCCCTACGACTGAGATGTAAACCAACCCAGCAAAACAAGGAAGAACGATTTGAAAATGATTCCCAGTGGGTATACAGGATATATCCTGCTTAAAACACCACTTTCTCAGCCATTCATTTAGGGCTTTGATGTTCTGTGTCATGGTAGATGTTGCTCTCGGGACAGGTAGAATTTCAGATATACATACACATCATCCCCTATCAAGTAACAGGTTACATAACGCCACATAGTCCTGTTGTAACTGATTAAATGGGGTGTTGTTTATATCATTAACACCGACATGTATGATAACCAGTGGATTTTCCCCCGCATTTTGTAAAATTTTAGGCATCATGGAGGTAATGTCAGATACCCTGGCCCCACGGAAGCTAGAACAAGTGCAGTTACTTTTGTCACTATTGCATACCGCCCTGTCAGTGTGCTTAATGCTTGAATCTCCCAGGACTAACACTTGTTTTGAGACAATAGGGGTACAAAAATCAGAAACAGGTGATTGTTTAACACACTCTGGAGCGGTTAACTTAATAGGTATTGATTTGGTAGCTTGAGACTTACTAGGACAAGTATTCATGGGCATTAACTCCTGATTGGAAAAGTGTTTTTTAAACCATTATTATCAACAGAGGGTGATGCACAGGATAAATCGTGTAGCACTTCATTATTTGATACAGTCAAATGCTCAAACCTATTACAAGTTTCAATAGGGGCACTATTGTGTATTTGACCGCCCCTCCTTTTTTTAAGAGGCTTTGTGACAATGGTCCAGTCATCATTCTCATGAGAAGAGGGCGGATAATCATCCCACTTATAAGAGGGTGCAGCGGCAGCAGGTATACTAGTACTAGTCATTACAGTTGTCTCCTCATCAGGAGGCATAGAAATGCTCCCTAAATGTGAAGGAAATTGTTCATCAGAATGAAGTTGTTCATCCATAAGATCAATGTAACTTTCCAGTTCCCTAATATCAGTAGAAACTGGTTTAATATTAAGCAGAAACGCTATCTCTGCTTCAAGAGTAGTAATCAGATGGCAATCAGCACATACATACTCGCTCCCATACTTTCCCTCACTATACATCAAACATTGCATATGCTTAATAAGTTTTTTTTCCATTATTAAAGGTGTATATTTACTAAGTAGAGGATATGCTAAAATTATCTTATCCAAGTTGGTCTAATGCCAGCAGTTTCAGCGTGTTCAGCGGACACAGCAGACACCCGCAAACGTGCAGTCCCGTGCACGCTCTCCCCACTCGCTAGAGGGGCAGGTTTAAGCTGAAAACTGGAAGAGCGTCCGTTCACTTACGGTTTCGTGCAGTAAAAGTAACAATATTTACTTAAATTCAGCAAGATTCTGTGAGTTGAAGGTTTACAAGCCCTTAAAAGGGCAAGAGAACCACCAGGCAACAGTGCTTTTAACAGAGAGATGTTGTTTTGGGGTAGGAGGTATACTAGCCTACTGCTAGTCCTCCAGGTTCCCACAATGCTCTGCTATTCACTGAAGAGTCGGTTACAAGCAAATGGTACCACACAGGGTTGACAAAACCAGTGTTTCTCTATGATCCTTCCCTTCCTACTGCCAAACAGGAAGTTCCTGTTGACAGTCAAATCCCGTGGCTATAAAAGTAGAACTGGCTTAGGGTGGGTGGGATGGAGGGCAATTAGTAAGAAAAAAGGCTAGCAACAGGAAGTTGTAATTTGAGTCACCTACTTTTATGGTGTCTAAGTCACACCCCCAATTAAGCTCTCTCTCCTCCTACTGGTTTAGCAAAGTAAGTTGATACAGTACCCTTCACAGCACAGAACACACACTGACTTTCTTTTCTTTTTTTAACCCGAAATAAGACCCCTTCTACTTCTAATAAAGTATCTCTGCTTAATCTCAACAGACCCTGACTCCTGCTGAGATGTACGTGTTAAATTAGGAAAATGTAGCTTCTTTTAGTTAGCTGCTTCCTGCTCTACAAGCAAGGCTAGCAACAGGTACAGTCATCGATATCTTAAAATGGTATGTAAACCCATTACAGTAAATCTGTATTTGATTAACAGGAGTAAATCTAGACCATATTATCTTATTAAAGTATCTCCCTTACAGAATGACTGTGCTTTTTACTTTATAAACATTCAGCCCCCTCCAGCTCAATGCAATTTGTACTCCTCCATGTGACTCACTATTAGTATTGCAAATGTGAAGGTTGCACTTGGGATTTACCCAAGACCTAGTTTCCCCTGTCATCTATGAAGTTGTTAGATACAACATATCAAGGAATAAAATGTGGATCATGCCTAGATATATACATCACCCAAGGCTTCCACAACACCTCATTCACAGAAAATTTAGCATGGAGTTTGGCCATAAGAGTTTCCATATATAATAAATATCAGAAACCACCCCCCCAGTCTTTGACAGTAGGAACTACTGGGGACATCCATCGCCTTGTTATGGTCTTTTTTGCTGCCAAAATATATAATATATACAGTGACTTGCAAAAGTATTCAACCCCCTTGAAAGTTGTCAGATTTGTCTGAATGACAAATGATACATTGAGATTTTGTTCTGTGTAATATTTTATTTAAAAAGACTGACCCTCAAAATAATTATTTTAAAGTGACATTGGTTTTATGTCAGAAAATATTTTTAAGAAAAATAACTGAAATATGCTGTTTGCATAAGTATTCAACCCCTGTGCTCTGAGGCTCAAGTTTACACAGATGAAAAATATTGCCTAACGAGGACACAATTGGCTTACAAGTGGCCTCACCTCTGAAACATTAAAGTAGCTCACATTTTCTGGATAACCCCCCAGTTTAATGACCGCTGGTCAGACTGTGAATCTGAAGGAAGGTGTGAAAATGAAGACTAAAGAGCATTCTAAGGAAGTTAGAGATAAAGTAATAGACATGCATAAATTAGGAAAAGGGTACAAAATAATATCCAAGTGTTTGGATATCCCAGTGTGCACTGTTGGATCAATAGTGAGGAAGTGGAAGCTGCATCACACCACCCAGGCACTACATAGACAAGGCTGTCCCTCAAAACTCAGCGTCCGAACAAGGAGACTAGTGAGGGAAGCCACAGAGAGGCCAACAATCACTTTGAAGGAGCTAGAGTTCAGTGGCTGAGAGTGGAGTGAAGGTGCACCAGTCAACCATATCAAGAGCTCTGCATAATACTGGCCTGTATGGGAGGGTGGCTAGAAAGAAGCCATTACTCAAAAAGAACCATGTCAAAGCACGTCTGGAGTTTGCCAGAAAGCATGAGAGTGACCCAGCTAAGATGTGGCACAAGGTTTTGTGGTCTGATGAGACCAAGATAGATATTTTTGGCCAAAATTCAAAGCGCTATGTGTGGCGCAAACCTAACACTGCCCATGCCTCGAGAAACACCATCCCTACAGTGAAGTATGGTGGTGGCAGCATCATGCTGTGGGGATGCTTTTCATCAGAGGACTGGGCATCTTGTTAAAATTGAAGGAAGAATGGATGGAGCAAAATACAGGAGATACTGCAAGAGAACCTGCTTCAGTCTGCTGAAAAACTGAAGCTTGAGAAACTTCACCTTTAGCAGGACAATGATCCCAAGCACAAGGCCAAAGCAACACAGGAGTGGTTAAACAACAAAAAGGTGAATGTCCTACAGTGGCCAAGTGAAAGTCCAGATCTCAATCCCATCGAGAATCTTTGGCACTGTTTGAAAATTGCGGTCCACAAGCGTTACCCAACCAACCTGAACAACCTGGAACAAATCTGCCAAGAAGCATGGGCAAGAATCACTCCCGAACAGTGTGCAAGGCTGGTAGATACTTACCCCCAAAATACTTAAAGCTGTTATTGCAGCAAAAGGTGGCTCTACCAAATACTAATGTGTAGGGCTTGAATACCTCTGCAAGCAGCATTTTCCAGTTTTTAATCTTCTTTAAAAGATCTACTGATGGATAATTAATTTTGGCTTTGACAATATACTGTTACAGCATATGAGTTTGCAATAAAAATACTGACTGGAATAATATATGTAAGTCTCCTTTGTAATCCAGACAAATCTGATAACTTTCAAGGGGGTTGAATACTTTTGCAAGTCACTGTATGTAAAAAGGTTCGGTACCAAGCTGGTCGATAAGGGGGAAATAAAGATAAAAAGACCATCTCGACAGTAAACTCAGCCACCTCTCCCAGACAGTCTGACACCTCCTGTTGCAATGTACACCAGTAAGGAGTCAGTAATGGGCACGTCCAAAAAATATGCCCAAGGTTGGCGCATGAACTCAACTTGGGTCTTTGGGCTTATCCCCTCCGGCCCTGAGTTGGTTCTCCAACTACCTTCATGGAAGGCAGCAACTGACCAAATATAGTAAGGTGCTCTCGGACGCCACCCCCATATCCTCAGGGGTCAGTCCTTGGGCCCCTGCTTTTTTCCATCTTCATCAATGACCTTCCCTCCTCGGTGGTCTCCTGCAGGACTGTCCTGTATGCTGATGACCTTGTTATCCTCACTTATTCAAAGGATATTGGGGTCATTAACCACCAACTGAGTGAGGGTTTCAGGAGTGGCCATTCCTGGATATCATCCCATAAGCTGGTCCTAAATCTTAAAAAGACCCAGGCGATGCTGTTCAGTTCCCTGGCCAAGTTAAAGGCCTCCTCTGTTCCTGTGTGCATCTCAGGTATTGATGGCACTCCTGTTCTCACCACCGATTCCATCAGATACCTTGGGGTGACACTTGACCCGCAGCTCGATCTTAGTCGGCATATCCAAAATTCGTGTAGAGCTGTTAACTGGAAATTGGCCGGTCTTATAGGCAAAGAATAACCTTACTCCGCTGCCTACCTAGCACTGTCTAGAGGGGTGTTTCACCATCCCTGTTATGGCCCATTTGTTTGCCAAAACCTCCAAGATCCACTCTCTAGATGGACCGCTGCCTATAATAACATCTGCTGCTTTGCTCTTTGGAGTCCTCGCCTCACTCACCACTGTGATCTGTACAGTAGCTCAACTGGCTCCCGTCCAATTATTTGAATTTTGTTGGCTGTTTCACGGGTAAGGTACTGGGTACTGGCACCCTCGGACTGGCGAGCTCCTTTGTGCCAGCAGCCCCCTACCTACTCCCTAAGGTCACTGGGCCCTGCTATCCTTAAGGTCCCTCCTACTCGTACCAAAATGGGGGACAGGGACTTTGTGTCATGTGCCCCTAGACTGTGGAACTCCTTTCCTGTCCAGGTCCGGACCTCCCCCCAGTCGGGCGTACGCACCTCCCTGTGGAACCACTTGAAGCTCTCGTCAGTATGTGACTGTCTTAACCCTCCCTGATTAGCCTGGTCCTCTGCACTGTATACTTGTGTATTCATTCCATGTATCTTGCAAATGTGTAAATTTTGCATATATCTGTGTGTGTATATATGTGTGTGTGTGTATGTGTATATATATATTTTTTACTGGTGACGTGTCAGTGACGCTGTACCTTAGCATATTGACTGTGATTACTGTCGTGACCTGAGATATCTTACTATGTATGTTATGCTTCTCCTGACATCTGTGTATCTGCCCTACTTGCTTCAAATTGTACTCTGTAAGTTCTTTGATTTCCTGTACTCTTCCGGGTTGTACCTGAAAATAGGCATGTTTTGTCTAGTGTACTTACCTGGTTAACAAAAGCTAAATAAATAAATGAACACGAAAAAGCTTGTATGTTTTGTACTTCAATTAGTTATACACAAGCAAAATACAGTGTAGTAAGAAAGGTATGTCTCTTGTCCTGCTTTACGCAGGGCCCTGTGCGAAGCAAGTGAACTTGTGTTGCTTGCAAATTAGGACTCCCGTCCTGCTTAGCACAGTGCCCAAAGAGCCCTGCACTAAGCAAATTACGACTCTGCTTTCTAAGTAAGTAAATTAGCGTTGATGCATATGTTGGGGATACAAAGCCACAAAAAGGATGAAACTGTGATGGTGTTTTTTTACCATGTTGCCCACCCTCCTCCCACAGCCCCTGCTGTAGTGACCCAAGGTTAAGTTACAGGTCTAGGTTGTGCCTTGGGAGCTGCAGCTTCAAGCTGCAGGTCCAGGGTATTAGTTGAATGAATAAAGTTATGACTGATCTTCTGTTCTTGCAGGGCCCTGCATGAGGAAAGTTTTGAGTGGTCCTGTTCGCCCTACGTGAAGCAGCTGACTTGTGAGGCACAGTGGCTCTTGATCTGTAGCTTAAAGGGGCACTCTCAACCCCCTTAGGCCTCAGAGTGTCCCAGGATTAAAAAACATGTTTTATGATTGTTCACATTGTATAGAGATTGTTAATGTAGCTGGGAGTTTGATTTGGATTCCTTTTTTCTTTTAAAAGAGAAAAACATCGGCCCTGTGGTGTGGAGGGCTGAAGTACTGGGTGTCTTATCTCTTGCCACACCAGTGGCCCAGGGTCAGGAACGGAACCGGGCTGCTTGGGGGGGTTGGGGCTGGTGGGGTGAGGATGAATTGAGCATTCCAAGACCGCTCTCCTTCCTCTGAAGGGGGGGGGTGTTAGAGTGGCACGCTGCTTGCCTGCCACCCAGCGATGGCTGGGTTGCTGCACATTCATGTCACCGCATAGGAAAGCGAACCCATGTTCAGGGTGCTGAGGCAGTCTCTGCAGAAGCAGAGCTCTGACATCGTGCCCATTGCATGCTCATGGGCACGGGAGAAAATGGAGCAAAAAACACCCCGGGCGGCAGAAGGAACGAACTCACCCCCCCCCCCCAGAAGGCCCCACACTGGTGGCTGGGCACAACCACAAGTCTTGTGGCAGAGGACGATGGTTAAGGTAAGTCTCTGAGGAACCGGGTGACGGGCTTGGGGGGGGGGTCAGTCAGAAGAGGACCACCAGAGGGAGAACCAAGAGGTAAATAGTATATGAAAATAAAATTGAGGTTTGGATAACTGCGGTTTTACTGTAATGCATTCAATTCTCTACCTGTAACATCAAACCTGCACCGTTCTTCATGGAAATATTATTAATGTTCCCTAAAACAACCCTTAACAGTGCTCTGAAGTTTGCTTCATTCTGTTCTGTCCAGTTAGAAGAGTAACTGTCATCTTGATCCCTGGTGGGTTTTAATCCCTGTGCATCCACTGTCCAGTTACCCATAATGTCCTCCTCAGAAATATCCATGTTAGTCCCAAAACCTGTGTTCAAATCATGTTTGGGATTTTTGCAGAGATAGTCTTGAGTCGCAACATTCTGAAAAGCTTATGAACATCACTCAACATTTTGAACTTGTCAGGTCCCACTGCTGTCAACAATTCTTTTAGGAGGCAGTATAGCGCAGTGGTTTGTCTCTGAGCTGCAAACCTGGAGACCTGGATTTGAATCCCATAGCCCCCACTTGCATACTGCGTGACCCTGAGCAAGTCACTTAACTTTTTTGTGCTCCCAGGTCGCACCTGTAAACAAGTTTTCAGCTTGGTGTGTGTCTCCTGGTAAAAACAAAAATCAAAAAAAGGTGGGTAGTGGGGAACAAAGGACAAGCCCCTTGATAAACTTAATTTGGGTGCCGCTCAATTTCAGATCAGTGATAATATATTTGTGTTATCCCTTCCCATGTTTTCTCAGCAGGTGCTGATTTTTCCTCCCCCCTGCCTGCCCCTCCTTGTTTTTTTGTTGAAGCCTGGTTTGTTTTCCTTTTTGGTATGGATTTTGATGCTTTTCTTTGGAGGGGAAAAACAATGTTTTTGGAGGTGTTTGGTTCAGGAGAGTCTTGACTGAAGGTTCTTGATGATTCTTCAGTTTCCTCCACCTGTTCTTGATCTGGGCTTTCTGTGCTTCGTGTCGGGGTTGGGTTACCTGCTCTGGAGGTAGAATACGCTTGACTCACCAATCTGTTTTGCCTTCCTCACACAAAAAAGAAATACACACCCTTTTTGATGATTCCCTTTGTCATGGTCTAATATTTTTCTGTTTACACTTCGTCACCTCTGCTTCGTATTTTTTCTACATGTTCTGTCAGGTCTTTAGTCACTGTTAGGAACTCTAGTAGGGATGAATATGTTGATTGTTCTTTTTTAACTGTTTCTGACACCCCACTCAGTTTATGTTTAACAGGATTTTCCTTTGAGGCACTGTATGAAACCCTGCTGCATGCAGCTGCAGTTTTTCCCAGTCCTGTTTTGTGCTTAAACTCATCCAGACTTCCCTTAGATACTTTTGTTATTCTTAGACCCCTTTGTGATTGGTTGTGCTCATGATAGTATTCCAAAGTAATAATATTGTATGTTACATTAATTTCTGAGAACGAGTACCTTTTCTGGTGTATGGAACAGAGGTCCAAGGTTCTTTTTACCTTGGATTGTTGTGCTGTACTCCGTGCCTTGCTTTTAAGTTGGGATGTTGCATGCTGTTTCTGCAAGTCCAGCTCGTTGGTTCCCCCAGTCTGAAGGGTCGGTCAGTTTGTGAGCTCTGTTCTTTCGCTGCTAACCCGTACATACTACTGGGTAAGAAAAAATTTGACCTGCTCAAACTGATGTTGTAATTACGTTCAAGGGGGAACTAGGTGGAGTGTTAAGAACCTGCAATGCCAAATTAGTGCTGCCTTTTTCACCTACACATTCGCTGTGCTGACGAATGTACATAGTAACATACTTAAATGCCAGCAGAATAGGCCTAACGGCCTTTCGTGTCTGCTCGTTTGGTCAGCCCCCGCCTCTGGGAGCTGACCGTGACTGCCCCTCACCTTCCCAGTTCTGGATATTCTCGCTGCACTAGATTTTGCTTCCAGAACCCTGCCCTTGTACCTGTCCCACCCCCTTGAACCCCTCCACCGCCTCTGCCTCCACTAGCCCCTGGGCAGCGCATTCCATGGCTGCACCACCCTCTCAGTGAAGTAGCACGCCCTGTTTATCCCTGAATCTTCCCCTCCAGCTTCCACCCATGCCCTCTAGTTGCCCCTTCTCCTTCCTCTCTAAGCACCTTGACTGCTCCTCCTCTATTTACCCCCTTCATGTACCTGAAGACCTCTATCATGTCCCCCGGTTCTTCTCTCTTCCAATGTGTACATATTTAGCTCTTTGAACCTCTCCCAAAGGTCCTGTCCTCAAGCCCCAAATCATTTTGGTTGCCCTCTTCTGGACCCTCTCCAGGAGTTTAATGTCCCTCTTTAAGTGTGGCCTCCAAAACTGCACGCAGTACTGAGGTATGGCTTCACCTAGCAGTTATACAGAGGAGTATCGCCTCCTTCTGGAGGTGATCCCCAGCAATGCATCCCAGCATCCTGTTGGCCTTGGCTGCTGCCCTCCTACAAGTCTCCGAGTTGTTCATCTTGACATCCACCACCACCCCCAGGTCCCTCTCAACCATCGAGACTTGTAGCATCCCCGCCCCCCCTGGGTGTACAGTTGGCCCGGGTTTCTGGCCCCCAGGTGCAGTACCTTGCATTTCCTTGCATTGAACCTCAGCTTCCACTTTCTAGACCCATCTTTCCAGAGCCTCCAGGTCGCTCTTTAGGGCCACCCTCTCCTCCTCCCCATCCACCACCGCCTCACTCCTGATACCTGTCCTTATGTCAGAGACGTAGGCGTTGAACAGGAGGGGGCTCATGGACTGATCCCTGTGGGACCCCACTAATGATCCTCCTTGGGGATGAGACTATCCCGCCAATCCGGTCCATGGCTGCTATGCCTAGCCAAGTATAGACCAGTGCAGAGAGTGGCTAGCGCTCATGGTGCTGGTGAACTGGTGCTGCCACTGGGGGTAGCTGCATCCACACAGATATAGCCAGAGCAGAGAGTAGTGTGCACAGATGAGAACAGACACCTTGCACAGAATGTAACGTGTACTATGCCACATTTATTGAGAATAAAACTCAGTTACGTAAGACATAAGTTGGTTTGTGCCCGTCTAGAATGTCTCCCACGACATTGTGTGTGTATATGAAATATCTCTTTGGTCCATCCAAGAAATGAATCTAATCTGGATTTAAACATGTCAAAGGTAACAGTGTAAAAGTTACCTTATTTAGTGGTGTTAGCCATGGGAACCAATAATTGTCTGTAGTGGCTTCTCAGATTTGGTAAACAATTATTATGTTGAAAACCACATTCAGTTTTTAACTTGGGATTTTTTTAAGAATTTGTAGAATTCTAGCAAGTCACCCCTTTTCCTCCTCTCAAAGGCTGACCAGTCCCGTATGAGTTGATCTTTCTTTGTAGTTCCAGTTTGTTAGCCTAGGAATTATTTTAGTAGTTCTTCGCTACACCCTTTCTACCAATTTCACATCTTGTTTTAGATACACTGCAGATTCAGAATATACTAACATACTAAATAGCCATCAGATTAGGCCCTATGGTCTATCGTGTCTGCTTAGGGATCAGTGCTCACCCAGGGCACAGTTACAGCTCCCTCCCACCCTCCCTACAAGATCCCCTAACCCCTACTGGGCTCTGGGATGAACTCTCCCCATATACCCATCCCATCCCTTCTTGAACCCCTCCACAGTTGTAACAGCCGCCAGCTCCTTATGCAGCACATTCCAGGGCTCCACCACCCTTGGTGAAGTAGCGTCTCCTTGTTTCCCCCGACCAGCCTCAATGAGTGTTCCCTAGTGGTTCTCTCCCCCCCCCCCCTTCAGCTGAAGCACCCCCTCTAGGTTTACCCTATTCATTCCCTTGAGATATTTGAAGACCTTGAACATATCCCCTCTGTACATACTCTACACCATCAGCATGTCATGGCACTTTGCTTGTTAGAGCTATGTCAGGTAATGGGCAAAATAGATAAGTGGTGGTGATGGTTTGTGTAAGCAGATCCCACTTAGAATTTGAGTGAGAGAAATTGGCTGATCGCATCACTTAAAATCCTGCCATGGACTTTGGGCTGTGTGGCTGTTTTTATCTTTGGCCTCTCTCCAGAAGAATCCTTACAAATAATATGGAATTTTAAATCGAGCATTACTGGATCGGCACTTTTATGTAATGTGTGCTTTTTGGATACTGACCTGTACTATTTTCTGTTAATTTTATGTAATGTGCACTGTAACTTTATTTTATTCAAAATGTAATATAGACACAGGTGTAGCATGACTGAAGTGATTGTAAAGTCACACCTCTTGACGTCATCAGTCAGTAACTACAAAAAGAGCATGTTGCGCCTATTTTGCCTGCCCCCGATGAAGCTCTAACGAGCGAAGCATCGGGTCATTTTGATGGTGTAAGATATGTATGTTTTGAACCTGCATGGAGGGGAGTATTCTCAACAAATGTGGCATAATCCGCCTTAGGGGCCCAGTGTACCACTTGCCTTACTTCCAAAGTACTGCTAAATAAGCAATAGACATGTTAGACTCCATTGTGAAAATGTTGATCACTATGCTAGCAATAACACAACGAGGTGTGGTTTAGTGCCTGATAAGAGCACGTCCAGTACTAAGGCACGACGCTGGGTGTATTCTTATCAGGTGATAAACCGCACCTCGGAGTGTTAAATTGCGCTTATAAAATGAGCATGTGATTATTTAAAATAAAAAAGGAAGAAAAACATATAAAAAAAAATAAAAATTTAAGTTAAATACTAAAGCAATAAAAAATAGTCCCTCGTTGATGATTTCTGATGGTCAGTACAGGGTGCTGCTCTTCTCCCCCCACCCCAGACACACACAGGTAGTGGGCAGGCTGTTCCTTCTTGTCGCCATACACTGTGTTCCCGACGGGCACACATTCATTTTTATTTAGTCTCTGGTACAGAGGAGAGAGAGCGTTTGTTTCGGAGCCAGCAAAGAAAGATGACCACGATCTTATAAGTGCTGTCTGACCCCCCCCCCCAAAAAAACAGCCACGCAGTCAGAAATGCACACTTTATTTGTTTGTAAATGTGGACGTTTTCGTGTTAACTGAAGCCTGCATGTGTCGTTTTGTTTTTATTTTAAAATATTCAAGTGTTCCCATTTGCCTTACAGCTAAGGTTACCACCTACTCGGTTTTTGACCAAATGATTCGGTTTTCTAGGTCTAGATTTGGTCCTTCTGTTTTCACCATTGCAAATTCGGTTTTTATGGTCGGTCAAGCAGCACCTGTTAGATTCCCCACTAACTGTTTCATTTTCTTCTCATCTGACTGTAAGCAAGTGTCTGACATTTTAGTGTGATTGCTTGCTTGCAGTGCATGCTAATCAGGAAGTGCCTTCAAGAGCAGGGCACTTAAAGAGCCAAATGTGTCCCTGTCTGCTCAGTTGGTCACTTCTAACTTCACACCAGCAAATTGGAAGATTATTCACGGGAAGGGTAAACAATACCACCCTAATTAACACCTTCATTTTCTGAAACCATACAGGCCCCACATTAGGGTAGCTTCCTGTCCCAGTATGGACTGTACAATGTGTTTCAGAAACTTTACCTGCTAATCCAGTTTTATTCAGAGGTAGTACTTTTTCAGTCATTTTGAATGCTCACATGCTTGTAAAACAGATTCTGTTAAATCCTTCACCATTTTACTTGCATGGTCAGATTACAAACAAATTCTGATGTCATGCAGACCTTTGTTTGTATACCAGTCAGTCTGAGAGGAGTACAGTAGGGCTCTTAAGACCATTAGCAGCAAATCAAACTAATCCTTTCCAGGCTGCATTGTGAGTATGGTCTTTGACTGCTGTGATAAGGAATACTTTTATACCTTTAAATGTTCACCATTTTTTCTTTTAGGGTCTGTCCTATATTTTAATATTTGTTACCCCTTTTGTTGTTAAATTAATAATCTAATATTTTATTTAATTTCTAGCCATACTGTGCCTCTCTCTCCTCAGTAGTTATTGTTGTCAATTTTCATACTACTTGGATATTCCAGGAAGACCAGTCCAGGCCTTTCAGACGAACAGCACAGAATAATGTGGCTAATGTCATGCTAAGCTACAGAAATGAGAAAAGGAAGAGAGAGAGAGAGCAGTAGCTGATGAGATGACAGGAATACAATCTAGATTTGATGGCACTGCAAATTTAGGCAATTTATCAAAACATTTTTCAAAACATTATTTATTTTTAACCAGAAGAGACACACTAAGCTAAAACTTGTTTACAGGTGCAACCTGAGAGCACAAGGGAATTAAGTGATTTGTGTAGGGTCACAAAAGTACGCAAGTTTGGGCTGTAGGATTCAAGCCCTGTTCTCCAGAATTGCAGCTCAGAGCTTTAAACCACTGCGCTATACTGCCTCCATGCTACATATCATGCTATCTGCTATGTATGACTTACATGGAAAACAAAACAGGGTATCTTAACAGCATAGAATAGTTCCTACCACTTTTAAAAACTTATCTGACATTACAAATAACTATAGAGTAGGAGCAATGGGAGGGACAGTAGCGCATCTTAAAATGGCAGATGATATTTGTAATTACATCTTGTCCACCATTACTGGTGTAGTTTATTTATTTATTGAAAGAGTTTTACCAGAAAAGGCCACCTGATCCAAACTAGCCAGTTGTCAGAGGTGTCCTTGTAGTCACTCGATTTGTCAGCTAAGCTGTATACACAGGATGGAAAGTCCCCTGAACCCCCTTTCTAACCCCACCCAATGTTAACACACACTGACATTTAAAATATTTAAATCTAAATCAAACAAACCAAAAATAATCGTGATGTAATTTAAAGAAGTTGTACACAATGTTATATCAGCAGCAATTCTGAATAAATCAAGCAAATCAGAGTCCAAGCGATGCCCTCACTAGTCATAAAAGGGGCAGGGTTAGGGGTGGAGTTTGGGTGTGTGGTTTAGTATTCGGTTTTCATCTCATCCAAAGGTGGCAACCCTACTTGCAGCTTAGGTTTCAGTGAGAACGAGCGTGTCACACTGGAGCCGTAGTTACCACTTTTTGCTCAGTGCTTCATGCATTGCATTTTTAACCGTTGGGTGGTCTGTCGTTGAGGAATTTTTTAGATTTTTATTTTGTACAGTTTGGATATGTACTGGTGGAGGAGCGGGTCTGATTTGTTGATGCAAAGGCATATGAATGAATGGGTTTTTAGCTGCAGGACGCAAGTCAGGTTTCAGTTTTAAAAAAAAAAAAAAAAAAAAAAAAAAACTTTTATTTTGGGTTTTGGACATAGATGTGAATGGCAGTGTGCTGTTAATGTGCTGCCGTGAGTGCCGTTCTGCTGTATTGCTGTCACTTCAGTGAGCTCTGCCAGTCGGTGTTTGTGTTTACACTTGGCAGAGCTCACCGATTTGTTGTTGTGGGGCATCTTGGTGGGCAGTAATCCCGGTTGGCTACAGTATCATCTGATAAGGACACGGCTCATGATGATGAATCACACTTGAGGCCTCACAGCTAACCACCCTACCTCGCCCAGGACACTGTTGCACTTCTGAACAAGCTTTGCCATAAATTCTTTATAGCTACTACTTAGCCCAGTCTCCGTTATTTGCATGTACTACTGTCACCTTGTGTCATTTCTGCCTAGCCATGTATATAATCTCAAGTACTGTCTGAATTGATATGTATTCTTACCTACATGTACTATATAATGCAAAATATCCGCGTAGCTTATATTCCACGCGACGGTACTACCACCATGCTGTAGCGTAATCTCATATTCGCGTAATTATGGTACCCGGAAGTCTACAAAATGAACACATTACAAGCAACTGTATTACAAGTCTATTCATTCATTTGCTGACTGACTACTGACTTCTAAGATGTTGCTGTTATCCTGGATCCACAAAAAACCTGCTGTCAAGCGAGACTTGTCTGGTGAGCCCTTGAGTGCCGAAGGTCTTAGTCAGGGTGCTGCGGTCTCACTGCAGGTTGCCGATGCAGTCATTACAAAACTCGCTAGTGACATCTGCGGTCCTGTTCCCAAGAAGCACCGGATCGAATACACTAAATACAATGCAAGTGTTTGTTTTGAGGTTGGCAAGTATGCAGTGGAGAACGATGTTATGAATGCCGTTTGCTACTACTGCAAGAAGTACGGAAGCAGCATAAATGAGAGCACTGTGCGTGGGTTCAAGAAGGACTACCTTGCAGAGCTTGGTAAAACCCCTGACCCCACCAAACTGACTCCTCAATTGCCCACTAAACCCCATGGTCGTCCTGCATTGCTCCTCGATGAGGTTGAGGATGAGCTTAAAATTGCTAAAAGCATAAGATCAGAGGGGGCAGTAGTGAATGCTCGTGTGGTATCGGCCATAGCATCTGGGGTAGTAAAGGCACACAACCCTGACCTGCTATCTGAGAATGGTGGGCATCTTACATTTACAAGGCAGTGGTCCTGGAAGCTTCTGAGTCGCATGGGGTTTTCTAAATGTAAGGCGACCAAAGCTGCCAGAAAAACCCCTGTTGACTTCCCAGAATTGAAGGCTAAATTCCTGGGTAGGGTGGCTACTGCTTGTGGGCAAGAACTGACCCCCCCCCCCAAGCCCTTATTTTTAATTTAGATGAAACTGGTGTTCAGTTAGTGCCATGCAGTCAGTGGACCATGGCGACTGTGGGTTCTAAGCAAGTAGAGGTGTGCGGACTGGGTGACAAGCGGCAGGTGTCAGTCGTGCTTGCAATATCGATGATTGGAGATCTTCTACCTCCCCAGATCATCTATAAAGGAAAGACTGACAACTGCCACCCTTTTGGCTGGTTAATAAGCCATTCCGAAAATCATTGGGCAAACAGTCTTACAATGCAGCAGTTCATCATGGAGGTTCTTGTCCCACACATTAAAAAAAATCAAACTGCAGATGGACCTATCCCAGGAACAGAGATCGCTGCTTATCATGGATCTGTTCAGAGGTGTCACCACTGAAGAGGTACTACAATGCCTAGAGCAGAATGAAATTGTCCCTATTTTTGTCCCAGTGTCTTGCACCGACTTACTGCAGCCGCTTGATTTAACAGTCAACAAGCTGCTTAAAGAGGAGTTAAAGCAACATTTTATAAGATGGTATGCTGATACCGTGTCAGGCCAGCTTCAAAGTGGAATGGCATCTGCTGATATTAAAGTAGACCTACGAATGCAGAGCCTAAAAGTGGAGCACGCCCAGTGGATGGTGGACAGCATAACCAGAGTTGGAGAAAGGGACGAAGAAATCATCAGTGAATTCCGCAAAGCCGGAATCTTAGAGGCACATGCTCAGTGCTTAAACTGCTAAGGAGATAGTCTCCCCACATGAGCAACATGAATTCACTTTTTGTGAGCCAGTTTTTTAACTTCAATAAAGTTTAATAAAATGAGAAGCATAGCATAAGCACACAGTCTCCCCACATGAGCAACATGAATTCACTAGCTAATATTGCCCATTCGCTGTACTTTTTTTTTTTTCATGCCCATGTCCAGAGACAACGCTTAAGCACACGCGCCCTCCCTGCACGCTGTTCGATCAACCACACATCCACATGAACTCACAGCATAAGCACACAATCTCCCCACATAAGCAACATGAACTCACTTTTTTGTGTGCTCGGTATATTATTTACTCCATTTACTCCATTCCCCTACATGCCACAAACGGAGATCGTAAACGGAACAGATAGCACGTAGAATCACATGAACTACTATAGTATCACGTGATTCGACGTGGATAACAAATGATCACTACCAGTGCCAACACAGTTTCACCATAGTGCAACACAAGGCGAGTGCTTACAGTAAGTACGAAAATTACAGTATAAATGCTGCTTTTTTAATTTCTGCTGATACTTAATATACGCTGATACTTAATATTTGCGCAAACTATATGCCAAGCGAATAGCGTGGAAATAAAATTACAGCGTAATAAAGGGGTTATACAGTATGTAATTGTATAATCTCATCTCATTTTACGTATGTATTCTCCCGGGTCATGCCTGAAAATAGTTAACCAGGTTAGGTGCGCTAGCCAAAGTTAACAAAAACTGAATAAATAAATATAGTAGCCAATCGGAGACTTTGATTTCTTAAGCCCATTTTATAAGTAAGCCTTAATGACTGAGACAGGAGGTCATTTCCCAGGCACCACCCAACCGGGCATTAATGCCTGGGAAATGACCTCCTGTCGGGGTCATTAAGGCACTTGTAACATGGAATTATACAATGGGATTACTGTCGTATACTGATATTTCTCATGGAAAAATTGAAATCACAAATGTCATGTATAGTAAAGAACTTCATGTCTTGGGAGAAATGCTTCACTTCTGTGCCTTTCATAACTCCCAACCTGCACATTGCAGAGGCCACGTGCATTAATGTCGTGGCTACCAATTTATTCCAACTACTAAGTTTGGATTATGTAGGGAAACGCATACAATACTGATTCAACTTCAAAAATTCCTGCTTGTACTGACCACTTTCATTCTTTTCAGTTGTATTCCTACCTCACATTAATCTGTCAGTAATGCATTCTGGGAAAAATTTCTAACATGCATACATCAGTTGTGTTCCAGGACAGTAGCTGCTGCTGTTGTTTTCACAGGGTGTGGATTTTACTTGGTAGGTTAGTTTTTTTCTTTCTTACTTCTAAGGGGCTAGCAGGGTATTGTTTTGGGGGCTGCTGGATGTTTGTAAACTGATTTGGTGGCTGTAAGTGGGGCTCTTTTTGTGGATGTTTCACTGTGTAACAGGCTGCGCTGGTAGAGGCCTATTTCTTCTGATTTAAAACCTATTTGGTGGGATTTGCTTGGGCCTGGTTCTTTAGCTGCTGGGCTTGGAGGGAGACACAGGGCTGATACACTCTCTCTCTCTGAGTCAGGTGTCTCCCCCCCCTCCCTCCCAGAAGTCTGCAAATTTATAGGGAACACCTGCCCTGCAATTGGAGGAAAAGGCTGCTGGTGCAGCTCATGTAGTTCTAGCCACTGGGGTTGGATTTAAGGCTGGGAGAGAGGAGCTTAGGAGTTGTTCATTTCCTTATAAGTTTAATGTGTTGTACTGCACCTAGTAACAGGGTTACTGGTGTTCAGTGGGACTGTCTCTAAGATTAGTGGGTGACCTGATTAGGCAGTAGGGGTATCTTGGACTAGGGGGGATCCTGGTGGCTCACCCAAGGAAACCTGTTTGGAAGGGGATGGAACCACACATCATTAGGGCCGACATCTTTGGGAGGGTGGTGGGGTGCACAGGGTGTGGAGCAGCCATGATACTGGACTGGGCTTGGAAGTTTGGTGGTTGCCCAGTGTGCTACCAGCTAGCACAACTTATGGAGGAGGTTGCAGGGATTAGGAGAAAGCTGGGGAAGGGGGTGGTATGGTTGGGGAAGGGGCTGGAAATCTCCCACAGGGTTGCACCAAGCACTGGGGGTATAGGGAAAGGAGTGCAGGAGAATACTCAGGGGTCACATAGGGACCCTGGCAGAGGGGGTCCAAAAGGACACTTCCAAGGAAGCAGGCAGGTAACTGGGGACCCTCACAAAGGGGGACGGAGGGACAACATTCTCAGGGAAGTAGGCAGATGGCCAGGGCTGGACAGAAGGAAGCAAGGGGGAGGTGGATCAGACCTTACACCAGTAACCGCTTAATTTCTTCTTCTGCTCAAGGATGAGGGGGTGATGTAGCCACGACAGAGGTGGTTAGAGACGGAAAGGAGTGGGAGTGGGAGGCAGGAGGGAGGCCAGATAGCAAGAACAGGGGGGACCTGGAATGCAGGAGAATGGGGGGAGCAGTGAATCAGAGCAGGAGGGGCAGGGGGAAGAGGGAGGAAAGCGCAAGGAGAAGGACCAGTTGGGAGGAAAGGTAAAGGAGAAGGACCAGAAGTACAAGGAGGATTCAGTAAAGGGAGCTGAGGGTTTAGGCCAGGGGAGCATGGCGAGCAAGGAGGAACTAAATGGAGACAGGAAGGAAGGGAGGATGAGCCAGGCTAGTTTAGCAGATGGGGGAGAAGGACCAGTTACGAGCAGTGAGGGGGGAATTAGCAAGGTACAGAAGGATACTCAGGAGGAGGAGGAGAAGAAGCATAGGATTGGAGGGGAGGTGGCCATGGTAGATAAGGAGGGGGTGGCATGTGGCACCCAGATAGGGGGAGGAACAAGGAGCCAGCTGGGTGGAGGGGCCTGTAGAAAGGATGAGGGACATGGAAGGGGGGATGGAGGAAAAGGAGTGGTCAGAGTGCTCCTGTTGGGGGATTCTGTGATCAGGGATATCAAATGGGATAGGGAGGGAGAAGCCTGGCCAGTTAGAACAAGATGCTTCCCTGGACTAACGGTGCACAGGGCTAAGCACGAGGTATATCAGCTGGCAAAGGATTTTGGGGGTTCCCCAGACATACTGGTCCACCTGGGTACAAATGACATTGAGGGAAATAGCGAGCTAGAGATACAGGCAAGATTCAGGGAGCTCGCCAGGGTCTGTCATGACACAGGATGCACTGTTTCCTTCTCAGAAATCCTGCCATTGCCAAGGGCTAGTGGAGAACATAAAAGGAAAATTAGGGAGATAAACCAGTGGCTCAGGGAGTGGTGTGAGGCCAGAGGGTATGGGTTGATGGGGACTGGGGGAGACCTGGGAGGATAAAGGAGCTGTATGCTGAGAGATAGACTACATCTCAATTTGGAGGAGGGAATCCTTAAGTTGAAAATAGAGGGTTCATTAGTGAAAAGTGGGGTTTAAACTTGTGAAGGGGGTGGGATGGGAGAAAAGGCTGTCAAGGGGGTGCCGATAAAGGAGGGACTCTGTCTCCACCCCCCTGGGGACCAGGAGGATTGCAGGAAAAGGCCAACTGGCAAAGTGCAGACCAGGGGAAAACAGAATCCCCATGGGAACACGAGCAGGGGAAATGGAACTATAGGGAAAGGGTGGAAGGTAGTCCTGCTAAATGCCAGGAGCTTGGGCAATAAAATGCCTGAGCTCCAGGCGATGCTAACTGAGGGAGCAGTAGATGTGGCAGCGGTCACTGAGACTTGGGCCACTGCAAGACATGACTGGGACCTGAACCTGGAGGGATACACTATGTTCAGGAAGGACAGGGGGGAGGGAAGGGGAGGAGGGGTAGCAATGATAGTCAAAAACTGCATTGGCATAGGGGAGTAGAGGAGGCGGAGGGAACCGTGGAGGCAATTTGGGTCACCTTGATAACAAGGGGGGGCAAGAGAATAAAAATAGGAGTGGTGTATGGACCCCCTGCCCTGGCGGAGGAGCTGGAGGACAGTCTGGTGGCAGATGTTAGGAGACACTGCAGACTGGGCAGAGGAACGGTGGTGGTGTTGGGGGACTTAAACATGCCAGGGACAGACTGGGAGACTATGACATCCTCTGTGACCAGGGAACAGAGGTTGTTGGATGTCTTTCAAGACGTGTTCCTAACTCAGCAGGTGAGGGAACCGACCAGGGAGGCACGGGTATTGGATGTGTCCTGGCAGACAGTGACCAGATTGGGGGCCTGGAGGTAAGGGACCCATTGGCGGGGAGTGACCATGCCACGGTCTGGTTCTGCCTGGACCTAGGAGGGGTAGAAGGCTGCACAAAGATGGAAGTAACCGACTTCAGGGGGGCGGATTTTAAGGAAATGGGAAGGATCCTTAAGGAGCATTTGGATGGGATTGGGTCAGACATGGACGCTGATAGTAGGTGGGAAATCATCAGGAGAGGGGTGCAGGATGCTACCAGCACCTGTGCAAGAGTAAGACAAAAATGTGGTAGGCCCAAAAACCCTGTTGGTGGACCAGGGAGGTCCAGGAGGTGGTCGGGAAAGAAAGCAGCCTATAAGCAATTCAAGTGCTCAAGGGTGAAGGGATCGGGGAGTACGAGCTGATGGCTAGAGGGGCCACTAGAGTGGTGAGGGGCTAAGGCAAGGAAGGAGCAGAACCTGGCCAGGGAAATTAGGAGAGGGAAAAAGGGATTCTTTAGATACATTGGGGAAAGATGAAGGGTGAAGGGGCAGATTAGCAGGATTAAATCAGGGGAGAGATGGGCACAGGACCCGGGGGAGCAGGCTGAGGTACTAAATGAGTACTTCACCTCAGTTTTCACCAGGGAAAATGGGGGTGCTGCATCATACATGGGAGGAGACAGATACTGAGGAGGGGGGGACCCTTACCGATTGGCAGGTCTGGGGAGAGGGGGAGGCATCACTGGCAGGTGGGGGGAGGGCTAAGCAGGTAGAAGAGGTACCGGAAGTGGAAATCACAGCAGAGAGAGTGAGGGAAGCCCTCGGCTCCCTTAAGACGGAGAAAGCACCGGGGCCGGATAAATTACATCCCAGAGTGCTGAAGGAACTTGCAGATGTCCTGGCGAAACCCCTGGCAGAGCTTTTCATCATCTCTCTGAGGACAGGGTGAGTGCTCCAAGACTGGAAGGTGGCGCATATATAGTGCGTATCCACAAGGGGGGATCAAGGGAGGTGGCAGGGAACTACAGGCCTGTCAGCCTGACATCGGTGGTGGGCAAGGTGATGGAGGGCATTGTCAAGGAGAGGCTGGGGGGGGGCCTGGATAAGTCAGGGTGCCTGGACGATAGACAGCATGGATTCATACCGGGGAAATCGTGTCAGACAAACCTGGTGGAGTTCTATGACTGGGTGAGAAGTGCCTTGGACCTGGGTAGACCAGTGGATGTTCTTTTTCTAGACTTCAGCAAGGCATTTGACTCTGTTCCTCACGTGGGCCTGTTGGTTAAGCTGGGAGAAATGGGGGTGGGGAACCAGATGATCAGATGGATAGGCAATTGGCTCCAGGACCGGACCCAGAGGGTCGTAGTTGGTGGGATAGTCTCATCCCCAAGGAGGGTCATTAGTGGGGTCCCACAGGGGATCAGTCCTTGGGCCCCTTCTGTTCAACGCCTACGTCTCTGACATAAGGACAGGAATCAGGTGTGAGATGAGTCTCTTTGCAGATGACTCGAAACTGGGGGCGGTGGTGGATGGGGAGGAGGGGGGTGGCCCTGCAGGGGGACCTGGAGGCTCTGGAAAGATGGTCTAGAAAGTGGAAGCTGAGGTTCAATGCAGGGAAATGCAAGGTACTCCACCTGGGGGCCAGAAACCCAGGCCAAATGTACACCCTGGGGGGGGAAATGCTACAAGTCTCGATGGCTGAGAGGGACCTGGGGTGGTGGTGGATGTCAAGATGAACAACTCTGAGACTTGTAGGAGGGCAGCAGCCAAGGCCAACAGGATGCTGGGATGCATCGCTAGGGGGATCACCTCCAGAAGGGGGGAAGTGATACTCCCTCTGTATAACTGCTTGGTGAGGCCGCACCTGGAGTACTGCGTGCAGTTTTGGAGGCCACACTTAAAGAGGGACATTAACCTCCTGGAGAGGGTCCAGAGGAGGGCAGCCAAAATGATTTGGGGCTTGGGGGACAAGACCTATGAGGAGAGGCTCGAAGAGCTAAATATGTACACATTGGAAGAGAGAATGGACCGGGGGGACATGATAGAGGTCTTCAGGTACATGAAGAGGGTAAATAGGGGAGGAACAGTCAGGGTGCTTCGAAGGAAGGAGGAAGGGGCCACTAGAGGGCATGGGTGGAAGCTGGAGGGGGGAAGATTCAGGGGAGAGAGGAGGTGCTACTTCACTGAGAGGGTGGTGGAGCCATGGAATGCACTACCTAGGGGCTGGTGGAGGCAGAGACAGTGGAGGGGTTCAAGAGGGGTGGGACAGGGTACAGGGGAAGGGTTCTGGAAGCAGAATCCAATGCAGCAAGAATATCCGGAACTGGGAAGGGAGAAGCCAGAGAAGGCGAGGGGGACAGCAAGGTCAGCACGCAAGGTGGGGGCTGACCAAACGAGCAGACACGAAAGACCGTTAGGCCTATTCTGCTGGCATTTTAGTATGTTAGTATACGTTCTTGCACAGTATTCTTAACACAGTGCCACCGATTGGTCAGATTGCGAGTTTCACTGAGGTGCGATCCTGATCTTCTTGCTTTAACAGATAGACAGTATTCTCAACACAGTGCCAACTATGGGTTGGATTGCGACTTTCGCTGAGGTGCAATCCTGATTTTCTTGCTTTGAAAGATAGCAGGTCATATCTAGGGAATAAATGCATGGTTGGATATGTGTCAGATGTGTTTTGACCAGTTAGATTACTTTATTTCAGTGTTGCCATTACTGCCATGTTACGAAGTGTTATACCATGGCACTGAATTGTAAACCCTTGACTGGTTGGATCCGATTGCTGCCTTGATTGCTGTAAGTGTATGTCCTAGGTTCTCTGCAAGCATAGATGCATCACCTTGTTGTTATGAACTTTTTTTTAATGTCCTTAGCCAACATTTATGTTGTGACATTATGTATCACTGTTTCTGCTACCACTGTACTCGCTGTATATGCACCCACTGTATTAGGCAAGGCATATTTAAAAGACGCCCAATCCCAGAGGCTCTGGGCGCCGTACAAATTTTAAACAGCTTTTGAAAAACGAACACATCGCAACATTTTTATTCTAAAAATAAATAAAATAACTCCAATAAAAATCTCAGACTCTACTACAATTTATAGTTTATTAAGCTTGGGGAAAAAAGGAGTGCCTTTAAGCGAGCCTTGAAAGTAACCACAGTGGGTGCTTCCCTGACCTGAGCTGGCAAAGAATTCCACAGAACAGGTGCCGCAACACTAAAGGCTCTATCGCCAGCTGATTTAAGCCTCGTTCTGGGAATGGTCAGGAAGCCCCCACTAGAAGAACGGAGAGGGCGGATAGAGAGGGCAGGTGTCAGAAGGTCCAACAGATAACCAGGGTCCTGCCCGTGTAGGGCCTTATAGGTGTGAAGACCCACCTTAAAGAGGATTCTCCACCTGACTGGCAGCCAGTGCAGTTCACGCAACACCAGTATAATATGGCAAAATTTTTGCTGCCCAGTCAGTAACCGGGCAGCTGCGTTTTGCACCAGCTGCAGTCTGTGGAGAGATCCCCCTGTGACCCCGAGGTAGAGCGCATTACAGTAGTCGAGCCTAGATGTGACTATGGCATGTATCAAGGTAGGGAGGTCCAGAGGCGGAACAAGGGGCTTAATCCTGGCGCTATTTCTGAGATGGAAAAAAACAGGTATGAACCGTGGAGGATATTTGAGCCTCCATAGTTAAGTTCCTGTCCAGAATCACTCCAAGATTTCGCACCCCAGAGGAGGCCTTCAATGACACAGCTCCAAGAACAAGTCCAGTTTCTGAGTCAGAGGCCATCCTATCACAAACTCTGTTCGACTCCACTACCAATACCTCCGTCTTGTCAGGGTTCAGTTGCAACCAGCTGGAGGCCATCCAGTCGTTGATCTCAGCCAGACAGATATTTAGCACATCCACTGTGTTGGATGTTCCTGGGGCAAAGGACAAATATAGCTGAGTATCATCGGCATAACAATGAAAACCCAGACCATACTTCCTAATGATCCCTCCCAGGGGCAGCATGTACACTGCGAACAACATTGGGGCCAGTACTGATCCTTGAGGGACTCCACAAAATAGGAGACTGGGTGTAGATGAAGAATTCCCCATCATAACCCGTTGCCTCCAGTTGGTAAAAAAGGACTCAAACCAGTGGATGACAGTACCGGTGAGTCCACATAACTCCGTAAAGCGGACAAGCAACACACAATGGTCCACAGTGTCGAACGCTGAAGAGAGATCAAGGAGAACAAGAATGGTCTTGTCCCCCCGATCTTGTGCCCTGAGGAGATCATTCTGCACCCGAACAAGCACAGTTTCTGTACTATGTCTAGCCCGAAATGCCGACTGGAAGGGTTCATACAACTCGTGAGTCACGAGGTGCTCTTCCAACTGAAGCGCTACCACCTTCTCCAAAAATAGAAGGTTGGATATAGGACGGTAATTTGCCTTGACCTCCGGGTCCAAAGATGATTTCTTTAAGAGAGGTCTCACCAGAGCCTCCTTCAAGGCATCTGGAAAGATCCCCTCAGATGAGGAGCACCGGACAGTAAAGGCAAACACTGGGCCAGCAGAGTCAACACATCTCATTAAGAAACGCGTTGGCACCGGGTCCAGCTCACAAAAGGTATGCTTCAAGTTGACAGCCACCTCGATGACCTCACTAACCTCCACTGGTCTAAACTCCCCCCAACTAGGCGGAGTGCACTCAGAACACATAAGGCGACCACTGTCAGCTATAACATTGCTGGCTGAAGAAGCCACCTGCCGGATCATGGACACTCTCTGTCCGAGAAAAACTGAGCACACTCTGTATTAGAAAAAACCCTCCCGGGCTGCAGACAAGCAGGATGGAGAAGCCTGTCTATGGCCTGGAAGAGTAAAGCTGGTCGGTTCTTCCCGGCAGCAATCTCCCTGGACAGGAACGCTGCCTTCTTGTGGTTGATTTCCTCCTGGTACGCACTATAATGCATACGCAGGACCAGTCTGTCCCCCCTCCAAGCAGGACCTCCTCCAGCAGCGCTCTAACCTCCGACCCATCCTCTTCATCTCCCTGAGATCCCCGTCAAACCACGGGGACCTAGGGTATGAAGTTCTGGGTCGTACACGGACAGGTGTGAGGGAGTTGATGGTGTCAGATAACACCCTATTGTAGGTGTCAACCCCAGCACCAACACCTCCGACGCATGCAGCACCCACACTAGACAATTTATCTGCCACCAAAAAACCCTCAGGGGTCAAACCCTGTAAAGGGTGACAGTTAATCATCTCAGCAGGGGAGGGGCTTTTGTCGGGAGCCCCAAGCATGAACTGCACCATGCAGTGATCGGACCAAAGTACTCGATCAAACCTGAGATTACTAATCTCAAGCCCCAGTGAGAACACCAGGTCCAACATGTGGCCATCCTGATGAGTTGCTGCAGTAACAGCTTGCGTCAGTCCTAAGGAGGACATAATCTGTAGAAAATCATGACTACATCTTTGATTCCCATCGTCAACCCAACATTGAAATCCCCCAGAAAAACGCATC